>CM062808.1:195334746-196017741 GCA_031772625.1 Pinus tabuliformis
CCAATTTGGTCTAAGTCTCCCTCAGTGAAAACCATTGGTGTCACATTCTCTGACTTATCCACCTTATCCGTATTTATGGCCTTGGTGGAAGCTTCACCTTGGCTCTTCCTTTCGACTACGGCATATTTCTTTGTTTCTTCCTTTCCTATCTGCTTCATCATATCCTTGCCTCCTTGAGGTTCTTCCTCATGTTCTTCGTCATGGTGTCCTTATTCAGGACGTTCTTCTTCTTCTGTTGCATTGTCTCCTGCCTCCTCCAGTGGAGTCATCCAATCTGTGGGCTATGTCTGCACTACGTCTAGTAGATCATCCTCTTTAAACATATATGGAAATGCATGCCATTTCTTCTTCTCGTCTCTGCTCGCTTGTATGTACAGTCTATGAAAAATCCACTTTTCACCTCACTAGAGCGATGAAATGTTTATGGAAACTCGAAAAAAGGCATGGATACTAGTTTATGAGCATGTGTAGATCCACCTAGTATATTATAAAATGTATCTTGTTTTCTTATGCGTGCAATGGTTGAGTGGTATCCCACAAAAAATCATATCTGGAAGGCTCATGTACATCTTCTTCTATTAGAGGAAACTGTGTATCCTACGACTCCTTCCATGTCAACATAGAAATGATCAATAGTAACTAGGAATAATGGAAATATGTACCTTTCTCCTAGACCTTGTGGAAGTAGTCCAGGAATTCCTTGCATAAATACACAACCTAGTTACACTGGACTCCATTTGCACACTGTGTGGCTAAAGCCACCACTGCTACAGGGACTTCATTTACACAACACTTCCTCATAATATTTCGAGCTAGAATATGTGTCGTGAAGCGGACTACTTGGTCATTGATAGAGTTTATGTCGTAGCCCATTTTACCTTTAACCAACCCGTATTATTGCTTCATGTTTTCTGCTAAGGTATGGTCTTGGTCCTTCCCCATAAACTCCTCCACGGGGTTGCACCCTTGGTACAGTAATCTAGTGAACATCTAGATCAACATTTGGTCTATGGGGATCTTATGTTCCATCCACAAGTGTCCATCATGTACTAACACGAACAATTGTCAAACACATGTGTTATCGGGAAAAGTGTCTATTCAGAACGACCCTATCCCACTGGGTTGTGACAGAGACCTCAGAAACAAACAGGGAAAAATACTGTTGTATTCTCCTTTATGAACTATAAACGAAGAGGAATAGGATGAACCAACTTGTGTCCTGCGCTAGTCCTTTGATCCAATCTCTCTTCTCTTTGACAGCTTCCAGCTACCTACTCCCTTACTTGCCCAGCGTCACCAAGTTCCTGCAAGATCACAGAAGAAGGAAACTACACAAAGACATGGATTTATGTTCATAAAAAGCTTAGGATCAGATTTAAGCTAAACATATAAATATAACACACATCAATGATATACAAGCATGTAGGAGAAACTCAAATAGTTTTATTGATAAAACAAGAAGATCCAGGAGGAGTTACAACCGATGATTCCTGATCCAGCATCAACCTCCCAACATAGAATCCCTTCTTCACCTCTAACAAAGCATAAATCACCCAATACTCTGATATCTATCTCAAAACCAACAGCAATTCTCTGCAATGTACAAAATTCCAGCCTCTGGATCTCTTGGTGAGGGATCCATATATAGATGTATGCAAAGAGGATGAGTCAACTCATGAATTGATTAGTGGCCTCTCTCTGTCAGTTCTTGCTTCCACTTGGAGACTGAGAGCCTCTTACTCATCACTGGTCGAATTCAGTGAGGCAAGTGTCATTGGAGAAGATTCTGGAAGCTTCCATTGTCTCTCCACCTCGTGGAATGACTCTGCCACTTGTCATTTCCCGCTCAACGCACCCTGGTAGTGCATTCAAGTGCGTTGCAACGCACCTAGCCAGTGTATTTGGGTGCTTTGCAACGCAGCTAGCTAGTGGAGCATCTGAAATGATCCTGATTTGACTAGTTCTGAGCAGTTTCTGGTGGAGAACTTCTGGGAGAAGCTGTAATTTGTTGACCTTGTTTCTTTAGGAGATGGGACAACACTTTTAGGGACTTAGGATCCCTTGGTTTATGGACATTTCATGCTTATAGCTATAAGGCACAAAAATGTCTATAACAGTTGCCCCTAAAGTATGAGGTCGTTTATCGGGTGAAATGCTTTATTAGGAGGATCTGAAGTTCTTTCAATGCTGGGAGGAGATCTGTAATAAGATACAATACAATACATTATCTTCATACTATTTTCATGATCTAGCTGAGGCGGGCATTCCCATGCTCAACTTTATAAATTCATTTTCATGTACATAGGACAGACAATCGTCTGATGGTAGACTGATGATTCTGATGAATTCATCATCCTTTTGGTAGGATGATTATCTGTGCTGCAATGCTGTACATTTCAATGTCTTTATTTTTCCTAAATATATATTGCAGCCCGGATGGATGAAACTAGATCCGGGGTCTTCAATCTCATCCTATCTTCACTTGAAGTACAAGTCGATCCATGTGAGAAATGTTTTGAAGTCGAACATGGAAAGACATCGCTTGATTACCAGTCAATGATGTAAACTGTTAACAAGCGCGAGAGGAATCACCGATAATGATAATGACCCTCAAGGTACTGCAGTACAATTCACGTGGTGTGAATAAAGGACCTGGCGTCGAACACCACGCAAAATCTTTCGATCGAAGGTCATTGATGTATACCTGTCGCCGGAAGTGAGAAACTTGCCATTGAGGCATGCAAGCTTCAAAGTACTGAAGGGGTTGTTCCTAGATCAACTTCTTGGATAATGAGTTGATGTCGACAAGAAGCGATCCGTCAAAGGAGGGCCTTAATGAATCCCACATCAATGATGCAGAACGGCGAAAATGATTTTGATGGAAGTGAAAACGATCTGGTGATATATGGTTCAGGGTGGCGGTCATGAAAGAATGAAGTATAATGTATGGTAGTGGATGGGACACGGGTGACTTCTCTAGATGACTTCTCTTGAACATGTCGGCAGCACTTATGTGATGGATTGGTAGCATTTACCCCAAATGTGGATGGTATGGCATGACCATGGTGATGTGACCGGTGAATGAAACAACCCAACCCAACTCAGGCACGGAGTGGAAGTGTCATGTTCAAGAGCGACTTGCTACCAATAAAGTTTCTTTGAGTTTTCTTCCCAATTTTTCCCCAGTCATTGCTGACCAGTACCTCTTTATTTTTTTCAAGCTTTGAGGAGGATAACATATGCTTGTTCTGTAATTTGCCCTTCGGGCAAACCCATCGCTATGTTTTAACGAGCCTAGCGATAGGGAAACTCGTTCTCGCCTAAAGACAAGTTTATTGCTATTAATCTTTTTAACGAGTCTAACGACAAATATAACTCGGTCCTTTTCATTTTTAGAGAGTCTGAAAAGGTACGTAAAGGTAACTCCAAAGTTCCTTTTTCGTCATCTAATCCCTTAAGTCCGAAAAAGTATAAAACAATACAGATGGGATGAATTTTCGATTAGCTTTAACGAGCCGAACAAAACAAGCGCTCGATCTTTTTGTGCAATAATCCCTCAGGTCCAAAAAGATTAAAATCTAGAGGAGGGATAGCACTTCTTGTCACTTTAACGAGCTGGAAGGACAAAACTCGGCAATCTTTTCATATTTTACGAGTCCGATGAAAAGAGCTTAAAGAAGACTCGTCTTTTGAGGAACGAGTGATAAAATGGGTAGCGGCTGATTCCAGGTAAGGTTTGGAATTTTCCAATCACGGTAGTGTCACAAGGATGGCTAGTGAAATCACTCTTCGCAACTGTTCCTCAAAATGGGTAAACAATCAAATGGAGGTGAATGATCAGCCAATGGAAAAGTGGAGGTGACGGTGCAAACACGACCAAGGCTTTAATGGTTGAAAATGCTTCATTCACTATGGTTATTTACCGGGGGGATAGTTCATTTCTTAACGAGCCTAAACGCGGGTGGAAACATTTGCTCGGTCTTATGTTTATTTTTTAACGAGCTTGAACTATGTGCTAAAACAGCTCGATTAATCCAGTCATATGATAAGAATGTCTCATATAAAAACGGCAATCTTTCGAGTGTTGCCCCACATCCTTTCTTTATGCAAGTTAGGAAATGACCAATCCTACGAGTTTAAAGGGTTAGAGGTCCTAAAAATTTAAAAAATAAATAGTCGCTCTTCGCTTGCACTCCAAAAGGTTTGCATGCCCCCAAGTATAAAACAGAGTTTCAAGGTCACCTCTACTTCTTTTCGCCAAAACATTTCTTTTACCGAGAGAGGCCTACCTCTTACAGGTTACCCAAATATTGTTCTACTTACGGCGTAAACAAATCACTTCTTCGGCGATGTTGCTCGAAATAAACAAAGGTGAGTGACGATGCCCGCCAACTCACATAACTTTGACAAGAGAATCTTATTCTAGAATAACCCCTCTTCCAATCACGAACGGGGTACAGACTAGTCATATTCGCCCGTGGAAACCTACCCTGTACCCGAAGTTTTCCTACCGAAGCAGACCAGGACGCATGCCCCCTGGGTTTTAGTCATATCCCTCCGAATTACTCGCGCTCATCGGGAGGATGGACTGGGTATTGAGACATTTCTTGCGTGAAGAGACCATTTAGGGATGGTATATGACTATTTGCTATGCGTGATCCGAGAAATGAAAGTTGGTCCACGAGCTTGACCACTCTTCCTTCGTGCGGAAAACACATTACTCTAAAGAGTGAGGAGACAATGGCTCCCATGCAATAAATATAGTCTCGTCCAAGGAGTAGGTTATAATCCAAGGGTCCTTGAACTACCATGACGTTCATGCGAACTGTCTTCCTTCTCAATGTTATTGGCACATCGGGAAGGATTCCTAAAGGTCGACTGGTTCCTTTATCAAAGCCTGTCAGATTTCTCATTTCAGGCAAGAGAGATGGCGAACCAAGCGCTTTCCAAGCAATAGAGGAAAGGATACTCACAGAAGCCCCCTCATCTATGATGGTACCAGCCATGACCATCCTATATATTTGAACGATAATTCGGAATGGTATGCTTGCTGGCAAACGGGGTCTGCCTAGTTGATTCCAGTCGAAGGATACAACTAGGTTTCTTGGAGGTGGGACCGAGTAGATGGCCGGGTATGGCTCTGACGAACTTACTTCATGCGGTAAAGGAATGGGTGGATTGCCCCCATGTTCGTCAGAGTCTGTGTTGATGAAGAGAATTTGGACGGTGTCATCCTTATTCTCTTGAGTGACTGTATAATCCGAAGATAAAACCTCTGAAGGCAAGACCGGGTCAACTGCCACCTCGACCTTTTGACTTTCGTCTGGTACGGATTCAGTTGGTTTATCTTCAATGATAGGTGCTTCAGCCGACCACCCGAGCGGGCCAGCTGGGTTCTCAACTAGTGACGGACTCGGCAAGAGTTTTTTATATCCAGGAGGAAGTCGTAACAGTGAAACCGGACGATCATCCAAAACTCTTTTAGCTTCGTCTAAGAAGGGACAACAGTGGAGGGCATGGTCGCCTTCGCACAGTTTACAAGGAAATCTAGCTTTCCCTTTTTGTCCTAGGGCTTCACTTTCACTAGTTGACGGTGCGCTTTCAACATGATCTCCACAGGTCGATGACACCGAATTGTGCAAACAAGGAGACCAGTCCCTTAGTATCCGGGGGATGCAAGGACAATCTCTGTGAAAGTGGTCTCCTCTGCAAATGACACATGGCGATTTAGGCCTGGTCGGTGCTGTGTGTGGATTTTTGTTAGACGCCACTCGTTTTCCTCCATTCGCCTTTGGCTCCTTCTTCTTTTTCTCTTTCTTCTTCTTTTCCTTCTTCTCCTTAGGAACTTGGTTTTTAGCTTTACCAGTCCCGTCAAGTGAAGAGGAGGGAGGAGAGGAAGAATTAGAAGAGGTAGAAGGCTGGTGGGTAACTCTAGACTCGTCTAATTGCTGATTTGATTGTTCAGGAATAGTGGTGTTCTGAACGACATTGGTTGAGAAGAGCCATACTGGCAAGCCAATTGTCAGTCCTGGAAGCGACAATGTGGCCATATGGGGCGCACCAACATCTCCCCAAGAGGAGAAGGGACTAGGATTACCACCAAGGGGAATTCCTTGGTTGGTAGGCTCCATTTTCTCAACCCAAAGATCAACGTAGGAAAAGGGTATGAATGTTCCGCTTAAAATAAATTTTAACACGCTTTGACACAACTTGCTTTTTCAGTTTTAAAGAGTCGAGAAAAAACAAAAGATGTCTCTAGTCTCCTTCGATTTTTAATGAGCCTGAAGTGACAAGTGCTCAGATGGACCTTTTCCGTTAAGGAGTCTGAAAAGGAACGAAAGGGACTGCTCTGGAGGTCTAGGTAGAGGGAGTACCAAACCAATCGCGAAACTGCAGAATAATTTTTAGGGTACGGCTGTCAATCTTCCCGAATGCTGTGTTCGGTGCATTGCGATCAGTAGGGCGGCCGACACGGCTTCCTATGGATAAAGGTTTTATGCCTATAGGGGTCTCCCAATATATGCTCGACGGTACGTGGGAGCACAAGTCCGTACTGGCACTTATCGTCTCAAAGTGGAGGAATCACCCAACCATCAGTGAGGACAACAGTTACCAGGCTTTACGACGCCGGAATACGTCTCTAGCCTAGACCTCTAAATGTTGTGCATTAAGTTACAAAGCGTTGTTAAGTTCATTGAATTTATTTTAGGTTGATCTTTCTTATGAAGTTTTCCTTTTGGGTTCACCACAAGATGTAGATGTAATTCCTAAAATGCAATCTAAAGATGATAAGCAAGCTTTTATCTCTTTTCAGCAATGAAAATCCTAGCTACAAGGGGAAAAGAAAGACACAATCTTTTCTCAAAGAGAAAAGAGCACACTGTAAATGCACTTTTCCTAAATCAAGCCAAACAGACTGTCAATATGCAAATGCACATGTGCATGTATTTGTTTTTCACTTTCTTAATATTGATGCCTAAAAAGAAAGTTTTTGTACAAATTTGAATTCGCTTTCAAGTGAAAAACACACAAGCTTCTTTTCGAAATCAAACGGTAGAGATGATTATGACACTTTATGATTTTGAAGTAAACACTTGTTTCGACACTAGAAATTCACAAATTCAAGCCAAAGGCAAAAGTAAAAGCATAATCGACTGTCAACAGCAAATAAACTTTCTCCTAAGATCAAAATCGACACTTACGACAGATCTAAATCCAAGGACGACAGTATAACTAGTCTACTTTTGCAATGGGAAACTGTAATTGACGTAACAAACACACAAAAACAAATACAGTTTATTTTATACAACTGAGGCGGAATTAAGGCAAAGAAAAAGGGCTTTTAAACAGACACACACACTGATCACAGGCTGCAAAAATCAGAGGCAAAACTGGAAAAAGTGAGCAAAGAACCTCAGCTGCACAGGGCTGAGCTGATCAACGCACCTACTACACAGAGAAACTGGATTGCAACGCAGGTTGCCCTCTCGGGAACTGCACTGAAATGCAGGAACTCTTCACAGCACCTGCGCTGGGGCAGAAACGAGAATTCTATCCGGGTTCTGGGTCACGGTTTGCAGTTTAATCTATGGTTTTTGGCCGGGTAAAAGCAATCAGTAATGCACAATCAGAGGGTTGATTTAAAAGAGGTTTAAGAGCTATCACAAAGGGTGATCAGATCATTTGTGAATCAGCTGTTCAGATCATAAACAGATCCAGTGAATGGATTGAAGTAGCAGATGTCTACTTTGCATTTGTAAATGGCAAATGCAGTTCGATTCGCTACTTCTAAGTTTATGAAACAAACAATCAGAGAAACACAAACAAACTAACTAGACACGATCCCCAACGGAGTCACCATTTTGTTATCGGGAAAAGTGTCTATTCAGAATGACCCTATCCCACTGGGTTGTGACAGAGACCTCAGAAACAAATAGGGAAAACTACTCTTGTATTCTCCTTTATGAACTATAAATGAAGAGGAATAGGATGAACCAACCTGTGTCTTGCGCTAGTCCTTTGATCCAATCTCTCTTCTCTTTGACAGCTTCCAGCTACCTGCTCCCTTACTTGCCCAGCGTCACCAAGTTCCTGCAAGATCACAGAAGAAGGAAACTACACAAAGACATGGATTTATGTTCATAAAAAGCTTAGGATCAGATTTAAGCTAAACATACAAATATAACACACATCAATGATATACAAGCAAGTAGGAGAAACTCAAATAGTTTTATTGATAAAACAAGAAGATCCAGGAGGAGTTACAACCAATGATTCCTGATCTAGCGTCAACCTCCCAGCATAGAATCCCTTCTTCACCTCTAACAAAGCATAAATCACCCAATACTCTGATATCTATCTCAAAACCAACAGCAATTCTCTGCAATGTACAAAATTCCAGCCTTTGGATCTCTTGGTGAGGGATCCATATATAGATGTATGCAAAGAGGATGAGTCAGCTCATGAATTGATTAATGGCCTCTCTCTGTCAGTTCTTGCTTCCACTTGGAGACTGAGAGCCTCTTACTCATCACTGGTCGAATTCAGTGAGGCAAGTGTTGTAGAGCTGTAACTAGGGTCTCTCACACCACTAATTATCCCACATTAATAAGTCAATCCGGGAACGTTTTGTTATTGCAAGGAGTAGCTCAATCCGAGGCTATTTGTCCGAGTAATGCTCGGTAGTATAGTGTTCTAATGATTTGAAAGGAAACAGATGCTAAGCTGTAACTAAACTAACCCAAAATATAGAATCACACAAGGCGGTTGATCAGTCAAGGGTACGGAAGCAATGACCCATCCCTTTAGAAACTGATAAAGAAAGGAAATCAGAGCATGGACTTATAGGTCTGGGGCTAAGCAGCGTCTTGCTGAGGCTCACTACAGCCTTAGGCCTGCTCTCACACTAAGAACAACAAAGGCAGGTAAATCAAACAGCGGAAAGTAAAATGGAACAGCAGTCTGGAAATGGAACAACAGTAATGAAATGGAACAGCAATCCTCAACCGTATGTACACGTTCTATACTACTATAGCAATCTGAGAGTAATGGATGATATGACTATGTTTCTGAACGAAGTAATATTGCTTTCAAGTCTTACAAATACTATTTCACATGGATCTAATAACAATAACATTCATACCAACATTCTGCTACAGAAATAGCTGAGAGATGCAATTCGAATAGTTCCACTTATACAATGCAGAGACATGAGATAAAGAACTCATTCAGATATCAATTATAATGAAGCATAGTATATCACATAAAATATGTATCAGATTACTTAAATAATGGAAATAAACAAACCACACACAAATCACAGTATAATAATACAAAAGCAAGTGTCCTTCGGAGCTGGGCCCTTGGCTGCCAATGGAACACTGCCTTAAGTTACTCCAGATGCAGAGACGAAATGAACACCAAGTCTTCTATATTAATCGCATCAACAAAAGTATAACAAAGTCAGGTCTCAGCGAGACTCAATGATCACAGTTGGTTCTGAAACTTAGAATTACAAAAAACAGTCCTTCCCCCCGCTCAATGGCGTGGTACCTTTATATAACAGAAATGACGGAGGTATCTAGATAATCAAAGGATACGTCAAAGCAGCGATCCCTCAGGATCAAAGATCCTGAGGGATTCGCTAATCATTCGATTCTTCTCTTTCCCTTCTTGCGTTCTCCGACTCAGTATCCTGCATTCTTTCTCTGGGCTATTCGGCTCTAATTTTACTTGATCTTGTCCGCATCCGGTTCCCCGTTGGAGGGACAGTAGTTATTTTCCCTTTGCTTCTTGCTTTCAATCGTCGATCCTTTGTTCCCATGTCTTCCTGCATAGAAAACGTCAATTATTAGCACTTGAGCTTCCTTTATCTATTGTTGCACATTTTATCAAAACCCTTTATCTTCTTTGAACTCATAATGCAGAAAAGGTTAGAATTATTATTGAAAAACCACTAGATTGCTTGTCAAAAGCATACCTTCCAAGTGCTCCACACACCCCCCTGCTTACCCTATTTCATGGCCTCATGAAAACGTTATAGTTGACATGCAAGGCGGTGAGAGAATAGGCTGGAGAAGGGATCTCGTGAGGAGGCCGGCAACCGTGATGAGCAACTAGATGGTCAAAGAACTGATCTATTTGATCTGCAGGCATCTCATATAAGGCCTGATATCTGGGTGCAGGGTGCCAAATAATTGGACTGCGAAATCGATATCCCAACCAGGATGGCCCTGCTCGCAGAATCCGTTCCCCATAGAGACTCAATCGGCTGGTAGCCAGCTCAAAATTCTCATATCTAAAGGGTTCCCTGAGCTGGATATTTGGGTTAGAGGTTCGATATCGAAATTTTGCAGCATAGAGGGCAAGATCTTTAATAGTCAGGAAATATTCCAGACTATTTCGGATCAAGTCTTCATGCATGGGACCTAATATCTCCTTGACACCTGGGATCCTCATCAGACTCCTATGCTCTCTCCATAGCGTCACTGGGTCTCTAGGTTCAGCTCGTACCCATAAATCTAAGCTATTCTCTTGCCTCTGGAAGGTTTTGTAAGCTTTGAGCCACTTCAGCTGATTAACCCCAAATGAGATAAAGGCTTGGAATTGTATATCGCCAACAAAAGGGCCAGGATTTAAATCAGTTTCCTGGTCTAGCACAAGATTGTGCAGGTAAAACTCGCATAATAACCTTTGAACTTTAACTCCATAGTGCTTGCAACAGTCTATAAAATTATTAACAGTGTTGATATGGATAGGTGCTCCTGCCCTAACGGCTTTTATTTTTAATCTCAGATATCGTTCAAGCAAAAATAAAGCATAATTTTTAGCAGGGGCCCTACAAGTCAAAACGTCATTATATAAGGAACACACGGTGTCCATCTGCTTAACAACACTATCTAATCGACGAGTTACCTTAGCAACCTTTTCCTGCTCCTTCTGCCATCCTTCAAAGGCCTGGCTCTCAGACTGACTGATGTCTCGAAGTTGCTGTTGGAGCTCTTCGTATCTTTCCTTGGGGACTGTCTGTTCTCGCAACTGCTCAGCTTCCTTCTGGGCTTCCTTCATCATTTTATGCAAGGTTCTGGTTTTTGGGTCCTTCTTCCACATAGCCGTAGAGGCTGGAAATTTAACCTGGACCTTCCTATTACGTTGCTTGGAGTTTAGGACCCGAATTACGCCCGAGGGTGGTGCTTCTGTTTGGACTTCTTTGCTTTCTGTTTCCTTCTTAATGCGAACGAAGGGTTGCTGTGGTCTTCCTGCCATCGGAGCCTCTTGTTGTTCCATTGGAATATCCATTCGTTCTTCAAGGCCAGATGGAACAGCAGTCTGTCCCTCTGCGCTATTTGGAACAGCAGTTTGTTCCTCCATGTCATTTGGAACAGCACCCTGTTCCTCATTATTATTTGGAACAGCAGACTGTTCCTCGGCAGTAGGTCTCCCGATGGGGTTTCGACCATCAAAACGAATTCTTGTCCTCAGGGTTCTTGCTACCGTGGTCCTCCTCCTTTTCCCTGCAGTCTTTTGTATTCTCAGACTGGCTTTCAACATTCGAATTTGCTGCCGGAGTCTGGCTATAGTGCCCAGCAAACTCTGCTTCTTCTTTCTTAATTTCTCAATTTCCCTTGTCTCGGCAGAGGGTTTGGTTCTCAAGCTTGCTTCTTCTTTATCTGGGATATCTTCCGGCATCCTGGGGACAGATTGTCCCAGATTGTTATCTTCCATTTCATTATCATAACCAGGCAGGTTTTCTTCCCCTGCCTCTTCTGCATGCATTTCCTCGGGTAATTCTTCTTCTGTGGGACCGTCAGGGACACCTCCTGTGCTGGAGGCCTGGCCATATTCTCCCATATTGGCCAGAACTGCTACCAATTCCTCCTCACCTGGAGGGTCTTGCAACGGGCTACCCCCTGGCTGTGCAATTTCTTCTTCCTGATTGCCCTGCTTGGTGGCCTCTTCTCCCTCAGAGTGTTCATCTCCTTGGTTGCTTTGTCCGGTGGCCATTTCTTCCTCAGAGTGCTCATGTCCTTTTTCAATTTCTCCTTCCGGCTGGTCAGTCTCGGCCTCCGATTGCTCAGCATTTCCTTCGGAGGGTCCTCCCTCTGATTCTGGAGGTTCATCCGCAATTTCAATTGGCTGGGCCGTTGTTCCCTGAATTCTTTCCAACCTTCCTCGTATCCGGGCCAGCCGAGCTGACTTCCTTGGCCTCTCAGGTTGGTCGGGTGTACCAGCAGGTTCTGTGGGTTCCTCTGGTTGTTCTGGCGTATCGGGAGGTTGTTTCCGTTTTGAAGCGGCATGTCTCTCTGCTGCTGACTTCTTGCGTTTCTCTAATCGTTCCGGCATGCTAGAGGACTGTTAAGGCTTTGGGGGTGGTGCAGCCGATCCTCCTTCGACTATTGCAACCAGTTCCTCCCAAGTGCTTTGCTGTTGAGTGAGACCGTGGCTCACTATCAACCGAATCAGCCCATGGTGGCTAACGACTGTATCTATGTGCTGGGCCTTTTTCAGGCTTTGGGCCGCGTCATGTAGTAGCGAATTTAAAAGTGCAGGGAGATTTACAGAACATTTTCCTTTTAAAACAGCTAAAAGTTTCAGGTGACGAGGTCTTACCACGTCTTTTCTCCCTTCGCAGGTGATATAGCTTTGTACTGTCTTTGCTAGCTCGGTCCAGGGTTCCCCTAGTGTTGCCGGCAGAACTCCTTTCCCTTTGACTATCAAGCTTTGGCCTTCGTCCTGGAAAATTTCCATAGCTTTTTGTAATCTTTCCTTCTTCGGCGTCCATATGGGTCCAGCAGCTGGTAATCCTGAGACTTCTGCGATGATATCCTCTGTAACCTCTATCCGCTTTCCTCCTACTACGGAGTAGTTTTCCTGCAAATTCTGCAGGAATTCCAACGCTACTGCTTCGTTTGATTCTTGCAGGCGGTTGAAGTAATTCAACCATCCTGTGTTTTCCAGGATTTTGCGAGCAGCAGCAGAAACTGTCAGCTTGTGAGGTTCGCTTCGGACCGTCTTTCCGCCCATGATTCAACTCAGAAATGGAACAACAACTGTTTGCGGTATTTGCGACGCAGAGAGGATGATCGATGCCAATTTTGGAAAGGATCACACAGAGCATGCAACAAAAAGAAAATATCGTGGACGGTAGTCTCCGTGGGATGGAATCATCATACCGTTAAACCATGCCATTCCTTCGTACATTATTTTGCCCGAATGGTATGCAGCCACGTAATCCATGGAGTAATGAGGTTACTTCCCCCCCCGCGATCTGATAGGCTGCCCACAGCCGTCAAAGAGAGGAGCAGCAGCCAGTCGGGAGTGCAATCATCAAGTACAGCATATGAAATTATGCCATGTTGTAAAAAACAACGAAATGTCGAAACCATGGCAAAAAGGTGGATCGCGTTTTATATAAGCCTGCGTGATATAATGAGGAACCGGGGGATTGGACGTCTGTCAACTGTACGAAGTCTCCAGTAGTCATTGTCAGTTCCGTTGCCATGATCGGTGGTAATATTCATGCGATAGATATATCGGGGTGTGACATATGATACATGCAAAGGATATAAGAGACAGAAAGATTTAATATCATACCTGTTGGTGTAAATATTACGACTTCTATGCCATTAACAGAGCTCTGCTGCCAACAGGTGTTCATAACCTTGGCAGAGTTGTTTATTTCACCCTCCGGAACCATGATCCTTTGTGTATATTCGAAAGAGTGCTTTGTCAAAATGCAGGCCATTATGCTGGCTTGGTGACCAGATAGCCATAATGCCATTCACAAGGTAGGCGCGAAACGTGGTCAGGCCGGCTCGCGATGAGACCCCCTGTTCCAAGGTTTTGCTTGTTAATTTACCTTCGGACCATATCCCTGGTGTGGTGGCCGTTATGGGAATGCCACTTCGCTTCCATCCTTATGATCATGGTAGGCCGGCTCTTAATGAGACCCCCTATCCTGCATTTGACAACTTTCATATTTTGTTTTTGTTTTCTTTTGCAGAGCACCTCTCTTGTTTATTTTCACATAAGGGTGGTTCCGCACTCCTTAAGAGCGGGGAATGGTGGAAGAAGTCTTACGATCCCAACAGATAGATATAAATCGTTCGTTCTTACTCCCAAGTAATGATCAAAAAAGATTTTTAGGGGAATCGTCATGATAAAGATCACCAATAACAATGGCACCGGTAAATGATAATGACAGCGAAGATGAAAAGTTCACGTCCCTCCTCTTGTCCTTTTATACATACTGGCTTCATAGTGATAGCGATTTATGATGTGCTGATTTCGGTATATCATGGTTTATGTTCACCGCATAAGTTCATTGCTGTATCTAAAAGATTGAGGAGACCATGGTCGCAAAGCATCCTCCATAAGGGCGAAAACATGTCAATGGCATTCCTGAGAGAAGAATTCATTCGTAGGATACCATTTCTTTGAGAGGAACAACGGAAAATCGCAAATGGTGTTCCTTTTGAGAAGGGAACAGCAAAGACACTCAAATGTTGTTCCTTTTGAAAAGGAACAGCAGACACACTCAAGTGCTGTTCCTTTTCGCAAAGGAACAGCAAAGACACACAAGTGTTGTTCCTTTTCGCAAAGGAACAGCAAAAACACACAAGTGCTGTTCCTTTTCGCAAAGGAACAGCAAAAACACACAAGTGCTGTTCCTTTTCGCAAAGGAACAGCAAAAACACACAAGTGCTGTTCCTTTTCACAAAGGAACAACAAAAACACACAAGTGTTGTTCCTTTTCGCAAAGGAACAACAAAAACACACAAGTGCTGTTCCTTTTCGCAAAGGAATAGCAAAAACACACAAGTGTTGTTCCTTTTCGCAAAGGAACAGAAAAAACACACAAGTGCTATTCCTTTTCGCAAAGGAACAACAAAAACACACAAGTGCTGTTCCTTTTCGCAAAGGAACAGCAAAAACACACAAGTGCTGTTCCTTTTCGCAAAGGAACAGCAAAAACACACAAGTGCTGTTCCTTTTCGCAAAGGAACAACAAAAACACACAAGTGCTGTTCCTTTTCGCAAAGGAACAGCAAAAACACACAAGTGTTGTTCCTTTTCGCAAAGGAACAGCAAAAACACACAAGCGCTGTTCCTTTTCGCAAAGGAATAGCAAAAACACTCAAAGGTTGTTCCTTTTGAAAAGGAACAGCAAAATCACACAAGTGTTGTTCCTTTTCGCAAAGGAACAGCAAAAAGCACAAGTGCTGTTAAACACCCAAGTGCTGTTCCTTTTCACAAAGGAACAGCAAAAACACTTGGAATACAAGTAAAAAATAAAAATCAAGGAAACATATATACAAGATGTTATGTACAAATTATAAAAATGAATTTCTTAAATTATAGGTCCCAACGAAGTCTAGAGCCCATCGTTCAAATGGCTCAGTGACCGATTGTGGTCTCAGAGGCATTTCATCGGCTTGGCCAGGTTTTCCTGTTCGCTGGCAGCTGTCACAGGCTTGTGCAAAATTTTTTCGCATCCTTGAAAATTGTAGGCCAATAGTATCCCGTCTGCAATACTTTATGTGCTGTTCATTTTTCAGCGAAATGTCCCCCGCATGGCCCGTCATGGCAAGCTTTTAGAATGTTGAAGATTTCATCTTCTCGAATACACCTTCTGATTTACATGTCTGCCCCTGTATGGAACAAATGGCCTCCAATCCATGAAAACCGAGTGCTCTTCTGAACAATATGCTTGCGCTCCTGAGGGGTTAAGTGTTTTGGTAGCTTACCGACTGCGAGGTAATTGGCGACATCAGCATACCAGTGTGTTCGAACAGCAACAGCAAACAAGTGCTCGTCAGGAAATTGATCCTCCACTGCTGCTGTTTCAATTGCTTTCGGTATTCGTGAGAGGAAATCAGCTACAGGGTTCTCCTTGCCAGGTCGATCCTTGATTGTGATGTCGAACTCCTGCAATAAGATCAACCACCTGGTTATTCTAGCATTCGTAACAAGTTTATTTGCCAAATATTTGATAGCAGAATGATCTGTATATAACACAATAGGATAGCCTGTAATATAATGTCTAAATTTGTTAACAGCATGTATTACAGCCAGGAATTCCTTTTCAGTAACAGTATAATTGAGTTCGGCAGAGGATAAATTTTTGCTGATATAGTAAATAGCATATGGCTTCTTATCCTCTTCTTGCCCCAGGACTGCACCAATTGCTGTATCTGAGGCATCAGATGAGATTTGAAATGGAAAATTCCAGTTTGGTCCTCGAAGGACTGGGGCTGTTGATACCAGCTTTTTCAAATCCTTAAAAGCCTGATCACATTGCTCTATCCACAAGAAATCAACATTACCAATTAGAGATAGAGGTGCAGCAATGCGTGAATAATGTTCTATAAATCGTCTGTAATATCCAGAAAATCCAAGGAAACTGCGTACCTCTGTTTGAGTAGTGGGAGTAGGGATGAGCAAAAGAATCTGAATTTTGGCAGGGTCTACCTGGATGCCAGCTGCTGAAATACAGTGCCCTAGAATGAGCCCTTCCGTCATCATCATGTAACATTTTTCGTGGCTCAGGCAAAGTCTGGTACCGATACAACGTTGTAGAACTTTTTCCAGGGTATCCAGAGCTGGGTCAAAATCATCTCCATATGGTGTAAAGTCATCCATGTACACCTCAAGTCCGTCGTTTACTAGGTCTGCAAAGATGCTGAGAACAGCCCTTTGGAATGTAGCAGGGGCATTGCATAGGCCAAAGGGTAGTACTCGATAGGCAAACGTTCCCCAGGGGCAAGTAAAGGTAGTTTTATCCTGGTCTTCAGGGGCAATTTGGATTTGGTTATATCCGTTGTGTTGGCATTATGATTCAAGTGTTGTCCTTGATGGCAACTCACTCAGAGGTTGGTACAGGTGCTCAGAGACTGGTACAGGTGATGACAACTTAACTAGTGGACAGATCTCAGTACAGCAGGACAAGAAAGAGATATACGCAGGTTCAGCAAGGAGAATCAGCGTGTACACGCAGGTTGGCTTCAGTAAAAGCGCGTACATGTGAAAACGTACCTTTGGTCAGTGGCAGTTAGTCCTTGGAAGTTGTGCCTATGGTTTTGGACCATGGCGTCTCGACGGACTGTTGATCCTAGTTTTAGGTTGATGGTATTGTGTTACTATGGTTTTGGCTCTTGGTATTGAGCAAGGCCTAAGGCTATATAAGGAGAAGATCACTAGCCAAAGAGTGGAAGTGGAGTGATGAAGATCTGAGAAAGTGTGTGATCCAAGTGCTGGTTATGGGTTGGTGATCTGAACCAAGGTTTCACCCATGTGGAGGATGATGAATGATGGAACGAGATCTCAAGCTTGGAATGATTATCTTCTTATGGTTTGACTCTGGATAGACTAGATCTACTGACGCATGTTTATTATTATGATCTGGGTATGTTTTGATGTCTGATATAGCTGCAGAGTTTTAAGGTTGAATTTATAGATCTGTACGCGAGTTGGTTTTGGTAAAAGAGCGTATACACGCAGGTTGGGGTCATCCAAGTAGCGTATACAATGTGAAGTATGATATTTGAATATGGAGCTGATCTGTTGTTGCTATGTTGTCTGGTTATTGTTGACAGGGTTACAGTGATTCAGAATTGGTGTTTCAGTGATTGATGATGCAGGTTGTATTACAATGATGATTGTCTTATGGATCCAGTATGAAAATGTATGAAACGTGGTCCCGGGTAAATCGTAGGCCGGCACCTACGTACTGGTAAACATATCAGCCAGTACAAGAGCCAGGGGGTTGTAGCTCCCTTCCACTAGCAGCTGGAAAACGAGTAAAGAAGCATTCTGTAGGTAGGCACCTACGTACTAGTAAATGGATCGGCTAGTACAAGAGCTAAGAGGGTTGTAGCCCTCTGCAGGTTGTAGCCTGCGTGCTGGTAAAGGACTGCACCAGTACATTGTAAAAGAAGTTCTCATTAAAGAAGAAAGAGACAAATTGCAGCAGGTGGTTTTCACCCACATTGGGTTTCCACCTTATATCATGGTGTTCATGTGTGTGGCTCTTGTGTGATGTTCTGTTCTGTTATACTGCACCTGTTTACTGCTAAATTGCTTAATAATGTTCTGATGCATTTACTGAAGATAAGATTAACTGAATCATAAGATATCTGCATATACGCTAGTTGCTTTAGACACAGTCGCGTGTACACGCGGGTTCACTTAACTGAAGTCGCGTATATGTTTCTGAGTATGAAATTGAAAAGTTTTATCTGATCTGATAATACTGATTCACCCCCCCTCTCAGTATTATTTCCAACACGTTGAAGCCATCCAGGAAAGAAAAAAAAATTCTTCCCTGCCAAAGTGTCCAATACTTGATCTATAAATGGGAGGGGAAAGTGATCCTTCTGTGTGGCCTTATTTAACTCCCTGTAATCCACGCAAATCCTCTATTTCCCATTTTTCTTGGGTACGACCACTAGGGGAGAGACCCATTTACTGTCAGAGATGGGGTAAATAAAATTAACATCTAAAAGTTTCTGAAGTTCGGCTTTTACTATTTCTTTTAGATGGGGGTTGAGTCTTCTTTGTGGCTGACGAACAGGTCTTGCATCCTTCTCTATATAAATGTGGTGGGTGCATAATTGAGGATCAATCCCCTTCATGTCAGGGTAATCCCACGCAAATGCTCCCTTATATTTTTGTAACAGATTAACAAGCTTCATTTCTTGATCTGGTGTAAGGTTGGCGTTAATATTTAGAGTCTTACCAGGTTCAATTTCCACTACTTTACTATTGGAAACAACAGTTACTGGTATTGTTTGGTCATGTGGATCTTTTAAAGGGTCTTCTTCTAGCTCGCTATAAAACGCTGCTTCTATCATGAAACATTGCATATGCGTTCTAGATTCAGTTTGACTAATGAAGTTGTTGATGGCGTCATCTTCTGTTTGATCTTTAAAATCTAAAGCCTTCTGTACAGTCAATGGAGATCTGATATTGTTAGTAAGATATGACACGGGATAGTGACTAGTTTTAATCATCGGCAGGCTTGGTTGTGCTGGAGGATATAGAACTAGATTTTTAACGTCTGGTCCTTTAGTTATGGTCATGTTTCCCTGCCGGCAACCAATGTAGGCATCAACAGTAGCAAGCCAAGGTCTTCCCAGTATTAGCGGATGTCCATCTAGTCGGGTTTTTGGATTAATTACCAGGAAATCAGTTGGATATTCCCAGGAATCTACGGAAACCATGACATCATATAGAGTACCTTCGGGTCGAACTACAGATCGATCTTCCAATTCTAACAAAGTAGAAGTAGGTTCTACTGATGTGATGCCAAGCTTTTGGCAGGTGGAAGTTGTCAAAATATTGATTGCAGCTCCCAAGTCGACTAAAACGTTAGTCAGGGTTTGACCATAGATTTGGACAGTTACAATTGGGTTCCCGGGATCTTCGTATTTGATAGGTGTCTCTTTTCCTGATAACAGGTCGGATAAAGTACCAACTACTTGGACTCTAGGGTTAGTAGTTATATTCCTCCTTGATTTTTTTATGCACAGTTCTTTTATAGTTTTTGCGTATATAGGAATATCCTCAATGGCTTGGAGGAATGAAATCTTTATGTACAGATTTTGTAACTCTTCCAGAATGTCAAAGTCTGGAGTTTGTACTGGTCGTGGTATGACTAATCGTTCTGGGAAAGGAGGAGAGGATGTACTTGCTTGTTGATGGGTCTGCTCTTTATTTTCATTCTTTTGTTGTAGCGGTTGTTCTATTGGTAACTGATCTTCAATGTGAAATGTTTTGTCTCCCTCTGTTTCTATTATACGTCCAGATCGTAACTGAAGATCATTGCACTCCCTTAGGTCAGGTCCGATTTCTGATGTGTCTATGATTTGGATGGATTGGACTGGTCTATTATTAGGATTGGGATTGGGTTGGGCTGGGAGTTGCGGTCTCAGATTAGACTGGGGGTTTTGTTGTAAGGCTAGTAGAGTTGGTTGAGGGAGTGGAATAGTTCTTGTTGACTGATATGTCGATCTTGGCCAATTGGTCTGCCAGGGTGAACCTTGTGAAGTAGGGGGAATCCATTGCGGAGGATATGAATTATTCTGCCAATATGGTGGGGTATAAGGAAAATTTGGCCAATCGAATTGGCCTGTCTGATTCATCCATGGATTCGAAGAAGGAAACGGCTGTGATGACCAATTCGGGACTGGGGGTGTAGATTGGTTTTGCCACATACCATATTGCTGAGCATTATACTATGGAGGTTGAAAAGAAGAAGCTGGGTCCGAAAACATACCTGATTGCCTAGGTTGCCATTGGCGACGTTGGTTAACAAAGTATGCTGGTTCTGATTCTTCTTCTGCTTCCTTGTATACTGCCTTCAATCCAGGAAGTGAGGGGCAGCTCTCAGTAAGGTGGTCTTTCGTACAGATAGCACATGCTTGAACTGTATCTAGCGGACATTCCTTGTGGCTGTGTTTTCTTATGCATCGGGGGCAGAAAGTTGCCAGATTTTGCTCCGCCTCCATTTGCTTTTGTTTAGCCTGCACAATATCAAGCTGTGTAGTTAATGTCCCTAGAATATCAGTTTTAAAATTTTCTAATAAATTCCCAAGCTCTACACGTGTTACTCCTTCTGTTGATATTTTGTTATCTCTAACAAACCTATCATATTCTGTTGGTTTTATCCTTGTGCTACCTCTTGAACTCCTAATGCATAAATTAATGATATCAGCAAAATTCTCTTGGTAAATATCCCCTTTTCCCATGATATTCAATGTTTCAATCCACTGTTCTTTCATACCTCTAATTAATGCAGTTTTCAACACATTATCAGGTAGAGGTAATGATGCATAGGGGGATCTCTGTAAATTATACTGGAAGCGTTCTACATATTCCTCTAGAGTTTCATTTGGTCTGGCCGTCATTTGGAAAATTTCATCTTTCAGTTCTCTTGACCTACAGTAATCCTGATATTTCTTGAGAAAGGACTCTTTCATTTGCTCCCAATTGTTTATGACTCCACCACCTAGACCCATAAACCATCTCAGAGCTGCTCCCTTCAAAGTAGAGGGGAACAACTTTAATTTCTGGGGGTCAATGTTGTAATCATACCCTCTACATAACACATCGAATTCAAATAAGAATGCATCAGGGTCTTCTGATGTGAGTCCGTGAAACGTTGGGATGTGTTGAAGAGGAATCGCCTTCATGGGGGCATTTGTAGCAGAATCTACTATAGGATATTGCAATGTAGAAGTTTGGGTATTTGGCTGATTCTGCGCCATGGGATCGAATATGTGCCAATAACCTTTCGGAATTTCTAGGAGGGTGTTCCTAGGTTGAGAAGGGGCGGCCTTGGCAGGGGCTGTTTTAATGACACTTCCCTTATCTGGGATTTCTATCTGAAGGAATGGGGTGCCTTCAGTATTAATTCTAGCCGCGCTCCCCTTATCTGGGCTGTTTAACAGCTGGATTATCCTAGAAGGAGATTTTGGTTCCTCTATTTCCCCTGTTTCCCCTTCTCCTTCACAAAGGTTGCTTAAGTTCCCTTCTTGCAGCCGTTCTGACACAGGATTTTCAATTTCTTGGAAGTCCTGTTCATCAGTCTGACTATGCACCTCAGCGTAGGCTCCAGATGGTGATGCTGTAGCCTGAAGGGAACTAGTAGGCTGCTTAGAATGAATCTTTCTGAGGCCTACTGACGGCTGAGATTCAGTTTTCTTATAGATTTCGCCTATGAAGGTTGTTTGGCCAAGGGTCACCGGTCCTTTAGCTTTTTCAGGTTTGGCTGGGGGTTTGATATTCTTTTCTAGCTTTTTCTGCTTAGTCATGCACTCTAAAAACTACTAAATCCTATCAACCAGCAATTCTACTAAGAGAGCGGACGGTGGAGCAGGGCTTTTACATGCTCCGTACGCAGGTTCTTACCTTCCGTTTTTAAAATCCAACTCCCCCCTAGCAGATTTGCGCACTACTCTGTAAAGGGAAATGGCTATTACTCCTCCCCGGCAACGGCGCCAAAATGTAGAGCTGTAACTAGGGTCTCTCACACCACTAATTATCCCACATTAATAAGTCAATCCGGGAACGTTTTGTTATTGCAAGGAGTAGCTCAATCCGAGGCTATTTGTCCGAGTAATGCTCGGTAGTATAGTGTTCTAATGACTTGAAAGGAAACAGATGCTAAGCTGTAACTAAACTAACCCAAAAGATAGAATCACACAAGGCGGTTGATCAGTCAAGGGTATGGAAGCAATGACCCATCCCTTTAGAAACTGATAAAGAAAGGAAATCAGAGCATGGACTTATAGGTCTAGGGCTAAGCAGCGTCTTGCTGAGGCTCACTACAGCCTTAGGCCTGCTCTCACACTAAGAACAACGAAGGCAGGTAAATCAAACAGCGAAAAGTAAAATGGAACAGCAGTCTGGAAATGGAACAGCAGTAATGAAATGGAACAGCAGTAATGAAATGGAACAACAATCCTCAATCGTATGTACACGTTCTATACTACTATAGCAATCTGAGAGTAATGGATGATATGACTATGTTTCTGAACGAAGTAATATTGCTTTCAAGTCTTACAAATACTATTTCACATGGATCTAATAACAATAACATTCATACCAACATTCCGCTACAGAAATAGCTGAGAGATGCAATTCGAATAGATCCACTTATACAATGCAGAGACATGAGATAAAGAACTCATTCAGATATCAATTATAATGAAGCATAGTATATCACATAAAAGATGTATCAGATTACTTAAATAATGGAAATAAACAAACCACACACAAATCACAGTATAATAATACAAAAGCAAGTGTCCTTCGGAGCTGGGCCCTTGGCTGCCAATGGAACACTGCCTTAAGTTACTCCAGATGCAGAGACGAAATGAACACCAAGTCTTCTATATTAATCGCATCAACAAAAGTATAACAAAGTCAGGTCTCAGCGAGACTCAATGATCACAGTTGGTTCTGAAACTTAGAATTACAAAAAATAGTCCTTCCCCCCGCTCAATGGCGTGGTACCTTTATATAACAGAAATGACGGAGGTATCTAGATAATCAAAAGATAAGTCAAAGCAGCGATCCCTCAGGATCAAAGATCCTGAGGGATTCGCTAATCGTTCGATTCTTCTCTTTCCCTTCTTGCGTTCTCCGACTCAGTATCCTGCATTCTTTCTCTGGGCTATTCGGCTCTAATTTTACTTGATCTTGTCCGCATCTGGTTCCCCGTTGGAGGGACAATAGTTATTTTCCCTTTGCTTCTTGCTTTCAATCGCCGATCCTTTGTTCCCATGTCTTCCTGCATAGAAAACGTCAATTATTAGCACTTGAGCTTCCTTTATCTATTGTTGCACATTTTATCAAAACCCTTTATCTTCTTTGAACTCATAATGCAGAAAAGGTTAGAATTATTATTGAAAAACCACTAGATTGGTTGTCAAAAGCATACCTTCCAATTGCTCCACAAGTGTCATTGGAGAAGATTCTGGAAGCTTCCATTGTCTCTCCACCTCATGGAATGACTCTGCCACTTGTCATTTCCCGCTCAACGCACCCTAGTAGTGCATTCAAGTGCGTTGCAATGAACCTAGCCAGTGTATTTGGGTGCTTTGCAACACAGCTAGCTAGTGGAGCATCTGAAATGATCCTAATTTGACTGTTCTGAGCAGTTTTTGATGGAGAACTTATGAGAGAAGCTGTAATTTGTTGACCTTGTTTCTTTAGGAGCTGGAACAACAATTTTAGGGACTTAGGATCCCTTGGTTTATGGACATTTCATGCTTATAGCTGTAAGGCACAAAATGTCTATAACAACATGCCATGTTTGATGAAGTTCAGTGAAAGTGTAACACATTTAGCATGTCAAGCAATCCTGACTGCACTAACCCATTTTCCCATCGATGTGGTTCTAATCTTGTCACTTCATTATCTCGGTAGTGAACCTGATGCAAGTACTGATCTGGTGGAAACTACGGGTACTTTGTCCGGTCATTAAAATCATTATCTCTTAATTTCAACTACAAGATTTTTCCTAAAAATTCTCCTTCAAATGATATGTTCTCTGACAATATAGGTGTGAATATCCCATAATTTCTTATCTTTCACATCCTTTATAGGATTAACATTTGGATTCCTTGGAAGGCTGTATGAGGGAAGAGATGAGATGAGCATTGCGCCACCTTCTTCCACTAGATTTTCCTCCACCTCTTCTTCAATGTGGACCTACTAAGGTTTCTTCTGAGGCTTCACAGGTTTGGCAAGCTTCTTGCCATTGTTTTTCTTGGTTCTTACTTCCTTGGGTTACTTCTTCCTCAATGATGTCGCAACTTCTGTGGTGGTGGTGATGTTGAGGGTGTTGCTGCTATGGGTGGTGCGACTGATGATTTTGGAGGTGTATTAGATATTTCTATGAAGACTACTTCCATAACTCCTTTTATTCCTTTCTCATTAAATATTCGTACAAATATTTTAGTCGACTGGATATTCATGTAGGAAATGTCTGCAAATACTTCACACTATTACTTCCTCAAACTCTCAATTTAGCAAGTCTTATGAAACCAACTCACAAAAATATAGAAAATATAGATGAACTCCTTAGAAATAAGCCTCTTCGAGGGGGCAACCTCCTTTACATTACACAAATTAACAATTCTTGGATGATTCAAATGACAAAACCTCTTTATACATATAAGAGTCTAAGGGGTCACAATATAACCAAGCCGACCTAAAAATAATAGTATAAAGGCACAAAAATAATAGTAGAGGGATTCTATGGGACACAATAATAACAATATGGGGACAATAGGGGCACAAAAATAACAATAAGGGATACAACGATAATAGTAATGGGGGAATCACTAGTATTATAAGGACCTAACATGTCCTTCTCCTTCAAAAAAGTGTTGTCCTCAATGCTTGAGTAGTTCTAGATGCTTCTATATAAAATTCTCATCCTCCCATGTGGAATCTTCAATGGGTAAGTTCTTCCACTTGATGAGATACTTTGAATTGATCGATTTCATAGTTGTCAAGTTATTATTTATTTGACTTCTTTAGGTTCCAATATGATTTTCCCTTCCTCATCATGTTCTGGAAATATTGTTTAAACTGGAACCTTGTCACCTATAACCTTCTTTAAGCATGAAACATGGAAAACTGGGTGCACTCGGGAAGCTGCAGGAAGCTCCAATTTGTATGCCATAGTACCTATCCTTTGCAACACGTTGTATGGACCATAATACTTTGGTGATAATTTATTATCCTTCTTAGCTTGATTGAGGGACATTTGTGTTGTAAATAATACTGAGAGGGGGTGAATCAGTATTATCAAATAAATTATTTCTTATTTCACAATCAGATTTGTATACGCTACTTCAGCTATGGGAAACTGTGTATATACGCTACTGTGTCTAAAGAAACCAACGTATATCAAAAACCTTAAGATTCATTAATTGTTGATCTTTAATCAGTGCATCAGGACTTCATTAATCATAAGAACAATAAATAGGAGCAGTAAAACAGAACTGATCATCACACACATGGACACAAAGATATAATGTGGAAACCCAATGTGGGTGAAAACCACCTACTGCAATTCGTCTCTATCTTCTTTTAATTATAAACTTCTTTTTACAATGATTTTGTACTGGTGCAGTCTTATACCAGTACTCAAGGTGCTACCTACAGAAGGCTACAACCTTCTCTCATTCTCCAGCTTCTCCTGGAAGGGAGCTACAACCCCCTTAGCTCTTGTACTAGCTGAGGTACTAGTATGTAGGTGTTGATCTACAGAAGGCTACAACCTTCTCTTTTCTTCCAGGGACCACGTTTCATAAATTTTCAAACTGGATCAATGAATAACATCAATCAAACATCAAGTATATCTACATAAACCAATCTCCTTTGCACCAAACAAAACTAAATCAAATAGCCACTTCTCTGAATGTTGTACCCATAAAACAGTAACAGTAACCAGACACCAGTTCTGAACCCAGACCACTGCAGCAATAAAGAGAAGTAGCTAAAACATATATCAAGAGACGTACGCTACTTCAATGTGTACAACCTGCATGCATACGCTTCTGAATTAAGGCCAACCTCCGTATATGCTATTTTGAATTACAGAACCAGCGTGTATAAGTGCCTTTGCTTCTGAACCTGCGAACAAATCTATAAAAGATAATTTATCCTTTTCACTTATTCAAACATCAGTCATACCCAGATTATCAAATTTATAGATCAAGTCATGTGCCAAAATTAACAGATCAAAATCACACAAAGATATTACTATTCAAGCCTTAAGATCTTGACCCATCAATAGTACTTATCCTTCTTCTTACGCTTAGGTTTCTCCTTGATTCAGATACAACTATGCACTGTAACCCAATGACCAGTATTTCAGATTTAGCTTTTCATCAGATATTCAATGCTTAAGTCAATGCCCATGCCTAATGATCTCCTTCCCCTTTTATATTCTTAAGCCTTACACAATACCATGGTCCAAAACCATAAAGAATTAATACCTTGGACCAAATACCTGGGTTCAACACTTCAGAAGAGATACTATGGTCCAAAACCATAGGTCCAAATACCAAGGACTAAATACCATGGACCAAAAATAAGTTTTACTACACGTACGCGCCTTTTCGTGCATGAAAGTGTGTGCCTACGCATACACGACTTTTGATCGGTAATCCCACATGTATACACGACTTCGTCAAAGGAAACCTAAGTATATCTCTTTCTCTTTCATTCTAAGAGCTTGAATAGTGATCTGCCATCTGAGTGAGTTGCCATGAAGGACAACACCTGTGTCATAGTGCCAAACCTGTGTTATAATGCCAATAATCTCCCCCTCTGGACTTGATGGCAACCACAAGTCACTCAAAGTCATTCTCCCCCTTTGACATCAAGGGCAAAGGGTTATGCTCCACCTAAGTTCATGCTGAAATCTCTGCTTTGTTGTGCTGTCCATGCTCCTCCTACTTGTAGGCAAGGTCCGCAAGAAGATGTTCTACAAGAAGATACATAACTTTATACATCATAAATGACCTTCCTACCACCAAAGACTCATACATACATCCATCTCCCAACCAAGTGGGGATTGACTCATTCACCCAACCAAGTGGGGGTACACCAAAAGTTTACACAGGATAAAACAAGAACATTACATTATCCATCCCAGGCATAGTGGGGAAACCAAAGTAGGCCATTACATGACCTTGATATGAAAATAAATACATGACATAGAGATGAAATATCTAAAACCAGACTATGATAGTTATCAACAACTATCATCAGTAGCATCTGTCAATCATCATTCAGGCTAGCAACCATGTTCTCCTTCTGAAACCAAAACACTGTGATCTTGAACCAAGATCTTCTAGGATAATTCCAAAAATGCAATATTAGAAGAATATATATATGATCCCCCTGAATCTGTGCTAGATGGTCTTTGTCAGACCCATATCAGACTCCTTTCATCCTGAGCCTGGCCCACTGTTTATCTTCAAACCAACATATACGCAACTGTATCCACATAAACCGGCATATGTATGCGGATTATCCTCATTAAACTCGCGTACAACCACTTTTCTCTGAAACAGACAAGTTTCAATAGCAAGATGATGCATCAACTACTCCCAACTTCCGTTTGAGGTGTTAAAATGTCTCCCTGGGCAGTGGTTTGGTGGGTATATCAACAACTTGTTCCTTGGAGGGAACATACTCCAATTTGACCTTTTGTTCAAGCACTTGTTCTCGGGAAAATGATATTTGATCAGTATGTGCTTGGTCCTTGAATGCATGACTGGATTTTTTGAAATGTTCATTGCACTTGTATTATCACATAAAATAGAGATAGGTGGAGTACAAGTGATTTGAAAATCTTGCAAAATTTGCATCATCCAAAGGAGTTGTGTGTAGCAAGATGCAACAACCACATATTCCACTTCAGCTGTAGATAAAGCAATTGAACTTTGCTTCTTACTGAACCAAGAGACTAATCTAGAACCCATAAAGAATGCACCACCACTAGTGCTTTTTCTGTCATCCACACTTCCTACCCAATCTGCATCTGTATATGCATGAAGTGTGAGATCTGTATCTCTAGGATACCATAAGCCATAGTTTTGTGTCCCTTGAAGATATTTGAAAATTATTTTAATCGCCGCAAGGTGTGCTTCTTTCGGATTTTCCTGGAATCTTCCAACTATTGCCACTGAATGCATGATGTTTGGTCAGGTACCTATCAGATAGAGCAGACTACCAATCATGGATCTATAGGTTGGTTGATGTACTGCTGCTAAAACATCATTGGCACTGAGGCTGCATCCTATTACCATAGGGGTACATACTGATTTTGAATCTTCCATGCCATATTTCTTCAAGATTTCCTTGAGGTACTTGGTTTGTGACAAAAAGATACTGTCTTTATTTTGTTTGACTTGTAAACCAAGAAAATATGTTAGCTCACCAAGCAAGGACATTTCAAACTCTTTCTGCATCACTAAAGCAAAATTTTGACTCATGGCTTCTTCATTGCTACCAAAGATGATATCATCAACATACACAACAAGTATTAGCAATTTATCATTATCAACTTTTACATATAGACTGTTGTCTGCTGATCCTTTTGAAAAACCTTGTTGATGGAGGTATTTGTCCAAACAATAATACCAAGCCCTTGGAGCCTGTTTAAGACCATAGAATGCCTTCTTAAGTTTGCATAGAAGTTTTGGATCATTTCCAAGGATGAATCCATCTGGTTGCTCAATATACACTTCTTCTTCCAAGTCTCCATTTAAAAAGGTAGATTTCACATCCATTTGAAAAACTTTGAACTTTTGAAAGCAAGAAAGAGCAAGGAACATTATTATGGCTTCAAGTATAGCAACCGGCGCAAAAGTTTCTTCAAAGTCTATACCTTCTTGTTGAGCATACCCTTTACAAACAAGTCTGGCCTTGTTTCTAATAACATCTCCATTTTCATTCAGCTTGTTTTTGAATATCCACTTTGTCCCTATGACATTCTTATCATTTGGTCTAGGAACCAACTCCCAAGTGCTATTCTTTTCAATTTGCTCAAGTTCTTCATTCATGGCCTTGACCCAGCATTCATCTTTGCATGCTTCACTTACATTTTGTGGTTCAGTGGAGGAGAGCAATGCTAGATAGCTTGAAGCTTCTGAAATAGTTCTTCTTGTTTGTACACCTGCCTCTTTCTGCCCCAAAATTTGAGTTTCTGGATGATTCTTCTGAACGTACCTGGATGGAGTCTTTTCTTCTATCCTTATCTATTCTTCTGGTGCCTCATAGGTATCTTCTTCATCATAAGTTTGATTTGATGTTGAAGGATAGTCCTCATCATCTTCGAAATCTTCGGGTTTTACCTACCTAGGAATTTTTCCTTCTTCATCAACCACTACATCAATACTTTCAACAATTTTTCCAATTCTTTTATTGTAACACTTGTATCCTTTGCTGTGGGGAGAATAACCAAGGAGAATGCCTTCATCTACTCTAGGTTCAAACTTGCCAAGGTTTTCATCAGTCCTTTTGATGTAACATTTGCTTCCAAAAATCTTGAAGTATTTAACCATGGGAGTCTCACCATACCTGAGTTCATGAGGAGTTTGAGTGATATTCACCTGGATGTTTGTCTTGTTGAGAATAGTAACCACAGTAAATGCAACTTCACCCAAGAAGGTTGCAAGAGTTCTAGACTCATCAAGCATAGCACGAGCCATTTGTTGAACTGTTCTGTTCATCCTTTCCACTACTCCATTTTGCTGAGGAGTCTTTGCAGTAGAGAATTCCCTTCTTATTACATGTTCTTAACAAAAATTGAAAAATTCATCCGAGGTAAATTACCCTCCTCGATCATACCTAAGGCATTTGATTCTGCGATTTAATTTGTTTTCAACCAAGGCTTTGAATGCTCTGAACTTTTCGAAAGCTTCATCTTTATGCTTTAGAAGTCCTATCCAACACATCCTTGAAAAGTCGTCAATGAACAATATGAAGTATTCTTCTCCTCGAGGTGACCTCTTCCTAGTTGGACCACATACATCAGTGTGGACAAGTTCAAGTGGCCTACTAGTTGATCCTTCCTTCTTAGGAAAATTAGTTTTGGTTTGCTTCCTAAACTAACATGATTTGCATATTGTATTGTCTGGAATTGTGATGTCATGGATATCACGAACCGCCTGATGTTTGCATGCTTTGCTTATCTGAGAGAAGTTTAGTTGCCCCAATCTTCTGTGCATACCTAGTGTTCATAATTCTTGCTTAGATAGCATTGTTGTTTTCCTCCCTTCAGTATGTATCAATTATTTGGTGTTCTTATGCCTTTGATCATTGTTTCTCCTGTATCAAGCTCATGAACAATACATCCATTTGATCGAAATATTACCTCATTTCCTTGATCACACATTTGATTGACACTCAATAGATTATGCTTTAAGCCATCAACATATATAACATTTCCAGCTTTGACCATTTCTTTCAAAAGAACAGAACCTTTACCTTTTATGAATGCAGGGGTGTCACTTCCAAATGAGACCTTTTTTTCCTTTTCTAAGGAACTATATGATTGAAGTTTTTCTTTATCACCTGTCATACGTTTTGAGCATCCACTATCAGTGTACCACTAATTTTCCTACCCTTCCGCATATAAGGCTATACCACATATTTCTCGTTGCGTTTCTTTCTTCCTCCATGTTTTGGCACTCAATGAAGCTTGCTCCTTCTGAGTTGTTTGCCGAAACCTACTCCTGCATTCAGAATCTTCATGACCGAAGTTGTTACAAATAGAACATTCTATTTCATTTTCAAGAGCAGAAAAGTTATTGTAGGTTCTCTTCATGATTCCAGTCACACTCCTTTGATTTCGTGCTTCTCTGATCATGATGGTCTTGTAGGCAACACATTGAGCTACTTTCTGTCCAAGCTTATGACAAAAGAAACATTGGCCATTGAAGAAATTCCTGCGATGATCAAGCCTTCCATCCAGGTGATTGTAATTTCCATAGCCATTCATTCTTGAGGCAAATTGAGAATGATTTACCCGCGGTTGGTTGTAGCTTATGTTCATCCTTGAAGTACATTGCCCTCGATTTACTTGGTGCTCTCTGTTCATTCTTGAAGTAAATTGTCCCTGATTTACCTAGTGATCTGCATTGTGCCTCTGCTGTCGATTGTCAACATGTTCACTTCTCCTTGCTGCTTCAAGATAACTTTTGGAGGTAGATGGCTTCTGTGCTTGAGATTCTTCTTCAGTATACCCAGGACCTATCTTGATTAGAGGAGAACGCTACACTTTGATAATCTCATCTAAAGTTTCAGATCCTTTAGCAAATCTAAGATTAAGAGCTTTTGTTTTCTCAATATCTTTTCTAAGTCCCACAATTTGACATTCTAACTTTTCATTGTGTTTTTCCCTTTCAGCAAGTTCGAATGTCAGAGTATCTATAATAATATTCTTTTCTTCTATACAAATTTTAGTTTAGAAATTTCTTCATAAAGACCTTCTTCATCTATAGTATCCAAGAAATCATCATCTTCAAAAGCCATCAAAAGTCTATAATCATTACCTTGTTCATCTTCATCACTATTTGAAAATCCATCACTGTCTTCATGTGTATAATAGCTCTTCTTACTTACATTCTGTTTTTTGTTCCATCTAGCTGGTTCCTTACCTTTTTCAAGCTTATCTTTATGAGGAAACTTGGCTGCATAGTGACCGACTCTTCCACAAGAAAAGCATTTAAAAGGTAGCTTACCTCTGAATCTTCCAGAACCCCATTCAAGGTTCTTAAAAAAGTTTGATTCTTCCTCTCCTTTTGACATATGTCTTGACTCATTGTATTCTCCTTTTCCTGAGGCTTTGAATGCAGACTCTCTCATGTCTGACGGTCCCCCTTTTCTCATTTCGAAAGCAGTTAGGATACCCTGCAGCTGTGACATGGTAATGCTTTGAAGATTTTTCTTTTATTCTATGGCTGAAACTTTTGATTCAAACTTGGAAGACAAAGATCTTAGAACCTTTTCAACCAAAGTAGCTTCTTTTATTTCTTCACCCAAGTTTTTCATACAATTAACAATCTCATCTATACGTAAGAAATAATTAGCCACACTTTCATCGTTGTGCATTCTGAGATTTTCATATTGGATTATGAGAGTTTGTAGTTTTGCACGTTTTACCTGATCATCTCCTTCATATCTCAGAACGATCTTGTCCCATATTTCTTTTGTGGTTTTGAGCTGCATAACCTTGACGAATTCTGATTGAGATAAACTCCCTAATAGAGTATTAACAGCCTTTGCATTTGTTTCATACTGCTTCTTACTAGCCGTATCTATAGGAGTTGCTGATGGAAATGTGTATCTTGTTTCCACGATATCCCAAACTTTTGTACCAAGAGATTGAAGATAGGTTGTGATTCTTACCTTCCAATAGACGAAGTTACTTCCATCAAATATTGGTGGTCTGATAGATGCCTCCTTTTCGTAGTTGCTCATGATGATAAATCTTCCTTCAAGCGATCAAGCCTCTTCTGAAGGACTCGACTTTGATACCAATTGTTGTAAATAATACTGAGAGGGGGGTGAATTAGTATTATCAAATCAATTATTTTTTATTTCACAATCAGATTTGTATACGCTACTTCAGCTATGGGAAACTACATATATACGCTACTGTGTCTAAAGACACCAACGTATATCAGAAACCTTAAGATTCATTAATTGTTGATCTTTAATCAGTGCATCAAGACTTCATTAATCATAAGAACAGTAAACAGGAGCAGTAAAATACAACAGATCATCACACACATGGACACAAAGATATAAGGTGGTGTTGTGACCAGCAACAACCCCCCCTTCTCATTTAAGTGTCATCCGAAATACTAAATGTATGGGAACCCTTAATTAAAATTTAGGAAAAGCAAGAGTAGTGCTTAAATTCCTCTTTCGCAAATAAATTTACCATCATAAGCTTAGGAAACTCCTTGGGATACTTAAAACCTAAGTTTATGATAAGGGAAAAATCTTTAAAAAATCGCATCGTAAAACGGTAGTAGGATGCCACCATTCAAGTGCAATCCCGACATGTGCGAGATTATGGTATTGAACAACTATTGTGTCACAATAAGTAAAACTTATAAGAAATACTTCAGAATTTACCGATTTGCGATGACGCCGATCGCAAGATCGCATATCGCAGGAAACAGGTAAACGAAATTTGTCATACATAAAACTTCTGCGATTTGCAATATTGCGATATCGCGATAAAGCGATGGTTGCGATGTTAGGCCAGATCAATGCTGCGATGTTATGTTTCTACAATTTTAGGATATTGCGACATTGCGATATGCGATGGTGCGATCTGCGATGGTGCGAAGAAAATCACAAAATCGCTCCATCGTAGATCTTTCAAGCACAATATTCAAGAAAAGCTATTTTCGATAAGCTGACACATGATTATGCACTTTAAATGCTAATAAAGGAGTTAGTTGTCAGTTATTAATAAAATATGAACGCGTGCTTTTCGAAGAATCACTTCACATAAGGTGGTGTATTTGGTATGTCTGCGGCATTTAAAACTCTCCCATCACCCTTCCTGGTCATTCATTTCTACTTAACTTGTGAATTGCAGGAACGGAGTACGGAGGATGATACGAACCAATATGCAGTTTGAAATGGGAAAGAAAAACAAAGCCTCGAGCTCTGAACAAAAGGAAATGGCACCTTTATATACCGACACGGCTTGTAACAGAGATGCGGGAATAGCTACGTGGGAAGGCATGTACAGGCTACTCGAAGAGGAGAACCCCAGAGTAATGGAAGTTACTGCTATTGCTGCCTCACATAGTTCTTCTGAAGCAACCCTAACAGAGCTAGCTTGCTCATTCCTACATCTGATAGCAGCGGGGCCAAAAATCCTCCCGTACACAGATATGGTCAAGTGGATATTTGATAGCGCAGAAATAAAAAATAGACAGTTCAAGGTTCATGGTCAAGGGCTCATCGGGTCATTCGCTGCACAGGATTTAAAGATCATGTATCATCTGCCTGAACCACAGGAAACTTATAACATGCAATTCATAGAGAAATTCGTGAAGGAGAACCAGAACCTGTCAGAAACCACCAAAGACTGGTCCAGAAAAGATGAACTGCTCAAGAAAGATAAACATGGTATGTACAATACTAGTTCCCTCACCTCCCCATATTGTTTTGCTGCCGCCATGCTCTGTAGCATATTTTGGATTCCAGATATCAATAAATTTTCATCCGAATGGTTACCATTACTAGATGCTGCCACAAATGCTACTATTGTAGATTGGGCCAAAATTTTATCAGATAACCTAATCACGGCTATTGTCAGTTACCGGTCCAAAAGGGCCACATCTCAAAGGATTTATCCTCCTTTTTACCTAGCTGCATATATTATGGATTCAATATGTTATGTGTCTAAATTCCCTGTTATGGGTTGGAAGTGGACAACTCAAGACCCCTTACCCATCCATGCCTATCATAAGGAATTGTGGGACTCTTAGTTCACTCCATATTTCTACCAAATTTGTCATGGAATTATGCTGCCCTTGTATAGAATGATGTATGATAAAGATCCTCCGAGGTGCTCACTTGAAGCATAGGTAGACATCCTCCCCGTCGCAAGATGGTTCGGAGAGGAATTGTTCACTTATGTTAGGGTATTTGGAAGTACTGCACCCCCTCATGTTCTACCTTTGTATATCCCTGATAAACTCCTAGCTCGAGAAATTGCATATCAAACTTGTGGAGAAGGTGGCCTAAATAAAGACTTAAAGGACAAAAAGAAGGCTATATGGCCATAGTTTCCTGTAGCTTGTGGGGCCTTTTCGTTATTTGATGTAGGTCACGCATTCACTGAAGTACAGAATATGACGTGTTTACAACTATTTAAATTCCCGGGAAGACCATTTGACCCAAATGAAGTTGCCCAGAATTTCACAACTACAGTCAAGATAAAAGTGTTCGTTGGGAAAAAGGATTTATTTGATGATATATTCCAACAGAAAAGCACACTTCAAGAGATTTTGCGCGAAGCCCAATTGCAATTGTCTCCAGAAGATTTTCAAAAGTTCATGGTATATAGAGAAAGAATATTAGCCAGTATTCCTCTAGAGAAACTACGACTGTCCGCAAGAGAACCAAATCCAAGCATTAGTCTCAGTGGGAGTTCAAGCACTAACGTATCTAAATCTAAATCGGAACAAGAAATGCCCGAACACTCTAAAAGATCCGGAAATGACCAGGATAGGAGCGAAGAGTCAGCCAAAGATACTGCTCAGTCAATGGAACTTCTACAATGGCAGGTTATTGCCTCCCCTCAAAGAGATCCTCCTCCTCTCATAATTGAAGCACCACCAATCATGACCGAATTAGATAAGGAATGGGAAACCTTCAACGAACTAATCAATCTTGAAGGACAAGCCCTAAAAACACATGTGAGCAATACACAGGTAGCACAAGAATTAGTCACAACAATAGTCAGCGATGTCTCAGATACGGAGCATATTCCTGTTGCCCCATCTTCTGAGCTTATACTTAACATAGAAGAAATTCCCCCTCTGGATATATTTTATAGTCCCCAACATAAAGTAGTGGTAAGAAGACAGAGAAAGAAAAGGAAATTGGAAAATACACTCTCTCAAGATGCAGAACAATTAGACGTCTTGTGGAAAGATCCCACCAGCAATCCTACTGAAAATCTCACCAAACTATCTCAGATCGCAGGAGCGTATGCCTCTGCGACTATTGATAAAGCATCGGAAGTACAACAGTTGTTGAAAGAATGGGAAGATCAGATACAAGTATTGCAACAACAATTGCAACAAGCCAACACCAATAATGAAGTACAGAAACAGCTTGAAAGGTTGCAACAGGACTTCCAGCAAATGCAGATAGGATATCAGAAAAGTTTGGATGAGAAAGGAGAGCAGTTACAAGATTTACAAGAGATGCACAAAGATGACCCTAAGCTCACAGAGTTTATTTCATAATCTATTTCCTTGAATGAACAATTACTACAGCAGCAAGAAGTGTTGAGCCAAAAGATATCACAGTGGGGTTATTATTGTGAAACTAGTGATAAGATCACTAATCAAGTGGTCGATTTACGAAGTGACTATGATATGATTGATAAACGGGTGACTGAGTACTTGGCTTGGCAGGATGAAGATGAGGGAAAAAGAGTAGGCACACCAAGGATAAATGAGAACCATAAAGAGTTTCTCTTTAACAAGTGGGACGATCAAATTACGGAGGCAGAACAAGCGGCAGAAACAACAGCCACGACAGCAAGCAGTCTTATTGACTGTGTAAATGAGAATTTGCACAGGGAAAATTTGATCGCAGAAACCACCCCAGGATATTAACCGAACAAACTAAAACTAGAGGCGGAATGGAAACAGAGAGCGCAAGAAATGGCAAAAGCAATTCAAGCGCTGAACAGGTTAAATTGGGAACATTAGTGGACATAATTGGTAAAGCCGCATAGTCAATGGATGATTGTGAAGTGTATCATAAATGCAGCCGAAAAGATGGCACCAGCTCTCATCGATTCCGTTTTCTCAGCTCAACTCAAAGCAGAAGTCAGCCAGCCGACTCTCCTTAAACCACTGCTGAATACATGCATTTTTAAAGACCAGATACAAAAGTAGTTTAGTTCTGGATTTAATTTTCACTTTAAATTTTGCTTAGAAAAAGGGTGGTCATTTAAATCGCATCCTGAATTTTTGTAAATAAGTTATTATTAGATTTAGGAAGTAGTATTTAAACCCTTCTCATGCATTTAGAGAAGGGTCCAGAAATTTATCAAAAAACTTGTCCTCAGAACATGCACTTTTGCACCCTCAGAGGAGGTTTTGGTGAATGAATGGATCAAGATTTGTTGATGTTTGCATTTGATATCTGCTACTGATGTTGCACTTCTGTACTTTTAGTGGATGTTAGAGCAAGGAGAGATAAATCATTGTTGCTTGAAGCTTATGAGTAGGACTAGTCATAAATGGTACTTTTATCTCTTGACCATTTCTGCTTATATGTTAAAGTGATATACAATTTTTAGTTGTTTATGTATTATTGCATGAATGCTTGAGTTATCGTTTGGCACTTTTGTACGGTGATAGCTATTTAGTTATGCCTATTGTATGAATAGCTTATTATGCGATATGTTTTTCAGAACTGTTTCATCTAACTTTTTATGCGAAGTGGTTCATCTTGATTGATTTCCTTTCTTATAATCGTTGAATGATCTTTATTACCAGTTGTTATTTGAAATCTCTTTAGATCGCATAATAGAAGAATTACATCCCGGATTAGTATAGATTTAGATGTGCTATTTATTAGATTACAATAGCATAGATTAGATTAAAGTTTGAATTAGAATATCTTAAATAGGAACTATTAGATCAGCAACATCGAATTCTACACACACACAATCATAGATTGGTAAACTGGTCCCATTATCCCCAGTCGGACTCGCTATACCAAACGGGTAAGGAGCTGCCAACCAAGGTCTGGACCGGGTGGGTATCCCCCTTGTTGTCAACCCGATTTTCGGGGCCTCAATAGGTGGAAACCCAATGTGGGTGAAAACCACCTGCTGCAATTCATCTCTATCTTCTTTTAATTAGAAACTTAATTTTACAATGATTATGTACTAGTGCAGTCTTATACCAGTACGCAGGGTGCTACCTGCAGAAGGCTACAACCTTCTCTCGTTCTCCAGCTTCTCCTGGAAGTGAGCTACAACCCCCTTAGCTCTTGCACTAGTTGAGGTACTAGTAAGGTGTTGACCTACAGAAGGCTACAACCTTCTCTTTTCTTCCAAGGACCACATTTCATAAATTTTTAGACTGGATCCATGAATAACACCAATCAAACATCAAGTATATCTACATCAACCAATCTCCTTTGCACCAAACAAAAATGAATCAAAAAGTCACTTCTTTGAATGATGTACCCAGAAAGCAGTAACAGTAACAGTAACCAGACACCAATTCTGAACCCAGACCACTGCAACAATAAACAGAAGTAGCTAAAACATATATCAAGAGGCGTACGCTACTTCAATGTGTACAACCTGCATGCATACGCTTCTGAATTAAGGCCAACCTCCGTATATGGTATTTTGAATTACAGAACCAGCGTGTATATGTGCCTTTGCTTCGTTGAACCTATGTACAGATCTATAAAAGATAATTTATCCTTTTCACTTATTCAGACATCAGTTATACCCAGATTGTCAGATTTATAGATCAAGTCATGCGCCAAAAATAACAGATCAAAATCACACAAAGATATTACTATTCAAGCCTTAAGATCTTGAACCATCAATAGTACTTATCCTTCTTCTTGAGCTGAGGTTTCTCCTTGATTCAGATACAACTATGCACCATAACCCAATGACTAGTATTTCAAGTTTAGCTCTTCATCAGATATTCAATGCTTAAGTCAATGTCCATGCCTAATGATCTCCTTCCCCTTTTATAGTCTTAGTCCTTACACAATACCATGGTCCAAAACCATAAAGAATTAATACCATGGACCAAATACCTGGTTTCAACACTTCATACGAGATACTATGGTCCAAAACCATAGGTCCAAATACCAAGGACTAAATACCATGGACCCAAAATAAGTTTTCCCACACGTATGCACTTTTTCGTGCATGAAAGTGCGTGCATACGCATACGTGACTTTTGATCGGAAATCCCGCATGTATACGCAACATCGTCAAAGGAAACCTGCATATATCTCTTTTTCTTTCATTCTAAGAGCCTGAACAGTGATCTGCTATCAGAGTGAGTTGCTATCAAGGACAACACTTGTGTCATAGTGTCAAACCTATGTCATAATGCCAACAATTTGTTTATATGGTTGTAGCCATAGGAATACCCAATCACCTACATCAAAACTTATTTTGTTGTGATGTTGATCTACCTGTCATTTCATTCTATTCTGCACCAAGGTGACGTTATCCTTTAAGAGTTGGAGAACTTTTTGTTGATGCTCGATGTGATCTTCGATTGCTTGAACCTTAGAATTTTCTCTTAAATATGATGTGATGGATGGTAGCTGATATTCATAAAGTGCCATAAATGGGGTCAATTTTGTTGCAGTATGGAAGGAATTGTTATACCACCATTTAGCTAGAGGCAACCATTTGCCCCATTGTGCCTGTTTATCAGATACAAAGCAACGAAGATAAGCTTGCAAACATTTGTTTACTATCTCAGTTTGCCCATCAAATTGAGGATGATAAGATGAGCTATGAGCAAACTGAGTACCAAGACAAGAAAATAATTCTGTCCAAAAATTTTCAGTGAAAATGGGATCTCTGTTACTTACAATAATCTTTGGGTTTCCATGTAGCTTTTGAATTGTTTCCATAAATGTAGTAGAAACTGTACTCACTTTAATGAGATAATGCACAAAAGTGTGCATAATAGGTAAGTCTGTCAACTACCACCATGATAACAATCTTTCCTTCAGACTTGGGTAAACCTGTGATAAAATCCATTGAAACCTCCTCCCAACGTTGGCTTGGAATGGATAAAGGTTGTAATAGTCTTGGGGTCTTAATTGTTTCAACTTTATTTTGTTGGCAAACCAAAAATTCTACCACAAACTTTTGAATATCTGATTTAAGGCCATCCCAAAGAAAATCCTTCTTAACCTTGTGGTAGGTTTTTAGAAATCACAAGTGCTCTCCTAAGGGAGAGTTGTGAAATTCCCTAAGAATCTTTTGTTTTAGTTGGGAATTCTTACATAGGTATAACCGATCCTCGTACCATAACAAATCATTTTTCCAGCTAAATGTATCAGATGTACTAGGATCTTGTTGTATCTTTTGAATGAGTGCACACACCCCCTCGTCATTCTTCCATTCATCCCTTGCTTCGTCTATCTAATCTAGTCGGATGATAGAAATGGTGCAAAGAAATGCTTCCACATCCTCATCCTTTTTTGAGAGTGCATATGCCACAACTTTTTGCTTCTCTTTTTTGTAAATGATTTCAAAGTCATAACCCAACATCTTTGTGACCCATTTTTGCTGCTCTTCTGAATATAATCTTTGTTCTAAAAAGTATTTAAGACTATCATGATCTGTTTTTACCTTGAAGTGTCTTCCCATTAGGTAGGGTTGCCATTTCTTAAGTACATGTAGTATTACCAACATTTCCTTCTCATAAATAGCTTTGTGTAAATACTTTCCTTTGATTGGATGACCTTTGAAGGCAATGGGTCCTTCTTACTGCATTAAAACAACACCAATTCCATTTCCTGAGGCATCACATTCCACAATAAAGGTCTCTGTGAAGTCTGGTGTAGGTAAGACTTGCTTGGCACATTGCCTCCTTAAGATGTTAAAAGGCCTTCATTGCTTCTTGAGTCCATGAAAATGCATATTTCTTCAATAATGTTGTTAGAGGTGCTAGTATCCTCCCATAATTCTTAATAAACTTGCGATAATACCCTGTCAACCCATGAAATCCTCGTAGATGCTTTATGGATGTGGGGATTTTCCATTCGTTAATGGTTTTAATTTTTCTAGGGTCTACCTTAACACCATCATGAGATACAATATGACCTAGATATTCCACCTCTTGTACTCCAGAGAAACATTCGGAGATTTTTGCATACAACTGTTTCTCCTCCAATAGTTTGAGCACCATGTCAACATGTTGGACATGATCCTTCCAAGACTTGTTGTAGATTAGTATATGATCAAAAAATACTAGCATAAATTTTCTAAGGGTTTGAAAATGAAATTCATCAAACCATGAAATGTAGAAGGTGCATTAGTAAGGCCAAAAGGCATGACCAAAAATGCATAATGACCCTCATGAGTTCTAAATGTTGTTTTGGAATTTCTCCAGTCTTCATTCTGATTTGATGATATCCTGAATGAAGATCCAACTTGGTGAAGTAAATTGATCGATAAAATTCATCCAATAATTCATCAATGACGAGAATGGGAAATTTATTTTTAATATTGAGCTTGTTGAGCTCCCTATAATCTTGACACATGCGCCATGATCCATCCTTCTTGTAAACCAATTCTACTGGAGCAGAGAAAGAACTTTGACTAGGTTGAATTATACTAGCCTCTAGCATTTCTAAAACCATATGTTCAATTTCACTCTTTTGGACATAGGGATATCTGTAAGGCCTAATGTTTGAAGGAACACTTCCTGGAATCAAATTAATATCTTGATCATGATCATGAATAGGTGGGAGGCCTTTGGGAGTCTCAAATACCTTGGAAATATTGTCCAAGACTTTTTGGAGATCTGGAGAAATGGATGATTTAGATGTGGGAACCTCTAGTGAACATAATTGTGCAATTATGCCTCGTTGTTCTTTCTTTAGAAGCTTTTTCATTCGTTAGAGCTGATTACCTTTCCTGGTTTCCCTGCGATACCCCTTAATTCAACTTCCTTTCCTTCTGAAGAAAATTTCATGAAAAGTTCTTGAAAATTAAAAGCTATCGTACCCAAGGATTGTAGCCATTGGACTCCTAGTACAACATCAACACAACCCATTGGAATGGAAAGAATTGGGCTATTCAATACATATTCTCCCATGGATAGCTTGATATTATGGAACTTTCCTGAGCAATTTATGGTTCCTCCACTTGCAACCATCACTTGACACTCTAGCGCTGGATATAGGAAGCAATTCAATTCCTTGGCTATCTTACAATGAATAAATTATGGGTACTTCCTGAATCAATCAACACTATTACCTTTTTATTCTTGATATGCCCTTCTATATTGATAGTTTGAGGAGTGGTAATTCGAATCAATGGATTACAAGATACGGTTAGATTCATTTCTTCTTTTTCTAGGGTTTGTTCTTGGTGTATATCTTCTTCTTTTGACACTGCTTGTTCCTTTTCGTCTTCCTCTTCATAATCTATGTAAAATAATTTCTTCTCTGCACACTTATGACCTTTAGTTTATTTGCTATCACAACTGTAACAAAGCCCTTTTGATCTTTTTTCTTCCAATTGTTGTGGTGTCAACCTTGTAGGTTGTGGATGGCTAGGGGCAGTAACACTTCCATCTTTATGATTGTGAGTGGTAGGCTTCCTTGTTGCCATAATTTTTCTTTCCATTTTTCTTGCCAACCTAAATGCCTTCTCCAATGAATCTAGTTCCCAAAGGCAAACTTCATGTTGTATGTAATATTTTAAAGTCCCTATGAACACATCCATCATATGCTCCTCTAGAATATCTTTTATGCTTATACTCAATCCTTGGAAGTCCTCAGTGTGCTCCGTCATTGAACCCTTTTGTTTGATATTTATCAATTGGCTAAAAAAAGTGTTGCTTTTTGTATCCTCATAATGTGCTATCATTTCATCTGTAAAAATAGCCCAATTGACAATTTGTTTACGAGAGCAAAGCCATTGATACCATACAAACTGATTTGGTTCCAAATATAAAGTTGCAATGTATACCTTTTGTGTGTTTTGCACATTATGGAGATAGAACAATTTCTCCGTCTGTAGTATCCATGTTCTGGGATTGTTGCCATCAAACTTCCTCATATCGATCTTTGGAACATGGTGGTTCTTCGATCCAACGTTAGAGTCTATGAAATCATGATTAACATTTATTTTATTCTCATCATGAGTTCCCTTTCCTACCCTTTCGCCACTAGTAAGAATTTCTTGTAGAAACTTTGTCAAATATGTCTTCACATTTTTCTACAAGTCTTCCATACCTTTCTTTAAATCATCCATCTTAGCTTCCATGCCATCCATCTTAGCTTCCACACCGTCCATCTTATCTTCCATGCCATCCATCTTAGCTTCCACGTCATTCATATCAGCTTCTACGCCTTTCTTTAGACCATCCATCTTAGCTTCTATGCCTTTCTTTAAACCATCCATCTTAGCTTCTACGTCTATCTTTAAACCATCCATCTTATTTTATATTACTTTTTGTGCGAGTGAAATTTGTTGCACTTGGTCTCGTAATTTTGATATAATATGTTGCATTTCTTCCTCTTCTTCTTGAGTCATGCTAGAGATTTTAGGTTTCTTACTAGGTGTTTCCATTTTCTTTCTTCGAGGCATCAATTACCAATAATAATGCTTCACTATGCCCTTTGAATTCCTTCAACTAATTTTTCAAACCAAGCTTATGCAAAAATTTAAGAAAAACTACACACCTTTTTTCACTTTGTAGGAACTCGATATTGAATCTGATGTATCTCTGTAATTTTGGATCTCCCAGGTCTAAACTTGCTTCCTGTGGTAACCCTCTAAGCAGTGTTTCTAACCCCGCAAGTTTGATCAAGATTTGATTCTCCAATGAAGAGTGATGCGAAATCTCCCATGATGACATGAGCATAGACTAGTTCAGTAGAGCGAACTTGTACAACATGTTGCGGGTCACTGTTTCAACCTTAGATTCTAAAAATTATACCCAAGACAACTACAATCTGTCCTCTTTCTGTAACTTCTTACGAAAATTCAATCTAATGCTCAGAGCGAAAGTTATGACGATTTTCCCAAGGTGACCTATTTGGAATGTAATTTGGGGGTGTGCAAAACCCCTCACATCCACAGATTATATCTCCAAAAATATAACACGACAAAATCTATAATTTCGATTGAAGGTTCAGCATAATTTCCTCTCAAATGGGTTTTTTTTTAGCTTTTGAAACATCGCAGACAATCAGTTATAGCGAAAATTCCATGATGACCTGTTTGGAGCAGTGAAACCCTAGAATCCAAAGCTCTGATACCAAATGTTATGAAACCATCTCACAAAAATATAGAAAAGATAGATGAACATCTTAGAAATAAGCCTCTTCGAGTGGAAAACTTCCTTTACATTACACAAATTAACAATTTTTGGATGATTCACATGACAAAACCTCCTTTCTATATATAGGAGTCTAAGCGGTCACAATATAACCAAGCCGACCTAAAAATAATAATATAAAGGCACAAAAATAACAATAGAGGGATCCTATGGGCCACAATAATAATAATATGGGGACAATAGGGGCGCAACAATAACAATAAGGGATACACCGAAAATATTAATGGGGGAATCACTAGTATTATAGGTACCTAACAGCAAGGTTCTTAATATGAGCGGGAGCTAGCTATTTATAACAATTCCAACCTTTAGACCTCGTCATTAGATTTGATTTTGTCTGATTTTGTTCATATTTTGTCATTAAATGTGTATCTATCGTTAAATTCTTCAAACTGTCATTTTAAATGAAACTTTATGTCTATCGTTTCCCTTTTAATAGCCATATTTCTACTTTTCCGATGAACTTCAACACTTCCCCTATTGTAGCACATGTCTGTCTTATGTCGTGGCTTCCTACAAACTTCGACATGTCCCCTACTATAGCGAAGTACTTTCTTTGTTGAAACTTTCTCTATAGTGTAGTTTATAGTCTTGTGTCCACTTTCATCTACATGTGACACTAAGACTTTCCTTCTTTCTTATTTAAGGTGAAACTATAAGGATAGGGTTGTCCTTGTACAACTTCAATCTACTACCATTTACATTTCCCTGAATTAATTCTCCATTTAGCTTCACTAATTGTATTGTGTGTCCATTAGTGATATACTTAACAACATATGGGCTTAAACAATGTGTTTTGAATTTCCCTTGGAATTTCACAAACTTACTGTGATAGAGGAGAATAAGGTCTCCTACCAAAAACTTATTTTCCTTAATATGCCTATCATGGTAAGCCTTTTCTCTTGTTTTTTGTACTTGTTAATGAAATCTTCTTATAAACCTATCTTCTTCCAGAGCTAGTAACTGTGACATCCTTTCTTCCATTATGTCGGGGTCTTCCATATTTGTAAAATTTGCAATTCTTAGGCTAGGGATAATGTATTTCATGGTAATTACAGCTTCTTGCCCATAAACAAAACTAGAGGGCTTCTAGCCTGTCAACTTTTTGCATGTAGTCCTATAATCCCATAATACTGCTAGAATTATAAGATCCCAATCATCCTTGTTCACATTACATACCTTCGTCAGTGCATTATCCAAAAAATTATTGAATGCCTCCACAATTCCATTTGCCTAAGGATGATAAGGAGTGCTCTTTTGGTGGAAAACTTGAAATTCCTTAGTTAATGCTTCAATTCTCTTATTCAAGAAATCTTACCCTTGGTCACTTATCAATATCTTTGGGCGCCAAAATATGGATAACATGTATTCAAAGATTAAATTCAGAGCATTTTTTGTGCTACATTCCTTCACTGGATGTGCTTCAGCCCACCTTGTCAAATAATCAATTGTAGTGATTATATACCTCGCACTGGTCCTTTTCCTTGGTGGATTGACAGGTCCAAAAAAATCAATATCCCATTTTTCAAAATCATGCAAAGTTACTTGTGGCACTAGTTGAATCTCATCTCTCCTTGAAGGTTTTCTTGTTCTTTGGCAGATATCATAAGCTCAACAGTAATCATTTGCATCTTTGTGTAGTGTAGGCCACCATAGTCATGCTCTTAAATGTTTTTGCACAGTAGATTTCCCTGCACAATGTCCACCAACTGCACCACTATGAGATTTTGTTAAAATTATCTATCTTTTGTGCTCAAGAACATACATGCGTAGTATTTCATCTGGTCCCATTTCATACAAATGTCCTTCTATTAGTGAAAAATATGCTTCCTTAACCACCAATTGTTTCTTTTGCTATGTAGTTTATTCTAAAGGAGCCATCCCTATGGTTAATAACTAAATAATATTAGTGAAGTGATCATTTTCTATTATGATTGCAAACAATTGTGCATCTAGAAGATTATCCTCTATATTCATTGGTTCTTCTCCCATCCCTAACCTTGACAAATGATTAGGTCGAACATTTAGTCTTCCTGGCTTAACAACAAATTCAAAATCATACTCCTGAAATAATAATAGGCATCTGCAAATTTTCCTCCTAAAACAGACTTATTGACTAGGTACTTTAGTGTAGAGTGGTCTGCGAACATCTTAAAATGCGATCCCAACAAACAATGTTTGAATTTTTGCAACGCATATACCATAGCTAAGTCTTATCTTTTTGTAGTTGTATAGTTATTTTCTCCATTAGACATTTTCCTACTTGCAAAAGCTTTAGCGTGATAAATTTCTCCTACACCATGTTGTGCCATCGCCACTCCTAAAGCTATGAATGAAGCATCCACATGAACATGAAATTACTTATTCCATTCTAGAAATACCAGTATATGAGGAGTTACCATCTTTTCTTTTAGTGTGTGGAGGCTCTTTTTCCATTCTTCGTTCCATAGGAATGTAACATATTTCTTCAGTAGTTTTTCCATAGGTGTAGTAATCTGTACATATCCTTTGATACATTTTTTGTAATATCCTGTATGTCCCAATTTGGTGCAAAGTTGTCTCACTGTTTTTGGTGGAGGTAAATTCACAATAATAGAAATCTTTACAGGATCCACCATCAATCCTTTCTTGCAAACAATATGTCCAATATACCAAAAAGTACATAGAATATGAACTTCTTAATATTTAGAGAAACTTGATACTGTCTGCATGTGTCGAGCATCAGTCTTAAGCTTGCAAAATTTTTCTTAAGAACTTGTGAATATATTATTTGAAAGTTGCAACCACCACTCCTGAAAATATGGCAGGGGCATTCATTAGTCCAAAATCCATCACTTTATATCGATATGATCCCCGTTATGTAGCGAAGGTAGTCTTATGTCGATCTTCTGGTGCAATTTTAATCTGATCGTATCCTGAAAATCCATCTATGAATGAGTAGGCCTCTTATCCACCTACATTATCCAAAACTTCATATCTAAAGTGTGTAGGGAAGGAATCATGCACACATGCATCATTTAATTTCCTTAGATCCACAAAAATTTCAATTTCTCCTTTAACCTTCTTTTCCTAGAACACCATGGGACTTACCCACTTTGATTCCTCCACAGGATCAATGATCCCTATTGAAATCATTTTATCTAAATATTCTTATGCTTTCTCCTTATATTTTGGATTCAATCTATCGAGTGTTTCCTTAACAGCCTTTGCATCATAATTTAATGGAATCTTCATAACTACCAAGTCTCCTACTATTCCCTTCATATCTGAGAAATTAGTGGGGAATAACTCCTGGTATTCATGTAAAAGATTTGTCACTTTGCTGACTGTGTCTTCATCCCAGTAATCTCCTATCGTTGGAAAATTTGGCTCATCTTTTGACCCTATATTCACCTTCCATGTCTTTAATGGCTTTGTTATATCAGGCATTTCTAATTCAAGTCCATTCACTTCACGGTAGCCTTTAGATTTTTTTAAGTCAATATTGGGAGGGCCTTCATTTTCTTCTGTATGATGTTGTAGCATTCCAGTATATTATGTAACTGCACAACCCAATTAGGCTGCCAAGTGAGTGGAATTTCGTTCTCAAAAATATTCTTTTTAACTATATGAAGGGATGAATCTATATATGGACAATCATCTTCGAAGCTAAATGCCAATATAAACCCATCAACCATCTTTGCCCAGCTCATAGTACCATGTCGAAGTTTTGTTTCCAAGTACCAAGTTTGATGAGTTGTCTCCATTACATGGATGAACCCATGCACCCAGTCTTCTTGTGGAATATCCTTCCATGTTGTCATACAAAGATAGATTTGCTCTGTAGGGTCAATTTGATGATCATATTTATCTAAAAATTCTATTTCTACCTGACCAAACCTTATCCATATCAACCTTTGACATTCCTTCCAAGTTCCTATATTCTGCTTATCTGTACCCCACCATCTAGCAAGAGTAGCTCTTATTGCTAGTTTGAGAATTAACAATATTTGAAACTCTAGTACCTATTCCTCATATTATTCAAGAAAAATATTTATATTACCCTAACCATCATAAAAATATAAATCACATACCTCATTTTTCATACAACGAACTTCTTTAGTAATTAATTTGTTCACATTGCCTTATAGACACTTCATGTAACCCGTTTTCCCAATTTTGCAATTCTTCCTTTGAATCTAAAGTGCGGTAATTGTCTTTTTCCCTATCCATCTGCAATGGGATTAATCCATTCTTCTTCTTTGGATTTTATCTACTAAATGTTGCATATGTTTGTTGCGTTGTACTCATCTTTAATTGGTTCAGTATACCTTTCTCCTTCTGATGGATCTAATGGAACAATGACTCTCATATTATTGCTTTCAAATATTATTTGCCTCTTCTTTAATTTGATTATAGCGATGTTATCAAATGCCCAAGTAGTTAGGATAATTGTTACTGTCATCCACAATTTCTATCACTTCAAAAGTAGTAGTAGTGTGCACCCTTTCAATGTATACTCTAATTCCTAATAGTTTTCCATGAGGAACAATATTTTGTTTCTTCGCCATTCTTAGCTAAATAGCTGACCATTGCAACTTTGGTTTACCGATTAATTCTCATGTTTTCTTTGTCAAGAAATTAACTTTAGGTCCCAGATCTAAAATAGATTGGTCCATGTCATATTCTCTTATTTGTGCACTAAGCCTCATTTCCTTTCCAGTTTTCTTTTGTTTATGCAAATTATTAACTTCGCATATCTCACTTCGTGGTACTTCTTTAGATGTGAAAGAATTTATCAATTCCTAAAGTCCTTCTACAACTCTTTCATCTCCCAACAATTTCATACAACTTTGAAGAAAATATTTTAGAGTAGCTACCTTATATGCTGCATCTTGTTCCCATATTTTCAAAGCTTGGCATTGTGTTGAAGATGATAGATCGCAATTATTCTTCAAATCCTATTGCACACTGGATGTTAAAGGTCCTATATCCATAAAGCTTCGCTTCTATAAATATATTTTTTTCCCTTTGAATATAAAATACAAGGACTTTTTTAGTATTTTTTATTACCCATGTAGCTTCAACTTCCTTCTTCCCATCTGCTTTATCATCCCCAATCACAACTCCACTTCTTGTTACAATATTTATGCGATGTTCATCGGTCCTTGGTTCCATAGTTATCATTTGGATGCTTTGTGTTAGCTACTAGTTCCTCTTTTCTTTCATTTTTTTCCATAAGTACTAGACACTCTTCAATTATATGATCAAAATATTTACAATACTTACATGTCGTGGTAGAATTCTGAAAGTCTCTCGCGAAGTGTCCTGCATGGTCCCAGTTATAGTAGATAATTTGTCCTTTCCCTTGACAAACTCCACCACCTCGACTAGTACCTCAACCTCTACCTTGATAACCACCTTGACCATTGTGTTGTCCATGTTCTTCGGCTTCTATCCTATATGCATCAACACTTTGATCCATCATTAGTTCATAAGCTCGATAATTTTTTTCATCATGTCCCGCTGATTTGCAAAACTTGCAATACAATTTTCTTGGAGTCTACACATATTTTTGCAACTGATAATATTCTTCAGCGTGATCTTCACCCCTAGTCATACATATCTTGCACCATAAGCTGGATCCGGGAATCAAAGGATTCGATGCTCCATTAGCCATGTAGTTTTTGAAGAGAGGGCATTGTTCCTTAGAATGGTCTTATCCTTTACACTTTGTACACCATACTTCTTCTCGAACTTGTTTAGTTTTCATCATATCTTGTATCTGCGGAGTCAAATTTTCCATCTAACTCTGGATCTGTTGCATACCTGCATTGGTATCCCTATCATCGAGGATTCTAAATTCATCGCAAGTTATAAGGCTTCAACCCGAGTTTCTATATTTTTTTGTGACAAAGGCAATATTATATGTGGAAGAATATCAATTATAAAGCACTATTGATGTTGTTGTGGAGATATTTTGAAGCTCACCTTATCCAATAGTATCTTGAATCTTTGATCAAATTCTGAAATAGACTTAGTAGGATTTTGTTTGATTTCTTTTAGCTCTATGATGCACTACGACTCAGACTTGAACTTCTTGGATTCTTTTATCAACGTTGTTTTAATGTCTGCAAATGGCCTGTTCTAATTTCGCGAATACTTCATATGCCATATCAGTGCTCTATACCAAAATGTTGTAACAAGATATTCTTTATTCATATTTTCGTCATGGACCTACTTCGATGTCCATACTACTTCGCATAAGAAACAAAATTTCTCAAGATCCTCTGATCCAGTCCCTTTAAAAATAGGAAACTTAATATCATCGACCATATTTATTCGCGATGGGGGAGGGGGATGAGGTGTAGGGGGATGTGGAAAGCTAGAAATACCGTGATTATTACTTGATTCTAGCTTTGACGAACTTTTAGGTTGGAATGGTGAATACTATGGAGTTACTTTAGGGTTCTCATGAAACTTTTCTTCACTTTCGGACTCACTTAATAGAGGGATGCAGTCAACATCTATAAAATTCTTTGGATCTTGGCCATGAGATCTCTTTCTACTGTCTATTCTTTACCTTTTTTCAATTCATGTTGTTCCAATTTATTCTTTCGATCTTCTCCCAAACATAAGTAACTAATAATCTAACTGCATTCATAAAATCACCTTTTCACAAAAAATCATCTTAATCCACATGTTAAAAGGTTTCAAGAAATTACCTCATGGTCCTTTGAAAATTTTTTGTTTTGATTTATTATAGTACACAATCAAGTCTACTGCAAACTCAGTAATTAATCCTCCTAAGATGTTATCAATCCAGAAGTCAACAACCCTTGAGATCCTATTTTCGGTGTTCTTGAGTCACCGTATTAATTCAATATTTAGGCTAGACTTACCCAGGTTCAAATTTCACTGCGCACCAAAAAAAAACTCAACCACTAGCCCTCTCAGCAATGACCTGTAAGCAGAGCACAGTCTCACCCAAAGTGATTATGGAAGGTTGCAGAACCAGGTTTCTACAGCCTGAGGGATGTTGTGATGTGGCACTTTTGTACTTTCTTATGCTTTAACACTTATTACTTCGCATTCACAAAACACTTCGCACTTACAATTTACTTCAAAGAATTACATTTATCACTTAAACATATCATAAACATTCATGAACTCTACATTACTGAAATAAAGTGTAGATATTAAGAAAATAAACACATGTAGAGACAGAGTTTACTGTGGCTCATCCCAATGTGGGAGTACGTCCACAAGAAATGTTGCTTATAATACAGAATTTGCACAAGAAGCAGTTATTCCCTGGGCACACAGTTGTAGCATGTCTATGCACTAAGCTACATAAGGTATACACAATAATCTATAGACTCAGGCCTCCATGCACAAGTTGCAGAGCCTCGCCCTTTCTCTGAAGTATAGATCAACAGAATACAACCATAAACATAGATTTTGATCAATTTTATATGCATTCCTTATTTATTATTCATCCCTATATATACTATTACATGAGGGATTACATTGCTACATTACCATGGAACTGATACCATGGTTTGTAAAACGCAAGGGACTATGGTCCAAAACCATCAAATTTTACAATATTATATTTTTTTTACAAAGACAGAGGGGCTTTGCCGCGAATCCCCCATACTACGTGGATAGTTTGTTGCATGGTCCTTGTGTACTCTGTTGTTCTTTTGTGTGGTCCACTTCGCACTTTGTACTATGTGCTTTATCCCCAAAATTTGGCTTCCTTGCCCAACATCCGGCCAAGTTGGGTTGCACCCAATAAGCACAGATTCAAGGGGAGCTTCTCATATGCTTCTATCAGTTCATTATTGGCATTTTGTCTATGATATTGATTGGTTGCAGTTTTTTAATGACTCCCATATGTTACTTGGGAATGATGTTGGTTCATGATTAGTTTATGAGTTGTTACAAAATCCTATGCTATTGTTGTTGTTCATATGCTTTTTTGATTCATTTCTTATTGGTGATAAGGATATGATATGATTAGATTTGATAATGAAGAGTTAGTGTAGGTTTAGGTGGAGCATATTCTATTCTTCTATTGGCTCATTGTTGGCATTATGGACTTTTGAGCACTCCCTATTGCATGATCTTACCTGTGATGAGATCAAGGTTATTACTGCTATCGTCAATCTTACTTCATTTCTCACTACTAGAAGATATACATGTTTCCTTCTCTATGTCACGGATGTTTGGATTGCATGTGATGAAGTTATGGATGGTGCCTTATTATTGCTGCTATTATGAAAAACAATCCTTGTGATGCACTTGATAAGGAGCATATGTATGCTATATTCACTATTCATGTTGGTTGCTAATCAATATGTTAGTTGATGCTCGTTGATGACTTATGAATCTAGAATTTCTCATTGTTTTCATATATGTTTTTGGCATATGGAAAGAATATATTGCTATAGATGTTTCCTATGGTATTGATATTGCTTGAGGATTGTGGCTCCTTTTATATGTGGAAAGAGTATGTTGACCTTGATGGCATGAGGTCAAGGAGATGAATTACTTTTTCTTAAGGGATTGACACTACATTGTCTTATCTTCCTATTGATATATTTCTTCTTGATGATGAGGATGTTCATGTTGCTACTATGTCATTTATGTTGTTGTTGTTAGATGATTATGATGTAGATGATTAATTGTGCATGGAGGATACTGATCAGTATGATGTTTTTTTTATACAAAAGATAATTCATTGTTGAGATCCTAGTTTATGGTTATTGATGTCATGAAAAGACCCATGTTGTGATAATGCCATGTCATGTATGTACCCCCATTATTTTGGGTGAATGATGTAAAATTTGAGTCGAATATGTTACCCCATTATGTTGGGAGATTGATCTTGAGTCATTGGTTAGGAAACTCCATGTAATAGATTCATAACGTCGTGTACTTTTATTGAATATTTTTTTAAGGTCGAGCATATGATCCAGGGGAGCATAGTCCGTATGAATATTTCACAATTTATATCAGTAGACCAAACTTATAATCATGAGCACTACAAGGGAAAGTACTTCATTCATCCTAGTTCAACCCTTTTCCCTTGATGTAAAATGGGGAGAGAAGACTTTTTGTTTGCAAGTGTTTGTATTTGGTTTTCCAATGCCAAAGTGGTTGGCATCAAGTCCAATGGGGGAGATTGTTGGAAGTATGGCTAATGTGTTGTCCTTGATGACAATCTACTTGTCAAATATCACCTTCATGTCAACTTGGTTATAATATGATGATCATCAAACTAATACATATGACAGGAATGTTCATGCAAGTATTTCATAAATGAATAACTATGTTGGAAGGCTTGGTACAGGGTTCACTAGAGAAAAGATGGGTGAAGTCTGAAATGTATACATGAACCCTATGAATAAGAGCCATGTACCTACATATGTTTTGTGAACAAAAGTTGCATACATAGTTTAAACCATGGAAAACTGGATACCGGGGGCCATGACCATGGAAATTTCCCATAGTAATTGTGACAACAACATCTATTTGATCCCATCAACAAAATCTGTCAACATTACCAAAGGATTTACTTGTGGTATTAGCAAAGCAAAAATCTATATAAGGAGATGCAGATCAAGGAGTTAAATGTGCAACAAAATGGATTATTCATGTGTGATATAATCTTGAATAGGTGTGCACCAGGGAGCAAGGAGATGGCTCGAAAAATATTATAGATATGAAAGTGTATTAGATACTAATGGATATACTTTCTTGATCTATTTATGTTTGTGCAAATAAAAGTGTTAGATTTGTAGATATGTTTATGGTATGATATGAATATGTTTGCAGTGATATGTGACTTTAATAGTACGTGCATTGAGATATGGGCTTGAAAAATGTTGTGATTTGCAATGGAGATTTGATTGATTAGTTTAACATTTATACGTGGGTTTCCTTCAATATTTTCATGCACATACACAAAATTGATTCGGTATTGTCGTGTATAAACTCTATGATAATATATTCATTATGTTGAAATCTATACGTGGGTTTAACACATGATAAACATGTATATACGCAGGTCTACCTAATAACAACCACATTTATAATCTGAGTTAAATTTGGTCAAGGTTTGAATTGTTGTGTGATGATAACAATTGATGCATTATGATGTATTTTTTGCTACCTATCAATGGTGTCTTGATCAAGATGGTTAGTATATGTTGTGGATTGGTTGTGCATTGATTTTATCTGGTTGTATTGGTTGGTTCAATATTGAGTGGGATGATGTTTAATTAGTTCATTTGGTTTATAGTGCTTCTATGATTCAACTTGAGATTTAGTATTTCGGTTTGGCATATTGGTTTGGGCTTATTATTGGTGAAGGTCCAGTGTGAAAATATGATGAAATTTGGCCATCATGTTTTGATATGTATTTGAGACAGATGTTCGGTGCAATATAGGGCATATTAATGGGCCAACATTTAATTGTCAATCTAGGATTTCGTGAACTTAGAGGAACAATGCTAGAAATGCTAGAGAGAGACTTCAATAACCTACAAGACAAAACCCTAATTTGTGTAGAAACTACTCACACCTTTTGATTCTCACACTATTCAATTCATGCACTCAAAACATTTATTAGAATAAAAACCATAAATGTTGCAAACACCAATCATTAAGTTCTGTCAATAATTGTAAACAAACCCTAATTATTTGAAACTTGAAAAGTAAACCTAATTAAGAGAAAATTCCAAATGTTTATAAATTAAGAAGCAAATTCTAACTAGCAATTAACTAGAAACATGAGAATTAACAAAGAAAATGTAAAGAATGTATAAACCTTAAGAAATCCAACCTCTACTAATTCCAAACAAGACTTTTAAATCAAAATGAAGCCTCTATTCAAGTTTCTGCTCTAAATCCTCTTTCCTATTAATTCTAAGTGTGAACAAAAAGAATCAAAATCACTCCACTCTATATGTAAATAGGAAACTAAGAGTATGGCACAAATATGCCTTCAAATAGTATCAAGAAATCAGGTGCACCAATTGTAAAATCAACCAAGGCATACATAAATAGAATCAACCTCCCTCAAAATAATTATTTTTCTCAAACCCTAGAATGCACTTCGATTAGGGATCCCTTGAAACCAAACCTAAGAAACTAAATACAATGAGCACACTCTTGCAAAATAAATGTCAGAACTAAAATATCATATATTTAACTAATGGATCCAAAAAGACCATAGGTGATATTTCCTTCCTGTAAAACCTATTCTTACACTCAATGTGCATCAACCATCACAAGTACATGATCTCTCAAATGTGAATCACTGTTCAAATACTCAAATGCACAATAAAATCATTAATAGTGACAAAAAATGAAGATGAATAATAAAATCAAATAGACATACCTTGTTATCATGTCAATGGACCAAGTAACACTGTTTCTTTCAACTATCTTGAATAAAAATTCCAAAGTAATTTCCAAGATGACTAGGGTTGTTAATGTTGTATGAGACTTAAGGTTGGATGAGTGTAAATCAGATCTAAACAAAAATTGTCTTACCCCTTATTATATTTTATAAACCCCAATTCAAGCAATTTATTTTCTCGGCTCACACATATATTTCTAAGGTATCGAAGAAACTAGTATCACAACAAAAGAACCCAACCTTTTTCTACATACAAAACAAGGTATTATTACAACATAATCATTCTTTGGATCACACAATTTAAATAGGTGAAAAGTCTGAAAAGAATATCAATCTTTTTAACATAAATCCTTCAGATCTGAGTGCTCAATTAAACATAAGTCAAAGTGAAATTCAATATAAAGAAAACAAATGTAAAACTTGGCATCCACAAATCTATCAAACCAACCAAAGAATCTCACTGTTAACACACCTTTGCAAGAATAAAATATACACCAACTTACCATATCTGCAAATTGACACATAGAATATGTAAATAGAGGGATGTTGAGATGGTTTGGTGGGCCCTACAATTCCATATCTCACCCTTGTTAAATAATAAATTAAAATACAAAGCTACAATGATAATAAAATGCACAAGAAATAAAAGAGGAGCTTGACATTGAAAGCTTTGTATTACAAATTCAGTCTTTTACATCCCAACCCATATGCTCCAGCTCTAGACCAACAATATAGAGTTACAATAACATCCCCTCACCACACAGGTCATGGTTAAGCCTTTCATAAAATTTACAAGGTGAATATTGGCTCTAACAACCAATTTTCTTAATTCTGGAAAATTACATATTTTTAACAAATTGGCCTGAAATATATTTGTGTATCTTCCTAACCATGGTGAGTTTGGGAAAACTGTTTGGAGGAAGCCTAATTTGTCATGTTTGAAAAAAAAAAACTCTCTTGTAATTTTCCCATTTAACTCCATTGCCTCATAAAGTATTCCTGAAGTTGATTGTTTGGGTACTTTTGTAAATCTGGGCAAGATCTTAGAATTCTGGAAAAACAATGTTTTTTTATAAAAATGCCTGAAATACCCTCATGTAAATTTTATAACAATGTGAATCATGGGAAATAGTTTTGGTTCTATATAATTTTTTATACTGGTAAAAACCCCATATGCTAAGATTTCTGATATTCTCCTCCATATTCACGTAAATTAAGGTAAAACTTGACAGTTTGGAAATTGTGCAAATTCTGAGAAAATTTGTTGATTTGCTTCTAGAGACCCAGATGTGTGACTTGGGTGAAATCCAACTCATGTGAAGTTTTTATAACATCATTTTGGACAATAACCATCTTTTTTTTCCCTCAAAGTGTGTTGAGATGTCGAAGCCCCAAATTGGTTGCTCTCTACCGGAGGAATGTTCTTATTTAGTGCAAGAATAGGTCAATGAAAGGATAGTCCACCTTTGACTATCAAAAATGATCCAAGATCATTCCAAATGCATTTTGTACTACTAGCTAATATTTTCCTTCGTGACAAGCTTGAATGATCAAGTGGTCAACATATACTTCCATTTTGGTGCAGGATCTCTATGGAGTGCAAGACCTGCACTAAAAACATTAACAGACATCAAACCTAATAAATGCATATAAATAAGGTATAAAATGTAAACCAAATGTAAATATTTTCTATTTCATCAACATAATATATAAGAGCAACATAAAGGTTCATAAACTAGTAAAACAAGGGAATAAGTGAGGCATAAAATGGGAAAAAAGATGCATTAGGTACAACAATTCCAGGGCCTAACAACAAGTGGATCAAGTATGAAATATTATGAAATGTGTTCCATGAGAAGTGTTGAGGGTGGGAGAATTCAGTAAGCGAGTTAGAGCTTCCTTCTAGTGATAGCCGGTAAACATGTTTAGTGGTTAGGTGCTCCCTTCCAGTAAGAGTCGGTAAATGAGATCAGGGGCTTGTAGCTCCATTCCAATGGGTTTTGGGTAAAAAGTGGAGGTTGTAACCTCCTGTAGGTGGGTGCCTATGTGTTGGTAAGAGTTTTCCCCAGTACAAGATGTAATGAAGATTTATTTCAAATAAAGTAATAAGACAAAGACAACAAGAGTGGTGGTTTTCTCCCTCATTGGGGTTCCACCTAAAATCCTGGTGTCCATTGGTGTTGATGTATTTCTTATGTGTTGATTAATACTGCATAATGAATGACTAAATAAATAATGATGCAATGGTAAATTTAAACATGTAATGGAAAGTATGAAAAATAAGTAAACTAGATAAATGTAGTTTTAGTTCACTGAAGCCACATACACACACAAGTTTCATAAATAATATTATCATATATAATTTTGAATAAGAAATTGAAACTAAAAGTGAATTATTGATTCAAACCCCCCTCTCATTATTTTTCCAAACACATTTGAGTTTCATCCATGTTGGGAGAAGGACCCCCCTGTAGAGCTATAAAAAGGGTCTCTTTCACCTCTAATTATCTCACTTTAATATGTCAACCCGGGAGCGTTTGGTTATTTCAAAGAGTGACTCAATCCGAGGCTATTTGTTAGAGTAATGCTAGTAGTACAGTGTTGTACAAAAATACAAGAGCTTGTCTATGACTAAGTTACTTCAAATGACTAAAGCACACACTCTTAAAGCTAGGCAACTTTATCAGTCAAGGATTCGACAGCAATAGCCCATCCCTTTGGAAACTGATGGAAAGGAAATTAGAGCATGGACCACGGGTCTCGGAGCGAGGCAGTAAATTCCGAGGCTCACTACAACCACAGATCGTCTCTCACACCAAATGCGAGTAAATGAAACAACAGATAAAAATGGAATGGCAAATAGGAAATTGAACAGCAAATCTAGAATGGAACAACAATGCTTAAAATGGAACAGCAATTCTGAAATGGAACAGCAATCGCTATAACTAAACCTCGCAAACAATAATCAAACTTTATCCTGTCAACTCAAACGCACTCATTGTAATCAAAACTCCAATCTTTCATTCTCCAAGCAAATCACGCAACCAACTAATGGAACAACATTAATTACTAATTATGGAACAACATGTGGAAATCATACACACACAACACTCTGAAGAAGTAATCTGATTTAACACCAATCATCAACAGGAATTACAACTGTGTTTCAAAATGGAACAGCATGAATCCTGAATCATAAAGAACACACCTTTCAGATAATTTCCTTAACACAAATATAAAGCAAAAAAGCTCTGTAACATAATGATAACAATGTTCAATTAAGTCTAATAATATTGAATCCAGTCTGAAAGTATTGATGATATAATGCAGAGTCAATATAAAGAACCTTAATGTACGAATCTTAACAGAGCATCTGATGTAACTTATAAAGCATATCATATTACCAACTAATGACGATAAGCAAACCACACAGAAATCAAATCGTAGTGATACAGAAGCAAGTGTCCTCTGAGGCCAGGCCCTTAGCCTCAAGGGTACACCACTTTAAGTTAATCCAGACGAAGAGATAAGATAATCACCAAGTTTATATTAATGCATAAAACAGAAAGTACAATGAGCCAAGTTCAACAAGACTCGATGATCAAAGTTCAATCTTTAACAAGAAGTTACATAAAAGCATCGTCCCCCAGACTAACAGTGCCTTCCCTTTATATAAGGGTAACAACGGAGATGTCTAAGCGATAAGATAAATAAAGCAGCGATCCCTCCGATCGAAGATCCTGAGGGATTCGCCAAATTGTTAATCCTTAATCACTTCTTTTCTCCTCCGCCGAGCTGGTGCCTTCTCCTCCTTTTCCAGACCGGTTTGCTTCAACCTGCTTTGCCTCGTTTGCACTCGATCCTTCATCAAAGGGACAAAATTTACCATGTTCTTGTCTTTTTCTTTAGAACAGCAACTCCTCGTTTTTACCCTTTCCTACACAGGAGAATGACAACTATCAGCGGTTAAGTCTTGCATACTAATTCCACATATTTTATCATAATTCTCTATTGTTTTCCACATTCATGATGTAAAAGATTCACAAGTCCCACTGAAAAGCCATTGAAATGATCATTAAAAACATACCTTTTTAGTACTCCACACACCCCCCTGCTTACCCTGTTTCATGCCCTCATGAAAACGTTGTAGTTGACATGCAAAGCAGTGAGAGAATAGGCTGGAGAAGGAATCTCATGCGGAGGCCTACAACCATGGTGAGTGACTAGGTAGTCAAAGAACTGGTCTGTCTGACCCTCAGGCATCTCATATAGGGCTTGGTATCTGGGTGCAGGGTGCCATATAATTGGACTGCAGAATCTATATCCTAACCAGGATGGCCTTGCCCTCAAAATGTTTTCGCCATAGAGGTTCAAATGATTGGTAGCTAATTGAAAACTCTCATACTTAAATGGCTCCCTAAGCTGGATGTTTGGATTAGAGATTCGGTACCGGAATTTGGCTGCATCAATGGCGAGGTCTTTGATAAAAAGAAAATATTCTAAACTTTGTCGAATGAGTGCCTCATGCATGGGTCCTAACGTTTTGATGACACCCGGAGTTCTCATAAGGTTTCTATGTGCTTTCCATAACCGTATTGGGTCCCTAGGCTCAGCCCTTATCCACAAGTCTAGGCCATTTTCCTGTCTCTGGAAAGTGTTATAGGCTTTGAGCCATTTAATCAGATTAACCCCGAATGAGATGAATGCTTGCAATTGAATGTCCCCAACAAAAGGGCCAGGGTTCAACTCAGTCTCCTGATCTAGCACGAGGTTATGCAAATAAAATTCGCATAGCAATCTCTGGACCTTCACCCCATAATGTTTACAACAATCTATAAAATCATTGACAATGTTAATTTGTATTGGGGCGCCTACTTTAACAACCTTTATTTTTAATTGTAAGTATCGTTCCAATAAAAACAGAGCATATTTTTTGGCAGGGGCCCTACATGCTAAAACATCATTGTATAAAGAACACAAGGTATCCATCTGTTTGATAACAGTATCTAGCCTACGGGTTACCTTTGCAACTTTCTCTTGTTCCTTTTGCCACCCTTCAAAGGCCTGGCTTTCGGATTGGTTGACGTTCCTTAGTTGCTGTTGGAGTTCTTCATACTTCTCACGAGGGACTGTTTGCTCTCTAAGCCTCTCCATTTCTTGCTGAGCCTGTTTCAATCCCTTGTGCAAGGTCCTCATCTTTGGATCTCTTTTCCATGCATCAGTGGAGGCCAGGAGTTTTACCTGAACTTTCTTATTGCGTTGTTTCGAGTTCAGAACCCTTATCACCCCTGAGGGTGGTGCCTCTGTTTGAATCTCCTTGTTGTCCTTTTCTTTTTTAACATGAATACCAGCTTGCAGTTGTTCCTTTTCGAATGGAACAACAGTCTGTCCCTCAGCATCATTTGGAACAGCAGTTGGACCTTCAGCTTCCTTTGGAACAGTAGTTGGACCTTCAGCTTCATTTGGAACAGTAGCTGGACCTTCAGCTTCATTCGGAACAACAGTTGGATTTTCAGCAGGGTTTTGATCAACAGAGCGATTTTTAGTCCTCCACCGTTTTATCCTGCGGATTCTTACTGCAGTGGTCATCTTTTTCTTCCCGGCGGTCTTCCTTGTCCTCTGCCTCGCTTTCAGGATCCTGATCTGCTGGTGGAGCTGGGCTATTATTCTCAATAACCTCCATTGTTCCTTTCGTAATTCTCTAATTTCCAATGTTTTATTAGAAGGAACAGCAGGCTTTTTGCTGCGTTCTGGGCCGTGACTAGTCCCTAGATCTTTCTCCTGGGGTGCTTCTTCACTGTTTTGTGTTGGTTGTTCTGGGGTCAGAACCCTAACTGATTCCGTGGCTTTGCTTTCTATCCTTACTTCCTTTGGAATTTCCTCTGGTGCCATGGGAACAGATTGTTTTCGTTCAGTGTATCCTATCTCCTTTCGATCATGAACAAGCAGATTTCCTTCTTTTGCCTCTTCTGCATGTGGTTTTTCGGGTGCATCTTCTTCCTTGGTTTTGTCACGGAGGTATGATGGAGTGGAAGGCTGGCCATACTCACCCATATTGGCCAAGATTGCGGCCAATTCCTCTTCTCCCTCTGGGTCCTATGGTGGGCTACCTACCTACTGTCCCATTTCCTCCTCCTGCCTGGATTGTCCACTTCTCCCTCAAGATGCTCGACTTCCATTTCAAGATGCTCAGCTTCTGTCTCAGGAGGCTCAGCTTCTATTTCTGAATGCTCAGCTGCTTCATCATTTTCCTCTTCGGATCACTCAGCCTCCTTGGCCTCTCTTTCCTTTTCTCCTTCGACTTGTTCTTCTTCTACTTCTGGTCGTGAGGGTTGCTCGTCCTCAATTACCACTAGCTGGCTAGTGCTTTCCTGGAGTTTTTCCAGCCTTCCTCTTATCCGGGCTAACCAGACTGATTTTCTGCGTTTCTCTGGTTGTTCCGGTGTATCAGTGTCATGCTTACGCTTTGCTGATTCCTGGCGCGTTTGTGGTCGTTCGGATGTGCTCGCAACATGTTTTTGTTTTCTTAATTCTCTACGTTTTTCTGGACGTTTTGGTGTGCTTGTAGTATGTTTACATTTTGGGGAAGGTGTTGTCGCTCTCCACTTAATTATTGCAATTAATTCTTCCCAGCTTCTTTGCTGCTGGGTGAGGCTATGACTAACTATTAGTTGGATTAATCCATGGTGGCTGACAACTGACTCTACATGCTGTGCCTTTTTCAGGCTTCGTGCAATGTCATGAAGTAAAGAATTCAAAAGTGCAGGAAGATTTACAGAGCATTTCTGCTTTAAAACAGCTAAGAGTTTAAGATGTCGTGGGCTTACCATGTCTTTTCTCCCCTCGCAGGTGATGTAGATTTGCATTGTTCTTGCTAATTTTGCCCAGGGTTCTCCTAGCGTTGCCGGCAGAACTCCCTTCCCTTTAATCGTTAAGCTCTGGCCTTCGTCCTGGAAAATTTCCATGATCTTCTGGAGTCTTTCCTTCTTTAATGTCCATACAGGTCCGGTGGCTGGTAGTCCCGAGACTTCTGCGATTATATCGTCGGTGACCGCTATCCGCTTCCCCCTCACCGTGGAGTGATCCTCCTGCAGGTTCTGCAGAAATTCCATCACCACTGTTTCATTGGACTCCTGTAGGCGACTGAGATAAGTCAGCCATCCTGCTCTTTCTAGGATCTCCCGAGCAGCAGCGGAGACTGTCAACTCCTGTGGTTCGCTTTGAATTTCCCTTCCTCCCATGGTTTCACTGTGGATTCTCAATGGAACAGCAACTGCTTGTGCTATTTGAAACACAGAGAGGGTAGTAATCGTCGGATTTAGAAAAAACACAGAGTATGCAACAGAAATGGCTTATGAACATCAACTTGTGTCGAAAAAAAAATAGAAATATCATGCCGTTAAACCATGCCATTTCCTAGTACACTGTCTTTCCCGAATAGTGAGCTGACACATAACCCGGGGAATAATGAGGTTAACCTCCCTCCCCACAATGCGATAGGCTGCCCCAGCCGTCAAAGAAAGGAGCGGCACCCGATCTGTAACCAAGTCATAAAGGAACAGTGTATGAAAATATGCCATGTTTAGAAAAACAACGGATTGCCGAAATCGAGGCGTAAAGTTGGATCGCGTATTACGTAAGAGGCTGTTGTGATATGATGCGAGGGCGGGGGATAGGACATCTGTCATACTTGACAAATCTCAAGTGGTCATTGTCACCTCCTTTGCCATGATTGGTGTAATAAATGTTCATGCGATATATAAGTTGGGAAATAATGTATGATTAGTGCCTAGGATATAAGAAAGAAAAGAGTATTAGTATCCTACCTATTGGTGTAATTAATGTGACTTTGATACCATTAACAGTGCTCTGCTGCCGACACGTGTCCATAACCTTGGCAGAGTTGTTTATTTCACCCCTGGAACCATGATCCTTTATGTGCATATTAAGGAATGTGATGTCAAAGTGTAGGCCATTATGCTGGCTTGGTAACCAGTTAGCCATAATTCCATTCATGAGGAGGGGGCGAAGAGTGGGCAGGCCGGCTCGTGATGAGACCTCCTGTTCCAAGGTTTGTTATTTGCTATACCTTTTGGACCATATCCCTGGTGTGGTGGCCATAGTGGGAATGCCACTTCACTTCCATCCTCATGATCATGGTAGGCTGGCTCTTGATGAGACCCCCTATCCTGCATTTGAAAATTTATAATTCATTTGCTTTTTCTTTCTCTCTTTTTTTCATAAAGCACTTTTCCTTATATATCCACAAAGGGTGGTTCAACACTCCTTAAGAGTAGGAATGGTGGAAGAAGTCTTATCATCTCAATAGGAGGATATAAACCCTTTGCTCTTATTCCTGAACAAAAATCAAAGGGAATTAAAAAAAGAATGGCATGATAAAGATAACCAATCAGGGCAAAATTAGTAAGACAATGACAACAAAAGATAAGTATGTCCTTCCTTCTGTCCTCTTACCAATACATAGCCTTATAAAGATAGTGATTTATAATTGCCTGATTTTAGTATGTTGTGATTTTGTATTCATTGCATAAGTGCATAGCTGTCTCTAAAATACTTTGAAAGAACAAGGGCAAGAAGCATCCTCAAACTTGGACCAGCAAAAGGGATAAGTTGTTTCACAAAGAGAGAAAAAGTATGCTAGAACAATAAAGGAGCATAGGTTTCAAAAGTGAAAATGCCATTCCTTTTGAAAAAGGAACAACAGAACACAGCAATGCCATTCCTTTTGAAAAAGGAACAACAAAACACACCAATGGCGTTCCTTTTGAAAAAGGAACAACAAAAATCAAAATGTTGTTCCTTTTAGAAAAGGAACAACAAGACAAGCGAACGTCGTTCCTTTGAAAAAGGAACAACAAAAAAATCAAGAGTGTTGTTCCTTTTGAAAAGGAACAACAAAAAAATCAAAAGTGTTGTTCCTTTTGAAAAGGAACAGCAGAAAAATCAAAAGTGCTATTCCTTTTGAAAAGGAACAACAGAAAAATCAAAAGTGTTGTTCCTTTTGAAAAGGAACAGCAGAAAAATCAAAAGTGTTGTTCCTTTTGAAAAGGAACAACAAAAAAATAAAAAATGTTGTTCCTTTTGAAAAGGAACAGCAGAAAAATCAAAAGTGTTGTTCCTTTTGAAAAGGAACAACAGAAAAATCAAAAGTGTTGTTCCTTTTGAAAAGGAACAGCAGAAAAATCAAAAGTGTTGTTCCTTTTGAAAAGGAACAGCAAAGAAATCAAAAGTGTTGTTCCTTTTGAAAAGGAACAGCAGAAAAATTGAAAGTGTTGTTCCTTTTGAAAAGGAACAGCAGAAAAAAATCGAGAAATAAAAAATGTTGTTTCTTTTGAAAAGGAACAGCAGAAACACGCAAATGCCATTCGTTTCAGGAACGACAAAAAATTGAAATCTATATGTACACAAACGAGTTTGAAGAAAAGAAATTATGTACAAATTGTGAAAAGAAATGAATTCCTTAATGAATTACAGGTGAGGAAGACTTCTCTTCCTCTCCTAAAATCTCCATATCTGCGTCTCTGCGTAGCTATTGGTAGAAGGATTCCCGAGTGAGTGGTTTATGATAGAGACGAACTCAGCGGCCATTCACTTTGAAGGTATATCCAGAACCGTCAATGGTGATTAAATTGATGGTCCCATTGTCATGTACCTTCTGGATTTTGTATGGTCCCAACCAACAAGTCTGGAGTTTCCCAGGGAAGTCCTGAAATCGAGAGTCATATAATAGGGCCCAGTCTCCCTCGTGGAAGACTTTGTTTTTGATGAGGGCATCATGCCATTTAGCTCACTGTTGTTGAATCAATGTTGTATTTTGTAGTGCAAAGAGCCTAATTTCGTCCAATTCATTGATCTGTTGTAGTCGATTAATCTGTGCCTCAGTTAGATCCAAGCCAACTTCCTGTGCTGTTCGTATTGTTTGGATTTCAAATTCTATAGGAAAAATGGGTTGTTTTCCAAACACTAATTGATAAGGTGAGTAACCAGTGGTGCTTCTCCATGTTGTTCTATAGGCCCAGAGTGCTTCAGGTAGTCAGGCAGCCCAATCACGCTTATGTGACGCAATGGTTTTCGTTAGGATTGATTCTATTACCTTATTGTTGCTTTCTACTTGTCCATTCGCCTATGGATGATATGGAGTAGTGATTTTGTGATGGACATGATAATTATTAAGTGTTGTCGCTAATCTATTGCCAGCAAATTGTGGTCCTCTGTCTGTAATTATTTCCCTTGGAAGGCGATAACGTACAAATAGATGGAACAGGAACTGTATGATAGAGTCCTCTATGGCTCTTGACAATGCTTCTGCTTCAACCCACTTGGTGACATATTCTGTTGCCACCAAGATATATGTTCTCTGATTTGATGAGGGGTTGATGGGTCCAACGAAATCAAGAGCCCATCGCTCGAATGGTTCGATGACTAACTGTGGTTTGAGAGGCATCTCGTCAGCTTGACCAGGACATCTTTCTCGCTGGCAGCTGTCACAGGCTTGGACAAATTTCGTTGCATCTCTGAAAATCATGGGCCAGTAATATCCTGTCTGTAATACTTTGTGTCCAGTTCTACGCTTAGCGAAGTGTCCCCCACATGGTCCGTCGTGACAGGCTTTTAAGATGTCAAAGATTTCATCTTCTCGAACACATCTCCTGATATGCATGTCTGCCCCTGTGTGAAAAAAATAGCCCCTAGTCCAGGAGAATCAACTACTCTTCTGAACAATCTATTTTCGCTCATTAGGGGTTAAGTGTTTTGGTAGTTTACCTACTGCAAGGTAATTGGCAACATCGGCATACCAGGGTGTTTGAACGACAACAACAAATAGATGTTCGCCCAGAAATTGATCTTCAACTGCTGCTGCATCAATTGGATTTGGCATTATCGAGAGAAAATCGACTACAGGATTCTCTTTGCCAGGCCGGTCCTTGATTGTGATATCGAATTCCTGCAATAAAATCAACCATCTAGTTATTCTGGCATTTGTGACAGGCTTATTTGCTAAATATTTATGGTGGAATGATCTGTATATAAAATAACAGGATAGCTAATAATATAATGTCTAAATTTATCGACAGCATGTATTAAAGCTAGGAATTCTTTTTCAGTAACAGTGTAATTTAATTTAGCAGGGGATAAATTTTTGCTGATGTAATAGAGAGCATATGGTTTTTTATCTTCTTCCTGCCCAAGGACTACGCCAATGGCTGTATCTGAGGCATCAGCTGATATCTGAAATGGCAGATCCCAGTTTGGTCCTTGCAGGATTGGGGCTGTGGATACAAGCTTCTTTAAATCCTTGAAAGCACGTTCACATTTTTCTATCCAAAGAAAATCAACGTTACCAGTTAGTGCATATAAAGGTGCAGCAATGTGTGAATAATGTTCTATAAATCGTCTATAACATCCAGAAAATCCAAGAAAGCTGCGTACCTCTGTTTGAGTAGTAGGAGTGGGAATAAGCAATAGTATTTGGATTTTGGCCAAGTCTACCTGAATGTCGGCTGCTGAAACATAGTGTCCTAGAATAAGTCCTTAAGTCATCATCATGTAACATTTTTCGTGACTTAAGCAAATCCTGGTAGCTATACAACGTTGTAGGACGTTTTCTAGGGTATTTAGTGCTGGATCAAAATCATCTCCATAGGGTGTAAAGTCATCCATATATACTTCAAGTCCATCATTTATTAAATCTGCAAAAATGCTAAGGATAGCCCTTTGGAATGTGGCGGGAGCATTACATAGGCCAAAAGGTAGAACTCGGTAGGCAAATGTCCCCCAAGGACAAGTGAAAGTTGGTTTGTCCTGGTCTTCAGGGGCAATCTGAATCTGATTATATCCACTGAAGCCATCCAGGAAGGAAAATAATTTTTTTCCTGCCAAAGTATCTAGCACTTGGTCTATGAATGGGAGAGGAAAGTGGTATTTTTGTGTTGCTTTATTGAGTTCCCTGTAATCCACACAAATTCTCCATTTCCCATTCTTTTTTGGTACCACCACAAGCGGAGAGACCCATTTACTGTCAGAAATAGGATAAATAAAATTGACATATAACAGTTTCTGAAGTTCCACTTTCACCACATCCTTTAGATGAGGATTAAGTCTTATTTGCGATTGACGGACAGGTCTAGCATCTTTTTCTATATAAATGTGGTGTGTACACAAATGTGGGTCGATTCCTTTCATATCAGGGTAATCCCATGCAAATGCATGTTGATATTTTCTTAACAAATGGATGAGCTTAGTTTCTTGTTCAGATGCAAGGTTGGCATTGATATTTAAAGTTTTTCCCGGTTCAATTTCCACAATTTTACTATTTGCGACAGAAGTAACAGGTATTGTTTGATCATGTGTGTCTTTCAGAGGATCTTCTTCTAATTCATTATCAAATGCTGCTTCTATCATGTGACATTGTGTGCAGGATCCAGCTTCAATTTGAGTAATGAAATTGTTAATGGCATCATCTTCTGTTTGATCTTTAAAATCAAGTGCCTCTTGTATAGTCAATGGAGATCTAATGTTATCAGTAAGGTATGATATAGGATACTTGTTAGTTTTAATTATTGTGAGACTTGGTTGCGCTAGAGGGTATAGAACCAAATTCTTAATATCAAGTCCTTTAGTTATGGTCATATTTCCTTGCCGGCAACCAATGTAAGCATCGGCGGTGGCAAGCAAAGTCCTACCTAGGATTAGCGGGTGTCCATCAAGTCGGGTTTTTGGATTAATTATCAGGAAATCGGTCGGATATTCCCGGGAATCTACAGAGACCATGACATCGTGTAGAGTACCCTCTGGTCTAATCACAGATCGGTCGGCCAATTCTAACAAAGTAGAGGTAGGTTCTACAGATGTAATGTCGAGTTTTTGACAGGTGGTGGTTGTTAAAATATTGATTGCAGCTCCTAGATCAACTAAGGCATTAGACAAGGTCTGACCGTAAATTTGAACAGTTACAATTGGATTTCCTGGGTCTTCATATTTAATGGGTGTTTCTTTCCCAGATAAGAGATAAGATAAAGTACCGACTACTTGGACTCTTGGATTAGTTGTTATATTCCTCCTTGGTTTCTTTATGCACAATTCTTTAATAGTTTTTGCATATATAGGAATATCTTGAATGGCTTGGAGGAACGGGATTTTTATATACAAATTTTGTAATTCCCCCAGAATGTCAAAGTCAGGATACTGTAAAGGTCGAGGTATGACTAATCGTTCTGGGAACGGGGGAGAGGATGTGGTTGCTTGACTATGAGGCTGCTGCTTATTTGCATCCTCTTGTTACAACTGATGTTCTCTTACTAACTGATCTTCAATACAAACTGTTTTATCTCCCTCATTTTCAATGATACGTCCAAATCGTAATTGAAGATCATTACACTCCCGCAGGTTGGGTCCTATTTCTGGTGATTATATGATTTGAAGAGATTGGACTGGTCTGTTATTTGGATTGGGGTTGGGTTGGGCAAGGAGTTGCGGTCTCAAATTAGACTGGGGATTTGTTGTAGAGTTGGCAGAGTAGGTTGAGGTAGCGGAATAGTTCCTACTGGCTGTTGCATCGATCTTTGCCAGTTTGTCTGCCAGGGTGAACCTTGTGAAGTAGGGGGAGTCCATTGCAGAGGATATGGGCTATTTTGCAAATATGGTGGAGTATAAGGGAAATTCGGCCAACCAGATTGGTTTGGCTGATTCAACCATGGGTTTGAAGAAGGAAACGATGGTGGTGACCAGTTTGAGAATGGGGATGGGGGCTGATTTTGCCACATATTATATCGTTGAGCATTATATTGTGGAGGCTGAAAAGAAGAGGTTGGATCTGAAAACATACCAGATTGTCTTGGCTGCCACTGGCGGCGCTAGTTGATCAAGTACACCGATTCTGGTTCTTCCTCTACTTCCTTGTATACTGCTTTTAATCCAGGAAGTGAGGGGCAGCTTTCCGTAAGATGATCGTTTGTACAGATGGCACTTGTTTGGACTGTATCCAATGGACACTCCTTGTGACTATGTTTTTTTCTGCATCGAGGGCAGAAGATTGCCAAATTCTGTTTTGCCTCCATCTGCTTCTGTTTGGCCTGCATAATATCAAGTTGTGTAGTTAGTGTCCCTAGAATATTAGTTTTAAAATTTTCTAATAAATTTCCAATCTCCACACGCGTTACTCCTTCTGTTGATATTTTATTGTCTAAACTGATCATATTCTTCCGGTTTTATTCTTGTGCTGCCTCTCGAACTCCTGATGCATGAATCAATAATCACAGCAAAATTCTCTTGATAAATATCCCCTTTTCCCATGATGTTTAATGTTTCGATCCACTGTTCCTTCATGCCCCTTATCAATGCAGTTTTTAACACATTATCAGGTAAAGGTAGTGATGCATAAGGAGATCTTTGTAAATTGTATTGAAAAAGCTCCACATATTCTTCTAATGTTTCGTTTAGTTTGGCTGTCATTTGAAATATTTCTCTTTCAATTCTCTAGACCTACAATAATCCTGATATTTTTTAAGAAGGATTCTTTCATTTGATCCCAATTGTTGATGACCCCACCACCTAGTCCCATAAACCATCTTAGAGCAGCCCCCTTTAATGTAGAGGAGAATAATTTCAATTTCTGGGGATCGGTGGTGTAATCATATCCCCTACACAACACATCAAATTCAAATAAAAATGCATCTGGATCTTCTGATGTGAGACAGTGAAATGTAGGGATATGTTGAAGAGGGATAGCTTTCATGGGCGCATTTGCTGCAGAATCCACTATAGGGTATTGTAATGTAGAGGTTTGAGTATTTGGCTAGTTCTAAGCCATAGGGTCGAATATATGCCAATAACCTTCTGGGATATCTAGGAGGGTATTCCTAGGTTGAGAGGGAATGATTTTAGCAGAGATAGTTTTAATGGCACTTCCTTTATCTGGGATGAGAGGAATACCTGATGTCTGAGGAGATTGAATTCCTTCAACAATGATTTTTGCAGCGCTCCCCTTATTTGGGCTATTTAATGGCTGATCTGTTCCAATGGGAGATTTTTGTTCCTCGGTTTCCCCTGTTTCTCCTTCTCCTTCACAAAAGTTGCTGAAATTCCCTTCCTACAATAGTTCTGGAGTAGAATTTTCAATTTCCTGAAAGTCCTGCTCTTCAGTTTGACTATGCACCTCAGCAAAGGCTACAGACGGTGATCTTGTGGCCTGAAGGGAACTAGTAGGTTATTTAGAAATGATTTTCCTGGGACCTACTGATGGCTGAGATTTTGTTTTCTTATAGATTTCATCTATGAAAGTTGTTCAGCCAAGGGTCACCGGCCCCTTAGCTTTTTCGGGTTTGGATGGAAGCTTGATATTCTTTTCTGGTTTTTTCTGCTTAGTCATGCACTCAAATGAACTGCTAAATTCTATTCAATCAAAGCAAGAGCAAATCTGTTAGGAAAGCGGACAGTGGAGCAGGGATTTTACATGCTTCGCACGCAGGTTCTTACCTTTCGTTTTTAAGATCCAACTCTTCCCTAGTAGGTTCGTACACTACTCTGAAAAAGACAAATGGCTACACTCTTTCCCCGACAACGGCGCCAAAAAGTAGAGCTATAAAAAGGGTGTCTTTCACCTCTAATTACCTCACATTAATATGTCAATCTGGGAGCGTTTGGTTATTTCAAAGAATGACTCAATCTGAGGCTATTTGTTAGAGTAATGCTAGTAGTACAGCGTTCTACAAAAATACAAGAGCTTGTCTATGACTAAGTTACCTTAAATGACTAAAGCACACACTCTTAAAGCTAGGCAACTTTATCAGTCAAGGGTTCGACAACAATAGCCCATCCCTTTGGAAACTGATGGAAAGGAAATTAGAGCATGGACCACGAGTCTAGGAGTGAGGCAGTAAATGTCGAGGCTCACTACAGCCACAGATCGTCTCTCACACCAAATGCGAGTAAATGAAACAGCAGATAAAAATGGAACGACAAATAGGAAATTGAACAACAAATCTAGAATGGAACAACAATGCTTAAAATGGAACAACAATTCTGAAATGGAATAGCAATCGCTATAACTAAACCTCGCGAGCAATAGTCAAACTTTATCCTGTCAACTCAAACGCACTCATTGTAATCAAAACTCCAATCTTTCATTCTCCAAGCAAATCATGTAACCAACTAATGGAACAACATTAATTACTAATTATGGAACAGCATGTGGAAATCATACACACACAACACTTGGAAGAAGTAATCTGATTTAACACCAATCATCAACAGGAATTACAACTGTGTTTCAAAATGGAACAGCATGAATCCTGAATCATAAAGAACACACCTTTCAGATAATTTCCTTAACACAAATACACAGCAAAAAAGCTTTGTAACATAATGGTAACAATGTTCAACTAAGTCCAATAATATTGAATCCACTCTGAAAGTATTGATGATATAATGCAGATTCAATATAAAGAACCTTAATGAACGAATCTTAATAGAGAATGTGATGTAACTTATAAAGAATATCAGATTACCAACTAATGACGATAAGCAAACCACGCAGAAATAAAATCGTAGTGATACAAAAGCAAGTGTCCTCCGGGGCCGAGCCCTTAGCCTCAAGGGTACACCGCTTTAAGTTAATCCAGACGAAGAGATAAGATAATCACCAAGTTTATATTAATGCATAAAACAGAAAGTACAATGAGCCAAGTTCAACGAGACTCGATGATCAAAGTTCAATCTTTAACAAGAAGTTACATAAAAGCATTGTCCCCCAGACTAACAATGTCATCCCTTTATATAAGGGTAACGGCGGAGATGTCTAAGCGATAAGATAAATAAAGGAGCGATCCCTCAGGATCGAAGATCCTGAGGGATTCGCCAAACTGTTAATCCTTAATCACCTCTTTTCTCCTCCGCCGAGTTGGTGCCTTCTCCTCCTTTTCCGGACCGGTTTGCTTCAACCTGCTTTGCCTTGTTTGTACTCGGTCCTTCGTCAAAGGGACAGCAGTTAGCCTGTTCTTGTCTTTTTCTTTGGAACAAAAGCTCCTCGTTTTTACCCTTTCCTGCACAGGAGAATGAAAACTATCAGTGGTTAAGTCTTAATTCTCTATTGTTTTCCACATTCATGATGTAAAAGATTCACAAGTCCCACTGAAAAGCCATTGAAATGATCATTAAAAACATACCTTTTTAGTACTCCACACCCCCAAGGGAATTTTTGGGGCTAAAATCCCATGTTTAAGTTTACACTTTTGATATTTCTCTATGCTTCTATTCCATGATCTTCAATTAATTAGCTTTACAACTTAGAGCCTCGCTCTATTTATACAATCCCATGGTCTGCGGACCATGGGTAGATCTCTATAGCTAAAATTACATTACAAAATTAAGAGCGGACAACCATATGACTCATTTACAAGCTACGTGATGCATACCAATAAAATGTGGAGTCTTTATATTGAAGTTACAATTTGCGACCAAAATCTGGGCTCTAAGCCCCAAAACTTCCCTTGGGGGATCTTGCGCCCAACATGTAATTTTCTGTTTTGATAATGAGAACGAGCGATTCCTAGATCTAGCATTGAGTTAACTCAAAGGGTTGAAGCTATTGGTTTAGGGCCCAAACCTAGCATTAAAGGCTCCTCTTCTTGTATTTGTATGCTTAGATTGAATTCATAGATTAATGGTTGAATTGTATTTAGAATTATTTCACTGCAAGTAGTGTAGATTTGATTAGTTTTCTTATTAGTTTGCTTCCCTTTGTGCTTTACTTCAACAGTATTTTAGAAGAGATAAAGGAACATAAAAAATCTATCAATAGGTGTTTTTGGCCTCAATCCATCCTTTAGAGATCGTGGTTTGAGTAAAGAACTCCTATGCAACCCCAAAAACACAGAATCCTAATTTCTCATGGAATTTAGGGTTTTTTGTACTTAGGCCAGTATTTCATTAGTTTGCAAGAGTAGGATTTAGTTATCATTTCTTTTACCTTCAGAATTACATTAGATCTCAACAATATTCCATGTCATTATGGAAATTCCTCCTTGAGCATAAAGTAGGCAGCCAGCTCATGAAATTTTGCTTTCCTTAGATAAGTGATATTTTTCTTGTTTACATGATTTTTGGGTAAATTTCAATGTTTGATGTAGTGTAGGTGTTTCAAAAGTACAGAGAGATTTCATAGTCAACCTGATTCCAACTTCATCCATCCGTGATAATTCTTTTCTTTCACTAAAGCCCTCACCAATTCCATCATTTCACAAGGAAATATCTCCAAGCTTGTTGAGAAAATCCATCCATCTCCCAACCTTGGTTTTGAGTTCTGAAGTAGTCCTAGGAACTCACTTGCCTCATTCCATCCGCCAACCACCTTCCCTAAATATTCCATCACCTTCAACACTCATCCTTTTTCTCTCGGATGTATCCTGTAGAAATACATGGAATTCTATAGGTTTTCATGACATCCGTAGAACGCATTAGGACATCCTATAGGTTTACCTGTAGTGGCATGTTTTGAGACCGAATTGAGGAAAAATCCTCTTGCAAGTTAGAAAAGATCCCCTACTGGTCTCCCCAACCGACATTCACCATTATCCCTAAGCCACCTTCCACATCCAAAAGAGATTAGCTTTCACACTTTCACATAAAAAAAGACAAAAGTAAAAACATAATTATGTTATGCATTTACATGCACAACAATATCATGTTTGATGCTTTGAATTTGCATGCTTAGGACAGTAGAATTTCATACATGTTAACTTAGCATTATTTTAAAGCCTATCCTCTTAGTAGTTAGTTAGAAAATGGTGTGTTTTAGCATTTGATTTCAACATTTTTTCCTTACTGCAGTAGACAAGCTTTCTCCTAGAGTAGATTTCTCTTTCCCTCATTGATAAGCAAGTTTCTTCTTAATCCATAGAAGTCTTGTTTGAAAAAGCTTAGTGGTATATCGCTAGCTTAGCAGTGACAATGAGAAGACCCATCACATTTACTTGTGTATACAGAACTATCACCTCCAAGTTTGTACGAACCCCGAGTTGAAAAGTTAAAGTTGGTAGCCCCAAGAGTCACAACATTCTTGCTGCAATACTAGTGCTCATCACCTAAAATGATTGATCTTTGCAGAAGTTTAGGTTAGGAATCACTCTTTCAACATTCTAATAGGAACAACCTTAGTTGGTGCCATAATTTTTTCTTCTGTTTGTATGGTAATAGAACTAGAATCGGGACATTACACTTCCCTGTCGCAGAAGAGTCGATTATTGAAGCAACAATTTTTCTAATAGAAGTTGAAAGGTGGTTCAAGAAGAAGAGGTTGATGAATGTGAATTTGAATTTCTTCCTGAAATAAGACTGCCAAAATCAACATTAGGATGCAGTAGTCCTCCAAAGAAAACCAAAACCTGAATGGGCTACTTCACTTAGAACATTCCAACTTTTCTTCAATTGTGAAGGTAGGTATGTAAGAAAATTATATATTACGGAGCAATGGAACACATAAAATATTGCAGAAATATAAATAAAGAAAACGCATAAAAGAAGAGAGACACATATATACTTGGTTCACCGAGTTTGGGCTACGTCCGTGGAGAAACAGCCAGTCCTTCTTTTATTATATTATCCAGCAAACTGAAGATATACAACCTATAGCAGATCTGATGTAACACCCTCTTCACTCTCAATCTCCTCTTTCTTGCTTACTTAGAATACAGATGTCCATAGATGCAATACAATTCCCTCATATATAGTGAGGGGTTTCCTTTTAGGGCAAAAAACCCTAAATTAAACATAACTTCTACCGTTAGATCATCTGCCTAATGAATGACCCAGATTGACTAGAAATTACTAGACTTTTACAAGACAATTTTACATCTATTTTTTAGCTTCAGGGGCGCTGCCCCCGAACCCCAACCGGGGGATCGCTGGCTCCCAGACCTCCGCTGGGGGGACAAGTCCCCCCCCCTCGCATGGAGGGGTGTACAGTCTTCCTAGGGTATACATTCGGCTGAAATCTTTGAATATAGAAGATAATTAGGCTCCATATCCAACAAGGTATTCCAAAGCTTACCTATATGATATGAGGATTCTTTATCACTTAGCATGTTTTAAGAAAATGAATTTTCCATGCTTCCTACATCAAAATTTATTGAAAATGTGCACTAAGGCAAGGAAGAGACCTAAATTACAAGTTCATGATATTTTTCATTACAATATCATTAGGATTTTTTATACCCATGAGTTGAATAAGCAAGTGGAACAATTAACGCAAATGAGACAAAGGAACCCAAACCCACTTGTACATAGAATATGAAAAAAGGCCAAAATAAGTTTTCTCCTCACGTTGTAGCTCATGAGACCAAAGGACAATCTAGCCAATCCCAGGTTGAAACACATGAGGAGGTCCATCTGAAAATACAAGAGGTTGAGCTTCAGGTTGAGGTTTATGAAGGAAGAACTAGAATCCAAAGAATCCAACATATAAATTTACTATAGGAGAAGTAAATAAAACAACAAATCTCAAAGAGAAAAAAGGGTAAATAGAAAATTAAAATAGAAGATGAGGAAGCTAAGACAGTTAGGGTTCTAGGCAAAATGCCTCACACTCGACCTACTAAGAAGACGAGGTTGAACTTAAAAGAAAAAATGAAGACTAAATAAAAAGACGTATTCATCATGCTTGATGAAGAAGAAAAAACATACCAGGTTTCAAAAAGTCAGAAAAGACAGAGAAAAACAAACTATTCTTAGAAGAAAAAAGGAAAAAACCTAAAAACCGGTAAAAGCTCACAAAATCTAACGAGGAGGCTGACAAGTAGTCCAGATAAATTAGACATTCTTGATCATGTTGTAGAGGACATAGGGAAGTGATCAATTGACTCTGGGGGTAGAGTATAGTATAAACCTTAATTTTTGTTATAGTAAACCATAATTTTGTTGCACCAAACCCTAATATATATTTCACATTTTGGTTTACCATGCTTAAAAAATCATGCAATATTTATTTTGAGTATACTTTGGTAATATATTAGATATTTTTTTTCGCCTAAGGAGTAAGATTCAACATGATGAAAGCAAGTAGGAAAGAAGGTAGACAATTACATAGTTTTGGCACCATTTCCAGGTTCATGCATCCATTGGCTACAAGGAGAGAATACGAGTTTAGTTTCGTAGATGAAGCCTATAAAGTATCAGACTTTGCCATATCCTATCTTATAGTAGATATCTCATTATTTTTCCATGATACTAGGACAAGGAGCATATAATAGCCTTGTAATATATTTTGACTAGTGATCTGAATAGCTCAGAGTTCTATGATTTTTGTCAATTAAACTCTCAAACAATATGTAAATATTTTTTAATTATCTATACCATACTTCAAGGAGTTGAACTCTATCATATTTTCTATATATTTCATCAGGAATATGAAGGGTTGTATTTTTTGAAAATTATAGTCATTGTTTGTTTGTTTTAAATGCTTCAATTATTTCATTTTCCAAGATTAGTAGATTCTAACCAGTGATATAAAGATTCATGAGATAGTGGATTTTAGTATGTATCTCTATGTTTTTCAATTTATCTTTGAATAATCTCATAACTACATTCCCTCTGAACATTTGGAAAAGATAAATTAATTCAAAATTTGTTATGTTCTTGATGCTCTAAGTTAATTTTTCAAAGGTTCCCATACTAATATTCTAAATCTACTTTAGGATTCATTGTGCATGCCCTATAGTGGTGCACTGTTATTCTTCGTCTTCATCCATGTACAACAAATGGCTAAGTTCTAGGATCTGTTATCCACCTTGCCTTTATCAATCCTGATTAGAAAACCAGTTATCTTGGTAAACCTATCTAGGCTTATATATTTGTCTCCATCACCCAATGAACTATGTTGGAAATAATACTGAGAGGGGGGGGTGAATCAGTATTATCAGATCAATCAAACTTTTCAATGCTCAGAAACATATACGCTACTTCAGTTAGGTGAACCAGCGTGTACACGCTACTGTGATTAAATAAAACAGCGTATAAGAAGAAAACTCATAATTTAGTTAGCTTATTCTTCAGTTAAGTTCATCAAGACATTATTCACCACATTAACAGTAAGCAGGTGCAGTATAACAGAACAGATCAAAAGCCACACACATGAACACCAAGATATAAGGTGGAAACCCAATGTGGGTGAAAACCACCTGCTGCAAGTCGTCTCTATCTTTCTTTAATAAGAAACTTCAGTTTAAAATATTTTGTACTGGTGCAGCCTTGTACCAGTACGCAGGCTACAACCTACAGAAGGCTACAACCTTCTCTCGTTCTCCAAACTTCCTTGGAAGGGAGCTCCAACCCCCTTTGCTCTTGTACTAGCCAAGATACTAGTACGTAGGTGCTGGCCTACAATCTTCTTTCTTTCAGGTACCACCTTTCATACATTTTCAGACTGGATATTCCTGAAGCACAACATTCAATCTGTAGAACCCAATTCATTCAACTTTCATAACAGATCCATGAAGCATAAAACAACCAATACTAGAATTATCAAACTTTGAATCACTGAACCACTGAACCCTGTCAATCACCAGATACCAGAACCCAGAGCAGTCTACAGAACTCTGCAATAACAGTCAGATCCAACTGCAAACCCAAAAATCAAGCTTTAAGAGATATATGCTACTTCAATGAGCGAAACCCGTGTGTACACGCGTTTTTACTTAAGCCAACCTGCGTACAGATCTAAAAATAGATTTTCTCAACTTGCAGCTGTACCAGACATCAGTTAGATCCAGAACATAATATTGCGCATAATCAACCATATCATAATAGAGCATTTCAAACCATTAGATCCCGATTTGTCCTTAGATCTAGTCTTCCATTCACCGATGTGATTTCTCCTTAGCTCATATCAAGCAACCCAAACCCTGCATATCAGATCTCTTTCTCTCTTAGATATTCAAGCCTTGTCAAAAAAGATGATATTGCCTAATGATCTTCTTCTCCTTATATAGCCTTAGGCCTTGCTCAATACCAAGAGCCAAAACCATAGTAACACAATACCATCAACTTCAAAACTAGGGATCGACACGCCCGTCGAGACATAATGGTCCGAAATCATAGGCACAACTTCCAAGGACTAACCACCATGGACCAAAGGTACTTTTCCACATACACGCGCTTTTTCTGAAACCAACTAGCGTGTACACGCGACTTGGGCTTAACGAACCTGCGTATATGAACTTCCTTGGCATGCTGTACTAGGATCTGTCTTCTGATTAAGTTGCCATCACCTGTACCAACCTCTGAGCACCTGTACCAACCTCTGAGTGAGTTGCCATCAAGGACAACACTTGAATCATAATGCCAACAATCTCCCCCTTTGGACTTGATGGCAACCACCACACCAAGTCACTCTCCCCCTTTGACATCAAGGGCAAAGGGCTGTGCTCCCCCTGAGGAAATGCTGATACCTCTGCTTGCTGTGCTGACTCATGTTTGCAAAATATGTTCTTCAACAGGACTTATACACCATAAGGGACCTTCCTATCACCAAAAGACTCAATACATACATCCATATTCCCTACCAAGAAGGGACATATCAGAAACAACCAATTATATTACATCATTCATCCCAGGCATAGTGGGGAAACCAACATAGGCCGTTACATGACCTTGACACCATAAAAGAGATATGACAAGAGAGAAACATGACATAGAGACAACAGATCTAGACCAAGACTTATGAAAGTCACCAGCAGCATATGATAAACATCTTTTTAGATCAGCAACCAGGATTTCTTTCCGAGCTCCTTTTCCTGAAATCAACAACCAAAACATCTGAATGCCAACAAAACTTTATGGGACTTTTAAGCTGCTCCCCCTGAACCTGTGCCTGCTACACCCCCTGAAACCGTGCTTTGAAGAATTCTGACATACCCATTGCTGTTCAGGACTCCAGAGTTTGCCCTTGCTGCTCAGAACTCCATATACGCGTTTTATCCTGCACAAAACGGCGTATGAACGCGGATATACTCTCTGAAACATGCGTACACCATACACGCGACTTTCCCAGCATAAATCCGCGTGTACACGCGTATATACCTTTCGTAACTTGCGTATACCAACTTTTCTGTAGAACAGACAAGCTTCAACAGCAGGATGAAGCATCAACTACTCCCAGCTTTTGTCTGAGATATTCAAAAGTTTCCCTGGGCAGTGGTTTTGTGAGAATATCAGCAACTTGTTCCTTAGAAGGAACATACTCCAACTTGACCTTCTGCTCAAGCACTTGTTCCCGAAGAAAATGGTACTTGATTGGTATGTGCTTGGTCTTTGAGTGCATGACTGGATTCTTTGAAATGCTGATTGCACTTGTATTATCACATAAGATAGAGACGGGTGGAGTGCAAGTGATTTGAAAGTCCTGCAAGGTCTGCATCATCCAAAGAAGTTGCGTGCAACAAGATGCTGCAGCCACATATTCTGCTTCAGCTGTAGATAAGGCAATCGAACTCTGCTTCTTGCTGAACCAAGATACTAATCTGGAACCCATGAAGAAAGCACCACCACTTGTGCTTTTCCTATCATCCACACTTCCAGCCCAATCTGCATCTGTGTAAGCATGAAGAGTGAGATCTGTATTTCTAGGATACCATAAGCCATAGTTTTGGGTCCCTTGAAGATATTTGAAGATTCTTTTGACTGCCTGAAGATGAGTTTCCTTTGGGTTGGCTTGAAATCTTCCAACCATTCCTACTGCATGTGTAATATCTGGTCGAGTACCTGTCAAATAGAGCAAACTCCCAATCATGGATCTATAAGTGGGTTGGTGAACTGCTGCTGATTCATCATTTGCACTGAGGCTGCATCCTGTAACCATGGGTGTACATACTGGCTTTGACTCTTCCATGCCATACTTCTTCAAGATCTGCTTGAGGTATTTGGTTTGAGACAAGAAGATACCTCCTTCATTTTGTTGGATTTGCAATCCAAGAAAATATGTCAATTCTCCAAGAAGTGACATTTCAAATTCTTTCTGCATAACCAAGGCAAAGTTCTGACTCATAGTCTCTTCATTGCTGCCAAAAATAATATCATCTACATAAACAACAAGAATTAGCAATTTGTTATTTTCAACTTTTATATAGAGATTGCTATCTGCTGATCCTTTTGAAAAACCTTGTTGGTGAAGATATTTGTCCAACCGATGGTACCAAGCCCTTGGAGCTTGTTTGAGTCCATAGAGTGCCTTTTTCAATCTGCATACAAGGTTTGGATCATTTCCAAGAATGAAACCATCTGGCTGCTCAATATATACTTCCTCTTCTAAGTCTCCATTCAGGAAGGCTGATTTCACGTCCATTTGAAATACCTTGAAGTTTTGAAAGCTTGAGAGAGCAAGGAACATTCGGATGGCCTCAAGTCTTGCCACAGGAGCAAAGGTCTCTTCAAAATCTATTCCTTCTTGCTGTGCATACCCTTTACAAACAAGTCTGGCCTTGTTTCTAATTACTTCTCCATTTTCATTTAATTTATTCTTGAAGACCCATTTTGTTCCTATTACATTCTTATCTTTTGGTCTAGGAACTAATTCCCAAGTGTTGTTCTTTTCGATTTGCTCAAGTTCTTCATCCATTGCTTTGACCCAACATTCATCTTTGCATGCCTCTTTCACATTTTGTGGTTCAGTGGAGGAGAGTAATGCCAAGTAGCTTGAAGCTTCTGCAAGTGTCCTTCTTGTTTGTACTCCTGCTTCTTTCTGCCCCACAATCTGAGTTTCTGGATGATTCTTTTGAACATATCTGGATGGAGTCTTCTCTTTCGTTCTTGTCTGCTCCTCTGGTTCTTCTTGAGATTCTTCTTCTTCTTGAGGTTCTTCTTCTTCATTATTTCGCCTTTGAGAGTAACCTTCATCTTCTTCAATGTCTTCATGATGAACTTGCCTAGGAATATATCCCTTTTCATCAACCACTATATCAATACTGTCAACAATTCTGCCAAGTCTTTTATTGTAGCACTTGTATGCTTTGCTATGTGGAGAATAACCAAGAAGAATGCCCTCATCTGCTCTAGGTTCAAGTTTGCCAAGTTGCTCATCAGTATTTTTGATATAACATTTGCTCCCAAAGATTTTGAAGTGCTTCACGGAAGGAGTTTTACCACTCCAAAGCTCATGAGGTGTTTGAGTGTTGTTTACTCGGACATTTGTTTTGTTAAGAATAATAACAGCAGCATGTGCAGCTTCACCCCAGAAGGTTGCAGGAGTACCTGATTCATCGAGCATAGCACGAGCCATTTGTTGGATAGTTCTGTTCATTCTTTCCACAACCCCATTTTGCTGAGGAGTTCTAGCTGTAGAGAATTCTCTTCTTATCCCATGTTCATCGCAGAAATCGAAAAATTCATTTGATGTGAACTCCCCACCTCTGTCAGATCTGAGGCACTTAATTTTGTGTCCTGATTCATTTTCAGCCAATGCTTTGAAGGATTTGAATTTTTCGAATGCTTCATCTTTGTGCTTCATAAGCCCTAACCAAACAAACCTTGAGAAATCATCAATGAATAATATCAGATATTCTTCTCCTCGAGGTGTCCTTTTCCTAAATGGACCACATACATCTGTATGGACTAGCTCAAGAGGCAAGCTAGCTGATCCTTCCTTCTCTGGAAAGTTAGTTCTGGTTTGCTTTCCAAACTGACAAGATTTGCATATGGTGTTGTCTGGAATTTTGATATCTGGAAGATCGCGAACTGCCTGATATTTGCATGCTTTCCTTATTTGTGAGAAACTTAGATGTCCCAACCTTCGATGCCATAACCAGTGCTCTTCATCCTTGCTAAGATAGCATTGTTGTTGTCCTTCTTCAAATATGTACAGATTATTTGGAGTTCTTTTGCCCTTGAGAACTGTTTTACCTGTATCAAGATCACGAACAAGACATCCATTCGATCTAAAAATAACCTCGGTTTTTTGATCACACATCTGGCTGACACTTAGAAGATTATGCTTCAATCCATCAACATATAAAACATTTCCAGCCTTGACCTTTTCTTTCAAAGGAGCAATACCTTTTCCTTTTATAGTTGCAGGAGTATCATTTCCAAAAGAAACTTTCTTTCCCTTTTCTAAAGTAGAATAAGATTCAAGTTTTTCTTTATCACCTGTCATATGTTTCGAACATCCACTGTCAATGTACCATAGATTTTCCTGTCCTTCTGCATAAAATGCTATCCCACATCTTTCTGTTTGAGGTTCCTTTATTCTCCATGTTTCGGTGCTCGTGGCTTGTTCCTTTTTCTCCTGAAACCTGCTCCTGCATTCAGAGTCTTTATGACCAAAATTATTGCAAATAGAACATTCAACTTCATTTTCAAGAACCGAAAAGTTGTTATAGGTCCTTTTTGTAATCCCTGTCATACTTCTTTGTTTTTGAGCTTCCCTAGTCATGATTGTTTTATATGCAACACATTGAGCTGCTCTGTGACCAAAGTTATGGCAAGAAAAGCATTGTCCATTGAAGAAGCTTCTGCGGTTATTGAATCTACCAGCCAACTGATTGTAATTTCTATTTTCATCTATTCTTGAGCCAAACTGAGAAGATTTTACCTGTGGTTGGTTGTAGCTTTTGTTCATCCTTAAGGAGGATTGTCTCTGATAGTTTCTGTTTGTAATTCATCCCTGCTTTACCTGATTATCTTCATTGTTCTTCTGCTCATTTCTTCTTGCTGCATCAAGATAACTTTTTGAGGTGGATGCTTGAGAGGTTTCTCCATTATAGCCCAAACCTGTCTTGTTTAGAGGAGACCGCTGCACACTGATAATCTCATCCAAAGTTTCAGATCCTTTGACAAATTTAAGATTAATAGCTTTTGTTTTCTCAATTTCTTTTCTGAGACCAACAATTTCACCTTCTAGTTTTTCAAGATGTTTTTCCTTTTCATCAATTTGAAATTGCAAAGTATCAATGATCACATTCTTTTCTTCTATGCCTCTCTTGAGTCTAGTAATTTCATTATAGAGATTATCCACATCTACAGCATCCTCATAATCATCATCTTCAAATGCCATTAACAGCTTATATTTATTACCTTGTTCATCTTCATCACTGTTTGATAAGCCATCACTATCTTCATGGGTGTAGTAGCTTTTCTTATTTGCACTTTGTTTCTTGTTCCATCTAGCAGGTTCTTTTCCTTTATCCTTATAAGGACATTTTGCAGCATAATGACCTACTCTCCCACAAGCAAAGCATTTGAAAGGTAGCTTACCTCTGAACCTTCCAGAACCCCTTTGAAGATTTCTGACAAAATTTGATTCTTCTTCCTCTTCTTCTGGAACATGGCTTGCTTCATAGTAATCTTCTTTTCCTGATGCCTTAAAAGTAGCTTCCCTTCTGTCAGATGGACCTCCCTTTCTCATTTCATAAGCGGTTAGAATTCCATGTAGCTGAGACATAGTGAGAACACGGAGATTTTCTTTTTCTTCTATTGCAGATACTTTAGATTCAAACTTGGGGGATAATGATCTTAGAATCTTTTGAACTACTATAGTTTCTCTTATTTCTTCACCCAAATTTTTCATACAATTAACAATCTCATCTACCCAAAGAAAATAATTAGCCACACTTTCATCATTATACATCTTGAGAGTCTCATATTGAATCCTGAGAGTTTGAAGTTTAGCTTGCTTTACCTGTTCATCTCCTTCATAGCTAGTGATCATTTTGTCCCATATTTCTTTTGCTGATTTGAAGTGCATGACCTTCATGAATTCTGTTTGAGATATACTTCCTAATAGAGTACTGACTGCTTTTGCATTTGTTTCATACTTCTTTTTCTCAGCTGGATCTATAGGAGTAGCTGAAGGAAAAACATAGCCTGTTTCTACAATGTTCCAAACTTCTGTACCAAGAGATTGAAGATATGCAGTAACTCTTACCTTCCAATAATTGAAATTTGTCCCATCAAAAATCGGTGGCCTGATTGATGCTTCTTTCTCGTAGCTGCTCATGATGAATGATCTACCTTCAAGCGATCAAGCTTCTCTGAAGAACCTGCTCTGATACCAATTGTTGGAAATAATACTGAGAGGGGGGGGTGAATCAGTATTATCAGATCAATCAAACTTTTCAATGCTCAGAAACATATACGCTACTTCAGTTAGGTGAACCAGCGTGTACACGCTACTGTGATTAAATAAAACAGCGTATAAGAAGAAAACTCATAATTTAGTTAGCTTATTCTTCAGTTAAGTTCATCAAGACATTATTCACCACATTAACAGTAAGCAGGTGCAGTATAACAGAACAAATCAAAAGCCACACACATGAACACCAAGATATAAGGTGGAAACCCAATGTGGGTGAAAACCACCTGCTGCAAGTCGTCTCTATCTTTCTTTAATAAGAAACTTCAGTTTACAATATTTTGTACTGGTGCAGCCTTGTACCAGTACGCAGGCTACAACCTGCAGAAGGCTACAACCTTCTCTTGTTCTCCAAACTTCCTTGGAAGGGAGCTCCAACCCCCTTTGCTCTTGTACTAGCCAAGATACTAGTACGTAGGTGCTGGCCTACAATCTTCTTTCTTTCAGGTACCACCTTTCATACATTTTCAGACTGGATATTCCTGAAGCACAACATTCAATCTGTAGAACCCAATTCATTCAACTTTCATAACAGATCCATGAAGCATAAAACAACCAATACTAGAATTATCAAACTTTGAATCACTGAACCACTGAACCCTGTCAATCACCAGATACCAGAACCCAGAGCAGTCTACAGAACTCTGCAATAACAGTCAGATCCAACTGCAAACCCAAAAATCAAGCTTTAAGAGATATACGCTACTTCAATGAGCGAAACCCGCGTGTACACGCGTTTTTACTTAAGCCAACCTGCGTACAGATCTAAAAATAGATTTTCTCAACTTGCAGTTGTACCAGACATCAGTTAGATCCAGAACATAATATTGCGCATAATCAACCATATCATAATAGAGAATTTCAAACCATTAGATCCCGATTTGTCCTTAGATCTAGTCTTCCATTCACCGATGTGATTTCTCCTTAGCTCATATCAAGCAACCCAAACCCTGCATATCAGATCTCTTTCTCTCTTAGATATTCAAGCCTTGTCAAAAAAGATGATGTTGCCTAATGATCTTCTTCTCCTTATATAGCCTTAGGCCTTGCTCAATACCAAGAGCCAAAACCATAGTAACACAATACCATCAACTTCAAAACTAGGGATCGACATGCCCGTCGAGACATAATGGTCTGAAATCATAGGCACAACTTCCAAGGACTAACCACCATGGACCAAAGGTACTTTTCCACATACACGCGCTTTTTCTGAAACCAACTAGCGTGTACACGCGACTTGGGCTTAACGAACCTGCATATATGAACTTCCTTGGCATGCTGTACTAGGATCTGTCTTCTGATTAAGTTGCCATCACCTGTACCAACCTCTTAGCACCTGTACCAACCTCTGAGTGAGTTGCCATCAAGGACAACACTTGAATCATAATGCCAACAAACTATTAATTTGAGACCTAACCAAACCCTACATCAGCACATACTATCTAAATATATATCCACAGTGTAAAGGCCAGTGACATCCCTCTCTGGATTGAAGGGCTAGCCTTTAATCCATATGTTGGATTGAAAAGGTTACCTATAAATCTTCTTTCCTACTTCCAAGAGAAAGTTTCTAAGTGCTATCATGTTTTTGACTCCACTAGGGATTTTGAAAATCACATCTTCCCCAAAACTATTTTAATGATCAAATCTAGTTTTTGAGGCCAAACAAAAAGTTAGAAAATAGCAGTGGCTGACATTTTTGCTCTGGCGAATCCGTGGTGTATAGTTTGAGGCTATTTCATTGGAAATTATGGCGTATAGAAGAATTCACACAAGGAGCCATCCAGATCCAAATCCACCAAAGGTCTTGACAAGCCCTAAAAATATCTTCAGGAAAAGGAAATCTGCAAAATAAATAGGTACTTTTATTTTAGAAAAATATATTTCTCTTCCTAAAGAGATAAAATTTATTGAAGACATTCAATTATATTTGAAATTTGAACACAGTCTAGTTAGATCAAAATCAGAGTCCAACTTGCCAGAAAAATTCCTTGAAGAAACAAATCTAAAACCTTTTACTACAGTATTGCTTGAAGAATAAGTAATCTAGGAGAAGATAAATACATTTGGTTACCATTTTACAAATTAGAACATTTGGATCAACAACTTAAAACATTTTTTTATAAATATCCCGCTTTCAAGCATCATGTTCCATCATTTTCTACTCGAGTAGTTTCACTTTAATTATTCATCCCACATAGTTATGTTTGAACTAATCCTGTTGGATCTACTATAACTACTTCAACAACTATTATAACTACAATTTCACTCCCTTTGTCATTTGCATTCTAGATCCATGTTATTACTTCAACCCCACCTTATACAACCATGGCTGCTAGATACACACCTCTTAATATCCCAACTCGCCTACATGATATGCCTTTGAATTATGGTCAGGGTTTACTTCAGTTTGACGGTAAAGGTCCCCTCACAACCCAACAACTTGTACATAGGATAAATGATTTTGTTGAGCTAGAGGAGGTTGACCATGAGGATTATAAGCTCATACTTTTTGCACAAAGTCTATCAATGGAGGTTAAGAAATGGTTATGAGCTTTGCCTGTAGTAAGGATAGCAAATTTTCAACAGTTTGAACAAATCTTCTTGGCTAGGTGGGAATTAAAGGAGAACCCTATGCAAATACTGGCGGAATATGAAATTCTAAAGAAGAATCCAGGGGAATTAGTTCAAGAGTTTATAGTCAATTTTAACATAATCTAAAATTCTACCCCTACTAATATCAAGCCACCTCTTGGTTTACCCCTATTACTTTACCCACTTTCCTTTGATGCTATGTTAGCCTATCATCTTAGAGAAAGAAATCCTGCTACATTAGAAGGTATGCAGAGCAATGCTAATCGGGTGGAGGCAAACCTGTTGGCCAAGAATGCTAAGATGAGGGTTGAAAGAAGAGTAGGATTTAAAGAAGAACAAGTTGCTTCTTCATCACACACAAAAGTTGATGTGATGCTAAAAGCCATGAATAAATTAGTTGATAGGTTGACTCCTCCTAAAAGTGAGTCTGAACATCAAGTAAGAAATCCTGGTTTTAGAAGGCCACATGGACCTCAGCCTCACTAGAAGAATCCATATGATTAGCAAACTAGCAGAGCTCCATTTCCTAAAATCTTTGTTGAGGAGGAAGATCATGAAGAGGTTGAACAAGAACGTCTGAAATTGTTTGATGATGAAGAGACACAAATATTTCTAATAAACGAAGAACATGAAAGGTATGTTGAATGCTCAGGAGAAAAAGATGTTGAGAAAATCATGTTTGATTGAGAAATATATCAGCATGGGTATAATATTATTGTTGCTGATTTTTAGAGGCAGTATTGTTATCGGGAAAACTAGTGTCCATTCAGAGCTCCTAGTCCCACTAAGACTGGTAGCTATCTTAGAAACAAACAGATTAAAGTTACTTGTGTTTTCCTTTATGAGAGATAGATAAGAGAGAAGCAAAGAGCACCAACCTTAGTCTTTCGCTAGTCTCCTTGCTTATTTCCTCTCTCCTTTGATGAAGCTTTTGCCACTCCTTTCTCGCTTGTCCCACTTCAAAGAACACCTGTAGAGTCAAGGCAGCAAAATACCATCAAAGCATAGATATCTATAACCATAAATAATGTAGGATCAGATGTAAATTAACCATATAAATGCATACAGAAACAAGATTCAGAGATATACAAGCATATGGAGGAAAACTCAAATAGCTTTATTGATAGAAGTAGTAGAAGAGAGGATTACAACTAGGCTCTCTGATCCAGCATCATCCTCCTAGCATGAAAGCCCTCTTCACCTCATACAAAGCAAGATCACCCAAAAATGTCTTCAAAGAGAAACCAACAACACTTGCAAATTACAAAATTCCAGCCTTTGGATCTCTTGGATGAGGAATCCATATATAGATGTTTACAGGAGAGTGAGTCAACTTCTAGGATTTTTATTAGTGTCATTTCACTGGTAGTTCTTGGTTCCACCTAGAGATTTTAGATCTCTTACTCATCCCTAGGTGAATTCAGAGAGGCAAGTGTCATATGAGTAGTTTCTAGAAGATTCTCTGGGTTTCCTCCTAGCAAACTGCTTCTGCCATTTGTATGCCCTCGCTCATTGTACCCTATAGTGATTTCCAGTATGCATTGCAACCCCATGTGTAATAGGTGAGATGCATTGCACCCTATGCATGGAGCAGTCTGTATGGTCCTGTTTTGACCAGTTCTGAGTAGTTTTTCATGGAGAACTCCCGGGAGATGATGTAATCAGTTGACGTTGTTCCTTTAGGGTATGAAACAAAACTTTTAGGGGTTTAGAAGCCCTTGGTTTATGGACATATGTGATTGGGGTTGTAGTGCCCAAATATGTCTATAACAGTTGCCCCCTAAAGCATGAGGTCGTAAATCCTTTTGATGTCAGGTGAAATGCTTTATAATGAGGATCCGAGGTTTTTTGAACTGGAAGGTGACCTATAATAAGATACAATAAAATACATTATTTTCATAATATTTTCCTGATCTAGCTGAGGCGGGCATTCCCATGCTCAGCTTTATAAATTCATACTCATGTACATAAGACAGACAATCGTCTGTCTGGCAGAGCCATCATTCTTTAGTTTGGATGATTATCTATGCAGCTGTGATGTACATTTGATGTCTTTATTTTCATGAATATATCACAGCCCGGATGGATGAAACTAGATATGGGGTCTTCAAAATCGTTCAATATTCATCTGAAGTACAAGTCGATCCATGTGAAAAGATGTCCTGATGTCGAACATGGAAAGACATCCCCTGATTACCAGCCAATGATGTAAGCTGTTAACAGGTGCGAGAGGAATCACCAATAATGATGATGACCCTCAAGGTACTGCAGTACAATTCATGTGGTGTGAATACATGAGTTGATGTAGAACACCATGTAAAATCTTTCGGTCGAAGGCCATCAATGTAAACCTATCGCCGTAAGTGAGAAACTTGCCATTGAGGCATGCAAGCTTCAAAGTACTGAAAGGGTTGTTCCTAAGTCACATACTTGGATAATGAGCTGATGTCAACAAGAAGTGACCCGTCGTAGGAGGGCTTTAATGAATCCCACATGTACGACACAGAACGGAGCAAATGATTTTGTGGAGGTGAAAATGATCTGATGATATAAGGTTCAGCGTGACGGTCATGAAAAAATGGAGAGTGAAGGTATTACAGTGGATGAGACGTTGGCTAGGTTGGTGAATTCTCTGAGTGACTTCTCTTGAACATAATGGCGACACTGAAATGGATTGGTAGTGTTAACCCCAAGGTGGATGGTACGGTGGACCAATGGTGATATGACCGGTGAACGGAATAACCCAAATTGACTCAATCATGGTAACGGAGTGAAAGTGTCATGTTCAAGAGTGACCTGCTACCAATGAAGCTATTAAAGTTTTCTTCCCTTTTTCCCCAGTCATTATTGACCAGTACCTCTTTATTTTTGTCAAGCTTGAGGAGGATAACATATGCTTGTTCTATAATTTTCCCTTCGGGAAAACCTGTCGCTATGTTTTAACTAGCTTAGCGACAGTGAAACTCGCTCTTGTCTGCATGGACAAGTTTGTCGCTATTATTTTAACGAGTTTAACAACAAATATAACTCGGTCCTTTTCAATTTTAGAGAGTCTAAAAGGGATGGAAAGGCAACTCTAGTGGTCCTTTTTCGTAATGTGATCCCTTAAGTTCGAAAAAGTATAAAATAATATGAAAGGGATGACTTTTTCGATAGTTTTAACGAGCCGAAAAAGACAAGAGATCGATCTTTTTGTGTAATAATCCATTGGGTCCAAAAAGATTAAAATCTAGAGGAGGGATGGCACTTCCATTCACTTTAACGAGCTGGAGGGACCAATTGCTGGGAAATATTTTCATATTTTACGAGTCATATCAAAAAAGCTTAAAGGAGACTCATTTTTTGAGGAACGAGTGATGTTTTGGATAGCAAATGGTTCTAGTTAAGGTTTGGAAATTTTCAATCGTGGCAGTGTAAAGAAGGTGGCTAATAGAATCACTCGTCGCAACTATTCCTCAAAAGGGTAAACAATCAAATGGAGGCGTATGATTGGCTAAAACAGAGTGGAGGTGATGGTAAGAACACGACAAAGGTTCAAAAGCTGATAATTATGCGATCACAAAGATTATTTACTGAAGGTGGGGTTCATTTTTTAATGAGCTTAAACTCTATGGAAACACTTGCTCATTGCTAGGTTTATTTTTTAACGAGATTGAACTTCATGTAAAACTGCTCATGGCGAGGTTTATTTTTTAACGAGCTTGAACTTTGTGTAAAACTGCTCGTAATAATAGTCAGAGATGTTGATTTCACCATTAACACTATCTTCTTTTGATAGTCATGCTGCCTGTTCAATTACTCCATCAAATTGATTATAAATGTGAATACATGCTTGAAAAATGAGTTAAACAACCATATTTTACTCGAACTACGTGAATAGTAACATAAAAATAGTTTTTACCTCTCATTTTTACCATTTCATTCAAATTTGGGATTTTTGGAGCTCTGGAGGTGTTTTCCCCTTTGATTTTCACCAGGTGATTTCGGGAGATTCTGTGGACTACTTTTGGCATCGTCTGGACCAGGTAGGAGCTAACCTTGAGCTCTTCAATTGCATTCTTTCCTTTTTTTATTTTGAGCATGCTTTCCTATTCTTCTGGGCCTCTGGTGTTTTAACAATTCATTCCCTCCCCATCGCACCCAATGTACATCGAAAGGTGCGATGCGTACTGAGTTGGCCATTGGCCAGTCAAGATTCATCTCACCCAGTACATAGCAGGGGTGCGATGGGCACAAAAGGGAAAGTTTATGCACTATTTTTTCATGGAAATTTTACTTGTTTTTGCTTGAATTAGGACCCTAATTCTTCTCTTGTTTGTTTTTCAAAGATTCATTGGATCAATATGGTCATTACATGGTGTGAACGAGAGCATGAAGAAGAGGACATGGTTGCTTTACATGATCTGGGTACGGTGACTGCTTTGTGGAACTGTGGTTTGCTCAAATTCTTCTGCATATCCAGCATGAGTCAACAAATCAATTTGTTGCAATATTTTCTCGATGCATAGGATCCTACCAACCAAGTGTTCCAGATTCGAGGTAAATCCATCCCTTTGACAGTTGAGGATATCTACTTCTTGACCGGTTTATTGAGGCGTGGTGCCCCTCTCTCACTATCAGGATCCGCCCGTGGAGGTGAATCTGTGAGGGATTATATTCACTGATTCTGTAGAGATGGGTCTCAGCTGAGCAGGGATGGCAAGATCAGTATTCAAGATGTCACTGACCGGTCCTTGAGGAATATCTTATTCACGTTTACTAGATTGGCTAGTAGTACGGCTCTTCATTTGGCCAATAGGTCCTATATGCAGTATACTCTCGAATGCCTTGAACCAAAGGTATTCAACTGGTGCGATGTAGTACTTTCAGTTACAAAAGAACAGCTCACCAAGGTGAAGAATGAAAGATCTAATAACTTTGGTTATGGTTCTATTCTCATCACCTTCGCCTTGGAGAAGATCCCACTGATGCAACCACAATACATTTCACTCAGACTGCCAGTACCGATGGAACCACGGATGTAGAGATGGGTCGATCATATGGCCAGACATGCTGGTCAGTCACAGATTTCATTCTTTGATGCCTTCTTTGAGTGGTTCGACCATCAGGAGGTGGTCTTTGCTGAGTATCCATATGCTGGGATGGATTTCCGGGGTGACCCAGATTTGGTGTTACCGGTTGGCGGGCAGTGGGGTGTTATAGGTAAAAGATCTGACCATATCTCTGTTTATTGTTATTATGATGTTCTTATGTCTTTTACATGTTATCAAGACTAATCAAACTCATATATTTGTGCATACATTGGACAAGTGCGACCAACAGTGTGCCCGAGGGTAGCAGCTGTCGTTCCAGCAGGAGAGGCTGTAGGGAGGGTTGTCCTTCACGATCTGGACGTAGTTGAGACCCTTGCAGTATTGTAGGATCATATTGAGAGTCTCACTCTTGGTATCCAGGATGTGAGGACCGACGAGTTACCTCTGAGATTGCAGTGCCATACTATTGGTGTGTCGAGTCGATGGACTAGGCTCTTACATATGATCGCACAGGCGGTGACTTTCTATTACCAGCACCATTAGTCTAGGGTGCTTTTCTGCATTTTTGAGTTTTTGGGTCATGTGACCAATTTTGTCTTGGACACAGAACATCTTTGATAAACTATAAACGATTATATACAATTTTTGATTTTCGGAGCTTTATTTTGGTTAAGTTATATGATCCTGATGCAAATGTTGATTGAAATGCTTTCTTTTATAAATGCTACAAATGTCTATCTAACACATAATTTGCTAATGAATCAGTTAATGTGTTTAATTTTCTAGAAATGTGTTGATATCAAATAGAATCAAACTGCCTTTCCAAAATCCTGACCCTTAGGAACATATGATAGATAGCTGGATTCCGAACAGAATATATGCCAGTAAGTTGTAGGATGAGAAGTTGTGAATCTAGCCTGACAAAAAGTCGGCGTATGCCATGTGCGATGGCATTAAAGAGAAGTTCTATCAACGCGCTATACTCAATGATGTTGTTCGTTAATCGACCAATACATACTCCTCTGAAACTCACTAACTCGCTGCTTTGATAAAATGTGGCCCAGGCCGCAGAAGACAGGTTCCGCGTACTATGACTAGCTCCGTCGGCATATCTAACGAATGATTCCAATAGGTTCGACATCTGAAACAAATGCAAGAATGGATTACCTAACCAAAATGATCACTCTTGACGAAAACAAAAATGTAACAAAAGCATATAAAGAGGTTACTACACTTAGTCAAGCATAGTAACGCTTAAGGTACAACCCGTTTCGAGGTTGCGCCAGTGGAATTCCATCGTAATCTACTAGCTCGTAGGCTCCTTTTTCTAACACTCATTTAACAATGTAGGGACCCATCCACAAAGATTGGAACTTACCTGCTCCCAATTTATTGGATTCCTGATCGTAAAGCAAGACCAGGTCACCTTCTGAGAAGACACGGGGTTTGACATTTTTGTCAAACTACACCTTAACTTGTTTCTTATGGGCTTCGTTAGCCAAGGCGGCATCATGATAGGTTTCATAAAAATGGATTAGTTCCAAGAAATGAGCCTCTTCCTCTAAAGTTCCGGGGAGAAGGTCGATTACGAGCTTGAGAGATGAAATCTCACATTGAATTGGTAAGACAGCTTCTAGGCCATACACCAGCTGAAAGGGTGTAAACCCGGTCGCATTTCTTACTGAGGTTCTATATGCCCACAAGGATGAGTACAGGATTAGGTGCCAACTCTATTTGTGGACTCCAATCATCCTTTGCAACATGTGCTTTAGGACTTTGTTGATGGCCTCAACTTGTCCGTTAGCTTGTGGATAATACGGAGTAGAACTGTCATGAGAAAATCTTGGTTTGGTAGCCAATTCGACCATTATGTGATTGCGAAAATGTGATCCATGATCTATGACTATAGCCTGTGCAACACCGAACCTAGAGACTATGTGATTGAAAAAGAAAAGAGCAGCCGTTTCACCACTATTGTTTAATGTAGGCATCGCCTCGGCCCATTTCGTAAAATAGTCAACTACAACTATGATATACCCATACCCCCCAGCCGAGGTGGGGTTACATGTCATGAAATCTATGCCCCATTTCGCAAATGGCCCAACAACAACTACTGGTTGCAAAGGTATGGGTGGTATTCTGGTTTTGCGGTCGAAGATTTGACAAGCATGGCAACTTCTGATTGTGGTTATGCAATCTTTGAACATTGTGGCTAGAAGTAACCTACTCGTAAAATCTTTTGTGCCGTAGCATAACCAGATTGATGGCCCCCACACGCACCTGAATGACAATCATTTAGGACTTTTTCAGCCTCCTCATGGGTGAGGCACCTTCGCAGAACTGTATTGATACCGCGACGGTAAAGCGTATCACCGACGATCATGTAGTCTTTTGCTTGGTATTGAGTATGTTGTTGTTCAAATTGAGAGGTATTAGGCCTGTATGTTTTGGTTTAGAGATAGATGATTATATCTCCATACCACGAATCACTTGATGATATCAGAAACAAAGATTCATCCACGATTGTTTCTTTGGATGTTAAATCATGGGATGACGATGGGAAATCGCATAATAACTCCGCAAAAACTAGAGATTTTTTTGATTTGGACTTTATGAATTCTAGATCAAACTCTTGCAAAATAGCTATCCATTTGAATATTTTCCCAAATTAACTGACATGACAGAATACAAGTCATTGGGTTACAATCTAATAAAATGGTAGTTTTGCAAAAGAGGATATAGTGTCAAAATCTTTGTACTGCTTGAACAGCTGTGAGAGCTAGCTTTTCAACATAGGAGTATTTGCTTTCTATATCATTTAAGTTTCAGCTTAAATAATAGATACGATGTTTGATTCCATTTTCTTCTTGAACTAAAACCATTGTGATGGTTGTATTACTACAGCTAGATACAGGTTAAAGTCTTTTTTATAATCAGGAGCGTACATTAATTATGCTTTTATTAGGGATTCCTTTAGAGCATCAAAGGAAGCTTGTGCAACCTGATCCCAGTTGAAGGGTACTTCTTTTTTCAAAAGACGCATATAACCTTTAGCAAGTTCGGTGTAATTTGGAATGAATCTCCTCAGAAATTTATCTTTCCCTTGGAGTTTCTGAATCTGAAACAAATTTGAAGGTGGATGCATATCGATGATTGCATGAACCTTACATGGGTTGAGTCAAATTCCATCCTTAGAAACCATGAAGCCAAGTAAATTACCAGAACTGACACAAAACACAAACTTTTGTGGATTGAGTCATATCTTGTAGTGTCAGCAACATAGAAATATAGCTCTCAAATGCCGCGGATGATCATTCTGTTTTGGCGACTGAGCCAGAAGATCGTCAAGACATGGTTGAACGATGTTTTTGATGTCATGGAAGGCATAATTCATAGCCCTCTGGAAGGTTTCCCCTGTGTTCTTTAAACCAAAAGGTAATTTGTGGTACGTGAATGTGCCCCACGGACATATAAATGCAATCTTCGACTGGTCCTATGGGTGGATATTTATTTGATTATACCCAGAAATCCATCCATAAATGAAAAGATTTCACATCCGATGCATTCATCAATTCTCTGGTTGATGAAGGGTGTAGGGTAGTTGTCCTTTGGACAATATTGCTTTACATCCCTCTAACCAATGCACACTCTAATTGTTCCTTGCATTTTCATCACAAGAACAATATTCGATACCCAATCAGTTAGAGGAACTGGGTAAATGAAACCAACATGTAAAAGTTTTTCAACTTCTGCCTTGATGGCAGTGGCTTTCTTCGGGTGCACCTTCCAAAGCCGTTGTCGTACCGGTTTGACATCCAGATACATCTTGATTTCGTGTTCAACTATGCTCAAGTCAATGCCTAGAATTTCTTCATATGACCATGCAAAGACATCTCTGAGTTCACGAAAGAGAGAGTAATATATTTCGAGTTCTAGAGAAGAACAAGATTTTCCGACATGAATATTATCTACAACATTAGGTTTGATCGAGATATTTATGGCGATAGTTTCTTCAATATTAGACAGATTTCACTCTAAATCCATCGTATTTACAGTATTTGATAGAAAATCAAAAACTAAAGGATGATCAAGGTCGCTGGAATAATCTTCGTTGTAATCCGGAAGATGGAAACGATGGTGGTAATCTTCCCATGGTGTCTCTCCTATCATCATCGACTAAATAATTCCTTCATCTGTAGAATGTACATGTGACCAAGGATCTGAAGAGGTGCCACATTCCTTAGACCTATCTACCCAAACACTCGATGAGCATTGATTTGGGTTTGCCGCCCAGGTTGAGAAAATTGATTGCTACAAAATCTCTATTGGGCTTGGAGGCAAAACCTATTGATGATCCATGCTAACAAGATGTTTGGAAATATTCTGAATGGAGGATATCATATTGCAGGTTCCTACTATTGCCACTTCCACCAGATTACTTGGAGGTGGTAGGGAAAAACTACCCATCAAGGTAGGGTCTTTCAGTAGGCCTACTCCAACATTTTGAAGCGAATGAGAGCTTCCATGGATCATTGGAATGCTTCCTGTAACTTGTGAATTTTTGGGGAGAAAGGTTTGTTGATCAACGATCGTAAATCCTCCTTGGAAAGGAAATGCAATCTTTCTAAAGTAAGTTGATAAAACAGTATCCATGGCAAAAATCCAGGGCCTTCCTAGTAAGATATTGTAATCGAGGTTTCCATTGATAAATTCGACGTCAAGTTCTACTGTTTTGCCCCCCAATTTAACTTGTAAGTTACTTAAAATCTCGTATAGGGTGTATGTTCATCCATTGAATGCTTTTAATGTCGTTGATGATCTTCACAAGGGTGGTGATCCTAAAGTTTTCCAGCAACTCATTAACATAATGCAGGTAGATGCCACTTCATTAATAATTGTTCGATGAACAGTTTTATTGAGGGCTTTCACTTGGATGAGGAAAGCGAGTTGAGTTGGTAACTGAGGTTCAAATCCTTTATGATTAAAGGCCACTAGATTGGAATTCGCTGGGTCAATCCCACCTATTGCTGATAATAGAGCCTGCTTTTGGGAGGGGCAATTTTGCAGCACTTCAAGTGTTGACATAGCGGACGGTGATTGGGCCAAATCCTCTACTATATTATAATTCTGTGTTGCTCGGGCATGAGGATTAAATGTCAATTTGTGTACTACTCCTTTTGGCGACTTTATTGTTAGCTTAGGAATGATGGGTGGCACAACTTCGGTTGAAGTTGTTGTCGAACTACTAGGTTGATCGGCAGCCTTGTTGTTCGATAGCTGTGGATTCTCGTAATCTTTGTTCCTTGTCAATATCAAAGCATCATTTTGTTGTTTCGAAATGGACAACATAAGCACTTGGGATGGGGAAGAATTGTCACTAGCAACCAGATTGGTTTCTAGGTTTGGAAATGGGTCAGTCAATACCGCTGAAGTTCTTGAATTCTTAAAGATTTTCTTAACTTCAACTTTATATGGAAAATCTCTCGTCCAATGGCCCTCATCGCATATGAGACATGGCTGATTAGGTTTCTTTTTCCCAGAAGGGTTTGCAAAATATTTTTCAAGATACGAATCAACCTATTTCTTCTTTTTGCTTTTCCCTTTTTTCTTGCCACCTGGTTGCTTCATTTCTTTGCCTTTGTCAGTTGACACGGCATTAACCTCCGAGGTAAGAAGTTATTCATTTGAATTTTGACTATAAACCATACAGGCCTTCTTAGATGTAGCCTTCGCGGCTTTCATGCTGATCGTGCCTATCATGCCATCGCCGGCATGAGAGTCTTTGTTTGATTTAGGGGGATAAGGAACAAAAAAATCTGGTCTAGGAGCATTAGGGATTTTGTCGTAGAGCATGCCAAACTGAGTATAAATCAAGTTTAGATATTGTGCATGAGCAATGACTTGCTCTTCAGTGATAACCCCCCCCTTAGCCACATCTTCTGTAATAAAAGGTAACAATGACTTAATAAACCATTTAGCTAGTAGCTGATCAGGAACATGTGTTTTTACCATTCGGCGATGATGTCGCCACTCATAAATATGATCAGATATGTGAGTGGCTGTCATCTACTTAAAATTGTTAAGAAGCTCCATTCCTGTTTCGTACCTTATGGGTAACTGAAAATGGGTTGAAAAGGTTATGGCAAGGGCACTGAAGTTATCGAATGAAGCTCTAGGCAATTCGATGTACCATTTTGTTGTCAGACCAGTTAACGTTTGTTGAAAAAGGTGAAGCCTAATCAAATCATCATTGAGAGTGTTGGATGAACACCACAGATGAAAGGTCATCACATGATTCGATGGATCTTCACCCGGATTTCCATTGAATTTAGGGATATCTGATGGAAGTTTATGAGGAATCGCCAGCCACCAAGGGGTGTAAGCAATTGGATCATTTGTTAGCCGAGTCACATATGGTAATTCCAACATTTCAACGAAAGGCAACTGTTGATTCAGGTTTGGTGAAGCATACCTAGGATAAGATGAGATTACCTGAGCAGTGGGTCTAGCATAATGAATTTGATGCTGATAACTTTGATAAGGCTGATGGGAATAACCATTATGATATGATTGATGGTGACCATTTTGAATATACGGCTGCCCATTACCCGCAAATCTTTGTTGCTCAAGTCCTCGGTAAGCTTACTGGAATTACGGTTGTTGATATTGCACCAGCCATGGTTGCGAGACCATTTGCGGTTGTCCAATCCTGGATGTTTAACCAAGATGAGGGGTAATAGTACCTATTTGAGCCTGAGTCGCTTCAATTAAGGAGCCACTAATTGGCGATTGTGGTTGATTCGTTGAGACAAGAGGCTATTGTATTACGACCTGAGAGACTTGAGGTTGACATACAACAGGTAGTGCTTGTACTTGCGACACTTTTACAATAGTTGGTGTAGTGGGAATATTTGACACAGGTAGATTTCATTGCATTGAATATACAACTCTTGGTTGTTGAGGCAGTATTGGCACCCAACCACTAGATGCAATTCTAGCTTGACCTGAATTTTGTTGTGATCTCTCATATGGTTGTTCTCCTGGAGGGAACAATGAAAAAGAATACTCCCCCCCATATGGTGCCAATCTAGTGTTCAAAGGAAAAGTTGGTCCTTGTAGATTGGACTGCCAAAATTGATACTGTTGTGAAGGATCAATTTGTTGAGACTCAACATAAGAAATTCCAGATATTATTCTAGACAAACAAATGGGAATAGACGATACTGTTGAAACAGTCCCTTGGTGGACTCCATCTAGCGGTTGAGAGCTAGTTGGGACAGATGGTATACCAATAAACATTGTCGGAGTAGTGGCAAGAGGTTCTGCTACTGTTGTATCAGATGACATAGTCCTAGATGTCGATGGTTGTTGAGACATATTGAGTCTATCTAAAAGACTTCCTAGCGATTCTATAGGAACTTGTGATGAAGGTTGACTATCTTCTAAATTAGAAGGATATAGGTGGATCCAAGTTCCAAAATGCAATGGGGTATTGCATGGAATATCCTCCACAATCTCTTCTATTGCAATCAGTTCAGGTGGAAGAGATAGACCGTCAGGTCTATAAAATATTTTTGGTGCCGAAGAAGGCGCACACTCTATAATGACAGATGTTGGAGGGTTAACACTTTCTGAATCAGTCCTAGATGGAATTGGTTCAGGAATAAATGTGTTTACCATTACAGTAGGATCAGTTCTAGTGTCCTCTTGTAACTTTGGAACTTCTTCTGTAGAGGCAGAGATACCAGAAATGGTTGGAGTAACTGGAGTTTCTGATGATGTTGAAACATAAGTTTCAAACAAACCAGGAGACTTTGATCCAGTTAAATGAGATCGCTTGGCCCGAAATGGTTTCATTTCCAAAGTCAAAGATTGTTGACTTGTTAGTCTCCACGAACAACGAGGTTTTGATTGACTTTCTTACACGATTTCAGATTACTTGATCAACTCAAAAATAAAAAGGGGAAAATGTTATTCCGAATTAAATGAATTTTATGACGTTTTGACACAACTTGCTTTTTCAATTTTTAAGAGTTGAGAATAAGCTAATGATGACTCTAGTCACCTTCGATTTTTAATGAGCTTGAAGTGACAAGTGCTCAGATGGACCTTTTCTTTTAAGGAGTCTGAAAAGGAATGAAAGTGACTACTCTGGAAATCTAGACAGAGGGATTACCAAACCAATCACAAAACTGCAAAATACCTTTTACGATACGACAGTCAATCTTCCTGAATGTTGTGTTCAGTGCATTGTGATCGATAGGGTGGCAGACACGGCTTCCTAAGGATAAAGGATGTAGCCTATTGTGGTCTCCCAATATATACTCGACGATACGTGGGAGCACAAATCCATACTGGCACTTATCGTCTCCAAGAGGAGGAATCACCCAACCTACGATGAAAGCGATAGTTACTAGGCTTTACGATGCGGAATACGTCTCTAGCCTAGACTTGTAAATGTTGTGCATTAGGTTACAAAGCGTTTTTATGTTCATTGAAGCTTATTTTACAGTTGATCTTTCTTAACAAGTTTACCTTTAAGGTTCACCGCGTGATGTAGATATACAATTCCTAAATGTTCAATCTAAGATGATAAATAGTCATTTACTTTCTTTTTGCAGTGAGAATCCTAGCTACTAAGGAAAGAGAAATGAAATTCTTTCAATGTACAGCAGAGAGCACACACTGGATGCACTTTTCCTAAATCAACTTCAGCATGCATGTATTGTTTTTCAGTTTCCTTAATGTGATAATGACAAAAAGAAAACAAAGTATAGATCTGAACTATCTTTTTCCAAAGCGACAGTACTAAAAATTTTCTTTTAAAAAAGCGAAAGTAAGGTCAAGACGACACTTTGAGATTTTTAATTTTAAACTTCTTTCGACACTTGAAATATTAATGATTCAAATCAAATACAATGGAAAAAGCATAATCGAATATCTAAAAGAGCAATGCTTTTTAATACTCTTTTTCTTGACTGAAAACAACACTTGCAACACATTCAAATCAAAAGATGACAGTTCGATTAAGCTACTATTTGCAAAGGAGAACTGTAAATGATGAAAAATACACAAAAAAACATTCACAATTCCTTCTTATGGAGGCTGAATAATGCAAAGGAAGATGGTTTCAACACAGATATACTGATCATAGATAGAAAAACTACTGAATAAAGCTGAAGACAATGAAGAAAAAACCAAAATATGGAGGCAGAAACAGTCTTAGTCAATCATCTCACCTGTAACATAGGGAAACAGGGATGCATCTCACCTGCAACACACGGGAGGTGCGATCCATCTAGGTTGCCAAGAGGAGACAGTGCGATGGTCCAGGGATGAGACTGTGCTTGGTTTTCACTCAAAGTTTGCAGCTAAGTTCAGGGGTTTAAGCTTAGCTAATGATAGTTAGTAAACACAAAGTATAGGGGCTGATCTAATGAGGTTATTTGAGTGACCACTAGGGCACTTAGGATGTTTGCAAGCTCGATTTCTAGTTCATAAGCCAACCTGCAGATTGACTAAAGCAGCATTGATCTACTTTGTAGTTGCATAACAAAAGTAGTTCGAAGGCTAGCTGGCTTAACTTCAGGCTCCATCTGTGGTTTATAAAGCAAACAACAGTAAAAAAACAAACAAACTATTCACTCCACAGCGGAGTCACCATTTTGTTATTAGGAAATCTAGTGTCCATTCAGAGCTACTAGTCCCACTAATACGAGTAGCTATCTTAGAAACAAACAGATTAAAGTTACTTGTGTTTTCCTTTATGAGAGATAGATAAGAGAGAAGAAGAGAGCACCAACCTCAGTCTTTCACTAGTCTCCTTGCTTGTTTCCTCTCTCCTTTGATGAAGCTTTCGCCACTCCTTTCTCGATTGTCCCGCTTCAAAGAACACCTGTAGAGTCAAGGCAGCAAAATACCATCAGAGCATAGAGATCTATAACCATAAATAATGTAGGATCAGATGTACATTAACCATATAAATGCATACACAAACAAGATTCAGAGATATACAAGCATATGGAGGAAAAATAAAATAGTTTTATTGATAGAAGCAGTAGAAGAGAGGATTACAACCAGGCTGTCTAATCCAACATCCTCCTCCCAGCATGAAAGCCCTCTTCACCTCATACAAAGCAAGATCACCCAACAATGTCTTCAAAGAGAAACCAACAACACTTCCTTGCAAATCACAAAATTCCAGCCTTTGGATATCTTGGATGAGGGATCCATATATAGATGTTTACAGGAGAGTGAGTCAGCTTCTGGGATTTTGATTAGTGTCATTTCACTGATAGTTCTTGGTTCCACTTGGATATTTCAGATCTCTTACTCATCCCTAGGCGTATTCAGAGAGGCAAGTGTCATATGAGTAGTTTCTAGAAGATTCTCTGGGTTTCCACCTAGAAAACTACTTCTTCCATTTGTCTGCTCTCGCCCATCGCACCCTACAGAAGGTATTTCCAGTATGCATCACACCCCTCATGTGTAATAGGTGAGATGCATCGCACCCTCTGCATGGAGAAGTCTGTATGGTCCTGTTTTGACCAGTTCTGAGTAGTTTTTCATGGAGAACTCTTGGGAGATGATGTAATCAACTGACCTTGTTCCTTTAGGGTATGAAAAAACACTTTTAGGGGTTTAGAAGCCCTTGGTTTATGGACATATGTGATTGGGCTTGCAATGCCAAAATATGTCTATAACAAGTATAATCTATGTGGGAGAAATGTGATTGTTTCTAAACCTCCTCCTGGAAAGGTCATTGTGGAGCATAAACAAACCGAGCCCAAAAAACATAAGGGCATAAGAAGAAAGTGAAAGTAAGGAAGGATGGTGCTAAGAAGGGTGATGAACTCAGAAAGGAAGTAAATGTAAAAGATATAAAAAAGGGCTAGTCTTATTTCAATATGAAAAATGAAATAGGGAAGATTAAAATCTCCATCCCTTTTGTTGAATTGTTGAAGAACCTGCAATCCAAAGAACATATTGTCAAAATGATAAAAAATTCACTAGTTGATCAAACTTTGAGCATCACTAGTTAGGAATTCTCTGAATATCCAAGATGATGCACCTGAGTTCTTATTTGGTCCACCTAATACTGGAGTAAATGAATATGTGCCACCTTTTTATGTAAGATTTGATATCCATGACATGATTCTACATAATGAAATGTTTGATTTAGGGGCTTCACACAATTTCATGCCCAACATCGCAATGGATAATCTAGGACTAGATATCACCATACCATACAAGGATTTGTTTTCATCAATTCTAGAAAAGTATAATGTCTTGGGATGATCAAAGACCTGGTTGTGAATTTAAGTCAAATTCCATCAAAGAGCATAGTAGTGGACGTTGTAATAGCATACATACGACCGAGATTCATTATGATACTTTCTCATGCTTGGGAAACTAAAGTAGGTATTAGTTTGCAGATGGAGATGTCATATGCCTCCATGCTTATCTTTGGGGAAACAACAACTGTACAGGGAGATTCAAATGAAATATGTGGTAAGAAGTAAATAGTAACCATAAATTCATCCAATTTATGTTGTAGACACTTATTTGGGATCAACAATTATGTTTAATGATTCGAATCTTGAAGAAGAAAGTCAATAGGAATTGCAAGAACAAGTTCAAACAAAAAGTGAACGGGTTGACACAAATATGACATGGAGTTTGAGATTTTATGGTTTTATTTGCAAAGAAAGAGAAGGAGCTGGTATATGGCTCATGCCACCTAAGGGAGGCAGTCAAATACATTCTTTTAAACAATATTTTGAGTGTTCTAAAAATGTCCTTGTGTATGAGGCTTTATTCATTGCTTTGAATATACTCAGAAATAAGAGAGCTAGGAGACTTCATGTTTTTTGTGATTCAGAGCTCATTATAAATCAGATTGTTACCGAGAAATCTAGTGTCTATTCAGAACTGCTAGTCCCACTAAGACGGGTAGCTATCTTAGAAAAAAACAAACTAAATTTACTTGTGTTTTCCTTTACGATAGAGAGATGAGAATGAAGCAGACAGTACCAACATCAGTCTTTCACTTGGCTCCTTGCTTGTTTCCTTTCCCCTTCGACAGAATCTCGCCACTGCTTCCTTACTTGTCCCGCTTCAAAGAGCACCTGTAGAGTCATAGCAGCATAATACCATCAAAGCATAGAGATCTATCACTATAAACAACATAGGATCAGATATATATTGACCATACAAATGCATATATATCAACACAATATTCAGAGATACACAAGAATATGGAGGAAAACTCAAATAGCTTTATTGATAAAAGTAGTAGAAGAGAGGATTACAACCACTTGGTATGACCCAGCACCATCCTCCTCTTCACCTCATACAAATCAAGATCACCCAACAATTTCTTCAAAGAGAAACCAGCAACACCTCTTTGCTAATTACCAAATTCCAACCTCCAGCCTCTAGATCTCCAAGATGAGGGATCCATATATAGATATTTGTAGAGGTGTGAGTCAGCTCTGGGTTTTTGATTAGTGTCATTCCACTGATAGTTCTTGGTTCCACTTGGAGATTTCATTGATTTCTTACTCATCCCTGGGCGAATTCAGGGAGGCAAGTGTCAATTGAGCAGTTTCTAGAAGATTCTTAGAGTCTCCACCTAGCAAACTGCTTGTGCCATTTGTCTACTCTTGCTCATCGCACCCTACAGAAGGGATTTCCAGTATGCATCACACTTTTTGCATGTGGCAGGTGAGATGCATTGCACCCTTTGCTCTGGGCAGTCTGTATGGTCCTACTTTGACCAGTTTTGAGTGGTTTTTCATGGAAAACTTCTGGGAGATGATGTAATCAGCTAACCTTGCTCCTTTAGGGTATGAAACAATGCTTTTAGGGACTTAGAAGCCCTTGGTTTATGGACATATGTGATTGGGGTTGTAGTGCCCAAATATGTCTATAAGAGTTGCCCCCTAAAGCATGAGGTTGTAAATATTTTGATGTCGGGTGAAATGCTTTATAATGAGGATCCGAGGTTTTTTGAACTGAAAGGTGACCTATAATAAGATACAATACAATAGATTATCTTCATAATATTTTCATGATCTAGCTAAGGCGGGCATTCCCATGCTTAGCTTGATAAATTCATTTTCATGTACATAGGACAGACAACCGTCTGTGTGCAGACTGATGATTCTGGTAGAGCCATCATCCCTTAGTTTGGATGATTATCTATGCAGAAATGATGTACATTAGATATCTTTATTTTCCTGAATATATCGCAACCCAGATGGATGAAACTAGATCCAGGGTCTTCAAAACTCGTTCAATCTTTGGCCGAAAGTACATGTTGATCCATGTGAAAAGATGTTCTGATGTCGAACATGGAAGGACATTGCCTGATTACCAGCCAATGATGTAAGCTGTTAACAGGCGTGAGAGGAATCACCGATGATGATGATGACACTCAAGGTACTGCAGTACAATTCACATGGTGTGAATACATGAGTCGATATCGAACACCACACAAAATCTTTCGGTCGAAGGCCATTAATGTAAACATGTTCCGGAAGTGAGAAACTTGCCATTGAGGCATGCAAGCTTCAAAGTACTGAGAGGGTTGTCCCTAGGTCAGCTTCTAGGATAATGAGCTAATGTTAACAAGAAGTGACCCATCGTAGGAGGGAATTAATGGATCCCACATCTATGACACAGAATAGAGAAAATGATTTTGTAGAGGTGAAAACGATCTGATGATACAAGGTTCAGGGTGGTGGTCATGAAAGAATGAAGCGTGAAAGTATTGCAGTGGGTGAGACACAAGCTAGGTAGGCGAATTCTCTGAGCAACTTCTCTTGAACATATCAGTGACACTGAAACGGATTGGTAGCGTTAACCCCAAATGTGGATGGTACGGTGGACCAATGGTGATATGACTGGTGAACAGAATAACCCAACCTAACTCAATCATGGTGATGGAGTGAAAGTGTCATGTTCAAGAGTGACCTGCTACCAATAAAGTTTCTTCAAGTTTTCTTCCCAATTTTCCCCTGTCATTTCTGACCAGTACCTCTTTATTTTTTTCAAGCTTGAGGAGTATAACATATGCTTGCTCTATAATTTTCCCTTCAGGCAAACCTGTCACTATGTTTTAATGAGCCTAGCGACAGTGAAACTCGCTCTTGTCTGAATGGACAAGTTTATCGCTATTATTTTAACGAGTTTAATGACAAGGATAACTTGGTCCTTTTCAATTTTAGAGAGTCTGAAAAGAGACAGAAAGGAAACTCCAATATTATTTTTTCGTAGTATAATCCCTTAAGTCCAAAAAAATATAAAACAATGCGAAAGGGATGACTTTTTGATATTTTTAATGAGCTAAACAAGAAAAACGCTCAATAGTTTTGTCTAATGAGCCCTCAGGTCCAAAAAGATTAAAATCTAGAGGAGGGATAACACTTCCAATCACTTTAACGAGCTGGAGAGGCCAATTGCTCAGCAATATTTTCATATTTTACGAGTCAGATGAAAAGAGCTTAAAGGAGACTCGTTTTTTGAGGAACGAGTGATGTTTTTAGATAGCAGCTGGTTCCAGGTAAGGTTTGGAACTTTCCAATCATGAAGTGTAAAGAAGGTGGCTAATAGGATCACTCATCGCAGTTGTTCCTCAAAAGGGGTAAACAATCAAATAGAGGTGAATGATTGGCTAAAATAGAGTGAAGGTGATAGTACGAACATGACCAAGGCTCAAAAGCTGATGATAATCATCCACAATGGTTATTTACCGGAGGTGGGTTGATTTTTTTTAATGAGCTTAAACTCTGGTGGAACATATGCTCATTTCTAGGTTTAATCTTTAACGAGCTTGAAATTCACGTAAAACTACTCATGGCGGGTTTATTTTTTAATGAGCTTGAACCCTGCGGTAACACTGCTCATGGCCTGGTTAATTTTTTAATGAGCTTGAACCATGTGACAACATATGCTGAAATTCGGTTTCATGTTTACACAATCTTGAAACGAAAAACTATGCTTGTTATAAGTTTGCATGCCCCTAGCATAATGACGCAAATCGAGGTGCATGCGCCCCAAGCTTCATTGCATTCAACGCGGTGGTTGGAATGAAGGTTTACCGTCGAGATCTTTGAAAGACTCGACCTGGATTTTACGAGATCATAATCAAAGACTCGATTTGGAAAGGGAGTTGTTTAATTTTTTTAATGAGGTTGACATAGTAAAATGACTATCCTCATAATCCATCGTATTTACAGTATTTGATAGAAAATAAAAAACTGAAGGATGATTAAGGTTGCTGGAATAATCTTCGTGGTAATCCAGAAGATGGGAATGATGGTGGTAATCTTCCCATGGTGCCTCTCCTATCATCATTAATTGAATGATTCCTTCGTCTTTAGAATCTACATGCGACCAAGGATTTGAAGAGGTGCCATATTCCTTAGACCTATCTATCCAAACACTCGATGAGCATTGATTTGGGTTTGCCCCCCACGCCAAGAAAATTGATTGCTACAATATTTTTAAAATGGTGATTATCCATGCTGAAAAAATGTTCAAGAATCTTTTGAATCTTTTAGATATAGAAGATATCATATTGCAAGTTTCCATCGTGGCCACTTCCACTAGATTACTTTCAGGCAGTAGGGCAAAAGTACCCATCAATGTAGGGTCTTTTAGCAGGCATACTTCGATATTTTGAAGCAAATGAGAGCTTCCATGGATCATCGAGATGCTTCCCGTAACTTGTGAACTGTTGGGGAGAAAGGTTTGTTGGTCAACGATTGTAATTCCTCATTGAAAAGGAAATGCAATATTTCTGAAGTATGTTGACACAACAGCAGCCATAACATAAATCCAGGGTCTTCCCAATAGGATGTTGTAGTCGAGGTTTCCATCGATAACTTCAACATTAATTTCTACTGTTTTTCCCCCCAGTTCAGCATGTAAGTTACTCAAAATCCCATATGGAGTGTATGTTTGTCCATCGAATTCTTTTAACATCATTGACAATCGCGACAAGGGTGGTGAGCCTAAAGTTTTCCAGCAACTCATTAACATAATACATGTAGATGCCCCCTCATCAATAATTGTTTGATGAACAGTTTTGTTGAGGGCTTTCACTTGAATGAGGAAAGCGAGTTGAGCTAGTAACTGAGGTTCATATCCTTTATGATTAAAGGCCACAATATTGGAATCCACTGGGTCAATCCCACCTATTGCTGATAATTGAACCTACTTTTGGGAGGGGCAATTTTGCAGTACTTCAAGTGTCGACATAGCAGACGACGATTGGGCTAGGTACTCTAATATATTATAATTCTGTGTTGTGCTCGCACGAGGATTAAATGTCGATTTGTGTACTACTCCCTTTGGCGGCTTTATCATTAGCTCAGGAATGATGGGTGGCACAACTTCGGTCGAAGTTATTGCCAGACTACTAGGTTGATCAGTATCCTTGTTTTTCGACAGCTATGGATTCCCGTAATCTTTATTCCTTGTTGATATCAAAGCATCATTTCGCTGTTTTGAAATGGACAGCATAAGCACTTGGGATGGGGAAGCATTGTCACTAGCAACCAGATTGGTTCCTGCGTTTGGAAATGGGTCAGTCAATACTGCTGAAGTTCTTGAATTCTTAAAGATTTTCTTAACTTCTGCTTTATATGGACAGTCTCTCATCCAATGGTCCTCATTGCATATGAGGCATGGTTGACTAGGTTTCTTTTTCCCAGAAGGGCTTGCAGAAGATTTTTTAGGAGACGAATCGTCCTGTTTTTTCTTTTTTCTCTTCCCTTTCTTCTTGCCCCCTGGTTGCTTCGGTTCTTTGCCTTTGTTGGTCGACACAACATTAACCTCTGAGGCTAGAATTTCTTCATTTGCATTATGACCGGAAACCTTACGGGCTTTCTTAGATGTAGCCTTTGTCGATCTCGTTCTTGTCATACCTATTATTCGATTGCCAGCATGAGAGTCTTTTTTTTATTTAGGAGGAGGAGGAATGGAAAATTTTGGTCTGGGAGTGTCAGGGATTTTGTCATAGAGCGTGCTAGACTGAGTATAGGTCAAGTCTAGATATTGCACACAAGAAATGACTTGCTCTTAAGTGAGAACTCCCCCCTTTTCCACATCTTCTGTAATAGAGGGTAACAATGACTTAATAAACCATTCAGCTAGCAACTGATCAGGAACATATGTTTTTACCATTCTATGACGACGTCGCCACTCATGAATATGATCAGATATGTGAGTGGTTTTCGTCTGCTTGAAATTGGTAAGAAGCGTCGTTCCTGTTTTGTACCTTATTGGTAACTCCAAATGGGTTAAAAAGGTGGTGGCAAGGGCACTGAAGTTATCGAATGAAGCTCTAGGCAATTCGATGTACCATTTTTCTGCCGGACCAGTTAACGTTCGCTGGAAAAGGCAAAGCCTAATTGAATCATCATTTAGAGTGTTGGAAGAACACCACAGATGAAAGGTCATCACATGATTCGACGGATCTTCACCCAGATTCCCATTGAATTTAGGAATATCTGACGAAAGTTTATGAGGAATCACCGGCCACCAAGGGGCATAAGCAATTGGATCGTTTGTTAGCCAATTTAGATCTGGTAACTCCAAAGTCACCACGAAGGGTAACTGTTGATTCAGGTTCGACGAAGCATACCCAAGATAAGATGGGATCATTTGAGCAGTGGGTCTTTGCATACTAGCATAATGTATTTTATGTTGATAACTTTGATAATGTTGTTGGGCAGAACCATTTTGATATGATTGATGATAACCATTTTGAATATAGGGCTGTCCATTACAGGCAAAGTTTTGTTGCTCAGGTCCTTGGTAAGCTTGCTGGAATTGCGATTGTTGATGCTGCACCATCCATGGTTGTGAAACCATTTGCTGTTGCCCAATACTGGATGTTTGACCAAGATGACAGGTTATATTACCCGTTTGAGCCTGAGTCGCTCCAGGTAAGGAGCCACCAATCGGCGATTGTGGTTGCGTCGTGGAGACAAGAGGTTGTTGTATTACAACCTGAGAAACTTGAGGTTGGCATATAAAAGGCAACGCTTGTACTTGCGACACCGTCACAATAGCCGATTTAGTGGGGATATTCGACACAGGTAGACTTGGTTGCATTGAATATACAACTCTTGGTTGTTGAGGTAGTATTGGCACCCAACCATTGGATGTGATTCCAACTTGACCTGAATTCTGTTGTGAACTCTCATATGGTCTTTCTCCTGGAGGGAACAATGAAAGGGCATACTGCCCCCCATACAACAACAATCCAGTGCTCAAAGGAAAGATTGGCCTTTGGAGACAGGACTAACCCAATTGATACTGTTGTGAAGGATTAATTTGCCGAGACTCAACATAAGAAATTCTAGATATTATTCTGGACAAACAAACGGGAACAGACCATACTGTCTAAATAGTCCCTGGGTGGACTTCCTCTAGCGGTTGAGAGCTAGTTGGGATAGATGGTATGCTAGCGAACATTGTCGGGGTTGCGGCAGGAGGTTCTGCTATCGCTGTATCAGATGACACAGTCCTAGATGTCGATGGTTGTCTAGACATATCGAGTCTATCCAAAAGATTTCCTAGCAATTCTACAGGAACTTGCGATGAAGGGGTATTAACTTCTGAAGTAGAAGGATATAGGTGGATCCCAGTTCCAAAATGCAATGGAGTACTGGATGGAAGATCCTTCGTAATCTCTTCTATAGCAATCAATCCAGGTGGAAATGGTAGACCGTCAGGTCCGTAAAATATTTCTAGTGTCGAAGAAGGTATAGATTCTACAGCGACAGATGCTAGAGGGGTAAAACCTTCTGAATCAACTATAGATGGAGCTGGTTCAGGAATAGAAGTGTTTACTATTACACTAGGAACAGTTCTAATGTCCTCTTGTAATTGCAGAACTTTTTCTGTAGAGGCAGGGATACCAGAAATGGTTGGAGTAACTGGAGTTTCAGAGGATGTTGAAACACAAGTTTCAAACAAACCAGGAGACTTTGACCCGATTAAATGAGTTTGCTTGGCTTGGAATGGTTTTGTTTCTGGAGTCAAAGATGGTTGACTCATCAGTCTCCACGAACGACAGGGTTTTGATTGACTTTCTTCCACGATTGAGGATTATTTGATTAACTCAAAATAGTAGGGGAAAATGTTATTCCGAATTAAATGAATTTTAGATGCTTTAACAAAACTTGCTTTTTCAATTTTTAAGAGTCGAGAAAAAGCTAAAGATGACTCTAGTCGCCTTCAATTTTTAATGATCCTGAAGTGACAAGTTCTCAGATGGACATTTTCCTTTAAGGAGTCTGAAAAGGAATGAAAGAGACTACTTTGGAAATCTAGACAGAGGGATTACCAAACTAATCGCAAAACTGTAGAATACTTTTTACGGTATGGCAATCAATCTTCCCGAATGCTGTGTTCAGTGCATTGCGATCGATAGGGCTGGAGACACAACTTCCTAAGGATAAAGGATATAACCTATTGTGGTCTCCAATATATACTCGATAGTACATGGGAGCACAAGTCTGTACTGGCACTTGTCGTCTCAAAGAGGAGGAATCAACCAACCTACAATGAAAGAGATAGTTACCAGGCTTTACGACACCATAATACGTCTCTAGCCTAGACTTCTAGATGTTGTGTGTTAGGTTCCAAAGAGTTTTTATGTTTATTGAATTTATTTTACAATTGATCTTTCTTAAGAAGTTTGCCTTTAAGGTTCACTGTGTGATTTAGATATACAACTCCTAAATATGCAATCTAAGATGATAAACAATCGTTTACTCTTCTTTTTGCAATGAAAATCCTAGCTACTAAAGAAAGAGAAGCGAAATCCTTTCAACATAGAGCAGAGAGCACACACTAGATGCACTGTCCTAAATCAAAATCAACAAGTAGTCTAAATGAAAATGCATATGATGTATTTTTTTCCGCTTTCTTAATGTGTGAATAACAAAAAGAATGCTAAAAACAAATCTAAATTATTTCTTCTTTCAAAGTGATAGTACTAACGATTTTCTTTTCAAAAAAACGAAAGGAAGACAAGACGACACTTTGCGATTTTGAATTGAAAACTGCTTTCTACACTTGAAATACTATTAATTCAGATCAAATACAAGAGTAACAGTGTAATTGACTATCAAAAAGAGAAGGATTCTTTTCTTTGACTGAAAACGACACTTGCGACACTTTCAAATCAAAAGACGACAGTTCGATTAAGTTACTATTTTGTAAAGGAGAACTGTAAATGGCGAAAAATACATAAAAACATTCACAATTATTTGTACAATGGAGGCTGAATAATGCAAAGGAAGGGGGTTTCCACAGTGGTTTACTGATCACAGATAGCAAAACTCCTAAATAAAGCTGAAGACAGTGAAGAAAAAACCAAAATCTGGAGGCAGAAACAGTCTTACCTGATCATCGCACCTGTAACACAGGGAAACAGGGATGCATCCCACCTACTGCACACGGGAGGTGCGATGCATCCAGTCTGCCAAAGGGAGACAATGTGATGGTCCAGGAACGAGACTTTAACTTGGTTTTTTGTCACAATTTGCAGCTTAGTTCAGGGATTTAGGTTGAGCTAATGATAGTTAGTAAATACAAAGTATAGTGGCTGATCTAATGAGGTTACTGGAGCTACCTATAGGGCACTTAGGATTTTTACAAGTCAGTTGTTCAGTTCATAAACAAACCTGGAGATTGATTGAAGCAACATTGATCTACTTTGCACTTGCATAGAAAATGCGGTTCGAAGGCTAGCTGGCTGAACTTTAGGCTCCCTCTGTAGTTTATGAAGCAAACAAATAGAGACAAGCAATCAAACTATTTGCTCCCCAGTGGAGTCACCATTTTGTTACCAGGAAATATAGTGTCTATTCAGAACTGCTAGTCCCACTAAGATGGGTATCTATCTTAGAAAAAAACAAACTAAAGTTACTTGTGTTTTCCTTTACGAGAGAGAGATGAGAAAGAAGCAGAGAGTACCAACCTTAGTGTTTCGCTTGGCTCCTTGCTTATTTCCTTTCCCCTTCGACAGAATCTCGCCACTGCTTCCTTACTTGTCCCGCTTCAAAGAGCACCTGTAGAGTCACAGCAGCATAATACCATCAAAGCATAGAGATATATCACTATAAACAACATAGGATCAGATATATATTGACCATACAAATGCATATATCAACACAATATTCAGAGATACACACGAATATGGAGGAAAACTCAAATAGCTGTATTGATAAAAGTAGTAGAAGAGAGGATTACAACCACTTGGTCTGACCCAGCGCCATCCTCCCAACTTGAAAGCCCTCTTCAACTCATACAAAGCAAGATCACCCAACAATGTCTTCAAAGAGAAACCAGTAGCACCTCTTTGCAAATTACCAAATTCCAACCTCCAGCCTTTGGATCTCTAAGATGAGGGATCCATATATAGATATTTGTAGAGGTGTGAGTCAGCGCTGGGTTTTTTATTAGTGTCATTCCACTGATAGTTCTTGGTTCCACTTGGAGATTTCATTGATCTCTTACTCATCCCTGGGTGAATTTAGGGAGGCAAGTCTCAAATGAGCAGCTTCTAGAAGATTCTCAGTGTCTCCACCTAGCAAACTGCTTGTGCCATTTGTCTGCTCTTGCTCATTGCACCCTACAAAAGGGATTTCCAGTATGCATGGAACTTTTTGCAGGTGGCAGGTGAGATGCATCGCACCCTTTGCTCTGGGCAGTCTGTATGGTCCTGCTTTGACCAGTTCTGAGTGGTTTTCATGGAAAACTGCTGGGAGATGATGTAATCAGTTGACCTTACTCCTTTAGGGTATGAAACAACAATTTTAGGGACTTAAAAGCCCTTGGTTGATGGACATATGTGATTGGGGTTGCAGTGCCCAAATATGTCTATAACACAGATTAAAGGGTTATATCAAAAAAATCATCCAAGGATGATGGCTTACAAAAATGAGGTTTGGGATTTGTTTTGAAAACAATATTGAGCCAAAAATTTTAGTGGTCTCCAGAAAGGAAAATTTCATTGCTGATTCGTCACCTAGTGCAACAAGTATGTTCAAAGTTCCTATTTATCCCAATCAACAACCTCAGGTAGAAGTGAGCTATAGACGTTTAATTCCAAACAACATAAAGAAATGAGAATTCTTTATAGAGATCAATAAATAAATATATTTCTAGAAATATTGGTTGAGTTTGATAATAGTCCTATTGATGAAGAAAGAGATTCAGAAAATGAGGTTGAAACAAATGATTTTGTAAATGTTATAGGAGAACAGGAAGTAATCCAATTAAGAAATAATTTTCTCCCTAGTGGATTAGTGCCATTCGAGAAGTCGTTTGACCGAAATAATGTAGCTGTCAAACAAAAAATGAAGCATGATAGTAAAGAATTGTAGGACTGCAATTCGGGTACTGAAAAGGATCCAATGATTCTTAAAATTTCAAATTCTTTAAATAGGGAACAGAAGAAAAAATGCATTGCTTTGTTGAAGGAATTTCCTGATGTCTTTGCATGGAAGTATGAAGACCTAATGGTTTATGACAAGGGCATAATTCAACATACCAGAGCCTTGAAATAAAATGAAAAACCTTTTAAGAAAAAACTGAGAAGGATAAACCCTGAATTGCTGCCATTAATAGAGAAAGAGGTGGAAAAGTTGTTAGATTCTACGATTATAATTTCTGTCATATTTTCAATGTGGGTGGCTAATTTAGTACTGGTAAGGAAGAAGAATTGGGAGATTCCATAATTTGTACATTTCAGAAACCTAAACAAAGTGTCATTGGAGGACAATTACCTTCTATAAATGATAGAACACATTCTGCAAAGTGTTGCTCGATCTAACAAGATTTCAATGCTTGATGGTTTATCATGGTACAATTAGATATTAGTGAATCTTGAGGATTAGAAAAGACAAATTTTGCTACACCATGGGGAACATTCATGTATTCCAAAATGCCTTTTGGATTGCTGAATGCAGGAACTACATTTCAGAGGGCTATGGACATAGACTTTGTAGGAGAAAAGGATAAATTTGTGGTGATTTATTTGGATCACATCATAGTTTATTCAAAATTTGATTCAAAACATTTAAAATATCTCACACAAGTTTTCTTGAAGTGCAGATAATTTGATATTTCATTGAACCCCAAAAAATCTTATTTTTCTATGAAGGAAGGTAATTTGTTGGGACACATAGATCTTAGGATGGGATTCAAATTGATCCAAAAAGAATTGAAGTAATAAAAAGTCATGATTTACATAGAAGTAAGAAGGAAACCCAGTTATTCATGGGTAGGGTAAATTTTCTGCAGAGGTTTATTCCAAACTTTGTTGAGATCTTGAGAGGAATTAGCATCATGTTGAAGAATGACAATGAAGTCAAGTGGACCCTATAGCCAAGCGTTCTTTTGAAGAAATCAAGTCAGCAATAACTAAATTTCTTATTCTTATCAGCCCAAACATTTGAAAGGATTTCATGGTGTTTTGATCTTCCTCATAATAGACTATCTCTGGAGTTTTATTACAAAAAAAATCAAGAAATGTAGGAGAAGCCTATATCATTTTTTAGAAAAAAATTTAGAGATACTGAACTAAAATATATATTATGGAAAAGAAGTCCTTTTCCTTGGTAAAATCACTAAAGAACTTCAGATTTTATGTTCTCCATTCTCATGTGACTACATTTGTTCCTATTGTTGTTGTAAAGGACATCTTAAATCAACCTAATAGTGATGGGTGGAGAGGTAAGTGGATTGAAAAACTATTAGAGTATGACCTAGAGATTAAACCAACAAAATTCATCAAAGGTAAAGTTCTGTTTAGAATTATGACTGAAACAAATTGTGACACTTTGGGCATAATTTGTTTTTCAATTTTTTTCAAATGATTCAGAAGAAAGAAATATTTTTAAAGTAGTTGATGAACTCAGAAATTATCCATGGTATAGTGGCATAATTTATGTTTCACAAAACTTGGAAGCCACACCAGGGATGGATAAAACTAAAGAATCATCTTTGAAGCTAAAAAGTGCCAGGTTTTGCTATATTGATGGTTACTTTTTTTGGAAATATCCAACAGGGATCCTTTTGAACTGTTTTGTTAAAGATGAAACAAAATAGGTGGTTAAAGAATAACATCAAGGAGTGTGTGTATGGCATTACTACTTGAGATTCACTACAAATAAAATCCTTAGGGAAGGCTACTATTCGCCAACCACTTTTGTAGATGTACATAGAGAATTTGCAACATGTTTTAAGTGCCAATTTTTTGAGGGAGAAACCAAATTATTATCCTTACCTTTGAAACCCCATTTTAGCGGCGGGGATTGGACTTTATTGGAGACATTCAACCACATATTCAAGAGAACATAATGGATTACCTACCATTCACTATTTTACCAAATGGGTTGAAGTTATTCCTACCAAGAAGGCTACATATAATATAGTGATTTAGTTCATAGAGAGCATATTTTCAAGGTTCGGATGTCCTAGAAAAATTATAACATATAATGCTCATCCTTTCAAATCTCAGAAAATAGTCAAATTCTGTGAGAAATATCATGTCATTTCAAATCATTCTACAACCTATAACCCTCGGGGTAATGGACTAGTTGAATCATCCAACAAACATTTAGTTAGAATTGTCAAAAAGTTGTTACAAGAGAACAAGGAGGATTGGAAGAACACATTACAGTTTTCATTGTGGAAAAATAGGATCGGCATAAAAAATTCCATTAGGACATCACAATTTCAATTATTCTATGACATGGAAGAAATTTTTTCGGTTTCATTAAGTCTACCAGTGATGATATTGTTGTAGGAACATGAGGGGGAACCTGATGGTTTTCAAAGAAGGACTAATAAAATTATTGAAGTACAAGAATTAAGAGAATAAGAATATTAGCTTTTTCATATGTTTCTGGATAAAATAAAACACATTCATGACTAGAAGGTCAAGGAGGATAATTTCAAGGTCCAAGATTTAGTCCTAAAATGGGATGCTAGATTTGAGGAAAAAGGGAAACATGGAAAATTTGACCATTTATGGAAAGGGCCTTGTAAGATTTTTTTCAGAGGTAAGAATGCTTTTCTTTTGGAGAACATAAATGGAGTACTATTGAGTGTAGTTCTAGTGAATAGATGTTTCCTTAAACATTTCCTCGTTTGAGAAAATGTCATTATCATAATTCATTTTACATATCCATGTTCAGAGTACTTTGTAGGATTGGACAATCATTTTGAAGGATTTGAAGCCCGAGGTGAAGGACATAAGATCCTAATGAGGGGTTTTCAAACTTTACAAAAATTTTGTTTGCATAGTTGAATTAAGCAGTTTATAAATATTTCCTTCCAAAATGAATAAAATTTACATTTCCATATTTCAGAAGTTTACCTAATAGAACGAGCACATGGTCTACATGTTCTTATTGTCTACTGGGGAGATATGATATTATGATTTTCCGGGATTCGCAGATCTCTTCTCGTCTGCGAAGATATGGTATTGCATGGTTGCATGGTATGAGTTCTACTGTGAGGGACACGACAGTAGATCTCTTCTCGTCTATTCACAGATCTCTTCTGAAACCTTCTGATATTCGCAGATCTCTTCTGAAACCTTCCGATCTCTTCTCGTCTATTCGCAGAGATCTCTTCTCTTCTCGTCTATTCGCAGATCTCTTCTCGTCTGCGAAGATACTGTATTCGAAGATCTCTTCTGGGTATCCGCAGATCTCTTCTCGTAGATCTTAGTATCTCGCAGTATCTTCTGGTTTTCTGGGTATTCACCATACGGTTTTCGCGGATCTCGCAGTATTCACCATACGGTATTCGCAGATCTCTTCTGGGTATTCGCAGATCTCTCTTAGTATCTCGCAGTATCTTCTGGTTTTCGCGGATCTCGCAGTATTCACCATACGATCCCGTGGATGTTCGCAATCTTTTGGAGGCAGCGGAACGTGTGGAGGATGAGTAACGTGTGGAGGACACAGCTGCTGCTCCAGCATTCTTAGGGTCTGCGTTCAAATATTTGCTGTTGTTCCAGCATTCTCAGATCTGCGGTTTGGCTTTCGATCTGCGTAAAATATGGCTCCGAGCTTCGCAAAAATAACTGGTGGCTCATCCGTCTCTGGAGGGCAATCTCCTGCCCATATCGTGAGTGAAGCCCCAGCTCCCACTATCCAAGTGGTCCAGGACTCACTCGATGAAGCTTTGAAGTTCTCCGAAAGTGCCCTAATTTGCCGGTTCAATGGTTTTTGGCCGCGGCTGATAGCACTCCACAATTGGATCTCGGAGGTATGGAAGCCTATCATTTCTGATGAAATTAATATCTACCCCTGTGCTAGAGGTTTCTTTATAGTAGATTTTGAAAATCCTGAAAGCAGACAATGTATTCTAGATTCCGGCCCTTGGTTTTGGGAAAAATCAGGCCTATTCATGAAGCCATGGAACCCATCATTCGATCCCTCTACAGCAGTGATAACCTCAGCACCAGTTTGGGTGAGATTGCCAAGCCTACCCTTGCATCTCTGGAATCTCTCCTCGCTAAAAGCCATCGGAAATGCAATTGGGAAATTTTACTGCAGGTGCCCAGAAACAGAGGAATATGCCAGAACCACCTATGCACGCATCTGTGTGGAAATGGATTTCAGCGCCGGATTCCCAGCTGAAATAAACCTAACAAGTAAAGACTATGTGTGGAACCAGAAGCTTGATTATGAAAGTGTCCTCTTCAGATGTCGATCGTGCTTTGAGACGGGGCATCTAGCCAAAAACTGCCCAAAAGCCTCTGAGAAAAATTTTGCTAGAAAAAACCACCACAGATCTACATGGTGGGAAGGAGCACAAAAAGAACACTACACTGTCATCAAAGAAGAATATTCTGAGTCACAAGAAATCAAGGAAGAAGGAAACAACTCTCAAAGCAAGCAAGGAGAAAGCCCGCCCCAACAAATCAACAGTTATGAGGATCTGAATACCGCAGAAAATAAATCTTCATTTAACAGCAAAGCAGATCTCCTAAACCAAACTTCTCCGACTATAGATCGCGAAGCTAAGACACCAATGTCCCAAGAACCAGAAGAGATGAAGGAGATGCAAGACAAAGGAAGTTGGAAGACCGTAGAGAAAAGAAAGAAAGCTACAACACCAATCTCGCCAAGAAAGATGAGGAGCCAGACAAGTAAAAATTAAGAAAATTGTAGGTCCGATAGACCAATTTGGTCTCAGTGGACGTTAACCATCATCATCATCATCATCAGTATCCCCATTGGAGCTAGTTGTTAACATCAATTTTACACCCTCATGTCAAGTCAAGGATGTATTTCTATCTTCTTACAAGTCATAATCATCAAAAGGAGGGTGTTCTATTGATTATAAGGTTTGAAAAAAATAGCGAAATGTGTCATTTAAATCTTTTTCCTTAGCCTAAGTTTATACAAAGTTTCACTTTATGATTTGACTTGTAGCAAAAAATCGGGTAGCGCTACGAAATGTTTTTGTAGCATGGTGCTACGAAATGTTTTCATAACGCTTTTCAAAAATCCAAAATTTGATTTCTGACTCATTAATTCATCTTTTCTGAGCATCCAAGTGGGTTTTTATAAAATAATGGTCCTCCCCCTACATGACGTGACATTTTCCAATAGTTTTGAGCCCATTTTAGCCATTTTAAATCGAACCCTAATTTACTCTATTTTGCCTAAAAATGGCTTTTCCAGCAAACCCATATTTATTTTTTCCATTGGAGAAAGAGGTTTACTTTTTCTGTAGTCCCTTGTTAAGTTTTTGTAAGGTCGGTGAAGGTGTTTCAAGTCTTGGAGCTTGGGAAAATTTGTCGGTGTGGCCTTTTGAAGAGGGTCAAACCAGATGGAATGTACATCAAAGTGTACCCTGAAATGCTTGATATTTTCAGAAGTGAAGGTTGGGAACCGATCTTTCAACGTGCTAATGGGTACAACCTACATTGGTTCCATAATTTTGTCTTATCTTTCAATGGCACTACACCTAGAATCAGGAGATTATAAGTCCCTATCACATAAGAGTCGATTGTTGAAGCAACGATTTTTCCAACAAAAGGTGAAAGGTGGTTCAAGAAGTAGAGGTTGTTAAACGTGGATTTGAATTTTTTCCTGAAAGAAGATTGCCAAAATCAAGACTAGGATGCAAGGGTCCTCCAAAAAAATTGAAGCCTCAATGGGCTACTGTGCTTAGACTATCAAACTTTTCTTCACTTGTGAAGGTAGGCATTCCAAATCTTACCTATATCACATGAGGTTTCTTTATGATCAGAATCTTGAATAGGGGCAAAAATTAGCTCAAAAATAAAAGAAAAAGATCAAAATCATTCAAAAGCTGAATGACCATGTCTTTCTAAGCAAAACGATCCCAACGCAACTCGTTTCATTCAAAAATGAGTTAGTATTAGGAAGATAGACCCTGACAACTTTGGCAAACATAAGAATTTTAGAAAAAAGGTACAACCACTACCTAGTGAGAAGTCCAAACTGCTAACATGGCAGGTGACTGGGCAGGGTCAACGGACGGTCAACATCCAATCATACTATGACACATGGCATCCTAAGGTTGGTTTACAAGTTGGCGATGTGGCACGTCTTTATTGGTCAATGAGGGACCAATGAGAAGGGGGCAAGTGGCCACTCCAGAGGCCACCATGTGCCCCTCCCCAAAGGACGGGGTGGGCGTTTTGCCAAAAATTTTATGGAGGTACCAGGGTTAGACCCCAGAACCTCCTCTGCATAGACCAAAGCTCTTAACCATCTCTACTACCGTTGTATCTTAACCATAGCAGTCTACCACATATATTTAAAGTTTAACAATTATGTGGTTAGAGTTTAGGAGGGCTGGCCCACGGGGCAACCCTTGAATGTGATTGCTCCAGCAGTTACAGTTACCACACCAATCGACACAAACATAAAACACGACCATGATGATTAATACCATTGATGTGAGTGCACCAAACTCTGATGGTTATGGCTAAGGTTGCGGTCAGTTGAACCGGTGACTAGCGTGACATTTAATGTGAACATGTGTCCACTCAACCCACCAGTGCTAACGGTTAAGCCTAAATCGTGTCATTTAAATTCACGGTGTTAGCGTTAAACCCAAATTAACCTTTAATTAATCCAATTTAACATGAATTAAACCCCTAGTTTAATTCGGCGGTGATTTTGGTGGAGCCCCCTAATTTGGTAGAAAATCCAGTTTAGTGGAGTTAACTGGAGTTCCTCGAGTTTTGGAGGAGGTTTTCTAAGGAAAAACAGTTTGGAGCATAACTGGAGTAAATTTCGACCAAATTGAGCTCAGGAAAAGGTGTTCCTAGCTAAATTCAACATTCTGAACACAATGGAACATGTTGCAAAGGTAGTGAGGGACTTATGTGGGTGATTTTTCTACATTGAAGTTTTTGGAAGCCCACAACCACCATTAGATTGTCGTTCCCATTTAATTAAATAACATAAAAATAAAATGTACGTATGATGATAAAGACAATACAATACCATTATATGAGACTAAAAATAACTAATATAACTATTAAAATTGGTCATTTTGTACACCATAAAACCTTTTAATCTCCATGACGATGCACTGGAGACCTATCCTCTCCTCATAATACTATCTGCATACCTTTATGTCCTTTATCAATAACTTGGAGTGTAATCCTTCACATGGCTATATTTATGTAGTTCAAAGCTAAGTATCCATAATATCATTGTAATACAAATTAAGATTTCATCTAGAAATAGTAAATAAGTAACAAGCACAAAACTTGTTTCTCTTGGAGCTTACTTCCCATTTTTCCTCTAATATGAGCCTACATAAAGTGTTTGAAGATGGATGCCTCATAATTAAAAAAAATTACCCATTCGGAATTCGTACCCATTTTCAAAATAGCCAATCTAGTATATAATCAATTTGGCTTGTGATAAGGCTTCCCTCAATTGATCTTCATCACTAGTATTGGGATAATGTTTAGCTCTATATAGCGTAGGAATTCCTGTGTTGTGCCCATAGAATCTTGACTCCATTGAAAATCAAATAGTTACTTTGAAATCGTGTTCGATAAGATCCCCTCGATCTTATTTGCTATAATCATCAAGATAATTTTTATAGTAGAGTTTTAAAGGTAGATATGTATAAATCACGGGATCATTCCTTTATGGAATAATGAAACATTATTAAAACCTTATGAACTTTACCTCATGTTATTGACTTACTAACAATCATTTATATTTCCGTTTCTAATGCCCATAAAAACCTCAAAAAATAATTAATGGTCCACGACTTCTTATTTTCTTGAAAGAATGTAATATTCAATCTAATTCTTCCCTTTTAACTTTAGCTTCTACGATCTTACTCATCCTTTTATCAAGGATTCTTGGATAATGCCTCATCACCTTAATTATATTTATTGTACCTGAAATTTTAGAATTATTGAACGATTTGTTAAAGTGTGCCTGGTTTACTCCCTAGCTATCTTTAAAAGTGATTATTATGGAGTCACTAGTATTAAATGAAGTGATTATTATGGAGTCACTAGTATTAAATGAAATATGTTATATATGATAACAATTCTTAATTATTTTGGTGTTAGAATTTCGGTGTGATATTACCATGGTTATAGTTTCAGTGTTGAGAACTTGTATGTTAAAAGGCTAATGAACTTAGGATAGAAAATTGCCTACGATATTCATACTCATGGATTAGGATTAGAGAGTAGAGTGGGATAGACTTCCATAAAAGTAAAAGAGACTATGCCAAATCCAACCTAATCCAATGAATTAAAGAATATATACCTAAATTCCTAACTTTTATGCCATGATTTATATCCTAAGTTCATATATGATGGGATGAGTTCCTAAGTGGTGTGAAAAGTAGTTATTTGTGTGCCAATTGATGAAAAGGGAAAATGCACGTACAAAAATTGGGATTATTATAAAATACATAATTCTATTTGTTATTTATTTTCATCCTTGGACTAGCTTTGCAAGGTGTGATATAGCTAGCCACTATAACCCTATTAACATATAGGAGCTTTTGAGCCTTGTAAGGTCCTACCTTACCAACGATCAATAATATAGAGAAGTAGAGGTCACATTAATCACTAATACTCAATTTTATTTTATTTTTGTAACATTAATAACATAGTTATCATGTAATAAGGTTCCTTCATTTATTTCAAGTTAAGAATATCACATAAGAAGTCAAGGATGAATTTCCCTTAAAACCAATTCCAAAGCACATTTGCTCTCAAGTTTAAAAGATGATAGAATGTGGTATTTTCAGACCTATACATGATCTCTAGGTAAGACTAGAAATAAATTCCACCATAGTTCCATGTGAAAACATTAGGGTAGAAAAACCTATTTGATTTCCTAACTTATCATAAATAAGCTCCACATATTGAATATCGATATCATACCCACAAAGGTATCATGCTTCTATTACAAAAATCACATATAAGTGTATGAGTATTAACCTACCTATGGCAAGGTAACCAAGGGAAGAATACGCCTCTCTTCATAAATAAATATAATAAATATGATATGCTTATGAAATGGAATCAAAAAATATATTGTCCAATCAACATTTCCAAATTCATCAATTAAAAATTCTCAATCCCAATTATTAAGTCAATGCTTCAATCATGAGAATTGTATAATGAATGTTCTAGCAAGAGAAGCTACTATTACCAATTTAGAAGCATATTATTCTTTAAGAAGTGCGAAGTAAAAAATGGACTATCGTACATTGGGCAGAAATGGTTGTTTTCTACAGTCATTGAAGCATAATACTACACTCACTAATACATGCAACTCAGTCAAGATTATTATGCTCACTTGCGCAAGTAATTAAATCCTACATAATTAGTTACGGTAAAGTTATTTCCAACAACAACCCCTTTTTTCATGATAGATTTAGATGATAAAAGAAACAACTATTCGACTGAAATTTTCTCTATTTACAGTTCAACAAAATTATTAAATTCATTTTGACATTCATAGAAAATTTTGCAAATGTAGGAAGCTATATCTATTGAAATTTCTAGTACATAAAAGTTACAATCATTGAGAAATTTAATCTAATGATTTATGTGCATAAAGGCTACATCAATTGAGGATTTTTGACAAAACCTTTGCAACATGTAATCTACATTCATTGAGGCACTTTTGAAAGCACTTTGCAAGCATGAATTCTACAACCATTGAGACATTTTTTCAAACACTTCGAAAGCATGTAATCTACATCCATTGAGTCCTTTTGTCAAACACTTGGCAGCAATGAATTTGAGATTCTTCTCCAAACTATTTAACTCATAAAATTGGAAAATTGAAACTTCAAATGTTGACATATTAAAATGGGGACTAAATAATCTTGGTATTTCATAAAAATATCAACAACATGCACACATAATTAAGAACAGTAATTTGCAAAATCGCCCAGATTTACGATCTTGGTTTTGAGACGTATTTTTTTACAATCAATTTGGGGGTTATAAGACCCTATGGTATGGATACCCCCTGATGTTGAGCTGAATAGCGATATAAGTTAATAAGGATGTGATTTTTTAAAACAACAAAAAAATGGATTCCTACTATCTCATTTACAACTTTTGTCAAACACTAAGTATGCAAACTTCATATACAATTGTACATGGACAAAGAAAACTCAAATTTATGTTAATATGATATTTTCATTAAACTCATGGAAGCTTCAATTCTTCAACCATTAAGATCTTCTGTCAATTAGTTTGCAACACTTTACAAAAAAACCTACATAAATGAACTACAACTATTGCACAATTTCTTTAAACATTTACTGTGCAACATTTTATATACATCTAACTTCAGCTAACAACCTAATTCATAGTAAGAAAAAACCATGCTATGTGACTTAGAATATTTAATTTGGATAATAGATATTATGTGCAATGGACAAAGATTCGTTATAAACTGAACTTGAAAACTTCCACAACACATTCTTGTTTTAATCCTCTATATGTACATTCTCAATTATAGTTGTGATTCATTATTGGTTAGCTCATAACATAAACATTCACAAGTAGCAATTTTCCATAAATTGAAATTTCTACAACACGTTAAACCAATAATGAAGTAAAAAATCAAGAATGTTTATGAAAATAGTTCATAGTGTATATATATAACTCCAAAGATGAGAGTTTTCCCCAGCTCTAATGTCTTACATGAGAGCATGCTCTAGCTCCAATCTACTTACCAATTCATTATGAGCCATCCAGGCTTTCCACCCAACCATAGCAAGGAAGAACTTCTCCCCCTGGAACCCTTGAGTTGTAAAAGATCACAAGAAGTACCCAAAATACAGTAGTAGAGAGATATATAATGAAACTAAGATAATTTTGACTTCCTCTCAATATCACTCATGTTGAACTCCGATAGCTAGAGATACTTAGTAGTTTAGTAAGAATTTCATATTCATTTCGACAACATTTGGCTACTCTCCATATATTTCCCTCTCAGAATCTTCCTCAAGTGACTCCATCTCTTGGCATCACAATGCACACTCCCCTAGTGGGAAGACATCATACACATATATAGGAGGAGAAACCAATTTTTGTGATAAAGGAGGAGTAATATCCATTCCTTGTATTTCATTTAGAGGAGTGTAACTCATGCCATTAAAGAGATATGTGCATGCCATAGTTAAGGAGAGTGTATCATATAGATTAAGGAAAGTGTAAGAGGAATATTTTATGACATGTCTTTAATGAGTGTAAGAGGAATATGTCATTCTCTGGCTAGTGCATAAAAGAGAGTGTAGCATATTAAAAGAGAGAGAGAGAGTTACATAGAGCCATGAGAATCATCAAGGAGAGAGGTGTGAAGTGATTGAGGATATGAAGGTGAATTATATTTCCATTTTAATAATAATATCATACTCTCATAAAAGATAATAATAATATTAATAATATTGAAGAGTAAGTGAAGATTGAACTATTAGGATGATTAATAATAAGTAAAAATATTTTCCTTCAGCTACACTTGATTACTAATTTATGTAAGGTGATTTATTATTTTTGGAAATTCATATTTGGGATGCTAGACATGACTTTCTATATTGAGAAATTCACTCCCAAATTGTCCGAAATTATATTTTATTAAAGACATTCATCCCTGAGTGTTATAGACATTTTTGTGTCCTACAGCTCTAAGTATGAAATGTCCATAAACCAAGGGCTCCTAAGTCCCTAAAAGTGTTGTTCTAACTCCTAAAGGAACAAGGTCAACAAATTACAACTTCTCCCAGAAGTTCTCTACCAGAAACTTCTCAGAATTAGTCAAATCAGGATCATTTCAGCTGCTCCACTAGCCAAGTGCGTTGCATAGCACCTAAGTCCACTAGCTAGGTGCGTTGCAACGCACCTAAATGCACTACCAGGCTGCGTTGAGCGGGAAATGACAAGTGGCAGAGTCATTCCACGAGGTGGAGAGACAATGGAAGCTTCCAGAATCTTCTCCAATGACACTTGCCTCACTGAATTCGACCAAGGATGAGTAAGAGGCTCTCAGTCTCTAAGTGGAAGCAAGAACTGACAGAGAGAAGCCACTAATCAATTCATGAGCTGACTCATCCTCCTTGCATACATCTATATATGGATCCCTCATCCCAGAGATCCAGAGGCTGGAATTTTGCACATTGTAAGGAATTGTTGTTGGTTTTGAGATACATATCAGAGAATTGGGTGATCTATGCTTTGTTGGGGTTGAAGAAGGGATTTATTTGTTGGGAGGTTGATGTTGGGTCAGGAATCATCGGTTGTAACTCTTCCTGGATCTTCTTGTATATCAATAAATCTATTTGAGTTTCTTCTCCATGCTTGTGTTTCATTGATGCTTGTTACATTTGTATGGTTAACTTAAATTTGATCCTAAGTTATTTGTGAATATAAACCATGTCTTTGTATAGTTTCCTTCTTCTGTGATCTTACAGGTACTTGGTGAAGCTAGGCAAGCGAGGGAGCAGGTAGCTGGAAGTTGTCAAAGAGAAGAGAGATTGGATCAAAGGACTAGCGCAAGACACAGGTTGGTTCATCCTATTCCTCTTTGTTTATAGTTCATAAAGAAGAATACAAAAGTAGTTTTCTCTGTTTGTTTCTAAGGTAGCTGTCACACCTTAGTGAGATAGAGTAGATCTAAATAGACAATTTTCCCGATAACAAAATGGCGACTCCGCTGGGGAGCGTGTCTAGTTAGTTGTTTGTGTTCCTCTTGTTGTTTATTTCATAAACTTAGAAGTAGCAATCGAACTGCATTTGCCATTAACAAATGCAAAGTAGACATCTGCTGCTTCAATCCATTCACTGGATCTGTTTATCATTTGAACAGATGATTCATAAACTAACTGATTGCCCTTGTGATAGCTCTTAGAACCCCCCTTAGATCTACCTCTAATTGTGCATTTTTTATTTCTTTTACTCGGCCAAAAACCAAATATTAAACTGCAAACTGTGACCCAGAACCCAGATAGAATTCTCGTTTCTGCCCCAGCGCAGGCTCTGTGAAGAGGTTCTGCACTTCAACGAACTTCCCGAGAGGGCTACCTGCGCTGCAATGCAGTTTCTCTGTGTAACAGGTGCGCTGATCAGCCTAGCCTTGTGCAGCTGAGGTTCTTTGCTTCATTTTTCCAGTTTTGTCTCTGATTTTTGCAGCCTGTAATTAGTATTTCACTGTTTCAAACCCCTTTTCCTTACTGATATTCCACCTCATTTGTACAAAAGAAACTTAGATGTTTTTATGTGTTTGTTGCGTCGTTTACATCTTTCCATTGTAAAAGTAGAATAGTCGTACTGTCGTCCTTTGATTTGGATCTGTCGCAAGTGTCGATTTTGATCATAGGAGAAAGTTTATTTGCTGTTGATAGTCGATTCTGCTTTTACTTTTGCCTTTGGTTTGAATTTGTGACTTTCTAGTGTCGAAACGAGTATTTATTTCAAAATCATAAAGTGTCGTAATCATCTCTACCTTTTGATTTCGAAAAGAAGCTTGTTTGTGTTTGTCACTTGAAAGCAAATTCAGATTTGTACAACAACTTTCTTTTTAGGCATCAATATTAAGAAAGTGAAAAACAAAACACATGCATGTGCATTTGCATATTGGCAGTCTGTTTGGCTTGATTTAGGAAAAGTGCATTTACAGTGTGCTCTTTGCTCTTTGCGAAAATATTGTGTCTTTCTTTTCCCCTAGTAGCTAGGATTTTCATTGCTGAAAAGAGATAAAAGTTTGTTTATCATCTTTAGATTGCATTTTAGGAATTACATCTACATCTCGTGGTGATCCCAAAAGGCAAACTTCATAAGAAAGATCAACTTAAAATAAATCCAATGAACTTAACAACGCTTTGGAACTTAACGCACAACATTTAGAGGTCTAGGCTAGAGACGTATTCCGGCGTCGTAAAGCCTGGTAACTGTTGTCCTCACTGATGGTTGGGTGATTCCTCCACTTTGATACGATAAGTGCCAGTACGGACTTGTGCTCCCACGTACCATCGTGTGTATATTGGGAGACCCCTATAGGCTTAAATCCTTTATCCATAGGAAGTCGTGTCGGCCGCCCTACTGATCGCAATGCACCGAACACAACATTCGGGAAGATTGACTGTCGTACCGTAAAAAGTATTCTGCAGATTTGCGATTGGTTTGGTACTCCCTCTACCTAGACCTCTAGAGCAGTCCCTTTCATTCCTTTTTAGACTCCTTAACGGAAAAGGTCCATCTGAGCACTTGTCACTTCAGGCTCATTAAAAATCGAAGGAGACTAGAGTCATCTTTTGTTTTTTCTCGACTCTTAAAAACTGAAAAAACAAGTTGTGTCAAAAGCGTCTAAAATTCATTTAATTCGGAAACATACCTTCTCTTTTATTTTAGTTGATCGAGTAATCCGCAATCGTGGAAGAAAGTCAATTGAAACCCCGTCGTTCGCGGAGGCTTCCAAGTCTTTGTCTCCAGAATTGAAACCAGTACGGACAAAGTGAGCTCGTTTAACCGGTTCCAAGTCTCCTATCAAAGTTAGAACAAGTGTTCCAACGACATCAGAGACTCTGGTTACTCCAAACATTTCTGGAATCCCTGCCTCAACAGAAGAAGTTCAACAGCCACAGAAGGACAGTGGTACTGATCGTAGTTTGAGAATAAACACTTGTGTTACTTAACCAGTTCCATCTATAACCAGTTCAGAGAGTCTTACTCTTCAAACATCTGTCGCTGCTTCTTCGCACCAGAAATATTTTACGGACCTGATGGTCTTCCCCTTCCACCTGGTCTGATTGCAATAGAAGAAATTGTAGAAGATCCTCAAACAAGTACTCCAACGCAATTTGGAGTCGGGATCACTCTATATCCTTCGACGCTAGGTAATCTTTTGGATAGACTACAAATGTCTGAACAACCATCAACATCTAGGATTGTGTCTTCTGACACAGCGACGACAGAACTCCCTGCGGTCACTCCGACAATGTTCACCGCCATACCATCTGTCTCGACTAGCTCACAACCGCTAGAAGGAACCCACCTAGGGGCTATTTCGACAGTCTGGTCCGTTCCTGTTTGTTCATCTAGAATAATATCTGGAAACTCTTATGTTGAGTCTCAACAAATTTATCCATTTGTAGGTCAATTTGGGTAGTCCGGTCCCCAAGGGCAAACAATTCCCTTGAGTTCTGGATTACCAATGTATGGGGGGCAGTATGCCCTTTCATTATCCCCTCCGGGAGGATATCCATACGGGAGTTCACAACAATATTCAGGTTATACTGGAATTACCTCAAGTGTTTGGGTACCTATACTGCCTCAACAACCAGGAGTTGTGTATTCGATGCAACAATCCGTACCTATGTCAAACATCCCGACTACGCCAGCTATTGTGACGGTGTCGCAAGTTCAAGCGCTGCCTGTTGTATGCCAACCTCAGGTTTCTCAGGTTGTAGTGCAACAACCCCTTGATCATGCGACTCAACCACAATCGCCAACTAGTGGGGCGACACAGGTCCAGACGGGTACAATTACCCCTCACCTTGGTCAAACGGTTAGTATCGGACAACAACACATGGCTTCACAACCGTGGCTAGTGCAATACCAACAACCACAATTCCAACAAGTATACCAAGGTGCTGAGCAGCAGATCTTTGCGAACAGTGGACAGCCATACATTCAAAACGGTCAAAATCAACCATTTTATAACGGTCAAGTCCACCAACCTTACCAAACATACCAGCATCAAATGCATTATGCCGGTATGCAAAGACCAACTGCTCAGGTGATTCCGTTGTATCCTGGGTATGCTTCACCTAACCTGAATCAACAGTTACCATTCGTGGCAACTTTAGAGTTACCTGATTTAAACTGGTTAACAAACGATCCAATTGCTTACGCCCCTTGGTGGCCAGCGATTCCGCATAAACTTCCATCAGATATTCCTAAATTTAATGGAAATCCGGGTGAAGATCCATCGAATCACATGATGACCTTTCATCTATGGTGTTCATCAAACACCCTAAACAATGATTCGATAAGACTTCGCCTCTTTCAGAGGACGTTAATGGGTCCAGCGGCAAAATGGTACATTGAATTGCCTAGAGCTTCGTTCAACAACTTCAGTACCTTAGCCACAACCTTTTTAACCCATTTTCAATTACCAATAAGGTATGAAACGGGAACAGAACTGCTTACCAACTTCAAACAGACAACGACCACTCACATATCTGATCATATACATGAATGGCGACATCATCGTAGGATGGTAAAAACGTATGTTCCCGATCAGCTATTAGCTAAATGGTTTATCAAGTCATTACTGCCTTCCATCACGGAAGATGTGGCAAAGGGGGGAGTCGTAGCGGAAGAGCAAGTGATCGCTCATGCACAATATCTGGACTTGATTTACACTCAGTCTGGCACGCTCTACGACAAAACACCTGACGCCCCTAGACCGGAATTCTCAATTCCTCCTCCTAAATCGAACAATGACTCTCATGCTGGCGATGGCGTGATTGACATGACAGACACGAACTCGACAAAGGCTACATCCAAAAAGGCCTGTAAGATTTCAGGTCAAAATGCGAAAGACGAACTTCTTGCTTCAGAAGTAAATGCCGTATCGACAGATAAGGGCAAAGAAACCAAGCAACCAAGAAGCAAGAAGAAAGGCAAAGGGAAGAAGAAGAAATAGGATGAATCATCACCTGAAAAATCTTCTTCAAACCCTCCTGGAAATAGGAAACCAAGAACTCCATGCCATATATGCGATGAGGATCACTGGACCTTAGAATGTCCATACAAAGTTGAGCTTAAGAAATTCTTTAAGAGTTCGAAAACCTCAGCAGTGTTAACTGATCCGTTTCCAAATCCAGGAACAAATCTGGTTGAAAGTGGAAATGCTTCCACGTCTCAAGTGCTAATGTTGTCGATTTCAAAACAGCAGAATGATGCTTTGATTTCGACAAGGAACAAAGATTATGGGAATCCGCAGCTGTCGAACAACAAGGATAAAGATCAACCAAGTAGTTCGACAACAACTTCGACAGAAGTTGTACCACCCACCATCCTTGAATTGACGATAAAACCGCCGAACGGAGTAGTACACAAGTCGACGTTTAATCCCCACGCTAGAGCGGCACAGCATTATAACATAGTGGAAGATTTGGCCCAATCGCCATCCGCTATGTTGACTCTTGAAGCACTACAAAATTGCCCATCGCAAATGCAGGCTTTATTATCGGCCATTGGTGGGATTGATCCAAAGGATTCCAATCTTGTATCCTTCGACCACAAAGGATACGATCCTCAGTTACCGGCTCAACTAGCTTTCCTTGTACAAGTGAAATCCCTCAACAAAACTGTTCATCGAACAATTATTGATGAGGGGGCATCTACATGTATTATGTCGATGAGTTGTTGGAAAACTTTAGGATCTCCAACCTTGTCACGGTCTGCGATGACATTAAAAGCATTCGACGGAAGGACATATACCCCATATGGTATCCTAAATAACTTGAAAGTTGAACTAGGAGGGAAAACAGTAGAAATAGATGTTGAAGTCATCGATGGGAATCTTGATTACAACATCCTACTTGGACAACCATGGATATATGCCATGGCAGCTGTTGTGTCGACCTATTTTAGAAAGATTGCATTTCCCTTCCAAGGAGGGATTACAATCGTCGATCAACAAAACTTCCTCCCCAATGGTTCTCAAGTTACAGGAAGCATTCCCATGATCCATGGAAGCCCCCATTCACTTCAGAATATCGGAGTAGGCCTACTAAAAGATCCTATACTAATGGGAACTTTCACTCTTCCACCTCCAATCAACCTGGCGGAAGTAGCGTCAATAGGAACCTGCAACATGATATCTTCTATAAATATCTCAGAAAACGATATCAACATGGATCATGCAATGGTTTTGCCCCCGAGCCCAATAGAAATATTATAGCAATCAATGTTTCTAGCATGGGGGGCAAATCCAAGTCAACGCTCATCAAGCGTTTGGATAGATAGGTCTAGAGAATATGGTACTCCTTCAGATCCTTGGTCGCGAGTGCATGTCACCGACGAAGGAATTCTCCAAGCTATGGTAATTGAAGGAGCACCATGGAATGATTCCCACCATCGTTCTCTTCTTCCTGATTATGAAGAAGATACTCAGAATGACCTTTACCATCCTTCAGTAGTTGATTTTCTATCAAATATTGTAAATACGGTGGATTCCGAGCGAAAATTGTCCAACATTGAAGAGACTATAGCCATAAATATCTCGACCAAAACAGATGTTGTAGAGAATATTTATGTCAGCAAATGTTTTTCTCCTTCAGAACTAGAAAGATATAACGCTCTTTTTCGTGAATTCAGAGATGTCTTTTCTTGGTCATACAGTGAAATGCCAGGCATCGGCTCGAGTATCGTTGAACACGAAATTAAGATGTATCCAGATGTCAAACCAGTACGACAATGGCTAAGGTAGGTGCACCCCAAGAAAGCCGCTGCCATTAAGGCAGAAGTTGAAAAACTTCTCCATGCTGGTTTCATCTACCCGGTTCCGCTAACCGATTGGGTATCGAATATTGTCCCTGTTATGAAAAAACAAGGGACAATTAGAATGTGCGTCGATTATAGGGATGTAAATCAAGCTTGTCCAGAAGACAACTACCCTACACCCTTCATTGACCAGATAATTGATGAATGCGCCGGATGCGAAATCTTTTCATTCGTGGATGGATTCTCCGGGTATAATCAAATAAATATCCGCCCACAGGACTAGTCAAATACTGCATTCATTTGTCTGTGGGGCACATTCGCATATCGAAAATTACCCTTTTGTTTAAAGAACGCAGGGGCGACGTTTCAGAGGGCAATGAATTATGCCTTCCATGACATCAAAAACATCGTTCAACCATACCTCGACGACCTTCCGGCTCATTCGCGAAAGCGGACTGATCATCCGCAACATTTAAGAGCGATATTTCTACATTGCCGACACTACAAGATACGACTCAATCTGCACAAATGCGTATTTTGCGTCAGTTCTGGTCGTTTACTTGGCTTTGTAGTCTCCAAGGATGGGATTCGTCTCGACCCATGTAAGGTCCAGGCAATCATAAATTTGCCTCCACCTTCGAATTTGCTTCAGATTCAGAAACTCCAAGGGAAAGCAAACTTTATGAGGAGGTTCATTCCAAATTACGCTGAACTTGCTAAAGGTTATACTCGTCTGTTGAAAAAGGAAGTACCCTTTGTCTGGGATCAGGTTGCGCAAGCTTCCTTTGATGCTTTAAAAGACTCCCTAATGAAAGCATCATTAATGTACGCCCCTGATTATCAAAGAGATTTTAACCTGTATCTGGCTGCAGCAGATACGACCATCGCAATGGTTTTAGTTCAAGAAGTCGATGGAATTGAACATCCTATTTATTATTTAAGTAAGAACTTAAATGATACAGAAAGCAAATATTATTATGTTGAAAAACTAGCGCTTGCAGCTGTTCAAGCGATACAAAGATTTCGACACTATGTCCTCTTTTGGAAGACTACCATTCTGTCAGATTGCAACCCCATGACTTATATATTGTTGCGACAGTTGATGGGGGGAAATATTCAAAATGGATAGCAATCCTTCAAGAGTTTGATCTGGAATTTGTAAAATCCAAGTCAAAGAAAGCTCTAGTTTTCGCAGAATTATTATGCGATCTCCCATCGTCGTCCAACGATGACACATCCGAAGAAACAATCGTGGATGAAAGTTTGTTTCTGATATCTACAAGCAATGAGTGGTATGGGGATATAATCATTTATCTCCAAACACAAAAATTTAGGCCAAACGCCTCCCACTCTGAACAAAAACGTATTCGATACCAAGCAAAAGACTACATGATCGTCAGTGATACACTTTATCGTCATGGTATTGATACAGTTTTGAGATGGTGCCTCACCCATGAGGAGGCCAAAAAAGTCCTGAATGAGTGTCATTCAGGCGCGTGTGGGGGGCATCAATCTGGATATGCTACAGCACAAAAAATCTTACGAGTAGGATACTTCTGGCCAACAATGTTCAAAGATTGCATAACCGCAGTCAAAAGTTGCCATGCTTGTCAAATTTTTGATAGCAAAACCAGAAGACCACCCGCACCTCTACAGCCAATAGTTGTTGTTGGGCCATTCGCCAAATGGGGCATCGATTTCATGACATGTAACCCCACCTCGACTGGGGGGCATGGGTATATCATAGTCGCAATTGACTATTTTACCAAATGGGCCGAGGCGATGCCTACATTAGATAATACTGATGAAACAACTGCCCTCTTCTTTTTCAATCATGTAGTCGCCAGATTCGGCGTACCACAGGCTATAGTCACAGATCATGGATCGCATTTTCGCAATCACATGATGGTGGAATTAGCTGCCAAACTAGGGTTGTCTCACGACAGCTCTACTCCATATTATCCGCAGGCCAACGGACAAGTTGAAGTGATCAACAAGGTCCTGAAACGCATGCTGCAAAGGATGATCGGAGTTCACAAAAGAAGATGGCACCTAATCCTGTACTCAGCTTTTTGGGCTTACCGAACATCGGTAAGGAATGCGATCGGGTTCACACCCTTCCAACTGGTATATGGCCTGGAAGCAGTCTTACCAGTCCAGTGTGAAATCTCGTCTCTCAAACTCGCAATTGATCTCCTCCTCGGAACTTCAGAAGAAGAGGCTCGTTTCTTGGAATTAATCCAATTGGATGAAACCCGTCGTGACGGCACTTTGCCTAACGAAGCCCATAAGAAATGAGTCAAGGCGCAGTTCGACAAAAATGTCAAACCCCGTGTCTTCTCAGAAGGTGACTTGGTCTTGCTTTACGACCAAGAATCTGATAAATTGGGGGCTGGTAAATTTAAGTCTTTATGGATGGGCCCATATATTGTTAAGTGGGTATTAGCAAAGGGAGCCTACGAGTTAATGGATTATGACGGAATTCCACTGGCACAACCTCGTAATGGGTTGTACCTCAAGCGTTACTATGCGTAATAGTAACCAATATGCTTTTGTTATATTTTGTTTTCGCTAAAGTGTTTGTTTTGGTCGAGTAATCCACCTTTTTACATTTATTGCAGATGTCAAACCCATTGGAGCCATGTGTTGGATATGCCAACGGAGCGAGTCGTAGTTCGCGGAACCTGTCCTCCGCAGCCTGGGCCATTTTTTATCCAAGCGGCGAGTTAGTAAGTTTCAGAGGTGTATGTATTGGTCGATCAACGAATAACATCGCTGAGTATAGTGCGTTGATAGAACTTCTCTCTGATGCCATCACTCATGGTATACGCCGACTAATTGTCAGGCTAGACTCACAGCTCGTAATACTACAACTCAATGGTATATATTCCATCCAAAACCCAACTATTTATCGCATGTTCCTAAGGGTTGAGATTTTGGAAAGACAATTTGATCTTATTCAATACCAACATATTTCCAGAAACTTAAACACATTAACCGACTCATTAGCAAACTATGTGTTAGATAGACATTTGCAACATTTATAAAAGGAAACACATCATCAATGTTTTACATGTGGATCATATAACTCAACCAGAATAAAACTCCGGAAATCAAAAATATATATAGCTATTTATGGTTTAGATATAATGTTCTGTAACCAAGACAAAATCGGTCACACGACCCAAAAACTCAAAACACTAGGGGGCACCCTAGTCTAATGATGCTCGTGATAGCAAGTCACAGCCTGTGCGATCATGTGTAGGAGACGAGTCCATCGTCTGGGCACACCAGTAGTATGCCGCTGTAACCGCAAAGGTAGCTCGTCAGTCCTCACATCTAGTATACCAAGAGTGAGGCCCTCAACCTGCTCCTGCAAAGCTGTGAGAGTCTCGGCCACATCGAGGTCGTGAAGAATAGCCCTTCCGGCGGCCTCTCCTACTGGGGCAACAGCTGGTACTCTCAGGCGAACTACTGGACGAACAAGACCAACATTTGCATGTACTTATGAGTTTGATTAGAGTCTTGATAGAACAAAGCACAAGGACATTATAAACAAAAACAGTAAACAACAATATGGTCAGAGATTTTACCAATAGCACCCCACTGCTCGCCATCTAGCAGTACTAAATCTGGATCACCCCGAAAGTCCATGCCAGCATATGGATACTCGGCATAAACCATCTCCTGACGATCAAACCACCTGAAGAAGGTATCAGAAAATGAAATCTGAGATTGGCCAGCATGCCTAGACATATGGTCAACCCATCTCTGCATACGTGGTTCAGTAGGAGAAGGTAAATCGAGTGCAATGTACTGCGACTGCATCAGTGGTATCTTCTCCAAGGCAAAGGCGGTCAAAATAGAACCGTACCCAAAGTTCTTCAACCTCCCGTTCTTTATCTTGGTCAACTGTTCCTTCATCACAAGAAGTACTGTGTCGCTCCAGTTGAACACCTTCGGTTGGAGGCATTCCAACACATGCTGCATATAGGATCTGTTGGCTACATGAAGAGACGCACTACCGGCCATCCTACCAAAAGTAAACAGAATAGTCCTAAGGGACCTGTCAGTGACATCATGGATGATGATCTTGCCGTCTTTACTCGGCTGAGATCCTTCTCTGCAATACCGGCGGACATAATCTCTCACAGAATCACCTCCTCGGGTCGAACCTGACAAAGAGATGGGGGCACCCCGCCTTGACAAGCCAGTCAAGAAATAGATGTCTACTGCAGTCAAGGGGATAGATTTGCCCCTAATATGGAAAACCTGATTGATAGGATCCCAAGCATCGAGCAAATACTGCAGTAAGTTGATCTGTTGTCTCATGCTAGAAATGCGGAAGAACTTCAGTAAGCCACAATTCCGCAGCGCGTTCACTGTAACTGGATCATGTAGGGAAATCATGTCCTCTTCTTCATGCTCACGTTCTTGCCATGTAAGGGTCATCTTGCTACAAGATCTCTGAGAAACCAACAAGAGAGGAGTTAGATCCTGATTTTGGTGAGAAACAGGCAAAAATTCCATAAAAAATTGTGCAACAAATTCCCTTTCTGCGCCCAACGCACTTGCAGCAGTGTTCTAGGTGCGTTGAATGTCAAACTGCCTTCATACAAGCCAGCATTCAACGCAGGTTTCGATACACTGGGGGTGCGTTGATGGCAGAACGAATCCCTCAAACCCCAGGGGCTCAGAAAAGTAGGGAATAAGGCTCAAAATGCAAAATGGAAACCATGAAATGAAAGAGCTCAGGTTTAGCTCCTACCTGGAACAGATGGCGCCGAGAATCGTCCACAGAATCTCCCGAAATCAACTGATGAAAATCGAGGGGGAAAGCACCTCCAAAGCTCCAACAAACCAAGTTCAAATGAAATGGTAAAATGAGAGGTAAAAAACACTTTTTATTTACTTTTACGTAGATCAAAGTAAAATATTAGCGTTTTAATCTCGTTTTCAAGCAAATCTTGTTCATTTCTAACTAGTTTGATGAAGCAGTTGAAAATACAGTACGATCTTTGGAAGGACAAAGCTATTTATGGTAAAAAATCAAAACAAGACCATCTAATCAAGCAGTTTTAGCACATAGTTCAAGCTCGTTAAAAAATAAACATAAGACCGAGCAAATGTTTCCACCCGCGTTTAAGCTCGTTAAAAAATGAACTATCCCCTTGGTAAATAACCACCGTGAATGTAGCATTTCAACCATTAAAGCCTTGGTCGTGTTTGCACCGTCACCTCCACTTTTCCATTGGCCGATCATTCACCTCCATTTGATTGTTTACCCATTTTGAGGAACAGCTGCGAAGAGTGATTTCACTAGCCATCCTTGTAACACTGTCGTGATTGGAAAATTCCAAACCTTACCTGGAATCAGCTGCTACCCATTTCATCACTCGTTCCTCAAAAGACGAGTCTTCTTTAAGCTCTTTTCAACTGACTCGTAAAATATGAAAAGATTGCCAAGTTTTGGCCTTCTAGCTCGTTAAAGCGGCGGGAAGTGCTATCCCTCCTCTAGATTTTAATCTTTTTGGACCTGAGGGATTATTGCACAAAACGATCGAGCGCTTGTTTTGTTCGACTCGTTAAAGCGATCGAAAATTCATCCCTTCTGTATTGTTTTATACTTTTTCGGACTTAAGGCATTAGATGATGAAAAAGGAATTTTGGAGTTACCTTTACGTACCTTTTTAGACTCTCTAAAAATGAAAAGGACCAAGTTATCTTTGTCGTTAGACTCGTTAAAAAGATTAATAGCGACAAACTTGTCTTTAGACGAGAGCGAGTTTCACTATCGCTAGGCTCGTTAAAAAATAGCGATGGGTTTGCCCGAAGGGCAAATTATAGAACAAGCATATGTTATCCTCCTCAAGCTTGAAAAAAATAAAGAGGTACTGGTCAGCAATGACTGGGGAAAAATTGGGAAGAAAACTCAAAGAATCTTTATTGGTAGCAAGTCACTCTTGAACATGACACTTCCACTCCGTGCCCGAGTTGGGTTGGGTTGTTTCATTCACCGGTCACATCGCCATGGTCTCACCATACCATCCACATTTGGGGTTAATGCTACCAATCCATCACATAAGTGTCGCCGACATGTTCAAGAGAAGTCATCCAGAAAGGCCACCTGTGTCCTGCCCACTACCATACATTATACTCCATTCTTTCATGACCGCCACCCTGAACCATATATCATTAGATCGTTTTCACCTCCATCAAAATCATTTGCTCCATTCCGTGTCATTGATGTGGGATTCATTAAGGCCCTCCTATGACGGATCACTTCTTGTTGACATCAGCTCATTATCCAAGAAGTTGATCTAGGAACACCCCATTCAGTACTTTGAAGCTTGCATGCCTCAATGGCAAGTTTCTCACTTCTGGCGACAGGTATACATCAATGACCTTCGACCGAAAGATTTTGCGTGGTGTTCGACGCCAAGTCCTTTATTCACACCACGTGAATTGTACTGCAGTAGCTTGAGGGTCATTATCATTATCGGTGATTCCTCTCGCGCTTGTTAATAGTTTACATCATTGACTGGTAATCAAGCGATGTCTTTCCATGTTCGACTTCAAAACATTTCTCACATGGATCGACTTGTACTTCGAGTGAAGATCGGACGAGATTGAAGACCCCGGATCTAGTTTCATCCATCCGGGCTGCGATATATATTCAGGAAAATAAAGAGATTGAAATGTACAGCATTCCAGCACAGATAATCATCCTACCAAAAGGATGATGGCTCTATCAGAATCATCAGTCTACCATCAGACGATTGTCTGTCCTATGTACATGAAAATGAATTTATAAAGCTGAGCATGGGAATGCCCGCCTCAACTAGATCATGAAAACAGTATGAAGATAATGTATTGTATTGTATCTTATTACAGGTCTCCTCCCAGCATTGAAAGAACTTCGGATCCTCCTAATAAAGTATTTCACCCGATAAACGGCCTCATACTTTAGGGGGCAACTGTTATAGACATTTTTGTGCCTTACAGCTCTAAGTATGAAATGTCCATAAACCAAGGGCTCCTAAGTCCCTAAAAGTGTTGTTCTAACTCCTAAAGGAACAAGGTCAACAAATTACAGCTTCTCCCAGAAGTTCTCCACCAGAAACTGCTCAGAATTAGTCAAATCAGGATCATTTCAGCTGCTCCACTAGCCAAGTGCGTTGCATAGCACCTAAGTCCACTAGCTAGGTGCGTTGCAACGCACCTAAATGCACTACCAGGGTGCGTTGAGCGGGAAATGACAAGTGGCAGAGTCATTCCACGAGGTGGAGAGACAATGGAAGCTTCCAAAATCTTCTCCAATGACAATTGCCTCACTGAATTCGACCAAGGATGAGTAAGAGGCTCTCAGTCTCCAAGTGGAAGCAAGAACTGACAGAGAGAAGCCACTAATCAATTCATGAGCTGACTCATCCTCCTTGCATACATCTATATATGGATCCCTCATCCCAAAGATCCAGCGGTTGGAATTTTGCACATTGTAAGGAATTGCTGTTGGTTTTGAGATACATATCAGAGAATTGGGTGATCTATGCTTTGTTGGGGTTGAAGAAGGGATTTCTTTGCTGGGAGGTTGATGCTGGGTCAGGAATCATCGGTTGTAACTCCTCCTAGATCTTCTTGTATATCAATAAAACTATTTGAGTTTCTTCTCCATGCTTGTGTTTCATTGATGCTTGTTACATTTGTATGGTTAACTTAAATCTGATCCTAAGTTATTTGTGAATATAAACCATGTCTTTGTATAGTTTCCTTCTTCTGTGATCTTACAGGTACTTGGTGAAGCTGGGCAAGTGAGGGAGCAGGTAGCTGGAAGTTGTCAAAGAGAAGAGAGATTGGATCAAAGGACTAGCGCAAGACACAGGTTGGTTCATCCTATTCCTCTTTGTTTATAGTTCATAAAGAAGAATACAAAAGTAGTTTTCTCTGTTTGTTTCTAAGGTAGCTGTCACACCTTAGTGGGATAGAGTAGATCTAAATAGACACTTTTCCCGATAACTGAGTTGCCCATGAGTGGTATTTTTCTTTCGGAAAATAGGGATTGCACATCTTTATTGTATGCATATCTATGCCTTAGTAGATTGAGGAATTCGCACCGTGATCTACTCCAAGGATCCAATATTCCACACACTAATCTTTTAAGTATTTAGGAATTCGTTCTCAATCCTATTATTATAAATCCAAGACCCCACATCATTATCTTTCATGGATTTAGGACTATCTTCCCTAATCCTTTTACTATAGATCCAAGAATCCACATCTTTATATTTCATGGATTTAAGACTCTGCACCCTAATTTCCATAACTTTTCATCTACTCTACTTTGAAACTCCCTGCTTCACCTTAAGGTATTGATTGTGAGCTCCTACCCATTTGATGGTTCGATGCTAAGTTCTTGTTCCAAGACTTGCACACACCACAATCTCATGAATCAAATGAATTTCATAATTATCTTATTAACATTTTACCAAGGATAGTGCAGGACTTCCACAATCATATTTGTTTTAGAGAAGTGACATCTGCAGTCATTTATAATGCGAGCATCCTTGTTGGCAATGACCAAGTCCCATGCCACATCCTTCTTAGTACTAGATTACGCATATATAATCATACAAATGATGTATCATCCATAAATCATAGTTAACCATATGTCTCACATAACCATGATCATCCATGGATCTATGTGTGTGAATCGTGGATGACCATCCATGTCATACACCTATTTCAAAAGTGGGATACCAAAAGAGAAAACATTCATAATATGTACTTAACACAAATTATTATTATACACACAACCATAAATATTATAATAAGCACATAGAAACCAAGTAACTGAAGATATGTCTATAGCATATAAGCATATACATAAGTTTGACATGCAAAATCTTATATCATAGCATCAAAGTGACCCTTGCCAAGTGTCATCAACATTATCTCACCAAGAAGGGGCACTACAAGCCCTAGTTAGATTTTGGGTGTACAATTCCCTTTTAGAACTCATAGGTAAGGATAGGACATTGGAGATATAATTGTTGGGGATAGGTTTTCTCTGTGTGAGGCTTAGAGGGTGTTTAGATATTCCATAAGAGTAGTTAGAGTTATTAGAGTCGTAGAGTTATGAGACTTCTTCGTTCACTTATGCTAGAGCTCTAAAAAGAAAATGGTATAGCCTAAAATACTACATAGAAGAGAAGGAGGTACACTTCCTTGGGTTTCACAAGATGATGGGGAATGAGAGCTTATTGGTACGATTTTTTGTTAAAATTTGCTACCTTGGCCTAGTCATTCTTTGTGTTGACTATGAAATATAGTTAAATTAGGTAGCATTCTCCCTCGTCACGTCATAATCCTTCTCTTCAGAGAACTAACAAAAGATATATAGAGAGGTTGAATACTTGAGTTCTAAATCCACTTGGTGTTTTCATAAAAAAAAATGTTATTTTTATTCTCTTATATGATATATATTATGTGCTTTGCATCCTTATTTATGTTGTGTTGTACATACCATATTTTTGTGTGAGCGTGCGTGTGTATTTTCACTTATTGGTATATTCATGTTATTAGAGTAGCAATGAATAAGTTTAATGATATTCTAAATTTCCATGTTTAAGGAGATTGAAGTTCAATGAGATATGTCCAGAAGCGAGATCGTGATGTGTTATTGCCTTCAAGTAGACGAAGGTCCACTAAAACACTTTTCCATCCTCTTATCTAAATTATTCCAAAAAAACTTTACTTAGGGATAATTTTTTCCATGAAATTTTGCATGCCCACTAATGACTCTTCATTTCAAAATTCCAAGTGTAAGTTGAAGAGGAAAATCAAAACACGTGGAATAAAAAATGGTTTTCTATGGGGATCATGTTTGCTTTAATAACTAAAAATAAAACCATACAAACATATATGAACCAAGGGACATATTTATATGCTACAAAAAACAAGGGGAAAATTATATTAATTATATCAACCTCAAGTGTTTTACTATTATATAACCGGTTGCTTTACATAACAATAAATTGCCTTAATATATATGTCATAATTAATTAGATGTTTAGTTTATAATAAATGCATAAGTATCTCTCCAATAATAATAATTATATTTTAATAAGAATTATTAAAATTTTAATTTTAAACTATATATATATATATATATTAATTAGAAGAGAAAAAAAAAGACATAATAGAAAAGAAAAAAGTACATTTAAAAATGTATTGATTTATGTAAATATACATTCTACATGGAAATGGTTATACATGAATGACTTACTTAACACAATGGAATCCCAAAAATAATGCATTGCGTAATAATACTTAAATTCAAAAGAGTGAAGGGATCTCTAATTGAATGGTTCATGAGGCACAATACTTGCAAATGGGGTAGCAAGCTAAGTGGGCTTGATTGTGGGGAAAACACCACAGTTAAGCGTGCTTGAGACAGAGGCGATCTAGGATGGGTGACCTCCGAGAAAGACCTGGTTACTGGGTGCAAGCCCCGGAAGTGATGATTGACACTATGCGATTCATTTCACTAGTTCAATCCCACTTCTTCACCCCTGTGAGCATCGCGTGATGCAATGAGTGTGACTTCATCTCATGACTTATGAATGACTTACATAACTAAATTGAACCCAAAAATAATATCTTATACATTCCAAATGTCATACAAAATAAAAAAATACATTTAAGATGTCCTACAAAAATTTTTAGTGAAATTATTGTATGACCACAACACGTAGGGAACTCTAAACATTTAAACTCCACGAGGAGCCGATTCCGGGTAATCAAAGTTTAAATACAAAACATCATTGCATACTTTCGTGTTTCCTATAACATGTACAATACCTAGAGATTCATCTGGACACAACAATGAGATTAACCCGAGCTATTACAAATGAATTACCTAGAGAATCATCTAGACACAACAATGAGATTAATGTAAATCATTATAGACCGAGCTATTACACATCGGAGGCATGGGGCTGGGGAACAGAGCGGGCATTACTCAACTTCTCTTTCACTGGGGCTAGCTTGCCAGAATGCCCAAAGACTGCAGTGGTTATGGCCACCATATTTCACATTTCTAGTGTTTACGCACGATTAGCCGATGAAAGGATGAAAGATAGGGCTTTCCAACCTTAATGTCGACCGTCACATTCAATACTTTTGACGTGGTTATGCACTTTGCTAAAAGAAGTGTGTTAACTGCATCTGTTTGGTATTGATGATATTTTCATGGAGATTCGAATTTTCAGCGCAGCTCCTTTTTCAAATTTCAATTTCCCACACTCAGGCTCTGACCGACGAATGGGGTGATTCAATTTCCCACACTCGGTGTCACGCCCCTACACCTGCGGTAGTCTTCCAACCACTTGTAGGAAGGTGCGGCACCACCGAACGCTTTCTTTTCACCAATACTAACATTCGTGGACTACACCTACTTTCACGTTAACATTACTTAGCTTGTGTTTCCAACCAAGTAAACTTGCAATATTCCTTTATAGTTAATGAAGCCCATACTCATTCATTATCATCATGCAATTATAACAAGAACATCAACAATTTCAACAAGTATAAAGGGGAGGGGCAACTCCCCATAATGTGAGTCTGCCCGACAATCTATTAAGAATATCAGTTTTACAATATACAAGTGTGCCTTGCCAAACCAAGTCTCAAGATTAGCCAAATATTACAAAGAGAGGAAACCTTGCCTTTTGCAATACATGTCCACCTCTTGCACGAAGGGTGGTGCTCACCCGAGCCACCTAGATACCCCTGCCAAGTCCTGCACAAATCTGCACATCCACCGCACCTCGGGCACACCTTGCCCACTCTTCGACCAACTCAAGACAACCTCCAAGTGCATCTTCAAGTGGAGTGCATGAGATATGCGCAGCTCCACTTATTTCTGTGCACTTCTAGTTTACCCCTTGACTATTATGCGTAGAAGAGATGAGAGAATGTGATGAGAAAATGAGCTCTAAGGCTCACACATATATATCCATCCTAGTGTGGGTTTACATGGGGTGTGCAGCCCCTTGGCCAACCCCCAAAGCCACCAACAAGCGCCCACAAGAATCTTCCTCAAGTCGGCTTGTACGCTCTTATAACCATCGTATAAGTATCGCTCCACACTTAGCCATATTTCTAAGTGTCGTGCCTTTCGTCGCATTTTGTTCACAGTATCGTCGCATTTCCTCTGCAGCACCGTCGCACTTGCGTTTGTCACGCGCCCATCATGCACCCGTCGTGCGGCTGCGCGCTCGCCCACGCCCTCATGCACGGCGACTTCGCCTGGCGCCTGTCGCACAATCGCCCGGAGGCCTTACATCCTCCTCCACCTGAAATCGTTTTCGTCCTCGACAACATACCATCCCAGTAGCCATCCACCAAGATCATCATCATCCACGATGTTGACTCATCCACATAAGGCAAACATCCTTGAAACATATGTAGAGCCTCATCTTCATCATTCCTCGACTTAGTGACCAACTGCCACCAAGCTCACCGTACCAAGGTATGCACCTCAACGGTATGCTCTCCATCAGATATCATCTCGATCCATGATCATCGACCCCTCTGCCACAATCTTCACTGCAACATCTCGTGTCGACCTCATCATGTGTCCCTATGTGAACCTCTGTCATGATACTCCAGCATGATGCCAACATATCTCTGCACACTTCCGGACCTCATGTCTGAACTAGTTGGGTAGCTAATCCAACCATCACGCTCAATCCATGAGAGTGAACATCCTCATGCCATCATCAGATGTTCTTCAAACATCTGCCACATCCTTGACTCATCAAGAATCTACCTCCATAATCCATGCTCAGGTCCATGGAAACTCCATCCATCTCATCTGCAACATGTCATGATGCTTGATGCCAAGCCATCCCTGCACCATCAGTCATACCTGCTCAAACATGTTTAAGGACTCATTTCCATGAGCAGCTAACAATGAGCCCCATCTTCTCCATCCATCTAAGAAGATGTAAAGGGAGTAGAGCCTGAAGGCTCTCCCTCACTAATCAATTTGATCCATCTATCAGGATCCTCAATCTCCATCCTTTGTAGATAAGAAACCCGGTCTTCCCTCTGGACATTCGGCCTCACATATACTTCATCATCATCATCATCATCTTCCACCAACTCTAGCCTTCTTTTCAAATCCAAGATGCTATCTGAAAGTGTCTTGATGACTAATGACTGCTCCACAAGCTTTGTCTCAACACTAGACAACCGCTTGTTCACCTTCTCTTTATCCTCCATTTGCATCACTACCAATTTACAATCAGGCCTTGTCACACCAATGGTTGGAACACCAGTGGGTACATCTTCCCTTCCATCATAAATGTAGAGCTTCTTCAAATGTGGAACGATCATAGCATCAAATTGTTTCATGAACTCCATCCCCAATACAGCTTCATAGTCATCAATCCACACTATAGTGAAGTCCACCTTCCCAGTCCATTCACCAAGTGTAGTGTCCACCCTCTCAGCTATACCAAGAATCTCAATAGGAGGAGAATTCACTGTCTTCATTTGTGCCTTTGCCGGTACAAATTTCAGCCCAATCCTTCTCACAGTATCTTCGCCCATGAAGTTGTGAGAAGCCCCACTATCCACCATAGTCAGCATATCAGCACCTCCAACCTTCATTCGAACCAGGGAAAATTTTAGGGGCTAATATTCACCCATGGGCTAATTTTATATACTTTTTCCCAAAAAAAGATTCTCTAATTTCCATTTTTTTGCAAAAATGATTCGCCCAAATTTTATAGAATTAAATTATTTTACACTGAAAATCGCCAAAAAATTATATATAGACTATATAAAAATATTATAAGTTTGAATATTTTTACAAAATATCTCCAAATATTTTATAGATTTCATATTATGGACTAGTGGGATTCGCCAAGGTTTGTAAACTTTAAGATAATTTTCCATCCTTAAAATTTTCCCTGATTCGAACATACTCCAACTTGTTCCTTTCAGGATCCCTCCTAGAGGTCACTTCCATAGTAGCAGAAGCACCAAGTATCTGCATCATCCCCACAGAAGGATCTTCATTCTTTCCATCAGATTGTGCAATAGCGGCCACCTTCGGTTTAGAGGGACAATTCTTCACTATGTGTGGTCCCGCACATATCCAACACTTCAAAAGTTTCTTCGTCTTCGAACCATCATCCGATTTCGAAGCATCATCCTTCTTCTTTTCTTTCGGCTTGTCGGACTTCTTTTTCTCAGCAGAAATCTCATCATAATGATCCAGCAACCTATAAACCGCAACAAAAGCCTCTTCAAGTGTCCTAATCTTCTGCCTCTTCATCTCATTGTGTGCCCAAGGCTTCAACCCAATAATGAAATTGAACACCTTGTCCCTTTCCACCATGTCGGGAAGTTCCAGAGCTGCACTTGCAAACTCTCGATGATATGATTGTAGGCTTCCTGTTTTCTTTATGTACTTAATCTTCATCCTTGCTTCCCACGTTTCATCCTGAGGACTGAAATGGGTCTGTAAAGCCTTCTTCATGTCATCCCACGAAGTGATGTCATCAGCACTGCCATTGACAATCTGATCCACCATCCTTTGCCACCACATCTTAGCATCCTTTGTTAAGAACTGAGCAGCCACCTTGACTTGTGTCTCACCATCAGATAGACTCAACCGTTCCAAGTACTACTCCATGTACCATAAAAAGTTGCCAAGAGTCTTTGCATTCCTTGTGCCATCATAAGATTCTGGTTCCTTGACCTTCACATGAGGCACTCCTCCCTGAGTTATGCCTCACGGCCTTCTTCAACACCGCGATCTCATCCTTGGCTTCATCAGGAGATTTGTTTACCTTGTCAAGAGATCCCTTCAAGTTCACGATCTCTACAAAACCTTGATCCCTTGCTTCTTCAACCTCTTTGACCCTTATCTCGAGTTGTGTACACATAAGATCAATGTACTCATGCTGCATTCAGAGCTCATCAAATTCTTCCCTCAGCTTCGAGTTGGCCTCTCACTCCTTAGTGAGCAAGTCCTCCCTCGTATCCCAGGAAGACTCCATATCTTCCATCCTCAACAGCATCTTTTCCATAAGTGATAAAGTCTTGGCTTCATGGCTAGACCCAACATGAGACCCAGCTGCCATCTCTAACAGCTTCTTCTTCCTTTGCGATCTAGTCTCCACCATCCAACAGCTTCAACACCCGAACCTGTTCGAGCTCTGATACCACCTGTGATGATAGTGCAGTGGGATCATCACTTCATCGTCAACCCGATCATCAGCTAGCTCTGATACCACCTGTCATGCCCCTACACCTGCGGTAGTCTTCCAACCACTTGTAGCAAGGTGCAGCACCACCGAACGCTTTCTTTTCACCAATACTAAGATTCGTGGACCACGCCTACTTTCACGTTAACATTACTTAGCTTGTGTTTCACAACCAAGTAAACTTGCAATTATCCTTTATACTTAATGAAGCCCATACTCATTCATTATCATCATGCAATTATAACAAGAACATCAACAATAGCAACAAGTATAAAGGGGAGGGGCAACTTCCCGTAATGTGAGTCTACCCGACAATACATTAAGAATATCAGTTTTACAATATACAAGTGTGCCTTGCCAAACCAAGTCTCACACTTAGCCAAATATTACAAAGAGAGGCAACCCTGCCTTTTACAATACATGTACACCTCTTCCACGAAGGGTGGTGCTCACCCGAGCCACCTAGATACCCCTGCCAAGTCATGCACAAATCTACACATCCACCACACCCCGGGCACACCTTGCCCACTCTTCGACCGACTCAAGACAACCTCCAAGTGCACCTTCAAGTGGAGCGCATGAGATATGCACAGCTCCACTTATTTCTGCGCACTTCTAGTTTACCCCTTGACTCTTATGCGTAGAAGAGATGAGAGAATGTGATGAGGAAATGAGCTCTAAGGCTCACACATATATATCCATCCTAGTGTGGGTTTACATGGGGTGTGCAGCCCCTTGGCCGACCCCCAAAGCCACCAACAAGCGCCCACAAGACTCTTCTTCAAGTCGGCTTGTACGCTCTTATAACCATCATATAAGTTTCGCTCCACACTTAGCCATATTTCTAAGTGTCGTGCCTTTTGTCGCATTTTGTTCACGGTATCGTCGCATTTCTTCCGCAGCACCGTCGCACTTGCGTTTGTCGCGCACCCATCGTGCTCCCGTCGTGCACCCACGCGCCCACGTGCCTGCCCGCACACTCGTGCATGGCGACTTCGCCCGTCGCACAATCGCCCGGAGGCCTTCCACTCGGGCTCTGACCGGCGAATGGGGTGATAGAGGCAAGTTGAATGGTTGTCATACAACATCCAATGAATGGAAACAAACCAATCATCTCATCGGGAGATCGGTTTCCCGAGAACGTTTTCCGGCATAATTAATTTTAACCCTTCTTAAACATTGCTGCGCCGACCAATTCTTGGACCCATCTGCGAGGACCCCGCTTAATAACGCACGGAATTTTCCAAGGTGCGCTGTACTGTGATTCCGACGGATTTTTCCAAGGTGGGCTGTACTGTGATTCCCGCGTTTTCATTGTGGAAATAGATTTAGTACCATCAAAAAATTTTGAGGCATTCAAGATATTGAAGTTTGACAGTTGTAAACTGGATTTAGAAAAATCTTTATTGGATTGTATCAAAATCTTGCTAGAAATTCTATAATTTTCCGACAAAAAACAATCTGTTGAAACTATAGGTATTAGTAAATGTGATTGATATAGACTAATAAAATGCTAAAAACAGGGCACTTTCAATATGCCTGCCCATTGGTTCGAAAGGACCCCAAGAGAACCAAGAAACAACAAAAAAATCCCAAAGGATGGCAACACACCGACCCGATAGAAAAAGAGGACATGAACGCGAATCCTATAGAGAACCAGACACAAGCTGATACTCAAATGAGATAGAAATACACTCAAGAAGAGAATGCCCCAATTACTCATGTGGGGCCACACAATTTAGATCTGCAACAAGAACCACAAATGGAAGTAAGCGGCATCAAACGAACTCATGGATCCAAGGGCTTGGAATCTGACAAAGGGCTTCCATTGATCATAATGGAAAACCGGCTAGCTATTATTGCACCCACTCCCGACCCTCGAGGTTGGAGGGAAGTGGAGAAGAAGAAGGGCAGAAAAGTATAGGCTAGCTGGAACTTATTTTTTTTTTTTCTTTTGATTCCTATCATTATAGGAACAGCCATCTACATATGCATCAACTATATATATTTGCTAATATAATTACCTTAAAAACCTACATATATGGAAAAAAATATTAAACAATAATTAACTATGGCTGCATTTATTTAAAATATAGTTGAGAATTAGTTGACTCTCGTTAAACGTGATAATTATAGTTTAACCATATTAACTATGAGATATTGTTTGAGATATTTAACTTTAATTTTTTAATATTAGTTTTTAAAATATTGTCTTGAAAATTTACAAAAAAATTGATTGTACAGATGTTTAATAACAACTCTCTATTTCATCGAAAAAAAAATCTTATTCTACACATGTTTAATATAAAGTCTATATTTAAAGAAGCTATAAAATTTCTTTGCAACGTAAAAATTTAAAAATTTCAAATTGCTAAACCCTAATGAGGTTCACCATAAAATGGTCTAATTTGGATAATTACCATAAACTTGTCTGATTTGGATATTTTTCTTCTTAAGAAACTAAGTTCACGACGGTGCTCTTGTGACCCTAAATGAAACTTCCGTTTTGATATCTACTTTGCATGCTGAAATAGTTAAACAGTTTATTGCGGCCATACTTGAGTTCCTATTGTTTCTTAATTCATCGTCAATAACTATTGATTTTAAGAGAATATCATGTACAACTCAACAATAATTTAGTGATTTTTTTAAGAGAATGTCATGTACAACTCAACAATAATTTGGAGATCTAATTTCTATTTATCTTGTGAGTATTGAATGAGATTTATCAATAAATGTAATAGTTAATGAGTTGGATTTACGAAATTTAGTTTAAACTAGTACTTATTATATTTATATATAATATTTAACAAAATGCAATTAAGTTTTACTATGCAATTGGTTTTTTAAATTGGTATCTGTGGCTAACTTCCTTAAGGGAGGTATCGATGACGTGGGTGAAGATGTATGTTTAGTTGTTTGGTAGAAAAAGTGTATATGCGGCATAAAAAAGAAGACATCTATCTTGTGGTAGAACTACTATCAATGTTAAAAGATATCTATATACAAAAGCTCGGGAGTGACAGCTACAGTCTTGTTCTTGGTTCTCTTTGCAATTTCTTTGATTTACACGATTGTCGCTTATATTTGCCCAATATCCGAGACTAGTGACTGAAATACACCAATTTTCCGAGACTAGTCGCAACCGTCCCTCACATTTGCCCAATATCCGAGGCTAGTCGCTGAAACATGCCCAATTTCAGAGACTGTCCAATTTTTCATCAATTTTCCTAAACGGCTGTGAAGTGTGACGACCGAAAAATGAAACATTCGGGAAGAGTAAGAGTGATTGTCGCTGCTATCCACTCAAAACCTGCAACGATTTCGGTTCAAAAAACCACTCACTATCCAGCGTATAGAATTCTCAGCCGCTTTGATACCAGATGGTCAGCGCAACGAAAGAAAGTCTGGTGATACCAGATGGTCAGCGCAACGAAAGAAAGTCTGGTGATACCAGATGGTCAGCGCAACGAAAGAAAGTCTGGACCAGGAGAAAGAAAGTCTGAACCAGGAGAGTCTCGCTATTCAGAACGCTCTACATTGTTCATCAACATTACACATTAAATAGAATACATAGTTTTAGGGAAGTTAGAACAACGTACTAAGAAATAGAAACTAATTTCTATCCTGAGGCTACCTGAACCAACTCTACCTATTCTAGGATATTCTCCATTATCTTCAACATTATCTTGAAAAAAATTGTTCGAGATCTCCATTTCATTATAAGTGGGTTCATGCTCTGTTTCGCATATGATGAGTGGTAAAGGGTGTGAAAATCCATGAAGAAGTTGTCAATTCATCCCATGTCGCTGGAAGGGAGCACATTTTTCACGGGCATCTTATGTGAAAGAGATCCAAAGCGGTTGTTACTGAACGTTTTATTGGTTGATTTTGATATGTTTTGGGTTGAGTTTGAAGGTATACAACGATTAGAGTTTTCATATTTTGTATCTTCATGATTCGTTGTCACTCATATGGATTACCTCAGCCAAGATGGGAACATATGTTCCATCCCAGTTTTTTTTCATTGCGCCAACTACAACCGGCAGGTCTACACGTTGGACGTGAGCATGATTTCCTCTATTGTTACCTGCTGCAAATTCAGAGAGGTCAAATATTGTTATTCTTGTATTGGGTTGTGACTTTTTCCACTAAAAAGCTATTGTACGATATATCTCTCTCAGGGTTATAAATGAGTGCAAGGTTTCTGTCATTTCCAATGAATGAGATGCAATTACTAGCAGCACGAACTCAACCTTTAGGAAATAATTCAAATTCTTGAACCAAAACATAAACGAAAGATGGATGAAATTGAGATCATGGGACTACGAGACTAAAGCTATTTGAGTGGTGTTCGGGGAGTCTACGATAATTTTGGGACCTCTGTGTTTGTGATTGTTTATAATATTATGCTAGATCATGTGGTTTTAATATGGTGGTTAATACAGGGTTGTGTAGTAGTTAAATTATTAGTCTTATAATTTGTTTGTAAATTAAGAGATAATGAACATTCAAAATCAGATAAAAGGGTAATGATGTAATAAATGACTTTAGATATATTTCGTATTTAGATGACTCTTCTACACAACTAATAGTACAATGGTTGGAACCCTTATATCTGGGTAGATGGGAGCTTATTCAAAGAATGAGTATTAGTTCAATTTGTATTGCAAAGAGGTAATTGATTGTCTGAAGCTACTAGAGATGGAGTGGTGTAAAATTTTGTATGGATGGTTGCCCACATATTTTAGCAGTTGTGGATCTAGGGAAGGATCCCTCATTTATTGAAGATGTGGGAGTGTTCTTCTCGTGAGGCTATGCGTTATCTTGGGACACTTTTAAGTAATTGATTTTGGGAGATTCGTGGTTCAGGATTTTGAGAGTGGAACTCAGGAATCCAATTTACCAACTACACGGTTACTAGGGTTATGAGACAACTTGATTGAGTTCACTGTATGTGATGTCAAAGATGTTTAAATAAGCCAATGAAGACTTTGCACACATGAATATCAAAGACAAGTACTTGTTAAAGGAGGGACTTGGAGATTTAACTCGTACCTGTCTTGTGGACAGTGAATAAGGTTCATCATAAAAAGTGTAATATTATGTTAATTGGTTAATTGTTAATTAGTTATATTTGGAAAATTTAGTCTAACTTAAATAGCTTCTACTTTAGTATTTAGATAAAGTATTTTTTCAACTAATTAATTGTATGATTAACATAGAATTTCAATCCTTAACTCATACCCCCAATTATATTTATATGTGATTTTTAATAAAATGCAATTAAATTTTGATATACAATTGGTTTTTCAAATCAATATCAGACTAAATATCAGACTAATTCTTCATGTTGTCCCTTTTTCTTTAACTGTACATTTATTTTTTATATATATATATATATATATATATATAAACGATTAAGCCTCCTTACATTAAGTTGACTGGAAGTAAAATTGGAGTTGTAGAATTTTACGACAGCATACGGATACAAAATTGGTTTATTTTTGGAATTTTTTAGACAGTGATTCTAAAATAGGTTTTCTCTATTTATTTTAGGCAACACATGTGATTTTTTTAAAATAAAATAATAGACAACATATAAACTGGGAAGGTTTTTTTTACCATTGTAAATTTTCAGCAAAATGTTTTTGGTAGGATGTTTGCTTTTTTTATTTTGGAATGAATTTACAATTTTGTAAAGATATTTTTATTAATTTGTAATATCTTTTACTAAGTGAAAAGTAAATATTTTAATTTATTTCTACTTAAATGATCTGGCAAAGAATGGCTTACTAAGTATGAATGAGTTATAAATATAAATGTTTACTTTTCTAAATTTAATTGATAAATATTGCTTATGGTCACTTATAAAATTATGTGAAAAAATGCTAAATGACTGTTTCACTTACAAAACAGTTAGAAAATAAAACAGAGCCAAGAACATGAGGGGAGAAAGCCTAAGGCAATCTTGTGAACTTGGTACCTAGTTAGAGGAGGTCTAAGAGATGATAATGAAGTTATAAACTTGTGATCCTCATACATGAAATTATTGAGGGAGGCAAGACATTGCCAAGTAACAAACTCTTGAACTAGTTGGCCATTGGAATCCAAGCTAAATCCTGTGTGCTCAGTTTTAGCCTTGACACTGGACCTTGTGGAGTTAGAGAATATCTAGGGTTGGACCTATTATTATCATTGTTAAGATCACTGTTCTCGAAGGGAAACTGACCTGCGGGAGTTCTGGTAGTGGATACCATACATGTTGATTGAGTGGTGCAATTTTTTTCTTGGTGATTTTGTGGCTGGTTCAGGCAGTTAAAGAAAAATAAGTGATTGATCGGTTATCTGTGGTATTTTTTTCCTACAGTAGGATTCTTTTTGTAACATGGACCTCGTTGTATGGATGCTAGTTGTCGTTTTCATTCACTAGAAATAACTTAAATCGGTGAACTAGGTTAGTTTATAGGCTAATGTGGTTAAGTAGCAGCGCAAAAAGAATCTTGAATTCTGGATGAGGGAATTGGAATGAATGATTAGGTATGATAGGATTAGGTCCCGGTCAAAAGATTTTGGAACGAGCAACAAAAAACAATGAAAATAATAGACCATAATTTCACAATATGGTTCCATGAACATATAACTATGGGATATTTATAACTAAACAAATACCGGGCATCATTTTTCTAAAAACAAAAAGATTAATAAAATAACATGGGCCATTACAAACTACTATATCTACTATTCTTGTGACAGTAGTAATAAGTAGTAAGAGCATAAAACCCCAAATTGGGTAGCTAACTATAAAGATTTATTTTAAAAAAATGAAACAACGATAACATAGAAGGCAGTTAAATTATACACTAAATGTAGCAGAAAAGGAATGCTAACAGTCCTTTGAAATCTATTAAACGAATATATAAACATGTTAAAATTAAATAAGACACCATTCAAAATTAGATATCAATACATATGTAACTGATAGTGATTTCTCAACAGATGAAAGACCACGGGAAGAAATATAACCGTCGAAAGATAGGGTTACAACAAAAAATAATTAAATTGTTCATGCATGCAAGAAAAATCAAATATTTTTTGCAAGAGAAACTTTATAAATAAGTGTCGTTGAAAGCCATAGGTCATAAATGTATTTATAGGTGCATGAAGTGGGGGTCGGAAGTCGTGAAAGGCTAACTATCATAACTATCTAAAATAATATAAAAACCAAAACTCTTGGTGCTAAGCTCTAAGGGTTGCGTAATACAGACCTCCATTCAATTTTAAAAAAATTAATAAATTTATTCCCTTAAGTTAAAGCTTGTGTCGCATGACCAAATCTTGATTCCCTAATTATCCATAAAGAGGCATGACCCACAGCGGTCAAGGTCAGCTATCAGACAAAAGCCTACGTGGGTTAGTTGTAAACATTTGGAAAACTTGAAAAAAAAACAAATTGCAAAAGATATCGTAGTTGGAAGGTGTAAGCCATCGAGAATTGAAGTCCTAGGATTGATAATTCCTTCGAAAGAAATGATAAATTTTGAACCTGGAAAATCCAAATGGAAATAAACACTTAGCAAGCATTATAGTTGGGCGAGGTAATCATTAAATAAGAGAACTAAAGAAGTTACCTAAGTTACCTACAAATACCTTTAGAAAGGTCGCCATTCCAAGCCTGTAAATGAGGGCTAGCCAAAATTATTATATTGGAGAATGATAGTATTGAAAAGGAAAGAAAAACTTTGTACACCTACCTTGATCCTAACATGAAGAGTACGATAACTTCTAATGCTACAGCTCTAACTGAGAGAAGGTGACTCTAGCTCCATTAGGACAGTAAACAACTAGTTTTGTAACAAATTCCTTATATCACTAAGAAATAAAACAAATAAATGAGAGTATCATTGTAAACCATAAACATTAGTGGTCTAGGATGATGAAATTACCTAACCATGGAGAGCCACCAATAAATGAATGGGGGAAAATCTGACGTGATGCTTTTTCTTATAGATCTAAACCCTCGCTGGGCAGGAGGCACAACTAAGAGTAGTGGCATGACAGAAGGGGGAGGTAGTTACCCCAAAACTGCTCAATACCCTTTTCCACCATAGGCTATCAACCTTAGAATTTGAACCAGTGATCCCGCGGCAACGCCTAACCAGCCATCTTCAGGGTATTTAATGCCCGGGGATATGCACGTAGCTGAGCCCGATAACACGGGAGCCAAAATATTAGTTAATGCCGAAACTTGGCTTTCGCATGTTATCGTGCATATCCCCGGGCATTAAATACCTTGGGGATGGCTAGTTAGGCATTGCCGTGTTCCCAGCATCAATCCCGGTGGATCGTGTCCCAAGAAATTTATCGGAGGCTAGTTGTAGGAAATCGAGAAGGTTCCTTTAAGGAACCTCGTCATGTTCCAAAAATCTTAAGCTTGATCTATTATAATAACGCATATTCATATAAACCATTGGAACATGTATAACCAATGATGAATATAATACTATTCCAGTGCTCTTAGCTGAAGAAGAATTAAGACCTAAATCAAGATAGATTACCATAAAACGATCATGCCTCTAAGTTACTACAGGGAACAATTAGTTTTTTTATCTAGGTTGAACTGAAATAAAAGAAATCGGAATTACATTTTCCTTAACTATGGATGATGTAGATGCCATGTCTATGAATTAATAATTAAAGGTAAAAAAATTAAAAATTGTAGGAAGATGTTACAAGTAGTATTATCGCTTAGGGGTTCAATATTGTGGCTTGTTTAAGGGAAAAGGGTTCAATATTGTGGCTTGTTTAAGGGAAAATAGTAACAAACCTTGTTATTTTCCATAAAAAAGAAGAATTGGAAATATGAAAATTCCACTTACATGATTAAATTTTGCACCCTTATCTCAATCAAATCTTGAGATATGGGTGCATCTGTGTGAAGAAATTTAGTCCATATCCACTATATTGTTTTAAATTGGTACGAAATTAACGAAATAAATCACCAACTAAGAGCTGGAAATGAACAATAAATTAGAAACCAAAAATATTTCTAGGTTGTAGGGCGAAGGAAAATAGATCGAAATAAATCTTATTATGTGATTTTAGTTATAAAAATAGTGGTGGAATCATTGTTGAGGAACCCTTACCCACAAGAAGGGATATTTGGGCACCTAAAAGAACAAACAATTGTTTGGAAGATTTATTTAATAACACATAAATTATTAAATCATATATTATAAATATTGGATAGTGAGTAGAGAGAGAATTTTAGAATCTATAACAATAGGGAAGTTTATGGGTAGATAAATCAAGACACAAATACATGTATAAATGAAGTAATGTATCAAGCCCTACATTATTAAAAAATTATAAAATATCAAATTGGTATGTTAAGAGAGAAGGAAGGGTGTTGCATATGAAATCACCCTAAAAAGTTTGGGTTTATCTACATGATCATTACCTATTTATAGTTGCAAGACCCTTCTGTTAATTTAAAAAAAAAAACATGTTTAAATACATACTTTATAATATCAATAATCATAGAGATGTTTTAGATTAAACATCTAGTATGGATTGTTGAAGAATGAGACAAATATAAAAAGGGGTAAAGATACTATTGGTAAGTGATACTTAATTGTTACACTAGGTACAATTGGAAATTAATCATGTGATTGGTATAAGCTACTTCCTCGCATATATAGTAGATGTTGACCAAAACCCTAGCTCAGAGAGTGAATGAGGGAAATACTTGGTAGTAAAAAAATAAATTTTCAAATCCTAACAAAAGAGTAATATTGCCTCTATATGGTTTGTTAGTAAGGTCTTGTTCCAAGACCTACACATATCACAATCTCATATATCAAAGGAATGAAATGAATTTCACAATTAACTTATTCACATTTTCCATGCATAGACTACTACACAAAGGGAACTTTTACGACATTTTTAAAGACAAAATAAATCTTTTGTCTTAAAAAGTCACTTTTTATTTAGTTATTTTACATTAAAATTTAATATCAATTGAATTGTCTTAAATATAAATTTTAAGACAAAAACAGTTTGAGACAAAAATATTTTAAGACAAAACTTTATATTTAAGATAAAAATAGTTTAAGGCAAAGATATTTTAAGACAAAAATTTATGTTTAAGACAAAAATATTTTAAGAAAATACTTTATACTTAAGACAAAAACAGTTTTAGACAAAAAAAAATTGAGACAAAACTTTATATTTAAGACAAAAACAATTCAAGCTAAAAATATTTTAAGACAAAACTTTATATTTTAGACAAAAACAGTTTGAGACAAAAATATTTTAAAACAAAAAGTCTATATTTAACACTATGGAAATTAAGATTAAAATCATTTAAAACATGTAATAATTAAGACAAAACCATATCTATTAAGACAATATTATTTAACATCTGCAAAATTGACTTTGACAGTGTACCCTAAGTCCACCAACTTGCAGGCTAGTATTGTCTCATGCCTATATCAAGGTTATTATTTCACTTACCATTAACGTTATCTTATATAAAGATGAATATTTTTTTGTCTCTTCGTTTTGTGGAGGTAGCCAACTCTGAAGAACACGACAACTTTTCCTGGCAAGATTTCTCGAACATCAATTCCTGTTTTATCCCTTGGATCTCTACTAATACGATTAGAGACAACTTGTTTGATATTGTATTTATGAAGTTTGCATAGAGATTCTATTATAATTAAGTTTATACGTTCAAAAAAGTGTCAAAACTTTTTGAAAATCAGTTAAGAGTTTTATTACAAACAAAGTGGGCTTAAGTGTAAGACTAGGTAAACGTTTGGTGTGAAAATGTGGCATAAGAGTTAAAAATTCATGTTGAGAAAGGTGTTTATGTCATGTCAATTTTTTTTACCCAAGTTTTTGCACCAATGAGATGCCAAAAATAGGTGGCGTTACGAAATATTTTATTAGTGCCTACAAGTCGTGCTACAAAATATTTTCATCATGCATACAAAATTTTGAAAAAAATAAAGTTTTATAACTATCACTTAGGTCATTTAGACACTTTAAAAGTTTTTAATGAAATTTAATCCGTGATATGAATTTATGTGATGGTTTGAGGTGGTTTTAAAATGTAAAAAAAAGGTTTAGAGAGCATGATTAAAACTATAATTGTGCCCAAATCAGCCATTTCCATCAAACCTAGGGGACTGAATGGCAACAGATAATGAAATTGCTAGCAATTTTTGACAACGGATGGTAGAGTGCTTCTTTTTTATCAGTTAGGCAATGGGAAATTCATGTAATGTGAGACGATTTGAACTAGATGGAGTATGGTTAGATCTGTGATGAATTTTCACCTTTATTCAAAAATAGATGATGGGAGTCGATTTTCCAGCGGTTTCATGGTTACAATCTGAGTTGGTGTGATGATTTTATTTACTCTTTTGATGGAAACATAGATCAGCTAAGAGGAATTAAGTTTACAGTCACTGAAGATTCAATAGCAGAAACCACAGGGTTGCCTACCAAGGGTGAGAAGTGGTTCAAGAAACGAATGATGCAAAATGTGGATCTCAACTTCTTTCTAATAGGAGAACATCAGAATCCTAATTGGAGCATGGGAATCCTTCAAAAGATGTTGAAGCCTAAATGGTCTAACATTTTAAATATTGTGCAGAACTTTTTACATGTGAAGGTCGGTATTCCAAAATCAAGCTTTACAGCATGAGGTCTTTAGGTCATTTAGCTTGTTTGGAAAAATGAGCTTGCCTTATTTCTTACATCAAAGTCTGCTTAAAATGTCGACTAAGGCCAAAATCAAACCAGAACTATTACCTCACGATATATGTCACCATGGCCTGACTAAGATATTGTATATAGATGAGTTAGATAAGCAAATATAAACCATGAGGCCAAGGACATGGAGAAACTTGCACTCAGAATACCAAGAAAGGGTAAGGCTAAAACTCACGTTGAAACCCTAGGCTTTGAAATAGAGGCTTAACAACTCATGTTCTTGTTGAGAATAACCTTATAAGGGAACCAAAGGATAAGGTCTATGAAAAGTGAAAAATAAGACAATAAACACAAATTTTAGAAAAAGTGGAAGTAAGGCATCAAGTAGAAAAAAGTGGAAAGGAAAGCAGAGTATGGAAATAGGGGATGAAGACACATAAACAGAGCTGAGGGTTTACCATAGGAAACCCGTTACTTGTCCTTCAAAAAATTAAGATTGAGTTTTAAGGCAAATATTAATCCTAAGCTAAAGGAACCAGAAATAATTGATGAAAAAGAGAATGTGAAGTCTTCAAAGGGAAGGAAAAAGGCTACGAAAAAAGGGAAAATAGACTATGTGGGTAGGAAGGGGAAAGGAGCTCTAAAAGCTAGTAGAACTATACATAAGGGTAATAGAAGGATCACAAAAAGACAAGAAAAGTTAAAACTCCTTGTTCATGGTACAAAAGTTATGGAAGAATGATAAAGTTACCTCATTGACAAGGCAATATATGAAACCCTAATTTTGTTGAAAAATGGTAATATGTAATAAAGATTTTGCCACTAAAGGAGAGCAGAAAATACGAGTCCACATAAGAAAGAAGGACCTTAAAGAGTGTAAATAGTTGCATAATTTCAACAAATTTCACAGGTTCATGTATTAGTTTTGCTACACAGGAGGAATACAAGCTACAGTTCTATATTCAAAGCTTACAAGGGTGTGAATAGTTTCAGTCCTACACTTCAGCTATGACTCATCCTTTTCCCAGAAGAATAGGGGAGGATGCGTACAATAATTTTAAAATGCTTTGACTATTGTTTAATTGACAAATAGAGATATGAAAAGATATAAGGATAGGTTTTTAATTATGTCTTGTAAATTAAACTCTGAGATATTGTAAATGTTTTACAGTTATGCTACCATAAGTTGTCAATTTTAAATTTCCAGTTTTACTTTTTGGTTTTCAACAATACATTCTTAGTTTGTAGTTTCATTATGGACATCAGTGTGGTACAATTTATAGGTTGCATGGTTATTACTTAGGAGTCGACCAATGGACCATGAACATGGTCAGTGTGTTCTTTACTCCCTCTTGGGGAAATACTAACCCCATTAGAACTAGTTGTTAGCACTAAGTATATACTTTCAAAAAATGGTCAGTTTTTATTTTTTAAATCAGTGAAGAGTTTTATTACAAGCAAAGTGGGCTTAAGGGTAGAACTACATAAAATGTTGGTGTGAAAGCATGGCATAAGAGTTAAAAAAGCATGTTAAGAAAGTTGTTTATGTCATGCCAATATTTTTTTACCTAACTATTACACAATTAGATGTCAAAAATAGGTGACGCTACGAATCTTTCAAACTTTTCCCTTCCAAGTGCTTTGGTGAAGATGTCTGGAATCTACTCACTTGTGGAACAATGCCAAAGGTGGATTGTTTTGGCCTCAACATGATGTCGAATCAAATGGTATTTTTTATTAATGTGCTTCGTTTAATCATAGAACTTTCGGTCCTTGGCCAACCTTATTGCCGAAGTGTTGTCAACCAAAAGAGGATTTGAAGTGTTGTCATTCAAAAAAGAATTTTTTTACATCCATTTGATGGAATTTCCAACCATTTTGAGTTGCCAAGAAAATGAGTGTCGAGATGGTAGCCTATTTTTCTATGGCGGCGAAGTCTCCTCATAATCGACCCCTTCTTTCTATGCAAAAAATTTTGCTAGAAGCCTTCCTTTATGCTTGTCAAGCAAACCATCTACTTTATGCTCATTCTCAAAGACACACTTGCGAGCTATTCATTCAGTTCCCAATAGAAGATCAACCAGCTTCGAGGTGTCATCCTTTATCAAAGTATCATATTATTTCTGCATTTCTTCTTTCCATTCATCTTGAGAAGTGACTTCTTTGAAGGAAGTTGGTTCAAAATCTATAGACAAATTTAGTTCACAATCATAAGAAACATCCACATCAACAGGTGAATCAGGATCGTATACATCACCTCCATTTTGTCCAGTTGAGCTTCTTGTTCTTGTCTTTCCAACCTCATCACAGTGAGCACTTTCAAGCGTATTTGTGGGCCATTTTGGAGGACCTTTTTAAGATGGCCCAGGTTGCTCAGTTGATTGATATTGGGAAAAATCAATACTTAGGATCCTAATTTTGTCAATCATATCACTCAAATTGTCATATTGATTAATGGATGGAGCTTCATGTTGGGGAGAGAGTGCTTCTGAAGGACATTCCACATATTGATCATCAGAGAATGATAAGGAATCTACATTTTATGGGTTTCAAAACATGTTGAAACATTTAATAGGATGTTGCATGCAAATCTATGACATGAAAGACTCGCATAACTTTATTCTCTCTCATTTATAACTCAAGAATCTTTGTTGGAAATGATCATGTCCGCCACCACATCCTGCTTAATATAATATTAGGCATATATTATCATACAAATCATGTGTCATCCATAAATCATAATCAACCATATGTTCCACATAACCATGATCATCCATGGATCTATGTGTCTCAATCCTGGATCACCATCCATGGTATACACCTCTTTCAAATGTGGGACACCAAAAGAGGAAACGTTGATAATATGTACTTAACCCATTCTATAGCCCAGTATGACCCCGACGTGTAATTATGTCCATGCTCAAAGTTATTAATGTTGGCGACCAAATAAATAAAAGATTAGAAATCTAAATAATGTTTATGTTCGTGTCTCCAATAAATAATAATAGTGAAAATAGAAAAGAAATATTGTTTGCCCTACAAAAAACTGAAGATAACCATATAGATAAAAAAAACTACAATACAATTATCTCATGAATTTAGATATAAAAAAATTACAATACAATTATCTCATGAGTTTAATAGTTCTTTTATCATATACTTTGAATTTGAATGGATCATAAATTTAACTTCAACAAAAAAATTTACCACATTAAAATTCGAAATTAGGTAAAATTTTAAACATCTTATTTACTCTTTACTAAAGCCATTACCATTTCTTAAATCAAAGTAAAAAGTTTAATTTAACACAAAGAATCCAAAATCTTGCTCTAGAATCTCTTAATATTTCTTTTAATTAATTATTTCTAAAATAAATCTTTAAAATGAAAACCATATCCTATGGATATATTAAAATCTCTAGACACAAATATTTCCACATCAAAATTGTAATATTCCAAAATATTCATTTGATGTAGTTTAATTATAAATTTTGTTATCATGCTATGTAAAAAACATCATTAAATCTAATATTAATACTGAAATATTATTATTCATATTATTATTAGTATTAAAGGCTAGAAAGGTAGGAAAGAAGAAATACACAAAGAGGGAAATGTGGAGAAAAAGAGAGTGACAAGAAAGAGAGAAAAAAAAATGTTTATATTAATAAAATAATTATCTGAAAATTATTTAATTTACTATGCACTTAGTAATAATATTTTGACAAATATTTTCACTTATTGCTTTATTATTATAATATATAATAATAATAATAATCATTATTATTATTATACAATTAATAATATTAACACTTAAAAAAATAATAAATTAACTTTACATTATTGACAATTTATGTTTTTCCTAATTAAATTTGTTCGCATTACATTAAGATTTTTATTTTGCAATTTACAGTTCCATAATATTACATTTTACATTACATTTTTATATTTTCCATAATATATTTAATCTTTTACATCTTATATTTTACTATATATATTTTAATTTTAATATATATATATTTATTTCTCCGCATACATATTTATATTAACCCTCAGCATCTTCCCCATATCAGACTGTGAAGTGCTTACCTGCTAAATCAGAAAACTCAAAATGTTAGGCTAGCAGCTGCACTTTAAAACGCTATTTTAATGTATAAATCACAAAACCGAAAATTATAAGATCACCCGAGCATCAGTGGGAGCGGCTGTTTCGTGCATGTAATTCCATAAAATAATTTTCCATGAAAGATATTTAGTAGAGCATTCTCAGTAATTAATTAATGATATAGTATAATATATATAAACTCATTGGACCTACATGAGGATAAAAGATTAGCAGGCGTGCTTCATACATAACATTACAGTTCATCATAGTTGTTAATCATGTCGTGTAATCTCAAAATAAATATTTACAAATGAAGGATATCTGCACCCAACAATGTCGGCCAGAAGGTTAATTTTCAATGTCGGCAGTACGTCTAAGAATTAAAGAAACAATGTTCCACGTAGTAGAAGATCGTCTCACCATAACTGTTGTTGTCTCAACAGTTGTCCAAAGGTCATTGACATTTCGCTATCAGATTGCCGTTCCCATGTAATTACAGGACACAACAAATAAAATGTAGGTATGATGCTAAAGGCAATACAATCCCATTATATGAGGCTCAAAATAACTATTAAAATCGGTCATTTTGTACACCATAAAAGCTTTTAATCTCCATGACGACATACTGGAGAGATGTCCTCTCTCCACAATAACGTCCTCCTTGTCCTTTTTCACAAGGCGATATTCATGTAGTTCAACGCTAAGCATCCATATCATATGGTAATACAAACTAAGATCTCATCTAGAAATAGTAAATAAGTGACAGCCAGAGAACTTACTGCTCTTAGACGTTACTTCCCATTTTTCGTCTAGTATTACCTCGATAGATACCTAATACTTAAAAATTTTTACCTTTTTGGAATTTGTACCCATTTGCATAATAGTCAATTTGGTATATAATCAATTCGGCTTGTGATAAGCCTTTTGTTGGAAGAATCACCACACCTCTATAGAATCAGTAATTTCCACCATGGGGATCCTAGTCACTGGCTTGTAATGTTTACCAACACCTGCGGGTTTTGCTATAACGGCAAACCTCCACATGGTATCAGAGCACAGGGATTTGTAAATCATTGTACAAACAATTTTATTTGCAGGTTCAGAAGATTGAAGCAACAACATAGAATGGAGTCTAAATTGGAGTTTCCACAATCGGCAATTCTCACTCCATATAATTATTTCGAATAGAAACCAAAGATTCAACTTCATCTCAGAAGTAGAGGCTTATTTCGAATAACCATGGAAATGGAAGTTGAACCAACATGGGCAATGGAGAAAACAAGATATTTCAATCGCATGGACGAGGCCTTCGGCATCCTATGTTTATCTATTTCTTCGGAAGTGCTATTTCATGTTGAATCATGTTCAACTCCAAATGAAGTATGAAAAAAATTGGAAGAATTGTTTGGAAAACAGGATGAAATGCAAGGTCACATTCTCGAAAATGAGTTAAACTCATTAGATCCGAGAAATTTTGAGAACATTCAAGATTTTTTTACAAGTTATAAAGCCTTGTTGGTTTAGCTGAAAGGATGCGGGATCGACAAATCTAAACAAGAAAATCAGTTGATTCTTTCCATTTTATCAAAACTTGGTTCAGAGTATGCAGTATTCGTCTCTACATTCCACACAGTCAGATCTGCAACTGGTGCAGATTGGAAGATGCCCTCACTGGATTATTTTATTCATTCTTTGATGCATGAGCAAGATAAGCTCATCAAAATGGGCACACTTAAAAATTCCAAAGCGCATGCACTTACTGTGCATGCAAAAGGAAAGGCAAATTCCAAAGACCATCAGAAAGGAAAAGGGAAGAAGGATGATGATCCAAGAAAGGGAGGACATCCCAAACCCCTGATGGATCATCTGGCTCAAAGGAAAGGAAAGGAATGAAAGGGCAATCAATGTGCAATTATTGCCACCGTGGTTTTCATCCTGAATCTGCATGCATGAAGAAGACTATAGATCTTATGGTGCAGACACTCCAGCAACACAATCTTGGAGACCACATTCCTAAGAATGCTAAGAAGAAGTCTGGAGAAAAAACACCAGATCCAAGAGGTAATGGGCATGCTTTGATTGCTCTTCATTCTGCACCACAAGAATGGATCATCGATTCAGGAGCTTCACATCATATTGCTTCTTCAAAGGAATCCTTTTCTTCTCTACATGCATACTCAGGTCCTCCCATTCTCATGGGGGATAATTCTACAGTTGCAGCAACTGGACAAGGAAGAGTGCAATTCGAAGATGGAAGTTTTGAAAATGTCTTGCATATTCCAAGGCTTTCTGTGAATCTTCTCTCAGTGTATCAGATGACACACACAGGCAGTGGAAGGAAAGTGGAATTTACCCCAGATTCCATGAGCATTTATGACATGCAAACCAATTTGAAGATTGCATCTGGCAAGGTAAATGATCAATCTCGTCTGTATACATTTTCTGATTTTGTTCCTCAATCAGATTCTATTTTGCTACTTACGCATGCAAATGAAGAAAGTAGGATTTGGCACGAGAGATTTGGGCACTTGAATTTCAGATATATGCAACACCTTAGTAAGCAAGGGATGGTCAAACGATTGCCAACCATTGAATTTTCAGATGGTGTTTGTAATGGATGTGCTCTTGGAAAGCATCCACAAGAAAAATTCGAGAAGGGGCATGCATGGAGAGCTTCTTCATCTTTGGAACTTGTACACAGTGATCTCATGGGTCCATTTCCGGTGCTTTCAATTAGCAAAGCAAGATATGTGTTGTCATTTATAGATGATTACACAAGATTCACTTTGGTTTACTTCTTGAAACTCAAGTCTGAAGTTTTTCAACATCTAAAGATTTTCAAAGCGCATGCGGAAAATCAGTTTGGTAAACGCATCAAAATACTCCGCACAGATAATGGGACGGAATATGTCAACAAAGATATCAAGAATCTTTGTGATGAAGCAGGCATACGGTTGCAGCATACAGTTCCTTACACTCCACAGCAAAATGGCGTGGCTGAAAGGAAAAATTGGTCTTTGAAAGAGATGGCTAATTGCATGTTGCATGCAAGATGTCTTCCGTCGAAATTGTGGGCCGAAGCTATTAATTGTGCCTCATACATCCAGAACAGATCTCCTCATAAATCTGTTACTGGAAAAACATCTTTTGAGGCTTGGACTGGCATGCAACCTGAAGTTAGTCATTTCCGCATTTTTGGATATCGAGCATGGGCCCGCATTCCTCTAGAGAAGAGAAAGGCTTTGGAGCCTCAAAGCAAAGCATGCATGTTTGTTGGATATTCTGATGAAGTCAAAGGGTACAGATTGCTTGATATCCACACTGAAGAGCTCTTTATTGAAAGGAGTGTAAAGTTTGACGAAGATATTTCGCATGCACCAGTAGATGAACTTGTTACCAAATTTTCATTCTTTTCTCAATTCTTTCTCGCTTCCTTCCTTCTCTTGCAAGCTTGTTTATTGTTTCGCAGATCTAGATCTGTGTATCTCAAAAATCTACATGGTATCAGACCTTGGACCCAGGTTCGATTCCCCCAAGTTGTGTTTGAGGGGGGTGTTGGAAGAATCACCGCACCTCTATAGAATCCGTAATTTCCACCCTCGGGATCCTAGTTACTGGCTTGTAATATTTACCAACACCTGTCAGTTTTGGTGTAACGGCAAACCTCCACACCTTCCCTCAATGGATCTTCATCACTACTATCAGGATGTTGTTTAGCTCTTTATAGTGTAGGCGTTCCTTAGTTGTACCCATAGAATCTTGACTCCATTGAAACTCAAATAGTTACATTTAGATATTATTCGATAAGTTCCCTTCGATCTTATTAGTGGCAGCTTTGGGTACTGCACGGACTCTAGCGATCGGTAGAGCGTTGACCACGGATTAACTATTCATTTGAGCAAAAAATTTCATGCTTTACCAAAATTTATCCAAAGGGTTGCAGTGGTAATTTCGTTTCATTTAGTGTCGAGTTCTTATTAGAACATTCGCGTGTCACGAGGAAACATTACACATCCAAACTTTTCCTATCCCAAAGTGTGAAAGAAACTAAAAGCTTTTACAAATCATATCCGAACTTTCTGAATCAACCGCTTGAAGTAATGCTAATTTCAAAATAAGCATTAAATCTGAAACATTAAATGTTTGAAATGTTTTAGATATATTTCATTACAATGGTACTCTAAGTGCAGTTGCTTCTTCCAGCTAGCCACCTAGTAACTCTAGCGATCTAGCAACTATAGTCACTTGCCAACATCTCTAGGTACTTGCCACCTCTGGTTGCCACAACAAGAACGTTGGTTCTTCTGTGAGTGTCGCAAAGACGTTCACGTTCTTCTGTGAATGAATTACCATGGAAGAGAGCACAATTTCGCTCTGAACATTTCATCAACTAACCCTTCTTGAGGAGTAGTTCAACGATCATAGTGGCACTTTGAGCATTTCATCAACTGACCCTACTTGAGGAGTAGTTTAACGACCTAGCTTGAGGAGAAGGATCTGTACCCCGCAGATGGAGAAGGCTCTAATTCTAGACTACACAAGCTGCTTCAACTGAGCTCATTTATCATCCAATTTTGGTAACAATACATAATGAAATTGAAGCAAATCATTAGGATACTGCAACACATTTCCCGGTAACACTACATAATTTTGGTAACACTAATAATTTTGGTACCAGTTACAACTCCACATATAGGTTCATTCCCATATAAATATACGGAGCTACCATTTACAACTACACATATAGGTTCATTCCCATATAAATATACGGAGAATGCAGCAGAGCCATTTGCCTAGGTGGTCAAGATCGAGGCTGAGAAGAAACAATAACAAAGACATGCGAGATCTAGCAGCAACAATAACAAGGACATGCCCAAAGACATACGAGATCTAGTAGCAGCAATAACAGAGCCATGCCCAGGAGCATAGGGTAGAGCATAACTTGTACATCATTCATCCACACACATCAAAATAATTATGAGATAGAGACATGCAAAGAAAACTGGGATAATCCCCAGCTTGGTAAGTGACTATTAGTGCAATTCATTTTTTTCTCGTTAGAAATTTTCCATTTGTAAGAATGAAAGAATTTTTTTATATGTTACTCTTTTCTGGTGGAATCGGGAAATGCTTCTGATTTTTTGGGTCATGTCACGAAGGGAGCAGCGGGGGAATTGCACCGCCTCAAAGCAGGATTTTCCATATTATACCCTGAGATCCCATTTGATTGAGTAAAACAACTCTTCAACTAGTGTATTTATATGTTTCATTCCACTTTTCTTTTTCCATAAAATAAATAATGAAGTAAAGGCTATGAGTGGGCAGAAAAATCTCCTAGAAAACCAGACTTGGAAAGACCTACGACCCATTTATGTCTTAGAAAACCAGAATTGGAAGGACCTACTACCCATTTATGTCTTAGAAAACCAGAATTGGAAGGACCTACTTCCCATTTAACTAAGCTTACGAGCCAGCTATAGGCGCATGATCGAACGATGACTACTCGGTCTTGATCTACGGTCTTCTATCTTTTCTTCTGCCTTCCATGCCTCCTACCTGATAATATCCTGATAATCGCCTTGCCTCCTACCTGATAATATCCACTGAAACATCCCTAGGGTACCTTAACAAACTCACACAAGATTACAGAACAAAGGCAATGGGATAAAAGAGTTTCCAGAGCTAGTTTCTGCAAGCCAATGTTTTGAAGCACATTTCTAGTTTGACTGGAGCTACTGTGGAGTTTGCTTGAATGGGGCTGCCATTTTTTCATTTTAAGTTACTTCCTTATCAGAACAACTAAAATACTCTTTCTGAAGAATCATACCAATAAGCTCGATGCACATTTTCCATTATAATGCAAATTCTACAAATTCTATTAAAGAGAAGGTTTTATATTTCAAATGTGTATGCCAATAATAATCAGCAGTCTATCTGCGTTCACTGTTTTTGTTAAATTGTAATTGATTGGTTGTGAAATAAGAACAGGAAGGACCTTACGTTCGGGCCACCCAGTGTACTCGAATGGACAACCACCATTCAACAAGGATTTATAGGCTTGTGACATAAAATGGTTTAGATTTACTTTTTTTTCCTCTTCCTGCATTCTGGCTTCCTATTCTCTTCTTTTCTCTTCCGTTGTCACTTCCAGTCACAATACATTCGTGCAAGGTCTATTGCAACATTTCCTGCCAGATGTGGTCTTTGAATTCTGCTTCTCAACAGAATTGGAGGTCATTCCGTGCACCCGTCCCACATCAATCCATCCATTCTAAACAACTATCTATTCAGCAAGTTAGGAAAAGAAAGCCCTCTTGTTTCCTCCCCTCTCCAAGCGAGCGGCGCTGAAAATGATTCCCTCACGAGTAGAGCCATGAAATGACATTCATCGTAATAGATATTTGCCCGTGAAGACTAGGTTTCGTCTGAATAAAACATAGCAAAATACAAGGGTTTTATATATTCTGGGCCAACCAAACTTTGTGCATGTAATCAAACTGGTAGTCCATCAATATCTAAATAAATATATCAATCAATCATAGTTGTTTGGTTAACCCTCATCGTCTAGCTCGCCCAAACTTTGTGCATGTAATCAAACGGGTAGTCCGTCGATATCTAAATAAATATATCAATCAATCATAGTTGTTTGCTTAACCCTCATAGTTGTTTGCTTAACCCTCATTGTCTAGCTCTTGAACATCAATTCGACTATGATCCTCAGATTGTGAATGGTTAATTCTCCATGGGGAAACAACACAAAAATTTTAGAATTTGACATGCATTCCAGAATTATGAACAAGTGGGCAAGATGTGGGCCCACATATTTAGTTGGGTTGTCATCCATATTTAGTTAAATAAACTAACATATAATAATTATTTAGTTGGGTTGTCATCCATATTTATTTAAATAAACTAACATATAATAATTGGTTAACTACTCTATATACTCTTCCCTTTAAAAAAATTCTACATGTATATCCAGAGCTGTTTTTGTGTGTGAAAAACTCCAAAACCCTTTTTTTACTTTTATATGTGCAAAACCTATATTCTTTATCATTGCCCCCAATAACTTCTTGTTGTACTTTTAATGATCTAGAGTTAGAGGTGGATTCACACATTTCAATTTGAATGTCAAGCTTCGAGTTCTTTTTATGCCTTTGGTAAACACGCAAAGTAACTCTGATTTACGAGAGTTACGTAACATGTGATGTTCCCCGGCTCTCTTCCTCCTCGAGCATCCCTGAGTCTCCGCTAATTCCATGACTGCACTCCTCCTGAAGTTGTGCTACAGCGCGTCTCAATGGAACGCCTTGCTACTCACTTTCTTCAGAGAATAAAATAGTTATGTTCGCATTGATGATAGGTCTGTTTAGGTTTCTTTGAAACCTAAACTGAGTCGAGTGAGGAGCCAGTATGGGGGGCAAAGGAAATGTAGTAGGATGAAGCCTAAAATTGCTATGTTCAGCAAATGAAACATGCGCCCAGCCTCATCCACTGCGAGTGTGGGGATAATGCCTGTGAGTCGAGCTATGAGGGGGAGAATTTTCATGGGGACGAGGAGGTGAGGCAGGTTCAGGGCTCTACTCTGCCTGTGGGCAAGCGCAACCTCCGCGAGTGCCGCCTCTGCAGCTCCTCATGCGGTGGCGGACCATGTCAATATGGTGGGAGGAGAATTCAGCGGGAGGGATGGCCGGGAAAGAAAGCAGAGGATGAGCAGAGGGTGTCTGAGCCAGATTCAGAGGGCAAAACCTGGAATGGGAGTGGTGATGGCCATTTCCAAGGTCAACACAACACAGTAGCCAGCAGCGGCTCCCAGTTACAGTTCGACTACAGTGATTTTCAGCTTGGGGCAGGCAAATACTGAGAGGAGGGAAAACTGAATGGTTGGGAGGCTCCATTGTAGGGTATAAGATGTCCAGGTCTCGGTTTAAGTAGCCATTAAGTGCAAACAAGATGTCCAGGTCTCGGTTTAAGCAGCCATTAAGTGTTGTTTGCAGGTGAGTCTGAATTCGTCTCAGATGGGCATAGTATGGTGCGCTGGCCACCATCTGGCTCGTCCGAACGTCGCCTAACAGTCGTTTCCTCATTAATTTCCTTGATGGTCACCCACATCTGGGTGCGCTTCTTCTTCCTATGCCATTTCACTCTTCACCAGTTCCTTGTATTCCAATAACTGGTTTTCAGTGGCTAGAGTAGAAAGCGAACATATATAGAGATCCTTTCCGCTTTCCACTCCTATATTAGCTAAGAGGCCAGCCACTCTTTTGCCATCCCGACGTATGTGCTCGAGATTGACCACTCTATGTGAAGAGAGCCATATTTCAATAAGTTCTAATTGACTCGCCAATCTCCAGCTGTTGCTCACTTTGCTTGATGGTGTACCCTACAAAATTTTGTTGACCATGTTTATGAGGATCTACAAATCGCCTTCTATTACAAGCGGGAAAAAACCATGATTTTGAGCTAGTAGGAGTCCCTGCCATAAACCTTCTAGTTCTGCCAAATTATTTGTGTCCCATCCATTTGAGCCTAAGTAGGATAAAAGGGGGACTCCCTTATGATCCCTGAATATTCCCCCAAATCATGTTTTACCTGGATTTCCCTTCAAGGCTCCATCAAAGTTTAGCTGGGTCATGTGAAAGGGAGGAGGAAGCCACTTATCTGGTGTTCTACTCTTAGCTAAAGTTTTTCCTTTGATTATCATCTCTTGATTCCACTGAAGATTCCAGTTGGGCCATATGTCTTGTTCCTCAGGGAGGGAGGGAAAGTCCTCCTCATGCCATGTTTGAAGAAGTAAAGTTTCCCTAATGTTTTGACAGACGGTATTCCAAAGAATTTCCAGGGGCGAGGATTGGTCCTTGACAATGTGCCAATTTCTCTCCTTCCATATTGTCCACATGATAAAGCTAGGGATAAGCTTCTATAAGGAGTTTAAAATCTTGCTCTTAATTGGATTTTGAGCCAGTTGCGAACAGTGGTGGTTATGTCCCCTTGGATCCGTCCGTTCTTTTGCATCAAAAACTTACCTTTTCCCAGAGTGTGTGTGCTAGTGGACAAGAATGCATAAGATTCTTAGTGGATTCCTCTTCTTGCTTACAGTTGGGACAGATGGAGGGACCGTGGAAGTTTCTTTTCAAGAGATTATCCCATGTAAGGATTTTGTTTTGACATAGAAGCCATAGAAAGGTGGAGACTTTCGGCCAAAGACTAGGGTCCCAGACTTTGTTCCAGAGAGGGTCTTTATAGGCATGTTCCTTTATGATGATGTTATAGGTCTCCTGAGTGGTGAAAGTCCCTTTTTCTTTGTAGCCCCATCTGAGAACATCCTTTTCATCTAAATATTGTATTCTCCTCTTAGCTAGTTCTATACCAAGTGTCCATTGAACTGATTCTGTTCCATGTCTTATGATCTGGTCCGTGCAAAGCCATTGCATGTACCCTTGTGTTATGGAAGGCTTCCAGAATTGCTTGACCGTGTCAAATGTCTGTGTATCCAGATCAGAAATTTGATGAGGTATGATCAAGTCCTTTAACTTGGGTTGCTGCTACGAGGAATCCTCCCAAAACCTTTCCGTGTTGCCATCCTTAACTTCCCAGAAACTATGCTACTAAATTAAGACCTTGTGTTGCTTGGCTGCATTCCAGATTAGAGATCCCTGGTTGACTTTTGAGAGTCGGATTAGTTCTTCTTTAGGTTGATTATTGGCATATTTTGTTGTCCATAGGGTAGCCCATGGGGTGAACGACACGGTGAGCCATTTCCACCAAATGCGAGCCCCCATGACCACGTTACTATGATAGGGATCATGAAGCCCAGTTCCACTTGCCATCTTCGGGAGACATACTGTGTCCCATTTTACTAGAGCCCATTTACGATTTTGTCTTGAATTTCCCCACAAAAAAGATCGGTAAAGATGTTTGATTTCTTTGAGAACCCATTTGGGTGTACCTAGGACCGAGAAGAGATACAACAACATAGATTTGAGAATCGCTTTTATTAAGACTAAATGACTGGCCATATTGAGGGATCTATGAGTCCAAGATGAGAGGTGCGCCTCCAGTTTTTCTAAGAGCAGCTTCCAAGATGAGTGTTTCAAAGCAGAGTTAGTCATGGGAGCCCCAAGATATTTGGAAGGGAGGGTAGCAATTGTGAATCCAAGAATATGGGCAATTGAAGCTCGGGTGACAACAGGGGTACGAAAAAAGAATATTTGAGATTTGGCTTCATTTATTCTTGCTCTAGAGGCATCCGAAAAATCCGTCAATAGAGATTTGATTTGACGTGCTTCCTGGACTGAAGGATGGCCAAAAAGCATGTTGTCATCCACTAATTGTTGGTGGGTAAAAGCAGGGGTGTTGGGAAATGAAAGACCTCTTAATTGTTGGGATTGCAGAGAATTTTTTATGCTTCGACCAAGACCTTCTTCCATAATGGCAAAGAGAAAAGGGGAGAGGGGGTCTCCCTGTCTGATTCCTCTAGAAGGATGGAAAGGAGAGGAGGGGATGCCATTGACCAGAATAGAGAAGAAGGAGGAGGATAAGAGACTCATTGCCCATCTTAGCCAAGGGAGAGAGAAACCAAAGGCAATTAAAATCTTTTGAATATACATCCATCTTAAACTATCAAAGCATTTTGAGAGGTTGATTTTAAGGAGCATACCTATTTTTTTCGAGTGCTTAAGGAAGTGAATGATTTCATGAGTTAGGATGATGCCATCCATGATTTGCCTGCCTTCCACATATCCTGACTGCTTTGGAGAAATGACTAGTGGTAGCAACGATTTGAGTCTTGAGGCAATGACTTTGGAGACAATCTTGTAAATGATGTTACACTGGGCAATAGGCCTGTATTTGTTAGGGGTACTGGGTTGAGCTTCCTTGGGAATGAGGGCTATGAATGTAGAGTTCATGGTGGAAAGCATCCACTGAGAAGTTCTCAATTCCTCAAAAGCCTGCCAGAGCTCCATTTTAATCAGCTCCCAGAAATTTTGGAAACAATTGGAAGAAAAACCGTCGGGGCCAGGCACCTTCCCTTCTTTTAATTGATGCACTACACTTTCCACTTCCTGTAAGTCGATCGGCCTGAGTAAGAGTTGATTTTTCTCCTCTGTGATGAGTTTTGGAATGTTCTTTGTTATTTTATCTATGGCCAGTGATCTATCTACCTGTGGTTCTTGATGAGCTTGCTTGAAGTAGTTGAGAAGTTCTTGTTCAATATCTTCATGATTTTCCACTTTTACCCCCTACTCATTTTGGATGTGAGTGATATTATTATTCATTCTTTGTTGAATAGTAGTTCGGTGGAAAAAAATTGTGTTTTCTCCACCTTCCTTGAGCAATCTAATTCTTGATTTTTGCCTCCAGAGTGTTTCTTCCTATTGTGCTCTCTCTGATATCTGAGATTGAAGAGACTTTTCCTATTCTGAGAGTTCCTCTGATCTGCCTTCTATGATGATCCTTTGCTACAGTCGTTTCATATCTTGATCAAGAGAAATTTGAGCCTGTAATATGTTACCAAACGTAGAATGATTCCATTGTTTTATTTTGATCTTGAGATTTTTAAGCTTTTGTTGAAATTGGAACATTTTGGAGCCTTTCGAGGAAGTGAAATTGTTCCATTCCGAATTTATTAGGTTGGCGAAACCTAGATGTGTCATCCAAAAGGCTTCAAATTGAAAAGGCCGATGGGTAGCATTGCCTCGTCTTGACCATTGAAGAGAAATTGGCCAGTGATTTGAACCTGAGAGCGACAGTATTGAGGCTGAGAGATCTCCTCCGAGATGAATTGCATTGTCTGAGAGTAAGAATCTATCCAAACGAGAAGCTATATGATGTGAACCTACTCTTTTATTATTCCAAGTGTAAAGTCCATTATTGAATGGCATGTCAATGAGCCAATTGTTTTGAATGAAATCTTTTAGATGATTACTTTCCTTGTCCAGTTTGTTTCTTCCGCCTCTTTTCTCATCCAGCTTGGTTATCATATTGAAGTCACCTCCAGTGATCCAGAGTGCATGAGTTCTTTCAGCATTGATCAAAGATAGGGTATTCAGAATGTCTACCTTGTGCACAACCTCTTGGGGGAAGTAGAAATTGGTTAAATGACCTTTTATTCTAGTCCCTGTTATGTGGAAAGTAGCTTGAATGAAGTGCTTGTTTGCATGTATGTTATTGAGTGTAATGGATCATTCATCCCAGAGGATTTCCAAGCCCCCTGAAGCTCCTGAGGCATCCACTGTTGCTGTAGTACTACTTGGCCAGACTTTTGCAGCGGTACGGTCTAGTGATGTAGAATTTCATTTGGTTTCTTGCAAAAAAAGGATTTGTGGCTTCTCTTGTTGTATCATATTTTTAATCAGTATACATTTCCAGGGGCTATTAAGCCCTCAGATATTCCATGAGATGAGCTTCATGATGGAATGGTGGGGAGAGAATTGTAATACTTTGTAAGCTTGGAATGTCTTCCTGATTCCACCAGCATTTCCCCAATGCGGATGGTTCATTGGAGCTCTGTTTGCATTCCTCTCTTTTTGTTGTCTTTGATAACATTTTTCGCATCCCAGAGACTTCCAGGCTGAATTCCTAGTGATTTTTGCCATTGTGCCCTGGAGAGGATCACCTCCAGATTCTCCAACTGTCTCTCTACAATTTTATCATAATTTTTTGTTTTGCATGCCTATTCTAGTCCAAGAATATCTAGATCCCCAATATCTATGCTCTCAGGTTCCTCTTCCATGTGCTGGGTATCACTTATGCCTTCTGTTGTTTCTGTTTCCATTATAGAAGCAGGCTGCATGTTATCTACCTCCATGCCCTAAGAGTTCCAAGCTAGGACTTTACTAGGTGCAAAGGAGGAAAGATCTATGGAGTGTTTATCTTTTTGGGATTTCTTGGAACTGATATGGGCAGATTGCGTTTCAATCTTGGGTCTCTCCTCTAAGGGAGCTGGGTTTTCAGAGTTATATAGATCTTGGTGGGCCAACGTTTCGAAACTATTTCTCGTGGAACGCTTGGATGAATGGGCTTGAGGCATCTTAGGGTTTGAAGCAGGTTTTCTGTGGTTTTTCCTATGATTGGTGACTCTAGTGAAGCCATCCGAATTAGGCTTATCAGAGGCTAAGGGGGCTGAGGGCTTCTAATTTAAAGGATAGTCACGAAACAAATGGCCAAGGGCATGGCATCTCCTGCATTGAAACGATACATGTTCATAATCTATTAATTGAACCCATTCCACATCGTCATGATAGAGACTTACCGCATCCGGGAGTGCCTTGCTGAGATGCATATAAACATAGATATGGGCGTAGGATGTATATCTCCAAAGTTTTGTCTCTTCCACGGTTTTGATAAATTCACCTAGACCATTTCCAATGTCTTGTAAAGACTCTTCATCCCAATACTCCAGAGGGAGGGAGTATAGACGGATCCAGACGGGTGCCCAGCTAAGATCTTCTTTGTTCGGATTAAATCGCTCAACCCAATCCCTCAGATACAGGCCTGCTGCATTGAAGAAATAGGGCCCTCCATCCATGACTCTGTTTTGGTCGTCTAAGCAGTTAAAAATAGCTGTGAAGAAGCCTTTAGGCCCCAACTGCAGGGTGATGTGTCCTTTCAGCTTCCATTTATCTGTGATCCAACCATGAAGCGCTTTCTCTGTAGGCCATGATCCTATGAATTTTCCAATTAGGGCATGATCTCTCATGTACTAGATCTAAGCATTCATCCAGTGACTTGGGAGCTCTATCTTCGGTCCTTCAGTAGTAACCGGCTTACAGGTGGCCGATGTTGCTTGGGGATGCTCCTTCTCATCTGTCTTGGAATTTTGTTGATATGTTCTCACTTTAGATTCATCTTGTTCAGTTTGTCTGATACCTTCCTCATGAATTTGAGGAGCTTCATTTTCACTAGGGGGAGGCGCAGCATCCTCCCCCCGGGGGGATTCATGATTCACGCTACTCTTCTTGTCATTTATGGTTTGTCGTGTTGCTAGAGGTGTTGGCAGTAGTGCAGCAGTCTGTACAGGTCTACCGTCGCAAGTCCTTCCACAGTCCTAAATCACCATTTCCACCAGACTGCTCTCCACTCTCATTCTCAAATCTCTCTATGATCTCCTCATTGTTACAAAAACTCTCCAAACACAATTGACAAAAATCTGATTTGATTTTATTTGCATATCTTTTTTTTTTGTAAACTAAGGAGGGACCATTCTTTTTCCATTACTTCGAATTGAAACCATTACATTTTCATGGTGGCCTCAACCTGCCCCGAGGAGAAACGGGGTCTGTTGGCCACCTTAAGTTTTTGACAGCCATCCAATAACACAAAATACTGATTCTTCTTGTCCAGGCTATGTAAACTAGACATTCGAAAAGATTACTACTGCTTCTTGTTTGCATTCTTAACTGAAAATAGAAACTAAACTATCCAACCGTTTTCACAAAAAAAAACTACACACAGTATATACATATCTTCCAGTATTAGTCCGCCATGACTTCCTGTTGCTCCTATTCTTTCTTTATACCCAGGTTGATCTCCTTTATCTGCTGCCGTATCTCCTTCAGTTTTTTATCCTGCATTGTCAGAGTGACCTGAATGTTTTGCAATTTTTTCTTCAAGTTTGGGATTCCCTGTGATAGTTCTGCCATCTCCATGGCCACTTGTTCCATTGCCTTAGCCAACAGCCCTTTCATGACCTAGTATACATGCAAGGCTTGTTTATACAGAGTCATGCGTCCTCTCATGTTCCCTGGATCCGGGAGGAGGTATTCCCAATCTTCCATTTCTGATCCTAATTGCCCCTGGGTCGCTTCTTCCTCCAGATGTTGGATTATCCTTCTAATGTCCTTATTGGTGTTCTCACAGTAGGCTTCCTCCGCAAACTGAATCCTCTTCTTTAATGTTTTCCTGTATTTTCTTGCTGGTGCTGGTTCATTCTCTACCCGTCTCCCTTCCGACCCTCCTCTTCCTCTACTGCGTTGTCCTCATCCCCGTCCTACTCTTCCTCTATTCCTGTAATTTCCCCTGCCTCCCCGACTCTTCATGCCTGAGGTGCTTCCAAAGTCACCTCTCTCCTCTCGCCCTTTGTTACTCCTGTCTACATGCTCCTTGTCCTCCTGTATTTTGTCCTTTGCTGACCCTGTGTCCTTCCATATCGTCTTTCGCGGTTGTTCCACTCTATCCTGGTCCGAGTCAAACATTTCCACTTCATCTTCAGTATCATCTTGGATCGTCTGATACTCCTCTACCGTTTCTCCCTCTTCGATTCCTTTCCCTTTCTTTTCCTGGCTTCTCTGTCCTCTGTTGTCTTCATCCCCATCATTCCTCATTCTCCTCCTTGTCGCCATTCGATTCTTCCTTCAGTGTTGTCCGCTTGTCTTCTCAGCCTCCTCTGCCTTTCTATTAACCTTCCCAGAGCTTTCACTACTCTACTTCTTCGCAAATTCTCTGCACATGTGTTTAACGTTCTCCTATGTTTATCTCGCCTTCCTTTATGATGTCTCCTCCGTCGATTCTCCTCGTCTCTCATCGCTCGGTTCACCTGCCACCTGCCGATTTCATCACCACCCACCTACTTTCGTCCTTCTTCTGTGCAGTCGTTCCCACGTCCAATCTCTGTTGCATTACCTCCACCAACTTCTTCCTTCATTGCCTCATCGCCGTCCCTTCTCGATATGATACCTTTGCTGGTGATCCCTCTGTCCTTCTTCATCATTTCCTGACTATCTTTTGCCTCGTCATCCTCCCTTACCTGATCTGTATTAATTGCCCTGATCGCTGTCATTATCACCCCGATCGGGAGTCTCTGGGTGTCTCTTTTATTGAGTTGCAGATTCATTATGGTCTTGAGTGATTATAGTGGTGAGTTCATCCCATCCCGGTTTATTCCTCATTGTTGGCCAGCTGTTGTCGATCTTATCCTCTTTTTCTTTACTCCCCCAGTTTGCAAGGTAGTCTGCAGCCTTGTTTCCTTTCCTCCTGACGTGATTGATGATTTTGTATTCTATTCTCTTTAATAATTCAGCCAAGTCTTGGATGATCCCATCCATCCTCCAGCTTCAAGCTACTTGCTCCCATTCTTTCCCATTGTTAAGTTTTCGTAACATTTCTACTACTATCTGAGAATCGCCTTCTATTTCCATATTTGTGTAGCCATTCCTTAGTGCTATCATTAGACCTTGATAGACAACCCACAATTCTGCTTCATTGTTGGTCATTTCTCCTCCCCTTCCGCATACACCCATCTTGTGTGTTTCTCACTGTCCCTAAAGATGCACCCAAAGCCTGCCGGTCCTGGGTTCCCTTTGGAAGCCCCGTCAAAATTCAACTTAATGATATTTTTCCCAGGGTATCTGAATTGATCTGGACTTTGAGTCTGAGCTCGTTGCTGTATTTCCTTTCTAGGATATACCATGCCGAATTCCATATTTAGTTTTGTTAAGATTCTTCCTTCTTCCGGGTTCGTTTTCCAATCTTCCTCTTCCCAGATTTCGGCCAGAACAATTTCTCTAATCACCTTTTGAATTCCTTTCCATATCCTTTTTGGATTATTAGGCTTGTCTAAAAGAATCCTTCGATTTCGTTCCTTTCACAGAAACCATATCACGAATCCTACCACTAAATTCCAACTTCTCCGTACCACCTTACATGAAAATTGTCCCTCACCCCATTGAAAGATGGTCTTTTTTATGTCACTGGGGTCTCTATTTTATTTTCCGAAGAGACTTTTGACCTCCTCCCATTGATGCTAGGCGAATGGGTAGGTGTTCAGAATGTGTTCCTGGGTTTCGGTCCCCGTTTTGCAAAGACTGCATCTCGAGGGTCTGAAGAATCCTCTCTTCTGGATCTTATCCCATGTTAGGATTCTTTCTCTTCCAACTAGCCACGCAAATATGGTTATCTTCTGCCACCACTTAATATTCCAGATAACTTTCCATTCTGTGTTTTCTTCCTCCCTCTCCTAGTGATTTGTCAAATAATATGCTTCCTTGACTGTAAAGGCCCCTTTCGTAGATTTTCCCCATTTGAGAATATCCGGTCCTGGTCTGGCCTTCTCCATGGTCTCCATATCCCATTTGTCTCCCCTTCTTTCCAGTAGTCTCTTACATATTCTCGCCCCTCTCCTATCGCTTTTTGTTGTGTACTTTGCAAGGTTTGTATACTGGCCAATTTGTTTCTTTGTTGCCACTCCTCCTCCCAAAATCTAGCAGTACCTCCTCCTCTTATTTCCCAAAAGGCATAATTGTTTATGATATATCGACTCTAGCTTGCTAATTCCCAGATTGTGGAGCCTTTGGGAGTTTCTTCAACTCTAAGGATGCCTGCCGTTATTGCGTGCATGTTATATTTCTGGGTCCATATTCTCTTCCATAAGTCATTTCCTCCCCTCATCCACCTCCACCACAATTTTACTCCTAGCATTTTGTTCAGCATTTCCGGGTCTCTGAGAGCTAGACCCCCTTCTTCTTTTCTTTTAGTCAAGCTTTTCCACGAAACCAGTGCCCATTTCCTCTGCTGCTTTGGCCCTCCCCATATGAATTTTCTAGATTTCTTTCATTCTCATGCATACCCCTTTGGGGACAGCCATGATAGATAGAGGGTAAATAGGTATCGCCTGTCAGACTGATTTCAGTAACACCAGTCTGCCTGTTATGTTCAGCGATCTAAAAGACCAACTTGCAAGCCTATTCTTGAGTTTCTCTATAATTTGTTGCCAGTTTGCCATTCTTATGGGGTTTGTATCTCGCTGATTCCATAGGTACTTTGTTGGAAGTTCTCCATGTCTGAACCCTAACATTCTGGTTAGATGAGCCTTAATAGTGTCTGGAGTGTTAAAGATGAAGGTACGTGATTTCTCTTTATTTATCTCCATACCAGATGCCTCCATAAACAGATCCAGGATTCTTTTAACGCCCCTTACCTCCTTTATTGAGACTTCACAGAAGAGCATGACATCGTCTACAAACTGCTGATGGGTGATGGGCAGATTGTTACCCCATAGCCTTAAGCCTTTAATTTTCCTTTCCCTTAGCTCTTTTTTAAAATACCTTCCCAAACCCTTCGCATCCATTATGAACAAGAAGGGAGATATAGGATCCCCCTGTCTTATTCCTCTAGTAGCACTGAAAGTTGACGATGGAACCCCATTTAGCATGACTGAAAAAATAGGAGTTGATATCATACTATAAACCCAGTCTATCCATCTGCTGCTAAATCCAAAGGCCCCAAGGATTGCCTTGAGGTATTTCCAGTTTAAGCGATCGTAGGCTTTTGAAAGATCGAGCTTTATCATCATTCCTTTCTGTTTTTTCTGTTTTAGAGAGTGGATCGTTTCCTAGGTTACTACTAGTCCATCAAGAATTTGCCTTCCCTCCACAAATCCTTTTTGCTCAGCTGAAATTATGCTAGGAAGAATGGGTTTTAATCTTTTTGCTATCAGAGTGGCAATTATTTTGTATATTACATTGCACAGGGCGATTGGTCGAAAACCCTGGGTAGTTTCAGAATTAGCATTTTTAGGGATCAAAGTAAGGAAAGTCGAATTCAGACCCGGCCATACCTTTTGCTTCATGCGAGATTCCTCTACTGCCTCCAGGATCTCCTATCCGAGAAAATGCCATCTTGCTTGATAAAACTCCACGGTGTATCCATCTGGTCTTGGCGCTTTGTCTTTGCTCATACCCTTCACAATTTCCTCCACTTCCTCTAAAGTGGCTGCCCTCATCAACGCCTTGTTCTATTCTTCTATTATTATTCTAGGGATCTCTTTACAGATGAGGTCTGTAGCTACTTCTCTATCTACTTGAGGTTCTGTTAGGATGTCTTTATGGTATCCTACCAATACTTCTCAATTCTTTCCTGATCGATTATCCTTTCTCCTTCCTCGTTTTTAATGGAAAAAATCATGTTCCTTTGCCTATGTTGAATCATAGCATAGTGGAAAAACTTAGTGTTTCTTTCTCCCTCGCGTAACCAGTTAATCCTGGATTTTTGTCTCCATAGGATCTCCTCCTGTTTCCTCCGCTCTTCAAGTTGTCTTATTATAATTCCTTCTTCTTTGCTTCTTTCTGTTAGGATATTCCGACACATAGGAAATAGTTAGGTACAACTTGGTCTAGTATAGAGTTAGGTAAAGTGTGTTTCTTTACTATGTACATTTTGTAACTTACAATCTGACGGTCACGATATGTAGTGATCCGACGGTTCATTCTCTCCTCAGTATTACCGACACTTGATCCGTGGCTTAACACCCGATTGGTCCATGATCTCTATTTAAAGAGCATGGAGGGTCATTTGTAGGGTAATTTGTGTATGAGAGAAGCATATGTAAATTCTCATTCTTTTATTAATAAATTGCCTGAAGTGGCCGCGTTGACTCAGGTCGTGGACTGTTTCCCTCTTTGAGGGTTTTAACCACGTCAAAATACTGGTGTATTGATCTGTGACCTATTTGTGAGCGGTGTCCTTTGGTGTTCTGTTTGAGGAACTTACCCTGTAAATTCCTACATGGTATTAGAGCTATTTGAAGGCCGCGTCCATTGGTGATCCAAATCTGAAGCTGGTAGAACTGCATCCGTCTACCATTTCCTAGATCTACTGTTTCTGACTGCTTTCGGGCCGAGAGGACTGCTTTGTTGTGTTGGGAGCATTTTTTCCAGTGAGGAACCCCTTTTGTTTCACGCGAAAAGGTTTCCGCTAGCCGTAGCTACGTCATTTTTAAGATCTAGAGGTATACAATGTTTATTTGCAGTTTACAGTTATATTCTCTCTGTTTATTTCGGTTTTTGGTTTATTTAGCTTTTATTTATTACCGGATCTATACCTTTCATTTCTTCGTATGCTCTTTGCCCTGCGACTCTGTGCGATCTAGGCAAATCAGAAACAGAAAGGAAGGATTTTTCTCATGCGTATGATCTTTTCCGCTGCACCTTAGTGTGATCTCGGAAAATCAGAAACATTGAGGAAAATATTTAGTTTCTAGCTAAAGCTAACTTCGAGCCGCAAGGTTCATTTTTGAAAATATCTAGTTTCCGGCTAAAGCTAACTTTGAGCCACAAGGTTCGTTTTTTTTTGTATGTCCATGTTGGGTTTTGTGTTTTTTGTTTTGTAGAGAAAAAGAGCTTTCTCAAAGCAAGCACGCAACCCAAAGCATCAACTCCCTCTCTCTCTCTCTCTCTCTCTCTCTCTCTCAAACCTTTTGTATAGCTCACTTGGTGCAAAGCTAATTTATGAGAGTAGAGGTCTTGGGTTCAAGTCTCCATTTTGTGGGGGCGGAATTTTCATTTCCGCACATTCCCGCACTTCGTCGGTGACTTCATCAAATTTTCTTCAAAAAGCCATAACTTCTTCATCTGGAAGCCGTTTTCAGAACCGTTTTTTTGAAACAACCTAATTTTTCGAGATCTTTCCATTGAAACACTTTGTTTCAGCATCTATAGCTTCAGTTTTTAAAAAAAATGGAAAGTCCATGCCAAGTTATTTTTGACAGCACCAACTACTTCCAATGGTGGTCCTACATTGTGGATTTACTTAGAAGTAAAGGTCTTTACAGAATAGCCACAGGCCAAGAGACCAAACCAAAAGATGAAGACAAGGCAGCTAAATGGGAAAATAGGCAAGACCAAGCACGTGGATTGATAGGGATGTCTATTTCTCCAGATCTTAGATTCCATATTGCAGAACTTGATACTCATGATGAAGCAATGAAACAGATTACTAAAGTCTTTGGAATTAGAAATGAACTTAAAGCCCATCAACTTGAAAATGAATTGCTTACATTGGACCCCAACAATTTTTCTTGCATTGAAGATTTTTTGTCCAAGTTAAATACCCTTAGACTTCTCTTGGAAGGTGTTAAGGTTAAGAAAGAAGATAGTATTCTTATCTACTCCATTCTTACTAAGTTGGGACCAGCCTATTCTGTGTTTGTTTCCACCTTCCATTCTACAAGAGAAGCCTTCATTTCTCAAGGACAAACCTACAAGTCCCCTTCGTTTGATTACTTTTGTGATTCTTTAATAAGAGAACAAGAAAAGATCTTACACCTTGGTCTTCTTCATCTTGGAAACTCTTCTAAGAAAGCGTTAGCCGCCCAGCAACAACCAAATCCAAAGAATGCTAAGAAGTTATATCCTAAAAAGAATGGTCCTAAACCAAACAAGGGTCCTAAGAAATTTCAGCCTCAAAATGAAAAATCATTTCAACAAAATGATAAGACAAATAAAAACAAAGGGAAGAAGACTGATAGACATTGCAACTTTTGTAATCGAGACGGCCACTTAGAATCGAAATGCTTTAAGAAGATGGAAGCCTTGGAAGCAGCAATGAAGAAGCATAACATCCATTTGGAGCACTCTTCAACTTCAACTTAATCTTCAAGAATGGCACTTTCTACATGTGGTTGTCAAGCATCTCGGTCTGGCTATGCACTAAATGTATCTTCTTCTTCTCATTCTCATGAGTGGCTCATTGATTCTGGAGCTTCTTATCACATGGCCAAAAACAAAGCCATGTTTTCTTCTTTAAATGATTGTAACATCAAAATTATATATGTTGGTGATGATAGATTTCTTAGTGTTGTAGGGACTGGAACTATTCATATAGACAATGGTCAGTTTAATGATGTATTATGTGTTCCAACCTTATCCTGCAACCTTCTATCTGTATATTAGATAACCCATTCAGGTGAAGGTAAAATCGTTGAATTTTCACCTCACGATGTTGTAATTAAGGACCTAAGAGATCCTAGACAGATTTTAGCTACTGGCATTGTTGATGATTCTACAAGGTTGTATAAGTTTCACAACTTTGGGTCATCAAATCTTCCTTCAGTATTTGTTGCTCATAACGATGAAGTGAGCAAACTTTCACATGAGCGATTTGGTCACTTAAACAATCACTCTCTTCAAAATCTATGTAAAGAAAATATGGTGACAGGTCTTCCAATGGTATCTTGCAGAGATGGTGTTTTTTCTAGATGTGTACTCGGAAAACATCATCGGGACAGTTTTGAAAAACATGCCTCTTGGCACGCCTCAACCCCTTTACAACTTGTGCATAGTGATTTATGTGGTCCACTTCCAGTTGCTTCATTCTCTGGCTACAAGTATTTCTTAGCTTTCATTGATGATTTCTCCAGACACACTTGGGTATACTTCTTAAAACTCAAGAGTGAAGTATTTAACATGTTCTTGGCCTTTAAGGCCTTTGCTGAAAAACAATCTGGACATCAAATTCTTAAGCTAAGATCTGATAATGGTGGAGAATATGTTAAAAACACATTCATCAACTTTTGCACTGAGAATGGAATTCAAATGCAACATATTGTTCCATATACTCCACAACAAAATGGTGTAGCTGAAAGGAAGAATCGCACCTTAAAGGAAATGGCTAATTGTATGCTTCAATCTAAAGGACTTAGTCTTAATTATTGGGCAGAAGCAATTAACTGTGGAAATTACATAATAAATCACACTCCTGCTAAGGTTTTAAAGAATATCACTCCAGAAGAAGCATGGAGCTCAATCAAACCAGATGTAAGTCACTTCGTGTTTTTGGAAGTGAAGCATGGGGCCATATTCCAGATGAGAAACATAAAGCTTTAGAACCTAAGAGTGAAAAATGTATTTTTGTTGGATATTCTGAAGATGTCAAAGGATATAGACTTATTCCACTTAAGTCCAAAAATGTTATCATTAGAAGAGATGTAAAGTTTGCTGAAAATATATCGGCCTGCGAGCCTAGTTCGGCAGATGTGCCACCTCTCCCTATCTCTTCTACTTTTGAAAATATTTCTTCTTCAAATGATGAAAGCGAGGATGAAAATCCTCCCCCACCTTCTCAGGATCCTCCTTCATCTCCTCAGCTTCCAAAATGGGTCCGTGCTACTCGGGATGCAGCAAGTGATCTTGCTGGTGATCCTACAGATCAGTGACATACATGTCCTCAGTTCGAGAGAGCCTCTTCTTTACTGGCTCAAGCTTCAGTGAATTATGATCCTGACACCTTTGCAGAAGCATCAGGACATCCAGTTTGGGAAGCAGCTATGAATGAAGAATATCATTCATTATTGGCAAATGATACATGGGATCTTGTTCCTCTACCAAAGGGACGAAAACTTGTTAGATGCAAATGGGTTTACAGAACCAAGTATGGACGAGATGGGAAAGTTGATAAACATAAAGCTCGTCTTGTTGCTAAGGGTTTTTCACAAGTTAAAGGCATTGACTACACTGAAACCTTCTCCCCTGTTGCCAAAATGAACTCTATCCACCTTGTTCTTTCCCTTGCTGCTTCTTTCTAATGGGAAGTCCATCAGATGGATGTTAAATCCGCCTTCTTGCATGGGGACTTGCATGAAGAAATCTATATGGAACAACCTATTGGCTTTATACAAACAGACTCCAGCGTTGTATGTCGGCTTAAGAAATACCTTTATGGTCTCAAGCAAGCTCCTCGAGCTTGGTATGCCAAAATGGATAACTTTCTTTTAGAATCTGGCTTCTCTAGGTGTCATTCTGACAATACTGTCTACACCAAGAAAGTGGGCAAGTCTCTTATCATTCTTTTTCTTTATGTTGATGATCTTATCCTGACTGGTAGTAATCCCAACCTTATAAACCATGTGAAGTCTAGCCTTAAAAGGAAGTTTGAAATGACAGACTTAGGACACTTACATTATTTTCTTAGTCTTCAAGTCTTGCAATCCAAGGAAGATATTTCCCTTTCTCAGTCCAAGTATGCCTCTGATATTCTACGCCATTTTCACATGGAAGACTATAAGCCAGCCTCTTCTCCCTTGTCAAACTTTCAGTCACTTGTACTTCTCTTGAAGTTGATGCTACCTTATACCGTCAACTTGTAGGAAAACTTTTGTATCTAACCCATACTCGTCCTGACCTTTCCTTTGTCGTTGGCCTTGTTGCTCGGTTTATGCAAAACCCACATGAAAGTCATTGGAAAGCAGCTAAAAGAATAGTTCGTTATGTTCGAGGTACAGTTCAGTTTGGGATTCATTACAGTGCCGAAGCAGCTCCTCTATTGGTCGGTTTCATTGATTCCGATTGGGCTGGTGACCCTGATGATCGGAAGTCTACTGCAGGTTATGTGTTCACTCTTGGTTTAGGACCTATTACATGGGCTTACAAGAAACAAGGTGCCATTTCTCTTTCTTCAGCAGAAGCAGAATATCGTGGTGCCGTAGAAGCTAGTAAGGAAGCCTTGTGGCTTCATCAGATCCTGTCAGAGTTTGGCTTTTAGCAGCAGCATCCGACTACACTTTGGTGTGATAATCAAAGTGCCATTCAGCTATGCAAAGATCCAGTCCAACATTAGCGCAGCAAACACATTGAAATGCACATGCACTTCATCAGAAAGCTCATTCACGACCATGTTCCTGAAGTGCAATATTGTTCAATAGATGATCAAGTTGCAGACATCTTTACAAAGGCTCTCACAGAGGCAAAATTCACTAAACTTCGATTTACGGTTGGAGTTCAGGAAGTTGTCACTAAGGGGGGATAGGCTCTAGTGCCTCCTTCCTTCTCCTATTATGTCATATTTGTAAATCCTTCAATCCTATCCCAAGTTGTTCTTAAGGGGGCATGTTAGGATATTCCGACACATAGGAAATAGTTAAGTACAACTTGGTCTAGTATAGAGTTAGGTATAGAGTTAGGTAAAGTGTGTTTCTTTACTATGTACATTTTGTAACTTACAATCCGACGGTCATGATATGTAGTGATCCGACGGTTCATTCTCTCCTCGGTATTACCGACACTTGATCCGTGGCTTAACACCCGATTGGTCCATGATCTCTATTTAAAGAGCATGGAGGGTCATTTGTAGGGTAATCTGTCTATGAGAGAAGCATATGTAAATTTTCATTCTTTTATTAATAAATTTCCTGAAGTGGCCGCATTGGCTCAGACCGTGGACTGTTTCCCTCTTTGAGGGTTTTAACCACGTCAAAATACTGGTGTATTGATCTGTGACCTATTTGTGAGCGGTATCCTTTGGTGTTCTGTCTGAGGAACTTACCCTGCAAATTTCTACACTTTCCTCATTCTTGGCCTCTGTAATGATTTTTTGTTGTATCTCTTCCATTTCTTTCTTTAGCTTCTGTTTCTCCTCCATTATATTCCCAAACTCGTCCTTATTCCATTTTTTTATTTTCCCTTTGAGTTCTTTGAGCTTTAACTAAAAAGTATGCACCTTCCCTCTTCATTTTTTTGTACTTTGAGTCCACCATTCCTCTACTTTAGATAAGAACTGAGGGTTCCTGAGCCAAAAGGCCTCAAACCTGAAGGGTTTTTCGCAGGAGTTTTTCTTAATATCTATTTCCAACCTGATCGGCCAATGATCCGAACCCATCGCTGGCATAATTTTAGCTTCAACAAATACATCCCGGTTCATTATTTTCTCCAATATAAAGAATCGATCTAATCTAGAAGCTATTTGATTTCTTCCTCCCCTCCAGTTATTCCAAGTATGGATGTCGTTGATTGTTGGGATATCTACTAGTCATTGTTCTGTAATCATTTTGTTAAACTCCTCCATACTTTGATCTGGTCTTATTATGCCGCCTTTTTTCTCTTCTGTCGTTCTGATCATTTTAAGGTCACCCCCTACTATCCACAGTATTCCAGGAAAGATCCTTCTGGTTGCTTGCAGGTCCTTGAGGAAATTTTTCCGATCCCTTGGTATGTGTGGTCCTGTTGTGTTCTACAACAACCCCCCATTTCATATCATTTTTATTTATAAATGTTAACATATGAAATAGGTCCCTTTAAAGTTTAATTGGTATGAATACTTTTATTGTTCAAAAAGGTCCGATAATCAAATGAACTCATTTATTTGAAGCCTTTTGAAAAACCATTTGTCAACAAATAAAACAATATTTTATTATTGCGATAAAGCGATCGCAATATCGCATATCGCAATGACATGGAAAACACATATAAGTGGCACGTTGGTCTCCGCCGATGCGATTTCGCTATTGGGTATCCGCAACACTCCATACACATCTTAAAAATGCACATAACATAAGCTCCGACGCGATGCGCAATCGGCGATCGGCTATCGGTGATACTTCGTTTGCAGTCAAAGCACCTTAAGTCATTTACCTCGATCCCATGCAATTTTGCAATCGGCAGTCGACAACATCCCATGCACAATAATAAGGTGCCCAGGTCTTACCCCCGATGCGATGCGATATCGGCGATCAGGCAATCAGCACTACACTCTTTATGCACATTGTTATACCTGTTCACGCTAATCCGATGCGATTTCGCAATCGGCGGTCGGGAGTATCCTATTCATATGATTATATAACACCTATTCTCCTGAGGCGATGCGATATCGCTATCGGCGATCGGCATTTCAAAAGACATAACTTAAAAATCTAAAGTATTCTTTATACCCGATCGCGATAGAGCGCGGATTTCGAAAAAGCCGTTAAATGGAGGGATAAGGTGATGTATTCGTATTTAAAGTTTTGCCTCTTGAATTAACGATCACCTGCACTCAACCGCCAAGATATCCATAGCACGCTTAAGAGAGTCATTCAACTGGATAATGGTGTAATGTGCATTTAAGGAGTAGCAGGCCTGAAACGGCCATTTAATGTATCTGTAAGATCTTCCCATCGATTGGATCCGCAGCCATTTTTGAGAGTTAATCTCTCAGCACGCTTCGATTGATATATCTTTCCCGCATTGGATTTTCATTATTATATTTCTATGTTACGGTTTTTCTTGCCTTTGTGCAGAATTCATCCTTTGAGGGAAGCTTGAGCAAGATGGGAAAGAAATCTAAGAAGACCGCGGGTTCTTCTGCTACATCAGTTGCAGGACAAGCTGCCGCAGATAAGAAGAAGGGCTTAATATCGGATACTACATGCACGGGTCTCACCAGAGCTACATGGCGAGGCACATACGATCTGATTGAAGCCGAACAACCAGTGAAGACAGTGACAGAAGCTAGTGTGGACTTACTCCGGAAGTCTGATAGCACTCTCAAAGATTTGGCCGACTCTTTCCTTCACAGGATAGCGGCCAGAGAGCAGATTCTCCCCTACACAGACGTCGTGCGATGGGCGATTGAAGAAATTCCAATCCTGGACAGAACTTTTAGCACCAGAGATGGGAGGATTTTCGGATCATTCAAGGCAGATGATCTAAGGCAAATGTATCATTTGCCCGAGCCAGAGAAGGTGTATAACAAGGCGTTCCTGGAGAAGTTTGCAAGCGATAATGAAAAGGAATCCGAACCCATCCGGGATTGGAGGTAGAATCCAGCCAAACACAAGCACGAGTCTTCCGGTAAGTACTCGGTCGATTCTCTGGCTTCTCCTTATTGCTATGCGGGGATAATGATGTGTAGACTATGGGGATTGCATGACTCTGCTAATTTTACCATAGAGATGGTTCCTCTAATGGAGGCAGCAGTGAACAATATAATTATGGATTGGGCCACTATTCTCTCGGATAAACTAGCCATAGCTGTTCGTGATTTTAGAAGTAAGTCTGTTGTCACTGAAAGGAAAATTCCCCCATTCTATTACGGTGCATATATTTTAGATACATTATGTTTCAATTCTGAATTTCCCGTCCTCAGTTGGAGGTGGACTGCGCAAGACCCCTCACCTATTCATATATATCACCAGAAATTGTGGAAGTCTTCTTACAAGCACCATCTATACCAAATCTGCAATGGCTTTATGGTGCCCATTTATTATTCTATTTTTGATAAGCCCATTCCCAAGATTTCCTATCAGGCTTCGTTTGATTTACCAACGGTAGCAAGTTGGTTTGGAGAAGAGAGATTTTCCTATATTAGAGTTTTCGGCAGCCAAGCCAATCCGCATGTTCTCCCTTTGTACATTCTAGATAAACTGCTAGCAAGAGAGATCGCCTATCAAATTATAGCTGAGAGTACTACACAGACTCTCAAGAAAGAAAAGAAGAGGGGCTGGCCCTCTTTTCCCTTGAGGTGTGGTGTCTATACTCTGCATGATCTCAAACATGCAGAAAAGGAAGCCACAAAGATTCAATCCTTAACTCTGGCCACTATCCCAAATAGGCTATTTGATCCAAAGAAAGTTGCCTATACTGCATTAGAACAAGCCAAATTGACAAAATTTGAGCATCAAGAGGATGTGTTTGACGACTTGTTCATTGCCTCCGAATCAATAGGCCAGGCTAGAGAACTCGCTAGAATGAAATATAATGATGAAGGGTTAACTGAGTTCAATAAACTTAGAGAGCAGAGGTTGCAAACTCTGCCTCTAGATTTACTGGCAACAACCCCAGCGACATCGTAAAGCGAGCCTGGTTGGCAATAGTCAAGCCAACCTCCTGTTATAACAAAATATCAGAAAAAAGAACAGGCGGAAAGGCAGAGAAAAGAACAGGCGGAAAGGCAGAGGAAAGAACAAGCAGAAAGGCAGAGGAAAGAACAAGCAGAAAAGCAGCAGAGAGCACAAATAGAACAAGAGGAAAGAAAGAAGAAAGAGATAGAGGAACAGCAGATAAGAGAACAAGAGGAAAAACAGAGAAGAGAACAAGAGGAAAAACAGAGAAGAGAACAAGAGGAAAAACAGAGGAGAGAACAAGAGGAGCAGCAAAAGAAAGAGCAGGAAAAAGAGCGGAGGGAGTCCCAAGCCGAAAAATAGAAGCAAACCACCATTGACCCCGAATTGCTCCAGCAGTGGAAGCAATTTGACTCTATTATCAGTGGAATGGAATGTTCCAAAGATACAGGCACCTCCAAAACAAATGACACACAGGACATCACTTCACCTCAGGTTCTAAGTGGAACCAGCGGCCCACCCATTTCTAAGGATGTTGAGGTAATTCCAAAGGACCCCTCTGATCAAATCATTCTCCAGGTAGAAGATATTCCTCCCCTGGATATTTTCTACAGCCCGAGGCATAGAGCAGTTGTAAAGCGATCAAGGAAAAGACGAAGGACTGATCAACCTTCTATCTTTCCAGAGCAAACAATCACGGGTAGTGTAGTATGGAAGGAGGAAATGGACCCCTCCGATGACCTAACAAAGCCGTCACAGTATGCAGGAGCCTATTCCGCAGCGACAATCGACAAGGCATCAGAGGTAAGTCTTCTACTGAAGACTAAGGACCAAGAAATTTTTGCACTACAGGCAGAATTGGCCGAGACAAAGAAAAAGGCAGCGTAAGCAGAGGAGCAGTTGCTGGCACAACAGCAAATGAACGATCAATTAACCCAGCAATTGCAAACAGAAAAGCAAAGGATCGACCAAAGCGCGATCCAGAAACAAACGGACTTATCGGAGGCATTGGCACAATTGAGGGCAGCGAATGAGCAAATGATGAAAACAAAGGATGAGCAAATAGCTCAATTGTCATCACAGCTCGAAATCATAAAGGGCACTCAAAAAGTGGAGGAGTTCAGAGCAGAAGCATCGCAAATAAACAATGCATTAATATCACAAATTAGGCTCCTATGTCAACAACTCACTGAGGCAGAGCCATTGTGTGAGCTAACTACATCCGTAAGTCAGCAGGTAGAGAAGGCCAGGAATGAGTTAGACCAAGCTGAAGAAACCATAACCGCATATCTTGATTGGCAAGATTCTGATGTAGGAAAAGCAGCGAATTTGCCCAGGATCCAAGAAACATATAAGGACATGCTCTTCACAGAATGGCAAATTCAAGTGATGAAAGCAGAGAGGGCGGCTTCAAGATGTAAATCAACTGCCAGCAATCTAGTTGATCTGGTCAACAACACCCTCTACTTAGCGAACATGATTTCCCAGTGTACACCAGGAAGCATAACAACAGCAAATATGATAGAGCAAACGAGCTATCCTGACCTAGAGGAAAAAGGGAGGTTAATCGCTGGGGTTAACACTTTGACCTTTGATGCATATTGGCTCTTTCTGATCAAGCCACACACACAAAGATCTGCCCTCAAGTGTTTAACAGATGCACTCGGGTGTATAATTCCCAATATTCAAGATGCCACATATGCCACCCAGCTCAGTTTGCGCCTCAACAAACCGCCTGAAGTAGAGCCAATGCTTGCGATAAGTCAGCTCAAGTTTAAAGGCAAAGAGCCTACCTGATGAATCATGCCGCCGATTGCCAGATCGCTAAGGGAGATAGGATCAATATTTATTGATACCAATTTAGTAGCATTTCAGTTTCATAGATATTTAGATTAATTTAGTATTTATAGACCCTTTCATGTTTTTAGAAAGGGTCGTAAAGTTTTGTAACAGACTTAAAAGACTGAAGTTTGCACTATTGTGCTTCAGCTAATATTCTTTTATGAAACTCGACCAGTCGTTCTTAATTTGACGAGGAAGCTTCTTTATGCAATTGTGCACTATTGTCTTTGTTGAGAATGTTTTTTTTGCGTTGAAGGAAGAACTGCAACATAGCGATTGATATTTGGGACTGTCAAGCAGCTCATATGGTATTTCTATCTATGTTTGAATTCATTCCTTTTATATGAATTGTTATGTAATTATTCTTGCTATTGTTGATTATATGCATGCGCTATAACCGCAGATCTTTATTCATTCCACTATTGGATGCTTTATGATGTGCCTGTTCATTTAATCATGTATATGACAATGATATAAATGATAAAGTGTGGCAATTTCGCTTTAATCGCTTTGCTTAACTATTTATGCACAACAGTCTTAAATGAATTAATATCTATGTCTTAAAGATGGAGTCATCTATATGCCTGTCTTTAGACACAGACCATCCAACGCTACACTTTAGAGCTCAATAAGTCCCCGGGATAAATCATAGTTATTATATTCTTGCTGATAGTTTTAGTTATTCGCTTATCGCTAGCATAGTCTATAAGCCATTCATTCATCCCGTTTATCTATTTTTGGGAAACTGGTCCCATTATCCCTAGTCGGAGCCACTATTCCAAACGGAAAAGGAGCTGTACTAAGGTCCGGACCGGGTGGTTATCCCCAATGTTGTTGCAGCGATTTTCGAGGCATCAACAGGTCCGTAGACTCCTGAGATGAGGATCCACTCCGCTAATCCTGTCATTCTGAATAAGCCTATGAGGATTCTGGGAGAGCTTATCCAGTTTTCAAACAATATCTCCTCAGGGTTCCAAAGGATTGCAAGACCCCCTGTTGTTCCATTTGCATCCTAGCCCATTACCTCATATTTTTTGTTTTTTAATTATTCCTTCTAATTCTTGGAAACTAATTTTTTTCTCTTGGATTATCATTATGCTAGGGTTATCTTTCCTTATCCTCTCCTTTAGATACTTCTTCTTTCCTTTTCTGTTGAGTCCCCTAATGTTCCAACTTGTGACAATCATTTTATAGCTTTTTGAATGGTTGTTGAAATACCTCTGAAAGAGGTATAACCCTGCCTAAATTGACCAATATTTCTCCAACCGTTTGTATGGTTTCATTTAATGTCCATCTGCCTCGTTTCCTGCCTCCTTTGCCAGTACTATCCATTCCCAGGCTTTGGTTTCCTTGTGTTTCTATTTGATCTATCTGATTTTCTAAAGTGTTGCCTTTCTTCTCGTATTTTTGGAATGTTTCTTTATAAAATTGTTTTTGGGCTTCTGGGATAAATCTTTCGTCAAGGTTTTTCCAATCCCGTAACAATCTTCTCATGATTCTTTCCTCCTCATTCGCATTATCCTTCTGGGTATCTATCCCCATCTGGGTTTGCTCTATTGTCATTTCCATGCTCTCCCCAGTTCCTCCTTCTGCCTTACTCTTCTGGTTTAGATCTGGTTCTTTTGTCTCTTTTATAATTTCCACTGGCTCCTCCTCGTTGTCTTCTTCTCCGTTCTCCTCTTCTTCCTCCTGTAAAGCCTGAAATTTATTTTAGTTTTCTACGGTTACTGGTTTTTCAGGTCGTTGTATCCTTGTTACTTCCTTTCCTGGCCTTTTTTTCCTATGGACTTCCTGGAATTCCGTTTCTCCTTCCTCTGTCCTCTCTGTCCTCCTTTGCTCTACTTCCTGTTTCCGTGGTGTTTCCTCTTCTTTATTCAGTGGGCATTGTTTGAAGAGGTGTCCATATTCATGACACCTTATACACTTGAAGGGTATATGCTCATAGTCCATTGATTGCTGCCATATTTTTTCATGGTATTCTAGCTCCATATACTCTGGCAGTGGCTTTGCTATATTCATATAGACGCATATCCTTGCATAGGATGTATACTTTCCTATTTTTGTTGACTCTGCTACCTTGACAAAAGTCCCAACTGTATTACCTGTACCTTCCAAGATATCGGGGTCCCAGAACTCCATTGGTAGACCAAATAGTCTGACCCAGATGGGTGCTGCTAACATCTTTTCGTGGTCCGGGTTATATCTGTCCTCCCAGTGCCTCATAAACAGACCGACATTATTCATGAAATATGGCCCTCCTTCGAAGGTTCTTTCCTTATCCTCCAGGTTTGCAAATGTCACTGTAAAGAAACTCTTTGCTCCTAATTTTAGATCTATATGCCATTTCGGCCTCCATCTTTGTTGTATCCACTTTGCTAGGTCCCTTTCTGACGGCCAAAAACCTATAAACTTGCATATCAAAGCATGGTCTCTCATATAACATCTGTATTCTTCAAGTTTATTGTTGGGTATTACATACCTTGGTTTCTTCTGTGACCTGGGCAGAGATCTGCCCCCAAGCTTTGTTTGCCACGGATTCCCTAGTACTGGCGCATCTCTGCTATTCTCCTTTGGGTTTCTCTATATCTCGCTCCCGCTTGATTCACCCGCCATCATATTTTTGTAGGAGGGGATCTCTCCCCTCCCTTGCTCTCCTTCCATGGTTTCTGTCAACCCTGTTTGGCGTTGTTAACTCTCCTCTTCGAATTGTGTCTTCGTAGGTCTGATTGCGTACAGAGGATTTACCCTTCTGCCCTTGTCTCCATCTCGGTTTCTCTTCCACCTCTGTCTCTGTAAACCCTAAGTTTTCAAAACCCTTGCTCAACCTTCCTCGCTCGGCGCTTCCTCCGATTTTATTTGCATATCTTAATTTGAAATAAAGTTTATTTATTTATTTTAATAATTTAATTTTAATTTATTTAGTTTATAATTTATAATTTTATTAATTTTATTTAATTTCATAAATATGCATTTATTATAAGTGGGTCACTACATACATCCCTCCCTCCAAAAACTTCATCCCGAAGTTAGGGTTTATAAAATATATTAATGATTATTATGAGTATATAGGTATTTATATTGCAAAATTGAATTTGTTTTCTTTAATATTTTTAATACTTTAGCACTATAATAGCCATGTTCTGCCTTAGTTGGTTTTCAACTATTCTATAACCATCCTATCCTTCCTAAACTCTTCCACTCCCATCCTATTTGTCCTCTACTAGTGTATGTCATGGCGTCAGTTATACTGACCTAACCATTCATAAACTCCAAGGATGACAGCATCGACTATACTGACCTGATCCTTAGTAGGCATCCGGAAGTCATCATCACATGTCTAGGGGAGCGTGACTCACATAGTCCTCCCATGACTCCAGGATTCAGAGGATAAAGGGTGGGCAACACCTCCACCCCTCCTAGTAGAATCAGGGTTAATACCCTATCATGGAATCTCTTTGAGCCTTAATTGTTCTGAAGTTTCTGTCATCACATGGTCATTTTGGTAAAGGATGTCATCTGCACTCATAAACTTTTGTACATGCATTTATAAAATGTGCATTAACATATTCAAAAATGTATAGCTTATGATATTTCATACATATCATCTACAGTATAACATACTTTGCCATAATCTATTCATGTCAGTAGTTTTCATATCAAAATGTAATCATTCTTTGATTTCTATCTCATCAATCATATTGATATGCCTAAATAAAACAAAATTATAATATCTTAATTCTCATCAGAATCAAAATTACTCAAATATTTTAAACCTTACTTTGATAACTATAATTTAGTAAGATCAATAACATATTCTGTTTTGGTATCGAGGTACTAGCAGAATTTAATAGATATTATGTCATAAAAGTTCATGTTTATATATGATCATTCAAAAATGGTTATGAGTCTCTAAATTACAGTAAAGTAAATATATACAAAACATAATTTAAAGTTCTTCAAAATTGACACAAATTGTGGTGTTTTTGACATATGTTCTCTATATCTTCCCAAGTAGCCAATCCAGGACTATACTTGTCCCGCTGGACCTTAACTTGGTCTACCAGACGATTTCTGAGTTGTCAAACCTTACGTTCTAGTATATGTAATGGTTCGACCCATATGATTCCTTTGTCTAATACCTACAGTTCCTTCCATTGAATTTTATGAGATTGATCAGCTATATAATGTCTTAATACATATACATGAAATACATTATGAACTTTATGCAAGTTAGGTGGTAGTGCAAGATGATAGGCGACAAGTCAAACCCTTTCCATGACTTTAAATGGTCTAATAAATCGAGGTGACAACTTTGTCCCTTTTCCGAATCGAATAGTGCTTTTATTCAGTTTGATGTGGATGAAAACCTGATCCCCTACTTCATACTTCCTATTTGTTCTATGAGCATCAGCATAACTCTTTTGTCTATCATGTGCTTCTTTTAATCGTTACCTAATTTGTTTTACCTGCTCCTCTATTTCTTGGATTAATTATGGTCCTACTATCACCCGATCTTCTAATCTATCCCAACTTAATGGTGTTCTGCAAGTTTTGCCATATAATGCTTCGAATGGAGGCATTCCAATTGAGCTGTGGTAACTGTTATTGTATGCAAATTCGACTAAGGATAAGTACTTTTCCCAGTATGATTGCTGATCCACAACATACATCTTCAACATATCTTCAAGTACTTGATTTACCCTTTATGTTTGCCCATCAGTTTTAGGATGATAAGCTATGCTTAAATTTAGTTGAGTTCCTAAGGTTGACTACATTCAAGTCCAGAATCTTGAAGTGAATCGAGAATCTCTGTCTGATATAATCTTCTTAGGCACTCCATGAAATCTGATAATTTCATTTATGAATACTTGAGCTATGTCAGTAACGTCATAAGTATCTCTTATGGGAATGAAATGGGCACTTTTCATTAATTTATCCACTACTACCAAAATGGCATTATGTCTTTGAGAAGTAAGAGGTAGCCCAGTGATAAAATCCATAGAAATAATCTCCCATTTGGTCATAGGAATGTTGCGAGGTTGTAAAAGACCTACTGGATGACAATGATTTTCTTTTACTTGCTGACATTCCAAACATCTTGCAATGAATTGAACGATATCACGTTTCATGCCTGACCAAAAGAAGAGTTTCTTGGTATCCACATACATTTTCTTTACTCTAGGATGTGCACAATACACTACTCTGTGGGCTTCTTTAAGGATAGTGACTCGAAGATCCCTACTATCAGGAATATACATCCTTCCATGGAATCATAAGATTCCATCATCTTCTAGTTCATATCCTTCAAATTTAGATTCTTTTGGCTTTTTACTCTCAAGACTAGATCTTACATTTAAATACCAGCTACCTTTTATGAGATATTCTAGTACTCGTTGCGTTAAGTCTACTTTGATAGGTATGAGAGAAAATATCCATGGTCTTCTGCTTAAATCATCTACTACTACATTTTCTATTCCATTAATATATGATATTCCAAAGTTGTATTCACTTAGGAATTCACTCCATCATCTTTCTCTAGCATTTAAGTCTCTTTGGGTGAACAAATATTGTAGACTTTGATGGTTTCTTTTAAGTGTAAAACTTTGCCCCACTAGATAATGTATCCATATCTTTAAAGCTAGTACTACAACGATTAATTCTAAATCATGAGTAGCATAGAGTTATTCATGAGACTTTAACTTTCTTGAGACATACGCTATTACTCCTCTATCCTGCATCAACACTGTACCTAGCCCTTGTTTGGATGCATTAGTACATACCGTAAAATCATTGTCCATATCAGGGAATCTTAAGATTGGTACACTGGTCAGTAGTCTTTTGAGTTCAGAGAATGCTTTATTACATTCCTCAGTCCATTCATACTTAACACCTTTACGCTGAATATTTGTAATCGGCTTTGCAATTTTGGAGAATCCCTCCAGAAATGTTCCGTAGTAACCTGCTAAACCCATCAAGCTTTGTACTTCATGTGCATTTTTCGGTATTGGCCATTCCATGATTGCTTTTACCTTCTCAAGGTCTACTGAAATCCCTTCACCTGATATGATATGACCTAAGTAATGAATCTTTTCCTAAAGGAATGAACACTTGGATAATTTTCCATACAATTGATGTTTTCTAAGGCAGGACAATACTATCCATAAATGATCTACATGCTCTTTCTTATTCTTGGAATAGATGAGTATATCATCTAAGAATACTTGTACAAATTGATCAATATATTTGCAGAAAACATTGTTCATAAGATTCATGAATACTACTGGTGCACTTGTTAATCCAAATGGTACCACAGTAAATTCATAATGTCCAAAACGTGTCCGGAATGCAGTCTTAGAAATATCGCTTTCAGAAATCCTTAACTGATGATAGCCTAATCGAAGATCAATTTTTGAAAAGACAACTCCTTTCATTTGATCGAAAATATCATCAATTCGAGGCATAGGATATCGATTCTTTACTTTAGCTCGATTCAAGTATCGATAATCTATGCATAATCTTAAGGATCCATCTTTTTTCTTCACAAAAATTACAGGAGCACCCCAACGTGATATACTGGGTCGAATATGTCCTATATCCAATAATTCCTTCAATTGAATTTGTAACTCATGAAGTTCTAAAGTTGTCATTGTATAAGGTGTTTTAGAGATTGGTTGAGTGTCAAGTTTCAATTCTATTGTGAGATCTAGCTCTCTTTCAGGGGGTAATCCTGGTAGTTCCTTTAGAAATACATCCAGAAATTTGGCTAACACCGGGTATTGTTCTAAGGATGGTCCTTTTTATTTACTTCCTGAATTACATATGATTGACAATCTTTTCTTAAGCAACACTTCATTTTCATTGCTGATATGTAGCGTAAAGATACTTTTCTCTTGATTCCTTGAATTCGAATCGCTTCTCCTTCATCATTTATACCTAGAATTTTTTTTGATAACAGTCTACCCAAGCTTGATGAGCTTCTAGCCAATCCATACATATGAAAAGATCATAAGCTCCTAAGGTTGTGACATAAATTTTCAATTTAGTTGAATATACCCCTAGGTCAATTTTGAATTGGTCCACACTTAAGTCTATGGATTGGAGGTCTCCTGAGGCCATTTCTACTTGTCTGAAATTGTTGTTTTTGTGAGCTGCCAACCCACATTTATTTAATGCATATGACGAAATGAAACTATCTGTGGCACCAATATCAAATAAGATTTTGAGTTTTATACCATTAATAATACTTGAAGATTCCACTACAGTGGATTGAAGTGCTGCTTGATTGTTGTTGAATAGCGCATGAATTCTATGATTGCCTTGGTTATTTGATATTTGTTCCTTTCTAGTACTATGCGCTACACTTTATGAAGCTTCTAGATAATCACGTTGAAAATGTGGTCCTCCACATCCCCAACATATAACCTGTGTTGGTCCTCTTGAATTAGGATGTGAATTTCTAGGTAAAGAGCTTTGTCCTCTCATGTTGCTTCCTCTCGCGTTTCTTCCTCTATTAGCAGTGCCACGAAATCTCCATGGACTGGTGTTCTATGATTCAGTGGCTATAGTATTAAATTTTGTGGGAGCTCTTGTTCCTACATTTCTTGAGGTAAATCTATTACCATAAGGTGGCCTTGAGTTACCTCACGTGAAGAAATTTTGGGGAGTCTTTCCTGAAAATCCTGATTGTACAGGTTCTACTAGCCCTACATATTTTTTTCTTCCCAGATGTTCTTCTGCATAACGGCAAAATTCTACCACCTCAGCTACTGATGAGGGTTTCCACATGCTCACCAAGGCCCTTATGTGAGGATTTAACCAAAATATGAAGCGTTCAGCCTGATGTTCATTAGAATCTAAGTAGTGAATGTATTTTACAAGCTACATAAACCTTATCTCGTATTCCCCCATTGTTTTATTAGCTTGAACTAATGTATGAAAGGCTGCGTGTTGTTGGGAAAAGTATCCATTCAGAATGCCCTTATCCCACTCTAAGGTGTGATAGTGCCTTAGCAACAAACAAGGAAAACTATTTTTGTATTCTTCTTTATGAAATGTAAACGAAGAGGAAGGATGTAACTAACTTGTGTCTTTCGCTAGTTTATTGATCCACTTGCTCTCTTCTTTGTTCGCTTCCCGCTGCCTGCTCCCTCACTGGTCCATCTTCACCAAGTTCCTGCAAGATTACAGAAGAGGAAAACTACACAAAACATAGATTTACATTCATAACTAGCTTAGGATCAGATTTAAGCTAAACATGCAAATATAGCAAAACATCATTGATACATAGCATGTAGGAGAAACTCAAATAGTTTTATTGATATGATAAGAAATTCCAAGAGGAGATACAACCAAGTGAGTCCCGATCCAGCATCTACCTCCCAGCAAAGGAATCCCTTCCTCTCCTCCAACAAAGCATAAATCACCCAATGCACTAATCTCAATCTCAAACCAAAAGCAATTCTCTGCAAGGTACAAAATTCCAGCCTCTGGATCTCTGGGATGAGGGATCCATATATAGATGTAAGCAGAGAGGATGAGTCAGCTTATGTTTTGACTTGTGGCTTCTCCCTGTCAGTTCTTGCTTCCACTTGGAGGCTGAGAGCCTCTTACTCATCACTGGTCGAATTCATTGAGGCAAGTGTCATTGAGGAAGATTCTGGAAGCTTCCAGTGTCTGTACACCTCGCGGAATGACACTGCCATTTGGAATTTCTCGCTCAGTGCACCCTGGTAGTGCATTTAGGTGCATTGCAACGCACCTAGCTAGTATAGTGGGGTGCATTGCAACGCAGGCAGCTAGTAGAGCATCTGAATTGATCCTGATTTGACTAGTTCTGAGTGGTTTTTGGTGGAGAACTTCTGGGAGAAGCTGTCATTGGTTGACCTTGTTCCTTTAGGGGAAGGAACAACTCTTTTAGGGACTTTGGATCCCTTGGATTATGGACATTTCATGCTCAATGCTGTAAGGCACAAAAATTTCTATAACACTGCGGCTTGTTGTTGTTGAAAATATGGAGGTAAATACTTCACGCGGAATCTTTCCTCAAATAATTCCCAAGGGACATTATCCGTTGTGAGGTGTAGTTGTTTTTCCAGATTTCCCCACCAAATCAAAGCACTTTCTTTTAATTGAAATACAACAATTTTTGTTTTTGCAGAAGAAGAGTATTCTCTTAATTTAAAACATTTGTTCATTCCTTCCAACCATGCCTCAACACGTTCTCTAGCTTGAACTCCTGAAAATTCTGGGAGTTTAATTTTCTGAAGCTCCCTAGAAATATCATCCTTTGATATTTTATACTTAAATTTCTTTGGTTCAGCTGAATTGGTTGCTAAGGGTTGAAATTCTTCTTTGGTCTTAGCCATGGTCGACCCTTTTAATGTTTCCAATAAGGCTTCCAATGAGTTCATTATCACGGTCAACTCCGGTGCTGGAGCGATTGGTGTTGATGATGGTATCGATGGAGACGATGATGATGGTGATGGAGATGGTGATGACGACGGTGGTGGCATTAATGATGGTGATGCTACTTGATCACGTCATCATCGCTCATATGTCCTTACCATTGTAATGTTTCCTGTATACATAATAAAATTTTATAAAAATTTGAGGTATACATTCGGATTTAACATATAGTTTTTGCAATTTCACATTTATAAACGGGTATAGTTTTTGCTATTTTTATCTTCTAGGCAGATCTTACTGGTACTGAGGTCAAGGAGGGTGGTCTCACGACCTCCTTGTCCTAATGCAAGGTATTCTATCTTAATGTGTAACAATACTTATTTTAATGCATGGGCCTTGAATTTTTTATTTTTTATTTTTTTAACTCTTATAGTCAAACTAATTGAATTCCTAAATTAAAAAAAAAAAAAACTTCTACATAAAGTATAGCTGGGTTTACTTCTTTAGACAAGTATTTTTAGAAAATGAAAATGTTAATATAACACCACTCTACTTTAGTGATGATTTAGTTTCATAAATGAAATGTCAACATAGTACGAGTATATTTTATTTATTTTTATAAATACAAATATGGATGTCGTACCAAGATTAATATATTTTATTTCATAAAATCAAATTTAAAAAAAAAAAATATTTATAAAACATTATTAAGATCTAATATTTTAAATATGAAAAGGAATATGGTATAATAAATAAAGGATTATCTATAGTAGCAACTATACTGATATATTAGAAAAATTACCAGTGCGATAAAGCTAATCATAAAATACCTCTGAACTTCCATTATCTTTCATTTAGTTTCATTTAAAAAAGGGCATCCTTTAAATTTTAGAATTACTTTTATTTATTTATTAATTTAATTTAATTATATTATATATCTCATTTTCAATTCTCGTTTTTGTGATCGAAAAGCAGCGAAACTAAAGGCGTGCTGGTAGTGGGAACTTCGTAGGTAGTTTTATCTTTACCGTCAATCAATTATTAATGGTTTCATTTAATATTCAAGATTGAGAAGGTCATAAACGTAACAAATGGTTCATTGTTTCAATAACACAATGGCTTATCCTTACGATGACTTATCCTTATGATACTTGCCCACAGAGTATGCATACCTTGACGCATCCATAAACTATAAAACTCACGCCATATCCCAGCACGCAGTTGATTAACTAAGTGGGTGTCAAGTATAGGCCTAGCCTGGTGTTTACCTTTAAAGTCTAAAATCCATCAATTCCTAATTTTTATCAATTTCTAATTTTTAGCGCGTTTTAGTTGTCTCATGAATGTCCTAAGAAACGGAAAGTGACAATTCCTTGGTTGTAAATGTGAGCCTTTTTTTGATCGATTTCTCTCTAAGTCGAGAGCTAAGGAGCCACATGCATTGTCTCTTCTAGATGTAAGCCCTAAAGGGTAAATTTCATTTCTTTGACGTCTTCCTCCTAGACTGTGAGAAAACTTCATCACCATTGACATCTAGGGTTTCATTTTGATTTGATTCAAACCTCTCTCAAGAAGCTAGACAGTTATGGTTTGACAGTAATTTTTGAAGAATTATTTCTCTAAAGCTTGGAATAATTAAGATCGGAATTTTATGGTAACCATATTCATTCTTTGAAGCCTTTCTCTGCCTACCACAGGAATAGGAGAAGTTCTTTTCCTTTGTACTTATAGGCAGTGATGAAATGTTGCACAAGATGGAGATTTCAAGTTCTGTCTACAATTCAGTTTAATATCAACGCTGAGACAGTTGCTTTTGAGTCCAAAGTACAACAGAAAAAACTGCAACAATTAAAATAAGCACAGGATAGACAAAAGAGTTATGTTGATGCTCACAGAATTGATAGGAAGTATGAAGTAGGGGATCAGGTTGTCATCTACATGAAACTAAATAAAAGCACTATTCGATTCGGAAAAGGGACAAAGTTGTAACGTCTTTGCCTCAAATCATGGTCCCAAAGGGAGAAAGAGAGGCCAAGGCACTATTGCTAGCCTTTTGAATCTTCTCTTTATCACTGCTTAACCTGCTTTAGAAAGCAAAAATGGAAGCAAACTATTGAATCATCAAAAGCAACGTATTCTTAACCATAAAATAAATACATCTAACAACAACCTAATCCACCAACTGAAATAAAACATACAAATGCAAGTAAAGAGGAGCTTGGCTACTTGGATTGGGCCCTAACCCAAGAGCTTCAGCCCTCTGAGGTAACTCAATGCTAACTCAAAAAGGATTCCATCTTTATTTCCAAAACAATAGCAAGATTACATGAAACTATCACAAAAAATAAGCTCGAAGTTGAGAAGAGTTTACATAAGAAAAAATCCAACAAAAATCTGACCCTAGTGAGGCCCTAGGCCTCTCTACTTATACAAATGAAGCTATCAACAACTTCTTTAAAATCAAGGAGGCTTGGCTTCCAAAACTCAAGATAATCATCAATCTTCCTCCACTTGCTTGACTGCCTTCTAGTGCATGACTTGGCTGCTCGTACTCCGAGCTGAATGAAGGGGAATACGAAGTGAGGAGTAATAAATGAGGGGATTCCATCCTATAAGTCCTCTCCTTTGTCTACTTCATGTTATTGCTACTATTTGTCCAATGGATCCTTGACTTTGACCTCAAAATTCATCAATAATTTGCATTAAACACATGTTAAACCACATGGCATCATAACTAACTAAACTCACTCCATAAGCATAAATATAATTAGAAAATCATACAATAATCTAAGAGAATGGTTGATTTGACTAGGTTAGAAGGTAAAATGAGCCCATATAATTACTCATTTATGAGGCTCATCATCACCCCCCTACTGAAAGTGTTTCTCATGCTTTGAGAAACTTAGTCCATCTCCTCATCTTTTATGGCCTTGGTGGCCTCCCTAGCATCCCAAGCCTTTGATATAGTCTCCTCTTCCTTGTCATAGAATCCTGCCTTCCTTTCTATCTCTTCCCATTGTTCCTCCTCTGCTTCTTCTCTTCTACCTTCCAACATGCCTAACAGCAGTGGGGGACTCAATTTGAGGCCAATCCAGTTGACCTTTAGCATGTAGCTACATGGAGCGCTTGTACATTGGCACTCTTCTTAATTCCTCCTTCATCCTCATGGGGGAATGATATTCCCTGATCTGCAGACTGTGTGGTAAGGTGTTCCATCTCCTCATGCATGCATGCACATAATCATTCCCAAGTAGCCTTTTCATATCCTCAAAGTGTGCAATGGATTGTGCCTAATCACCTATATATCTAGGGGAAATCTAAGGATTAATGGCAAGAAGGTTATGTGTGTTGATGAGTGCCATGGGATCTGATGGCTCAGCTCTGATCATTAATGGCTCATTCTACTCTTTTATCATCAACGTTCTTATTTCTGCTGCCCTCAACTCTTCATGGTTCATCCATGAGGCCATGGCCAATAGTTGTAGGTCCCCTAGCCTAGCATTGGGGTCCCACACATTCATGTCTGTGAGGGTCATGTTATGTAGGTAGAATTCTGCCATTCTTGACTTATCTTCTAATGTGCTTTGGTCACACAGGTCCATAAACTGCCTGTAATCTTGGAAAGGCATTGTGCCTCTTTGTGCCAAAGTCTTTATCTGAAATTGAAACCATTGGTCCTTCAGATATAGGCCATAGGATTTTGTTGGTGGTATACATTGCAATGCCTCCATGGATAAGCTAGCCATGCATGCTAGCTGAGTCTCTTTCTCTTACAGTTGCCTCCTTAGCAATTCATTTTCAGTTTCAAGGTGGCTTCTTGTAATTGCTTCCCTGTGTCTGATAGCACTCAACTCTCTGCTCATTTCTCTGAGTTTTTTCTCCACATGTCCAATATCCTCAAATACTTTGGACTTGGCTATTTTCATCCACCTATGTGTTCTTATTCTCTCTTTCTCTAATTCAAAGAATAGTGGAATTGCAAATTTTTGTGGAATTATTCTTCCTCCCTCAAGTAGATTGTAGTAGGAGGCAATACTAGGTCGAGGATCAGGTTCTTGTAGCTTTGTTTCTTTCCCCTTTACATGTGGCTATCCTTCCATTTCTTTCTCAAGCTTTTGGGTCTCTTGTAGTTTTGACAGTGTCTCCTGTAGAACTGTCTCAACCTCCTATAGGACTGTTTTTGGGTCCTGTAGTTCTAGCTTTTTTTTCCATGTGGTAGATCTAGGAGTCCCCCTTTGATATGTGATAGGTGCCTTGGAAGGGGATTCTTTTCCTTGGGCAGAGGGTGAATCTTCAATTGTAATTGGCACTTTTGAAGAGGGCTAAGGTTTCCTTGTTTTAGTTCTTGTGCTCTTCCTAGCCCTGAAATACATGGAGGCCTGCCTTTTCATCTTTTGTTTTGGCTTGATTGGTGTACTAAGGGCAGTGAAAGTAGTTGTTGCCTCTCTTTCCAGAGTCTCTGGGGACACTTCTCCTTATTCTGTCTTTTCTGCCTCTTTCTCTCCTCCTTCTATCTCTTTTTCTCTCTTTGTTTGCTCTGTTTCTTCAGATTTCTCCTCGTCTATCTTAGTTTCTTCCTCCTTCCCTTCTTGCTTTGGTAAGTCACCAGTTGCTTCACCTTCTCCCCATTGCTACTCTTCCTCCTCACTGCCAGTAGGACTAATATCATAGGTTAGGGTATTTATGTCATCCTATGTTGTCATGTTTCAGAAGATTTCCCACGCTATAGGGAGTGTAAATATATGGATGGCTTCTTCCATGAAAATTTTGGTTAACCCATGGTGAGCTAGCTACTTTAAATTTCATTCTTGAACCTTAGTGCTGGAGTCAATGAGGGATTACAGGAGGAAGCAGGGGACGTTGATCTTCTGAGGTGCTAGATTGTCGATCCGATATCTTAATTCATGGAGGATTCTAAAGTGATAATCATAGACAATGTTGTATGCCCCCTCATAGTAAATGTATTTGATTATTTGATAACTAACTTCATCCCAAGGATATGGTATGCTAGCCCTTCTAATGCCATTTTTATCTTCTACAGGTGTATCATTATTCTGGAAAAAGTTTTTCCTAGCAGCTTGGCCAATTGGTTTCTCATCCTTACTCCAAGGCAGCCCAAGAGGAAGGGTAGTGACCCTACTATTAAAATCAGGGGTTATCTCCATTAAAAGGCCTATAAAGGTGACAGTGTCATGTGCTCTAGTATGAGGGACCAAAGAGTGGGAAAATTCTTGGGCAATTTCCTCATCAAACCCTCGAAATTTCTCAAAAAAGTTCATCCAATTTGCTCTTGTGAATATGTCCACTACTTGGGGATGTGCATGGAGCTTGGAGAAGTTGGTGGGATCCTTCCTCATAGATCCTCTTGTCGTTTTGTTTATACTCCTTTGGGAAACGAAATGTGGAGATGGAGACAAAATTTTTTGAAGAAAACAGAGAAACAGAGGAGACTGTGTGTTTTTTATTATTATTAAATAAGCATATTTTTTTTAATGTATTTCCTCCTCCTAAAGGCTCTATTTCCTCCTCAAATTTAAATCACTGCTTGCATATATTGATATTCAATGGGGGCATGCATGGAACCTACCTCCTCAAATCGAAAATCATGCTAAAACCCGTGTTTTCTCCTTTCAAGACAACTCACTACCCCTCCTCTAGAAGCCTGATGTCCCTCTTGTATAATTCCTATAGGCGCTCCTATAGAAAATGCAGAGAGTAGGAATATGGGAGAGATCAATGGAGAGCAATGGTTATGAGGCTGTGGGGGCACAAGGAGACTATTGTAGTGGAGGTTCGAGGAGAGAATAAAGGAAAAGGTGGTGAGAGTGCTCGACGAGGAGTACTTATTTCCCTTTATGAATATGTCTGGTGATGGAGGGTGAGCTGACAAAGTATACGCTAGCCATATTTGGACCGTTGGTCCCCACCTGCCTTGTCATCATGGCCCCTATTCGTAATCATCACTCATGATTTCATTGGAGTTCACACTTCCTCCACTACCTATCCTCGACATTTTTCCTGAGTTAACTGTGCGCATGGGTAGGTGACATCTTTGGATGAGTGGAGTCAACTAGATGAAGGTGGCCAAGTTAACTGGACACCTTTCCCTCATTCAACCTCAACCATATCGTTGCTTTTGCATGACTCCTAATTACACAAATGCAAATAAAGGAGTGGGTCAGTTAGTTAACTGTGATTCAGATATATTTGTTGTGAGGTGTTGTGGCTCTCCCTCTTTGTTGGATGCCTTTATTTCTTTTGATGTATGTTGTTTGCTTGCTGATGTGTGGCCATGTCTTGTGTAGGTTCTTCTCTAGTTGGATCTGAACTTCAGGTGTCTTCTTCAACCTTCATGTTTTCACTCTCTTGCTGTTGGTGGTAGATTTTAATGGGATTATCTACTACAGGAATTCCTACACGAGCTCCTGTAGCTGCTTCTCCCCTTGACACTTCAGCTTCTTTCTATGCTTGGAGCTATGAGGATGATGTCAGAGATGTATATAGAGATGGAAAGGTAATAGGTAGGCTTCAGGTAAGGTGGATGGTGTTATTTCCTCTCTTATTTTTTGTGTTTCTTCTTTTCCTGAATTTTTTTTTCTCTATATTTTTCCTGGACGGGAAGAAGAATGATGCTTGGGGTGTGATGTAGGCTCGAAAATGATGGCAATAAGGTTTGAATAGTGTAGGATGGTTTATAGGTTCTTTATGAAGCTTCTCTATCCCTAAAACTTCCTTTTATACCCATTTTTGGCTCTCTGTAATTCCTACAGGATCCTCCTATAGAAAACACAGAGCCTCCTGTAGAAAACACAGTTCTTGAAAAAGAAGCACAGTGAGGTGAAATAAATGCCAAGAGTGATGGAGAAAGGTGTGCAAAGGTAGGATAGGTGCTGGTGTTAGTTTCAAGGATCCCTTAGCACCTTCTGCTACTTCCTGTAGGCCTCTTGCAAACCTGCAGTGCAAATGAAAATTCATTTTTCATTTTCTCCCTTTCTATTTTTTTTTGAAAACGACTAGGGCACCTCAGGGAGGTTTTCACCCTAATTGCCTACCCTAGGCATCTCCAAGGGAGGTTTTCACCTAGGTATCTTATTTTTCTTTCTTTTCTAACATCACTGGGCCACCTCAAAAGAGGTTTTCAACCCAATGATAGGACTCAAGTGCCTCATGGAGGTTTTCACTTGAGTGCTTATTTTTTCCCTTTTTATTTTTCTTTAGTGAGTGGGTGAAGTGGAGGCTAAGACCTGCTCCACTACCATCACTGTCTTATTCAGATATTTAATGAACTCTCGCCTGGAGAGGGGTTTCTTATAGACTTTTAACCGGTGTCCATTGACAAGCATGGGGATTGCTTGATCATCAATGGTTCTGATCAACATTGAACCATTTCCATTACATTTCTCCACAGTGTAGGGTCCCAACCATCTTGTCCTTAGCTTGCCCTTGAAGTCTTTGTATCTTGAATCATAGATTAGTGCCCAATCTCCCTCTTGGAATTTCTTCTCCTTGATATTTTTATCATGCCATATCTTTCTTTGCAGCTGAACTACCTCTCTATGGAGAAGGGCCGACAATCTGTGTTCATCCAATCCATTGAGCTGAAGTAATATTTCTTTCTGTGCATGGCTAAGGTCTAGGTCCAGCTGAGCTTCCATCCTGAGGGTATTGAATTCGAATTCTATTAATAGCAAATCCTTCTCCCCATAGACCAACTAATATGGTGTGAATCATGTGGTGGTCTTCCATGTTGTGTTGTAGGCCCAAGTGGCCTCAACTAATCTGTCCACCTAGTATTTTCTGCTGCTGCTCACTACCTTTGTGAAGATCCCTTAGAATGCTTTGTTAGTGACCTCCACCTACCCATTGGCTTGTGGATGGTAAGGGTTCGAAGTCCTGTGCTTGATTCTATGATGTGTGAGTAGGTCTTCAATCAAATTGGAAGTAAACTGACTACCTTGATTTGTGACTAACTCTCTTGGATACCCGAACTTGTAGAATATATTCTCTCTAAAAAATTCATCTACTTTTTCCTCTATCACTGCTTTGATTGCTTTTGTCTTTGCCTACTTTGTCAGGTAATCGGTGCACAGAATGATGTATTGTTTCTGCATTGAAGGAGGGTTGATAGGACCCACAAAGTCCATGCCCCACTTCTAAAATGGCTCATAGGTCACTTGAGGTTGCATGGGCATCTCATCCTTTGGAGTAGGTTTCCCCATCCTCTAACACTGATCACACTTGCTGGTGTATCTCCTCACATCCTGATGAAGAGTGGGCCAGTAGTAGCTTGCTTGCAATATTTTGAAGGTAGTTCTTTTTGCTGCAAAAATGACCTCCACAAGGCCCATCATGATAGGTCAGGAGGATGTCAAAGACTTCCTCCTCCCCAACACATCTTCTCAAGATCTGATCTGGGCCAAGTTTGAAGAGATTGCCCCTAATCCAGGTGAAAGGAGCACTTTTCCTTACTATATTTCTCTTCTCTTTTGAGGAAAGGTGTGTTGGGAACTGTTTTGAAACCACATAGCTTGCTATATTAGCAAACCTTGGGGAGAGTACTGATATGGAAAACAGATGTTCATCTGGGATTTGGTCATCCACCATTCCTTCTTCACCTGTAGGAAAATTTACTCTAGAAAGAAAGTTAGCAACAACATTTTCTTTACCAAGCTTATCAATAATGGTCAAATCAAACCACTGCAGTAAAAGCAACCATCTAATAATGCGAGTAGTTACATCTAGTTTGTTCATTAAATATCTACTTGTAACATGATCAGTGTGCACAAAGGTTTGATAGCCTGTGATATAATGTCTAAATTTGTTTAAGGAATGCACGACAGCTAGGAGTTCCTTCTCAGTCATTGTATAGTTTAACTCTGCCTTTGAAAAGTTTTGGCTTGTGAAGTATATGGAATAAGGAAACTTTTCATCAATTTGTCCCAAGGCTACTTGTATTTCTTTGTTTGAGGCATCTGTGTGAATGTGGAAAGGTAGGGCCCAGTTTGGGCCTCTCCGAATTGGGACAGTCACAATTGTTCTTCAAGGTATCAAGGGCTTCTTGATAGTTTTCTGACCATATGAACTCGACATCTTTACGTAAGAGGCCAAACAAAGGAGAGGCTAGCTTACTGAAATCTTTAATAAATCTCCTGTAATACACAGCTAAGCCTAGGAAACTTCTAACATCTCTCACATTTTGAGGAGGTGAGACCCTTTGGATGATGGAAATTTTGTTGGGGTCCACATGCAGTCCCTGTTGAGATATTGCATGACCTAGCACGGTCCCTTCAAAAATAAAAAAATTCACATTTTTCCAGACTGAGGGATAGGTTCATCTCAATACACTTGTCTAGAAATTTTCCTAGATTAGATAAATCTTCTTGAAAGTCAGAGCCATACTAAGTAAAGTCATCCATGTATATCTCTACTACATCATGAACTAATTCAGAAAATATACTGAGTACTGCTCTTTGGAAAGTAGCTAGAATGTTACAAAAACCAAAAGGAAGGAACCAGTATGCAAAGGTACCCCAAGGACAAGTGAAAGTGGTGTTATCTTGGTCTTCCAGGTTGATTTGAATCTGATTGTACCCGCTAAACCCATCTAGGAAAGAGAAAAACTTTTTCCCTGCCAGACCGTCTAACACTTGATCTATGAAAGGTAAAGGAAAATGGTCCTTTTTAGTGGCTTTGTTCAATTTCTGATAGTCGACACAGATTCTCCACTTACCATTTTTCTTTGGCACTAGCACCAAAGGAGAGACCCATTCTCTTTCAGAGATGGGATAGATAAATCCTACATCAAGCAATTTCTACAGTTCTTCCTTAACAAAATCTTTAAGTGCTGGATTCATCCTCCTTTGAGGATTCCTGACTGGCTTGCAGTCCTCCTTGATGTATATATGATGAGTACATAGTAAAGGGTGCAATCCCTTCATCTCCTTATAACTCCAGGCGAAGGCATCTAGTTGTTTTCTCAGCAGGCTACATAGTTCCTATTCCTGGGAAGCAGATAGGGATGGATTGATTTTCAAGGTTCCTTTTGGGCCGAAATCTATATTCTTAACATGGAGAGAAGTGGATTCAGCCATACAAAGATCAGTTGAGGGGTCGTTTTTGGTTTCTCTTACTATGTCATCTAACGGAGATACACTGGGAGGTGGATTTTGAATTAGATTTTCAATCATATCACCCTCATCTTGCGGTTTCCCCCCATGGCAATTTGTAATGCATAAAGCAGTGAAAAATAGACTTCATCCTCATCTTCCTCCTCCAACAAGAGAGGTAGATCATGTTCTAACAAGGGCTGGGTAGGAGGATATAGGATTAGCTATTTGGACATATGCCTGTTCTTTATGGTCATGTTCCCAGCTCGACAGTTAATGTAGGCATCGACTGTAGCCAACCAGGGTCTTCCCAGAATGAGAGGATACCGAGTGAGCTTTGCCTTTAGCTGGAGAATTAAGAAATCAGTAGGGTACTCCTAAGAATCAATTGAGACCATCACATCTTCCACAATCCCCTTAGGGGTCATGGTGGTGCGGTCTGCTAGATATAGCACGGTCGTGGTCTTCCTCAAGGAGCCCTGGAGGTTGAGTTTGAGCACTGTCTCCTTTGTCATCACATTAATGTAAGCTCCCTGTTATCGGGAAAACTAGTGTCTATGCAGAGCTACTAGTCCCACTAAGGCTGGTAGCTACCTTAGAAACAAACAAACTAAAAACTACTTTCGTCTTCCTTTATGAGAAATAAGTAAGAGAGGAATAAGGAGACCAACCTCTGTCTTGCACTTGGTTCCTTGCTCGATTCCTCTCCCTTTTGGTAGGTCTTCGCCACTTGCGTCCTCGTCTACCGAGCTTCAAAGAGCACCTATAGAATCAAAGCAGCATAACACTATCTAAGAACATAGATCTATTATCATAAACAATATAGGACCAGATATATATTGACCACAGAAATGCATATAACATCAATCATACAATAATGTGGAGGAAAACTTGAATAACTTTATTGATAATCAAGAAAGAGCAAAGAGGATTAGAACCAATCGTTCTGATCTAGCATCATCCTCTCAGCAAGAAAGCCCTTCTTCACCTCATGAAAAGCTTAGATCACCCAACACTATGATGTTGCACCAAGAAACCAACAACACTTCCTTCCAAGATACAAAATTCCAACCTCTGGATCTCTGGGATGAGGGATCCATATATAGATGTTTGCAAGGGAGGTGAGTCAGCTTCTGATATTTGATTAGTGTCCTCTCTCTGATAGTTCTTGATTCCACTTGGAGACTGATGATCTCTTATTCATCCCTGGGCGAATGCAGAGAGGCAAGTGTCACGGGAGAAGTTTCTGGAAGATTCCATGCTCCTCCACCTTGCAGATTGACCCTGCCATTTGTCCACTCTCACCCATCGCACCCCATAGAAGGGCTTTTGGACATGCATCACACCTACTGTGTGTATTTAGGTGGGATGAAATGCACTTTGACCATGGAGCAGGTGAAATGGTCCAGTTTTGACCAGTTCTGAGTAGTTTTTCATGGAGAACTTTTGGGAGATGTTGTAATCAGTTGACCTTGTTCCTTTAGGGGTTGGAACAACACCTTTAGGGACTTCGGAGCCCTTGGTTTATGGAAATTTATGATTGGGGTCGTAATGCCCAAAAATGTCTATAACAGTTGCCCCCTAAAGCATGAGGTCATTAATCTTTTGATATCGGGTGAAATACTTTATCATGAGGATCCGAAGTTTTTTCAAGCTGGAAGGTGACCTATAATAAGACACAATATAATACATTATCTTCATAATATTTTCATGATCTAGCTGAGGCGGGAATTTCCCACGCTCAGCTTTTTAAATTCATTTTCATGTACATGAGACAGACAATTGTCTGAGTGTAGACTGATGATTCTGGTAGAGCCACCATCCCTTAGATTGGATGATTATCTGTGTAGCAACGATGTACATTTGATGTCTTTATTTTCCTGAATATATATCGCAGCCCGGATGGATGAAACTAGATCCGGGGTCTTCAATCTCATTCTATCTTCATTCAAAGTACAAGTCGATCCATGTGAGAGATGTTCTGGAGTCAAACATGGAAAGACATCGCCTGATTACCAACCAATGATGTAAGCTATTAACAGGCGCGAGAGGAATCACCGATAATGATGATGACCCTCAAGGTACTACAGTACAATTCAAGTGGTGTGAATAAGGGACTTGGCGTCGAACACCACGTAAAATCTTTCGGTCGAAGGCCATTGATGTAAACCTGTCGCCGGAAGTGAGAAACTTGCCATTGAGGCATGCAAGCTTCAAAGTACCGAAAGGGTTGTTCCTAGATCGACTTCTTGGATGATGAACTGATGTCAACAAGAAGCGATCCATCATAGGAGGGCCTTAATGAATCCCACATCAATGACACAGAATAGAGCAAATGATTTTAATGGAGGTGAAAATGAACTGATGACATAAAGTTCAGGGTGGCGGTCATGAAAGAATGGAGCGTAAATGTATTGCAATGGATGAGACACAGGCGAATTCTCTGAGCGACTTCTCTTGAACATATCGGCGACACTGACATGATGGATTGGTAGCGTTAACCCCAAATATGGATGGTGTGATGGACCAATGGTGATATGACCAGTGAACGGAACAACCCAACCCGACTCAGATGCAGAGTGAAAGTGTCATGTTCAAGAGCGACTTGCTACCAATAAAGTTTCTTCAAGTTTTCTTCCCAATTCTTCCCCAGTCATTGCTGACCGATACCTCTTTATTTTTGTCAGGCTTGAGGAGGATAACATATGCTTGTTCTATAATTTTCCCTTCTGGCAAACCCATCGCTATGTTTTAACGAGCCTAGCGATAGTGAAACTTGTTCTTGTCTGTATGGACAAGTTTGTCACTATTCGGTTTTAACAAGTTTAACGACAGAGATAACTCGGTCCTTTTCAATTTTAGAGAGTCTGAAAAGGGACGTAAAGAAAACTCCAATAATCCTTTTTTGTCATATAATCCCTTGAGTCTGAAAAAAGTATAAAATAATACAAAAGGGATGGATTTTTGGTAATTTTAACAAGCCGAGAAAAACAAGCGCTCTATCTTTTTGTGTAATAATCCCTCAGGTCCAAAAAGATTAAAATCTAAAGGAGGGATAGCACTTCCAGTAACTTTAACGAGCTGGAGAGGCCAATTAATTGACAATCTTTTCATATTTTACGAGTCAGATGAAAAGAGCTTAAAGGAGACTCGTTTTTCGAGGAACGAGTGATAAGTTCGGGTAGCAACTAATTCCAGGTAAGGTTTGGAATTTTCCAATCACGATAGTGTCACAAGGATGGCTAACAGGACCACTCTTCGTAGTTGTTCCTCAAAAAGGGTAAACAATCAAATGGAGGTGAATGATCAGCCAATACAGAGTGGATGTGATGATGAGAACATGACCAAGGCTTCAAAGGCTGATGATAATGCATTCACGATGGTTATTTACCGAAAATTGGTTCATTTTTTAATAAATGAGCTTAAACTCTGGGGGAAACATTTGCTCATTGCTTATGTTTATTTTTAACGAACTTGAATTCCGCGTTAAAACTACTCGAGGTGGGTTTATTTTTTAACGAGCTTGAACCCTGCAGTAACACTGCTCATGGTAAGTTTGCATGCCCCCAGCATAATAATGCAAATTGAGGTGCATGCCCCCCAAGCTTCATTGCATTCAACTCGATGGTTGGAATGAAGGTTTACCTTTGAGATTTGGAAAGGGATTTGTTTCATTTTTTAATGAGGTTGACACAGTAAAAGAACTATCCTCATGACTCCTTGTTTCATTTTTTAACGAGGTTGACACGAGATAAGAACCATCCTCGGAATCCACTGTATTTACAGTATTTGATAGAAAATCAAAAACTGAAGGATGATTAAGGTTGCTATAATAATCTTCGTGGTAATCCGGAAGATGGGCGCGATGGTGGCAATCTTCCCATGGTGCCTCTCCTATCATCATTGATATAATGATTCCTTCGTCTATAGAATGTACATGCGACCAAGGATCTGAAGAGGTGCCATATTCCTTAGACCTATCTATCCAAACACTCGATGAGTGTTGATTTGGGTTTTCCCCCCAGGCCAAGAAAATTGCTTGCTACAATATTTCTAAAATGGCAATGATCCATGCTGACAAAATGTTTAGGAATCTTCCAAATCCATTAGATATAGAAGATCTCATATTGCAGGTTTCCACTGTGGCCACTTCCGCCAGATTACTTAGAGGTGGTAGGGCAAAAGTACCCATTAAGGTAGGGTCTTTTAGGAGGCCTACTCCAATATTTTGAAGCGAATGATTGCTTCCATGGATCATTGGAATGCTTCTCATAACTTGTGAACTGTTGGGGAGAAATGTTTGTTGGTCGACGATTGTAATTCCTCCTTGGAAGGGAAATGCAATCTTCCTGAAGTAGGTCGACACAACTGCAGCCATGGCATATATCTAGGGCCTTCCCAGTAGGATGTTGTAATCGAGGTTTCTGTCGATTACTTCAACATCAATTTCTATTGTTTTTACCCCCAGTTCAACTTGCAAGTTACTTAAAATCCCGTATGGAGTGTATGATCATCCATCAAATGCTTTTAACATCATTGACGATCATGACAAGGGTGGTGAGCCTAAATTTTTCGAACAACTCCTCGACATAATACATGTAGATGCCCCATCATCAATAATTGTTCGATGAACAGTTTTGTTGAGTGCTTTCACTTGAATAAGGAAAGCTAGTTGAGCTGGTAACTGAGGGTCATTTCCTTTGTGATTAAAGGATACAAGACTGGAATCCATTGGCTCAATCCCACCTATTACTGATAATAGAGTCTGCTTTTGGGAGGGCCAATTTTTGGGTACCTCAAGTGTCGACATAGCGGACGGAGATTGGGCTAGGTCCTCTACTATATTATAATTTTGTGCTACTTTAGCGCGAGGATTAAATGTCGATATGTGTACTACTCCCTTTGGCGGCTTTATTGTTAGCTTAGGAATGATGGGTGGCACAAATTCGGTTGAAGTTGTTGTCGAACTACTCAATTGATCAGTGGCCTTGTTGTTCGACAGCTATGGATTCCCGTAATCTTTATTCCTTGTCGATAACAAAGCATCATTTTGCTGTATTGAAACGGACAACATAAGCACTTGTGATCGGGAAGCATTTTGATTAGCAACCAGTTTGTTTCCCGGGATTGGAAATGGATCAGTCAATACCACTGAGGTTTTTGAACTCTTAAAGATTTTCTTAACTTCAGCTTTATGTGGACAATCTCTCGTCCGATGATCCTCATCGAATATTAAGCATGGATTTTTTGGTTTCCTATCTTCAGGAGGGTTTGAAGAAGAATTTTCAGGTAATGATTCCTCCTATTTCTTCTTCTTCCCTTTGTTTTTCTTCTTGCCTCCTAGTTGCTTGGTTTCTTTGTCTTTATCAGTTGAGACGACATTTACTTCCAAGGCGAGAAGTTCTTCTTTTGCATTTTGACAAGAAATTTTACGGGCCTTTTTAGATGTAGCCTTTGTCGATTTCGTGTTTGTCGTACCAATCACGCCATCGCCGGCATGAGAGTCATTGTTCGATTTAGGAGAAAGAGGGACAAAAAATTCTGGTCTCGGAGCGTCAGGGATTTTATCGTAGAGCATGCCAGACTGAGTATAAATCAAGTCTGAATATTGTGCACGAGCAATTTTTTGCTCTTCAGTGACGGCTCCTCCTTTTGCCACATATTCTGTAATGGAAGGTAATAATGACTTAATAAACCATTCAACTAAAAGCTAATCAGGAACATACGTTTTTACCATTCTACGACGACGTCGCCACTCATGAATATGATCGGATATGTGAGTGGCTGTTGTTTGCTTGAAATTGGTAAGAAGTTCTGTTCCCGTTTCGTACCTTATCGGTAACTGAAAATGGGTTAAAAAGGTTGTGGCTAGGGTACTGAAGTTGTCGAACTAAGCTCTAGGTAACTCGATATACCATTTTGCTGCCGGACCAGTAAACGTCCTCCGGAAAAGGCGAAGCCTAATCGAATCATCATTTAGGGTGTTTGATGAACACCAGAGATGAAATGTCATCACATGGTTCGACGGGTCTTCACCCAGATTTCCATTAAATTTAGGAATATCTGACGGAAGTTTATGCGGAATCACTGGCCACCAAGGGGCGTAAGTAATTGGATTGTTCGTTAACCTATTTAGATCTGGTAACTCCAAAGTTGCCACGAAGGGTAACTTTTGATTCAGGTTTGGTGAAGCATACCCAAGATAAGATGGGATTGCCTGAGCAGTTGGTCTCTTCATACTAGCATAATGCATTTGATGCTGGTAACTTTGGTAAGTTGATGCGCATAACCATTGTAGAATGGTTGATTTTGACCATTTTGAATATACGGCTGCCCACTATTTGCAAAGATTTGTTGCTCAGATCCTTGGTATACTTGTTTGAATTGCGGTTGTTAGTATTGCACCAGCCATGGCTATGAAGCCATGTGATGTTGTCCAATACTGACCGTTTGACCAAGATGAGGGGTAATTGTACCCATTTGGGCCTGTGTCATTCCACTAGTTGGGGATTGTGGTTGAGTCGCAGGGACAAGAGGCTGTTGCAATACAACTTGAGAAACCTGAGCTTGGCATACAACGGGCAGCGCTTGTACTTGTGACACCGTCACAATAGCCAGTGTAGTTGGTATATTTGACATAGGTAAACATTGTTGCATCGAATATACAACTCCTGGTTGTTGAGGCAGTATCGACACCCAACTGCTAGATGTAATTCCTGGATAGCCTGAATTTTGTTGTGAACTCTCATATAGTTGTCCTCCCGGAGGAGACAATGAAAGGGTATACTATCCCGCATACGACGGTAATCCAGTACTTAAAGGAAATGTTTTCCCTTGAGGACTGGACTACCCAAATTGACACCCTGAAGGATCAATTTGTTGAGACTCAACATAAGAGTTCCCGCATATTATTCTGGATGAACAAACAGGAATGGACCATACTGTCAAAATAGCCCCTGAGTGGGCCCCTTCTAGCGATTGAGAGCTAGTTGGGACAGATGGTATGCCGATGAACATTGTTGGAGTGATAGCAGGAAGTTGTGTCGTCACTGTGTCGGATGACACAGTCCTAGATGTCGACGGTTGTTCAGACATTTCTAGTTTATCCAAAAGATTGCCTAGCGATTCTACAGGATCTTTCGATGGCGGTAGACTAATTTCTGACGAAGAAGGATATAGAGTGATCCCGACTACAAATCGCGATGGAGTACTAGATGGAGGATCCTCCACAATCTCTTATATAGCAATCAGACCAAGTGGAAGAGGTAGACTGTCAGGTCCGTAAAATATTTCTGGTGTCGAAGAAGGTATAGAATCTGCAGCGGCAGATGTTTGGGGAATAACACCTTCCGAATCAGCTGTAGATGGAGCTGGCTCAGTAACACAAGTGTTTACCTTCACACTAGGATCAGTTCTACTGTCCTTTGGTGGCTGCTGAACTTCTTCTGTAAAGGCATGGATACTAGAAATGTTTGGAGTAGCCAAAGTCTCCGATGGTGTTGGAACACTTGTTCTAACTTTACCAGGGGATTTGGAACCAGTTAAACGAGTTCGCTTTGTCCATAATAGTTTCAACTCTAGAGACAAAGACGGTTGACTCATAAGCCCCTGCGAATGACGGGGTTTCAATTGACTTTCTTCGATGATTGCGGATTACTCGATCAACTAAAAATCAAGGGGAAGTATGTTTTCGAATTAGATGAATTTTAGACGCTTTAACACAACTTGCTTTTTCAATTTTTAAGAGTCGAGAAAAAACAAAAGATGACTCTAGTTGCCTTCGATTTTTAATGAGCCTAAAGCAACAAGTGCTTAGATGGACCTTTTCCTTTAAGGAGTCTAGAAAGGAACGAAAGGTACTGCTATGGAAATATAGACAGAGGGATTACCAAACCAATCGCAAAACTGCAGAATACTTTTTACGGTACGACAGTCAATCTTCCCGAATGCTGTGTTCAGTGCATTGCGATCAATAGGGCGGCATATACGACTTCCTATGGATAAAGGATATAGCCTATTGTGGTCTCCAAAAATATACTCGATGGTACGTGGGAGCACAAGTCCGTACTAGCACTTATCGTCTCAAAGTGGAGGAATCACCCAACCAACAGTGAAAAAATAGTTACCAGGCTTCACGACTCTGGAATACGTCTCTAGCCTAGACTTCTAAATGTTGTGTGTTAGGTTCCCAAGCGTTTTTAGATTCATTAAATTTATTTTATAGTTGATCTTGCTTAAGAAATTTTCCTTTCATGTTCACCACGTGATGTAGATGTACAATTCCTAAAATGCAATTTAAGATGATAAACAATCGTTTAATCTTCTTTTTGAAATGAAAATCCTAGCTACTAAGGAAAGAGAGATTGCGTTCTTTCAACAAAGAGCAGAGAGCACACACTATATGCACTGTCCTAAATCAGACCAACAAAAAGTCTAAATGCAAATGCACATGCATGTATTTTTTTTTTGCCTTCTTAATGTGTGAATAATAAAAAGAAAGCTAAGCGAAAATCTGAATTATTTTTCAAAGCGACAATTACTAACAAGCTTCTTTTCAAAACAAAATGAGGACAATGATGACACTTTGTTATTTGGAATTGAAAACTTTCTTTCGACACTTGAAAAACTACTAATTCAGATCAAATACAAGAGTAACAGTGTAATTGACTATCAAGAATAATCAGATTCTCTCCTATGACTGAAAATGACACTTGTGACACTTTCAAATCAAGAAACGACAGTTCAATTACACTACTTCTTTGTAAAGGAGAACTAAAAATGACTCAAAAATACATAAAAACATTTACAGTTCTTTGCACAATGGAGGCGGAATAATGGCAAGGAGGGGGTTTCCACAGAGTTGTACTGACTACAGGCAGAAAAACTCCTGAATAGAGCTGAAAAGAATGAACACAGAAGCTAAAATCTAAGAGCAGAAGAGGTCTGATCAGCGCACCTGTAGCATAGGGAAACTGAAATGCAATGAAACTACTACACTCAGGAAGTGCGATGCATTCAGGTTTCAAAGAAGACACAGTGTGATGGACCAGGGACAAGACTTTAGCTAGGTTCTGGGTCACAGTTTGCAGCTCAGTTCAGGGATTTAGGCCGAGCAAGTGGTAATCAGTAAATCGATCACAGGGGTAGATCTAAGGCGGTTACTAGAGGCAACAAAAGGGCAATTAGAGAGCTTGCAAATCAATTGTTTAATTCATAAACAAAACCCGGAGATAGACTGAAGCAACATTGATCTACTTTACACTTGCATAGCAAATGCAGTTTGAAGGCTAGCTGGCTTGACTTTAGGCTCCGTCTGTAAGTTTATAAAGTAAACAAATGTAGATAAAAAAACAATATATTCGCTCCCCAGTATGGTCGCCATTTTTTTTTGGGAAAACTAGTGTCTATGCAGAGCTGCTTGTCCCACTAAGGCTGGTAGCTACCTTAGAAACATACAAACTAGAAACTACTTTCATTTTCCTTTATGAGAAATAGGTAAGAGAGGAATAAGGAGACCAACCTCTGTCTTGCGCTTGGTTCCTTGCTCGACTCCTCTCCCTTCTGATAGGTCTTCGCCACTTGCTTCCTCATCTACCCAACTTCAAAGAGCAGCTCTAGAATCAAAGCAGCATAACACTATCCAAGAACATAGATCTATTATCATAAACAATATAGGACCAGATATATATTGACCACACAAATGCATATAACATCAATCATACAATAATGTGGAGGAAAACTTGATTAGCTTTATTGATAATCAAGAAAGGGCAAAGAGGATTACAACTAATCGTTCTGACCCAACATCATCCTCTCAGCAAGAAAGCCCTTCTTCACCTCATGAAAAGCTTAGATCACCCAACACTATGATGTTGCACCAAGAAACCAGCAACACTTCCTTCCAAGATACAAAATTCCAGCCTCTGGATCTCTGGGATGAGGGATCCATATATAGATGTTTGCATGGGAGGTGTGTCAGCTTCTAAGATTTGATTAGTATCCTCTCCCTGATAGTTCTTGATTCTAATTGGAGACTGATGATCTCTTACTCATCCCTGGGCGAATGCAGAGAGGCAAGTGTCATAGGAGAAGTTTATGGAAGATTCCATGCTCCTCCGCCTTGCGGATTGACCTTGCCATTTTTCCACTCTCGCCCATCGCACCCCAAAGAAGGGATTTTGAACATGCATCGCACCTACTGTGTGTATTTAGGTGGGATGCAACGCACTTTGACCATGGAGCAAGTGAAATGGTCCAATTCTGACCAGTTCTGAGTAGTTTTTCATGGAGAACTTCTGGGAGATGCTGTAATCAGTTGACCTTGTTCTTTTATGGGTGCGAACAACACCTTTAGGCACTTAGGAGCCCTTGGTTTATGGACATTTATGATTGGGGTTGCAGTGCCCAAAAATGTTTATAACACTCCTAGATCAATCAAGGTGTGTGGGATCATGGTGCAATTGATGTTGACATCAACTACTGGGCTTCCATGGTCCAGATATTTTGGATAGATTAACTGACCTAACATCAGGTCGGATAGTTTCCCTATGACATTGATGGTTGGGGCATCTCTCGTGCGCCTTCCTTGATGCCTAAAGCACTTCTCTTTGAAAAACCTATTGTAGATAGGCACATCTTTTATGGCTTGGAGAAGTGGTATCTTCACACATAAATGCTTCAATTCCCCCAGGAGTTCAGTTTCTTCTAGGGTAGGTTTGACTGTCATGGATAGTCTCTCAGGAAAGGGTGGAATTGCTTTAGGTTCACTTTCCTCTTTATCTTCCTCAACCTCCCTAGGTGGAGGTTGGCTATTTGGGAGAACTTTCCCAGATCGCAAGTTAATTTCCTTAATCTCCATAGCATAAGTTGGGCATGATGGCTCCCCACTATACACTTGCTGAGCCTATCTGTTGTTCAGGTTCAGATTTGGCTGGGCAGGCATTTGGGGTTGCTTTAGTGGAGCAAGGGGTAATGGTTGTGGTTGAGTAAGTGGTGGAGGCAAAAGAGCGGGAAGAGAGGTGTATTGCGGCCTCCACCCCTTATGAGGTGCATTCCACTGAGGTTGTGGCTGAGCATAGGATTGAAATGAATGGGTGGTTGGTTGGGAATGATATTGAGATGTGAAGGACCAAGGAGGAGGCGTGGACTAGGAAGGATAAGTAGGAGGGCCCCAAGAAGGCATGGAAGTGACTTGGTTGGGGTTGTAATATGCCTGAGATGTCCCTTGCATCCCCTGCATGTATGGTCTAGGTCCATGTGGTCTCCTTTTGTTTATGTAATAGAGTTGTTCAGTGACTCCCTCAACCCCTTGATATACAACTTTATGTCTGGGTAAGGAAGGACACTTATCTGTAGAATGGTTTTCTTCATAAACTGAACAAACCTCTATAGAGTTCAATGGGAATTCATTCCTAGGATGCCTCCTGGTGCATCTAGGGAAAAAAATGGCCACAGCCCTCTCTGATTCCTCTTGTTTCCTTTTGAGATGTAAGGTATACATTTGCATGGCAAGAGTCTGCAACATCTAACTCTTGAATTCTTCCAGCATGTTTCCAATTTCTCCTTTAATGAATGAGTTAGAGGAAGAGGTACTAGCTATGGGTTGACTCCCCCTACCTTTCTTTCTGGCTGCTCTATAATGGTTTCTAAAAACAGTCTTGATGTCCTCATAGGATAGTTGGTAGATGTCTCCCCTGGCTAGTAGATGGATGGTATCTAGAATATCTTCTCGAATTCCCCTAAGGAGGACCAACTTCAGCGACTCAAGGTCGAGTGTACACCTGGCCCTCTTGTAACTGAGTTGGAACCTCTCTTCATAGTCTTCCAAGGACTCATCACTTCCTATAGTCATTCGAAAAATTTCTTCTTTAGTGTCTTTTAGCCTACAATAGTCTCGATACTTGTTGTTAAAGGCTTGTTGCATCTGAGCCCAAGTTGTAATGTTATTGCTAGGTAATCCCATGAACCAGTGCAATGCTACATCCTTGAGAGTAGGAGGGAGCAATTTCAACTTTTTCTCATCTTCTACATAGTCATAAGTTCAACAAATAAAAGAAGACTCAAACAAAAAGGTGTCAGGATCTTCTGTAGTCAGACCATGGAAATTAGGTAGGGCGGAAGGGCTTATATTCTTTATTTTGGTGTCCCCATTGGTCTCCCAAATGGGAAAGGTACCCTCTATTCTTTCTCCATTCCCCCTAGCATTCCTGTTTTCAGCCATTGGCTCCAAAGGGATGTTTTCTTCTTCTTCTTCCCCTATAGGTTCTTCAAATATATCTCGATGTTCACCTAAGGGTTCTTCTTGATCACAACCACTGAAGAAGAGAAAAGGTTGGTTGTGTGAAGCAGTGGGGGTGTTGGGCAAACATTTTCCTGAGTTATCTCTATTCCTATGAGGCATGAAAGGAAAAATTTTGGTTTGTTTTTGTTTCTTTTTCCCCACACTGATAGTACCTGAAAAACTGAAATTGATTGAACAAAACAAATTGGAACTAGCTGAAATGAACTTGTTGAAATGAAATTTTCATAATTGAAGAGGAAAGCAAGGAAATGCAGAACTTGAAAGAAGAGAAATGACTAGTCTACTTTTGCTGAAATAAACTATTACCAGAATGTTGCAATAGAAAATAGAAGAAAGCAGCAATCACAAAATACTATGATGCTTCCCTGGCAACAATGCCAAAAAGTGGTGAGCACCAGTATTGCAACAATAATGCTGCAACTCCTGGGCTACCTACTTTACTCTTATCAACCGGGTGGTTCGCAACAAACTTGAAAGCGACGGTGTTGCATGCATAAGTACTAGTTCTTACTACAGGTTGTCAGTTCATTAGCCGTCACAAGATCACTAGGAGCTCAAGACAACTTCTAGGGATTCTAGAAGAAGCTCTATATATGATGAAAGGAGAGAAAGACTACTCTACAGATACTACTATAACTGCAGAAAGGAGAAAGTCTGAAATGTAAAGCAAAACTAGTAAACCCAAATTAACCAACTAATCCAACTTTTGCAGAAAGCACTATGAAAACCATGAAAAGAATGCCATTACCTACTCAAGGAAGCAAACAACATCTAACTAAGTTATTTCTAGAAGTAAATGAGCAAAAAACATCTTTTTGGACTTTTATGTATTTTTATGTCATTTTGACATGCATGTAATTTATTTCTTGTGAATGTGGTAGTGAATAGGTGGAATTGGAGGGTGGTTTTGGGACTTGAGAGGATGTAGGATGGTGTGGATGGCTCCCAAGAGGTCTCAGGTGGCCTTCTATAGGCTTTTCCGACACTTGTCCTTCAAAAGAAAGCCTACCGGAAAATCTACAGGAGGACACAGGAAATCTACAGGAGAAGGCTGAGAGCAGTTTTCACTATTTTGAAGGCGTGACAGAGGGTGGAAAAGGTGTATGAAGGTTCGAATAAGGTGTTAGGGCACCTAGGGTCTACCAAGAATCACTAGGAGATAGAACGATGATTGGGTTTGCTCAAGAAGAGAGGAAGAAGTTCTATGGAAAATGCAGGAAACTAAGGAAGAATTGAGGGGAGACTTGGAGGACCTATAGGGCATGGATCAGATGGAGGATGGCATGGCTGATAGGTTGTCTTGCTGCTAGAAGAGATCTGCTACATAACAAAATTCACAGTCAACCAAGGAAATCACGCAAGCAATGAAATGAGCACATCTAGGAAAACAAAATTTTGCATCAAAATAGTCTAAACTATGATCTATGGAAGGAAATGTTAATAACTGCTGCAAGAAAGGAAAGAATGAAAGACTAATATTGTAAATAAAGAAGTGAGCATGATGAATAAGTTCTGAAGCAAGGAAAAACTAGACTATTAACCACTAAAAAGCTGCAAACACTAGAAGTCCTATGAATGAGGAAAATATGTGTTTTTGGGACAACAAGAGGGTCTTTGCCTCAAATCATGGTCCCAAAGGGAGAAAGAGAGGTGAAGGCATTGTTGCTAGCCTTTTGAATCTTCTCTTTATCAGTACTTAACCTGCTATTGAAAGCACAAACAGAAGAAAACCACTGAATCATCAAAAGCAACCTATTCTTAATGATAAAAGAAATACATCTAACAACAACCTAATCTACCAACTGAAATAAAACATACAAATACAAGTAAAGAGGAGCTTGGCTACTTGGATTGGGCCCTAACCCAAGAGCTTTAGCCCTTTGAGGTAACTCAGTGCTAACTCAAAAAGGATTCCATCTTTATTTCCAAACAATAGCAAGATTACATGAAACCGTCACAAAACATAAGCTCGAAGTTGAGCAGAGTTTACATAACCAAAAATCCAACAAAACTCTGACCCTAGTGAGGCCTTAGGCTTCTCTAATTATACAAATGAAGCTACCAATAGCTTCCTTAAAACCAGGGAGGTTTGCCTACCAAAACTCGAGACAATCATCAGTCATCCTCCACTTGCTCGGCTGCCTTCTAGTGCATGACTTGGTTGCTCGTACTCCAAGCTGAATGAAGGGGAATTCAAAGTGAGGAGTAATAAGTGAGGGGGATTACCTCCTATAATTCCTCTCCTTTGTCCACTTCGAGTTATTGCTGCCATTTTTCCACCTGATCCTTGAATTTTACCTCAAAATTCATCAATAATCTACATTAAACACATGTTAGACCACATGGCATCATAACTAACTCAACTCACTCCATAAGAATAAATATAATCAAAAAATAATGCAATAAGCTAAGAGAATGGTTGATTTGACTAGGTTAGGAGGTAAAATGAGCCCATATAATTACCTATTTATGAGGCTCATCAATGATTTGGGTAACAACATTGTTTGGGCCCTGGGTATGGCTACGCGAGGGCAGCAACACAGACTTCGAGGTATTGATAGGTGCGCGTAGCGACTTGTGCATAGGCTCAAACCGTTGACCACTTAAAATCATCAGACATCTCTAGGGTGTGAAAAGCTAGTTCTAGCACCCTCCCATACTACTTTGGGTGAGACCTCAGTCCACGCTCTGCGGACTGTTACAGAAAGGTCTAGTAGTACCGGGATTTGTTTAGCTAAATCATCTCTGAACCTGGGTTAGGCACCAACAAGCCAACAAATGGTTCCGTTGCTTAGACCGAGATCTACATAATGGATGTCTGATGTCGTGTCACTGGAATGCAACAAAGAAAGAAATTGAAGGGTGGTTGGACAAGAAGATTAACGAGTTCATGGCACTGGAAAACAAGAATCCGTGAGTATCTAAGGAACAGTGGTTAGAGCACTACTTGTATATAGAAATCCATGAAATTTTCTTTGCATCCTTTTCCTCTGACTTGTATGAGTGGATCGCGAAGCTAGTAGACAGTCAGGGAAGGTGTAGGCTTGACAAGCCAATCGTGTAGACTCTAGAGTTAGTACGTAGACTACAAGTGTTAAAAGATAATATTTCACGAGCTGTGGACCATTGGCTCAATCGAATTATAGGAGGATTTATCACCAAATTCACAGTAGATATGACCATCAGCTACTACGAGGCAGAATGACACTTCCTCAAAGGACCGCGAGGTAAGTATATTATATATTTGAACACATGGATTATGATGCTATTGTGTGAAAAGTGGGTTATGCAAATAAATTAATGTTTGGGACTACGTGAAGTGGGAAGATCTACAGAAATGGAACTAGTGAAGAATTGGAAACTAGTCCCTTAATTTCACCCTCGCGGGGAAGCGAGGAAGAGCTTGCGAAAGTCTTTCCTAGAAGATTGGTCAGTTTGATAAGGCAGCGAATTCCACGGTTACCACCTCCACCTACACTACCACCAACCTCACCATCTTCACCTCCATCTCTGCCTGCCCCACCTTCACCACCACCACAGTTCAATATGGTGAGCGTGATTAAATTGTTGGTATTCAGAGGAGTAGGGAATGAAGATCCAGACCAATTTTGGTTCATGGTCAGGGCTGTATGGGAAACAAAAGGAGTCATGGATGAAAATATAAAGAAGCCTACAATGGTAAGCGCATTGCAAGATCACACACTAACATGGTACATTAAGCATTCTAATGACCATCCAAACACAAGAATCCCAGAAATTTAGGCTGCGTTGAATAGGGAATTTAGCAGGCCAAAATTAGAGACATGATCAATTGTTAGGTTTAAGGAAATCATGATGCTCTTGGGTGAGACACCTTGGGATCTAGACCAAAGACTGAAGAGTATGGTTCGTGAAGCCAAAATGACCTCGACGGATGGAAAACACCACACATTGTTTGTAGCGTCACTAACACCGCATTTAAGAATGATGTTGTCGCAACAAAAACTTTCCACCTAGGTTGAAGCTTTGGAGATGGTAATGAGATTGCATGAGACCCCTATACAAGATCTTGGTCTGGGAGACCAACAAATCCATGCACAACTGCAAAACTTGTGTTTGGAAATGCATAGTTTGAAACAAGACTACACACCTCAGCAAGAGGCATGCGAGGAGGTATGGGGCATAAAATGTAAAGGCCAAGAGCATGACAAGGACCAATGTCTAGTTTTTGCAACTTACTTGGTAGGAGGAGGGCTGATGCCATTAAGACCTGAGGCATAAGTAGGACCAAGCACGGTGCCTGGATTGTGGTGCATGATCTATTAGATAGGAGGGAAACACAATGCAAATAATTTTCATCTATTGCAGAAGTATATGCAGACGTCCCAACAATTGTTTTGTAATTTCTGCAAGTCGGTAGGCCATGATGAGCACACCTGCAGAAGCTACGAACAAATGATGGATTAGACTCCTACCAACAGAGTATAGACCAAAACACGATCCCTTGACCCAAATGTAGCAATGGTGCAGACTGGATTTGAGGGGCGCGGAAGAGGCCAAGATGGAATGGAACTAGGAAGGGGTCGTAGACAACTAATTTGTTACAGTTGTAGAGGGCTAGGAAACTATGCCCATGATTGTACAAACCCGATGAGAACATCATGTTTATACTGTACTCAATTTGGTCATGAGGTAGAAGAATACCCTACATTGATAGCAAGGCTGCGTGAAAAAGGGGTACTCCTGCCTCCCTTGACTCAAAATCTGCAAATGATGATATCTAAGCTGCGCAAAGAAGACCCGAATGTAAACGTAGTGCTCAGAAGTGGTATCACAACTCATAATGATAAAGGTAAGTAGTCAAAAGAAAGTGCGTGGGTTTATAAGGCTCCTACAAAGGAACCTGAATTTGATTTGGAGCACATGAAGGAGACATTCATGGAAGCTAAGAAGAACTTCATGGATGCCTCCACTTCAGGTAGTGAGGATCAACTAGAACCAGGGATGGATCTTTCAATGCTCACTACCTTTTTGGAGACATGCATGAAACTGTTGCATGACAGCAAGGCTGTAAAAGGACTAAAGGAACTTATCACCAGGCGTGCGGGGTCAAGAGAATTGTGCGTGGTTCGGAAACTTGGAAATCATGCATTGCGCACAGGAAGGGAAATGAGATTGAATGTTTAAATCAGAGAGTATGAAATGGATCAGGTAATTTTGGATCTCAAATCGGATGTGAATGTACTTCTGAAACAAACATGGGAATGCATGGGCAGACCCACACTACAATGGTCTCCTATTCGTTTGTGAATGGCAAACCAATAGAATATCCTACCCATGGGGAGATTGCAAGGGGCAACGGTGGATATTGAAGGTGCGAGTGCGTTGGTAGATTTCGAAGTGATAGAGATTGTTGATGATAAAATCCATATCCCGTGCTACTAGGCACAGACTGGGCCGCTGATATGAATGAAGTTATAAATCTAAAGAAGCACAAAATGATTTTTGGAAAAAAGTCACTAAGCCTAGTAGTACCGCTAGATCTGACCGAAGGAGCGTGATACACTAAAATGGTGCGCGACGATGATAGTGGTGGCGATCTAAATTGTATTTATAAGCTATCCACATGAGAACAAGATTGGGTGAATCCAACAGTAGATGGTAGGATTTCATGGGAGCACGAAATATCCTACATTTTAGATTCAGATGAAGAAATAAAATGATGGCAGAATCGGTTGCACAAAGTAACAATGCTCAATTCCAACATGATGATAAGATCATTGTGTTGCATGACAACGAAGATAAGGGATCTTCCTAGGTACGATGGGTTAACAGCAGTGGATGAATTTCTGAAAAAATTTGAGAGTGAAGTACCAGAACAATAGTGTTTTAACGCTCTGAAATGGGCACTATCCTGCTACACCCGCAAGATGGTGGGGAATGCACTAGCAGAGTTTCGAGGATTGGCACGAATGCAGAAGGATGATGCACCTACGATTTGGGAAACCATAGATGTGGCTAACAAATAAGTATGATGGGCGAGATGATCCACGTACACACCTCGCAAAATGGACCAGGGCCTACAGGGATGAGCCACAACATTAATGGGTGCATTTGATCTGTCATAACCCCGATGTCATACCTATGAATTGGTATACTGAGAAAAAGCTCTGCCATGGTATGAATGAGTGAAACATTTTGCACGAGGGATTTCTGTTAGCTTTCACATTTGAATACAGTTGGTGGTATACTGTCGATGATGCACTACAAACAGTAAAAGCAACTATCTTCAAAATACCCTAGGGGCCACTGGAAGTGCTTTAGTCAGAATGGGTGACATAGCTGAGTTGTGCGCGGGAGTGTTATAATGTAAACATTGAGCAAGATGATGAGGACCCACAAAATATTAATATCCCAGAAACGGAAGGTTGTCGCAAGGTTCAAGTACCATTGGTTGGGGACACCGGCATCACCGTGCCACTAAAAGCAAAGCAGGTAAACATTGGAACATAGGTGGAACCAAAGAATGCAACGCTTGGAGATTATTGGGATGATGCCACAGTAGATAAGGTCATGAAGGAGTTACTTTGCAAATATCAAGACTTATTCCCAACCAAAATTACGGGCTTAAAATGGATCATTGCTGACTTAGAAATGATGAAGATCACCCTAAAACCTAGCACAAATCCCGTCAAGCAAAGGCCTTATCGCTTGAACCCTAAGTATAAGGAAAAGGTCCACATAGAGTTAAACAAAATGCTTGCTATAGGAATTATTGAGCTAGTGGAAGAATTTAACTAGGTGAGTCCTATGGTAGTACACGAGAAAAATTAGAAGGGCGAAATAAGAATATGCATGGACCTCAGGAAGCTGAATTCTGCCTATGTACATGATCCATTCCCAACACCATTCATAGATGAAGTATTAGAAAATGTTGGTGGACAAGGAGGCTACTCGTTCACGGATGGGTTCTCGGGGTATCACCAGATCAAGATCGTGCCGGAGGATAGGAGCAAAACAACCTTCACAACAGAATGGGGATTCTTTCAATATACGGTCATGTCATTTGCATTAAGGAACGTGCTAGCCATCTTTTCATGCATCGTTGTTGTCGTGTTGAAAGAATATATCCACAACTTCTTGGAGGTTTATCTGGATGACTAGACGGTCTATGGTTTGTTTAAGCACCATGTAGCAAGCTTACGCTTGATGTTGGATACTTCTCGGTGACACCAAATTGCGATGAACCTTAAGAACTGCACATTTTTGGTTCCCTTTGGGAACCTATTGGGACATGTGGTTTGCAGAAAGGGGCTAATGGTAGACCCTATGAAGATTTTCGTTATTCTAAATTTGGAACCACCGTGAAGTGGTAAATAGCTGCGTGTTACCTTGGGACATATAGGGTACTATAGTAAATTCATCAAAAGCTATGCCAAAATAACAGCGCCGATGGAAAAGCTATTGAAAATGGATGTTACATTTTGCTGGAATGACAATTGCATGAAGAGTTTGGATGTCCTAAAAGGGAAATTGGCCTCTGCCCAAATCCCGGTCTTCCCTAAATGGGATGTGGAGTTTCATGTACATGTTGATGCATTGTGCATTGCACTGGAAGCAGTACTCACACAGGAGGGCACGGAGGGCGTGGATCACCTGATCACATTTGCAAGTTGAAGATTATCTAAAGTCGATAACAACTATTCCACCATTGAGCATGATGGGTTGGCAATGGTGTATGCTCTCCAAAAGTACTGACATTGTTTAATCAGAGGACATTTCAAGATGTATACCAATCACTCCACGCTGAAATACCTAGTCAATAAGCCTGTTTTGGGGGGCCACATATGCAAGTGGCTATTATTATTCTGGGAATATGATTTTGAGGTTATAGTCAAATGCAACACCTGAACGCAGGACTGGATCATTTATCACACATTGATATGGGTGAGGAACCCACTAATCTACAGGAAGGATTACCTAATGCACAAATTTTTGTGGTACGCGTCATGGACGGGCACTTCGAAGATATAATCCAGTTTTTGAAAACAAGGATTGTGCCGAAGGAATAGTCCATCCAATAGAAGAAGGAATTTGTGGTGCACATGGCGGATTTTTTGGTCATCGTGGGGAACCTATACAAAATGGGAAATGATGAGATCTTATGAAGATACGTTTCTGAATTTGAAAGAAGTCAGATCCTTGTGGAAGCACATGGGGGCATTGCAGAATGACACTATGCCAGATGTGCAACCACACAAAAGATTCTCTGCACATGGTTATGGTGGCCAACCCTGCACCAGGATTAGAAACTGCACTGTAAGGCCTGCGATATATGTCAAAGGATGGGAAAACCATCGTGGAGGGCTGAGATGTCATTAAATCCATAGATGAAACTATAGCCATTTGAGAACTTGGTAATCGAATTTGTAGGACCGTTCAACCCTTAGGGAAAGACGAGCGTGCCCTACATCATCACCGCAATAGAGTATCTAACATGATGGGCGGAAGCGCAATCGGTCAAAGATTGCACGATTGCTACGACTACAAAGTTTTTGTTCTAAAACGTATTAACCTGCTTTGGTTGTCTGAAAATCTTAATGAGTGATTTCGAAACACATTTCTTGAACAAAACCATCCGCGTGCTCATGGAAAAATTCTAGGTATATCAGCAGAAGAGTACACCATATCACCAACAAGTGAATGGGACAGTAGAGGAATTCAACAAAATACTAGAAACAACACTGAGCAAAGTGTGCAATGTGCAACGAAGCAATTGGGACCTATGCGTCCCTATTGTACTATGGGCTTACAGAACAACGTGCAAGAAACTGACGGGACAGACCCTCTTTTGGTTATTCTATGGCATGGAAGCTGTCATGACAATGGAATATATCGTACCAAGTCTGCGAACAAAAACACTCACAGGGATGACAGACCATAAGGCTCTGGAAGAAAGACTTGCACAATTGGAAGAACTTGAGGAAGAACAATTCTTGGCAGGTTTTCACCAGTAGGTTTAGAAAAAACATGAAAAAGCTTGGCATTATCACCATATTAAGTTGTGCACATTAATAGTCAATGACCTAGCACTGCTATACGATAGTAAGTTTGAAAATTTCCAGTAAAATTCAAAATGCATTGGCTAGGACCATATGTGGTTACGGACATCACAGACAGAGGCACGGTCCAGCTCGTCAAATTAAATGGAGAACCCTTTACCAGGAAAAGTGAATGATAGCCACTGAAAGCCTTACAAAGGTGGGCCAACTATCTGACTAGCTGATAGCAGTAAAATATTCACACTTTAGAGATTCAGACAAGGGCATGGGACTATAAATACATATTCATATGGTCGTATAGGAACAGTTTAGTTAAAGTGGGTTAAGAAGGAAGAATGCAGGAGGTTCAACAAGCAGCAGCTCAGTGCGCTACATACGTCCAGACTGTTTGGCACTAGCTGGAGGGACTCCGCGCCAAGATTGTCGTGCCAATAGAGTTACTCGAGGATGAGTAACGATGTTTGTGTTTGGGGCCTCTTAGGCATTGAATCTCCCACAACATGTTTTAGGATCAAAGCCCAAGTTTTGAGTAATATTGTTGTAAAGACTCTGCCAATTGCGGGCATGAAGCACAAATTGTAGGTTAGAGTCATATGGTTGTCCGCCCTAAGTTTTGAATGTAGTGTTGGCCTACCCATGGTCCGTGGACCATGAGATTTTATAAATAGAGTGAGGCTCTAAGTTGTAAAGTAGTTAGTAACAACAGATGGAGTTTAGAAGATAGCGAGCATGGAGTAAGAGTCTAAGTACCTTGGGTCGTAGTAGTAGGAAGAGGCTCTGCAACTAAGTGTGTAGAGGCCTAGTAGAGTCTGCAGCTAAGTGTGTGGACCCCTACAACTGAGTGCGTAGGGTAGAGTTGAGTCTGTAACGAGAGAAAGAGATAATAAAGAGAAGTTTTATTTCCACTCTTGTGTATTTGTTTTGAATTATTATATGGTTGATATCTTTTCCAATTATATTGTTTTATTTATCGCGCGCACTTGTATGAATTTTGAGCACTGTTAAGTATACCTAAACACATAGATAAGCTAAGTCGCTCAACTAATATTGGGTTAATAGTCATGATTTGGGTATTATCATTGTTCGGGCCCTGGGTAAGGCTGCGCGAGGGCAGCATCGCAAGCTGCGAGGTATTGATAGGTTCTTGTAGCGACGTGCGTGCAGGTTCAAGCCACAAACCACTTAAAGTCATTAGACATCTCTAGGGTGCAGAAACATGGTTCTAATACCCTCCTGTTGAAAGTGCAACAAAATGATGGAGCTTAGTGGAAAGGAGTCGCCTTCACTAAGTGGGCCCGCAGGCAAATTATGGCGCAAAGTCTATTTTTAGACATATGGATCATGGTCTATGAGTTGCAGGATGCTGTTTATGGATGATTGGTCATGTTGGGAAAAATAGATGGACTTCTATTTTTGGTTCACAGCGGAGTGATCAAAGTCTATTTTTAGACTGCTAGGCTAAAATAGAAACAATCAAATATTTTTAGCCCTTAGTAATATTTGGATGCTCAACTTTATCTTATTCTCTTGGAGCACTTCAGTTCAAGCTACAGATGTGGAACATGCAGCTGAGAGAAGGAATCATGTGGTTTCTTATGTGTTAGTTGAGCTATTGCATGGAGGACTTGAGTTAGAACTCATGCATGTGAGTTCTGTGGAGTTGGATGTGGAGTTGATGGAGTTGTGTTCAATTTGACTTAGTTGAATTAGTTGTATTTAGTCTAACTAAAGAATACACTAGTGATGAGTTGTGTGAATTGATTTTTAATTAATTCACTAATTATTAACTCATAAAGAAACTAAAGGATACATCAATTAACTCAGTGCATGGACAGTTCAACAAAGGCAAGTGTTAGAGGTAAGCGAAAGGGTGAGTTGTGACTATCAGTTGTGCATGAGATTGTTCACATGCATGGATTGAGTTATGACAATGAGGACTGCGCAGTGTCGGCCAATACCAAGGCAGTTGTAGCTTGTGCTCACATGATTTTGGATCAGCCAAGGTAAATAGGAGTTTGGATCAGCCATTCTCATTCATTCTCTTACAGGATTGTGAAGTGGAGGCAGGGAAAGCAGCGGAGGAGAATTGAACCTGTGACTTGTTCGAATCTGAGCTAGTTTTGTATGTAACAGGTGGAGATAGTACTGAGTACTTGTGAGGAGTATTGTACTATGTATTGCTACATGTTCTCAATCATTAATATATAGATAGTGTGGGGTTTTCAGCTATAAGATTTCCTCGGGTTACATACTGTGTTAATGTGTGCATGTGATTGATGTTTCATTGTTTTTAATGCTGCTAAATTGATGATCAACATAGAGGAGGTTATGTATTATGTATGTATTCTGCAATAGTGTATAATCAGGATAATCTCTATGAATAAGTGTGATATTATTCAAAATTTCTACATGGTATGAGAGCTAGATTTGTAGAGAATTTGTAGGAAATTTCTACATGGTATCAAACCAGGTTGATTTGTAGAAAAAGTTCTCTAGGATATCAAAGCAGGATTGATCATCAGATCTATTATTCAGAAAGTGTTTACATTTTATTTCTTCAGGTAGAGTCTGTAATCGGGCCAGGTAGCCTCTAGATTCATCCTTCTTTTGGAAGGTGAGATATAGGTGAATTCCCATACAGTCAATCTCTGTACAAGAAATACTTTGTTCTCACGAATTCTAGATCAAAGGTGGTTGAGTTGTTGAGCTAGTGGAATTCAAATTTGCAGCGGTGTTTTCTTGGTGTCAATGTGTAATGTCTTTCAACGGATTGCGATTGGAGTATGCTCTTGAGGGTAGCTCAAATTATATTGCATGGAAAGACAGGATGGAGGCAGTGTTAGATGACAATGGGTTGAAGGATTTCATAGATGCTGAAGTCCCAAAACCTACTGATGTTGCTGAAGTTGTGGTTTGGCAAAAGAAGACAACAAAGTGTCGAAGGATTCTGTTGGAGGGCGTGAAGGATCACATTGTGTCCAGCCTGCATGGAAAGGCTTCTCCATATTTGATGTGGAAAGCGTTGACAGATCTATTCCAAAGCAAGAGCAACCAGAGGAAGTTGGTGCTCAAGGATAAACTCAAAAACATCAAGTGTGAGAATGGAGATAGTATGCCCAGGTATCTCATAGAGTTCACCCAATTCCGGGATTAGATGGGAAGTGTGGGGGTGACTGTCGATGATGAGGACTTGGTGAGCTTGGTTCTCCATGGTCTTCCGAAGAGTTGGCATTCCTATCAGGACTCTGTCAATGGTTGGGAGAAATTGCCAGGACGGGAGAGATTTTTGTCGGATCTTGTGCAAGAGGAGATCAGACAGAGCACCAGAGACAGTTCTTCATCCATGCATGATGAGGAGAACTATGCCTTAGCGAGTAAGGGGAAGAAGGGGAAGGTGAAGGGTTATCTTTCCGAATCCAGTTCTTCCAATGATGGGAAGAAGGTTGACAAGTTGAAGGTGAGATGCTTTCGTTGTCATGAGTTGGGCCATTATGCTACTAGTTGCCCAAAGAAGAAGTCCAAGAAGGGATCCAAGGAAGGATCTGAAGGTGAGGAAGCCTCACTTGCTTCACAATTTGAGTTAGACTTCACACTCTTTGCATGCACGGTTTCATCCATGGTGGGAAGTGGTTGGTTTCTTGACAGTGGAGCTTCTTTCCACATGACCAGTGACAAAAGTTTGTTCAGTACTTTGGACGAGAAAGATCTCCAGATACTCATAGCGATGGGTAATGATGAGAAGTATAGTGTCTCAGGTGTAGGCACATTTATTTTTCAGAGGGAGCATGGGGCTCGCCTTACCTTGACTGATGTCAAGTATGTACCAGGACTGACGAGAAACTTGGTGTCGATCGCGATGCTGGAAGACAGAGTCTATGATGTAGTCTTTAGTAAGGGAAAGGTTTTCCTTAGACACATCATCACTAGACAGGTGAAGCAGATTGGTTCATGGGTCAAGAACCTGTATGCTCTTGAGGTTCAAGATGCATGCAAAGCCTTGAGAAACGAGGCAACTAATGGAGACTTGGTGGTTGAGAGGGAGCGCATATTACCTCTCAACATGCAGAGCCAGAAGAAGTCGCAAACGATTGTGGAGGAGCCAAGATTGGTGCAACAGCTTCAGGAGGTTGTGGAGCAACCGCAACAGGGGAAGCTGAGAGGAGATTGAGTAGAGACATCTACTCATGTAGAGACCTCTAGTAGGGGGAAACTTCGAGCTAGGTGGGTTGAGGGATCGCATGCAGCCATACCTCCAGGTAGGAGTGGGGTGATGTGGATTGATTGTCCCAAGGAGGAGGGGTAGGATCCTTGAGGTACCCAACCTCTTGGATGAGACCTTGCTACGGGAGCCCCGCTGTGGACTAGCGAGAATTGACTGATTGGGTAGAGACAGATGCGGATGGAGTGGCAGAGAGAGCGACAGTGTAGGGAATCGTAGGACAGTGCATAGCTAGCAGGCTGCAGCAATGCGAGAGGCACAAGTATTTTGCACAGTGCTAGGTGGCACAAAGAAATGTGCAATGGTGTGGGATGCATGGAGATGTTGCAGTAGCGTAGATGTCAGAGAGGGAGCACTTGTCAGCAGCAGGTAGAGCTTTAGCATCAGAGTATGTTCCTAGCCCAATAGAGTGGTCAGTTGGGAGTGTTTTTGTTCCAAGTGTTGTTGGAGCAAGTGGAGCGGAGAATCATGTTGCATGCAGAAAATTCGAGAGTTGTAGGATAGGGGTTGTAGATAATCCATATCTTGTTGAGAGGGAGTGTTGAAAATGCAACAAGATGATGGAGCTTAGTGGAAAGGTGTCGCCTTCACTAAGTGGGCCCACAGGCAAATTATGGTGCAAAGTCTATTTTTAGACTATGTCTATTTTTAGACATATGGATTATGGTCTATGAGTTGTAGGATGTTGTTTATAGGTGATTGGTCATGTTGGAAAAATAGGTGGACTTCTATTTTTGGTTCACAACGGAGTGATCAAAGTCTATTTTTAGACTGCCAGGCTAAAAATAGAAACAGTCAAATATTATTAGCCCTTAGTAATATTTGGACTCTAAACTTTATCTTATTCTCTTGGAGCACTTCAGTTCAAGCTACGGATGTGGCACATGCAGCTGATAGAAGGAATCACGTGGTTTCTTATGTGTTAGTTGAGCTATTTCATGGAGGACTTCAGTTAGAACTCATGCATGTGAGTTCTGTGGAGTTGGATGTGGAGTTGTGTTCAGTTTGACTTAGTTGAACTAGTTATATTTAGTCTAACTAAAGAATACACTAGTGATGAGTTGTGTGAATTGATTGTTAATTAATTCACTAATTATTAACTCATAAAGCAACTAAAGAATACATCAGTTAACTCAGTGCATGGATAGTTCAACAGAGACAGGTGTTAGAGGTAAGTGAAAGGGTGAGTTGTGACTATCAGTTGTGCATGAGATTGTTCACATGCATGGATTGAGTTATGCCAATGAGGATTGCACAGTGTGGGCCAATACTAAGGAAATTTTAGCTTGTGCTCATGTGATTTTGGATCAGCCAAGGTAAATAGGAGTTTGGATCAGCCATTCTCATTCATTCTCTTGCAGGATTGTGCAGTGGAGGCAGGCAAAGCAGCGGAGGAGATTTGAACCTGTGACTTGTTTGGATCTGAGCTAGTTTTGTGTGTAACAGGTGGAGATAGTACTGAGTACTTGTGAGGAGTATTGTACTATGTATTGTTACATGTTCTCAATCATTAATATACAAATAGTGTGGGGTTTTCAGCTATAAGCTTTCCCCGGGTTACATACTGTGTTAATTTGTGCATGTGATTGATGTTTCATTGTTTTTAATGCTGCAAAATTGATGATCAACATAGAGGAGGTTATGTATTATGCATGTATTCCGCAATAGTGTATAATTGGGATAATCTTTGTGAATAAGTGTCATATTATTCAAAATTTCTACACCTCCCATACTACTTCGGGTGGGACCTCACTCTGCGCTCTGTGGAATGTTGCTGAAAGGGCTAGTAGTACTGGGATTTGTTTGGCTAAATCACCTCTGAACCTAGGTTAGGCCTCAACAAACCAACACCTGTCTGACCCAATCCCCCTAAGAACACACATAGCCACTAAAGAAATGGAGGCTGACTCGGTTGTCCAGTCTATCATGATGCCCACCTGAGGTTAAGGCCAGACAACATCTATGATATCCGTACTGCTAGGGTCTGGCCCACTGTTGGGTGACGAGCTGGTTGCCATACAACCACAAGATATCGAGATCAAACCATTTGATGCTTTGTTTCCATTAAATTTCCCAATTATTCCCTATTCAGTTGCTATACCTCCCACCACTTCATTTGTTGAAACCTCGCCCCACGACTATTCTAAAAATCTATTCCTAGCGGCCAACCCCTACAAAGCAGTTTCCCCGACCCATCCATAATGCAACACGAGGATGTTCAACACTGATCCTCTACACAGTCGTTTGGGTTTATCCAACAGGAAGCACAACAGGCAGAAAAGATCCACAATGAACTTATAGGCGAGCACGAGAAGAAAAGGCACCAACTTGTCACTCTCATGGTGGAGGGAGATTAGCTCTAACAGACCAATCAAAATTTGCAATCATAAGTCGAGCAGGTAACATCAAATTTGTGAGCCCTTTGGCCTATTGTTTCTGATTTATTTATTAAAGCTCCTGAGAAATTTTCCACATGCACACTAGGTGACCATTGCAACCACATTCAGGTATCATGCACAAGCTTAGTATCTACAACCAAGGAATTGAAGACGAGTTTAGAGGTCGTGAAATCTGCATTTCCCGACGTGTTTGTAAGCTACATCACAGAGATCGCGAAGATACACAGTTTTGTTGTCGCACTAAAAGGCTCACTCGCTTATGCCTTGGGAGATGGATATATTCTAATGAATAGGTCCATGATTAGTCAGCCAGCTTGGATGAAGAATCAACCCATCTAACCAGTTCGGAGACAAATCGAACAACGCCTCGTCGACAAACAAGAATTGAAGGGATAAAAACTAGCAGAAACAAATCGATGCAGAGATTGCCTCACTTGAAACCCAGGTACAATAGATTGTGGATGCATCAGCCGAGACTAAGAACAAGATTCACGATCTTGGGTGGCCAATCCACATGCATGTAATTTCTCTACAAGAAGTATGTGATGAGATGGAGTAACAGTAGAGCACCCACAGAACATTTGTCTGGAACACCAAAAATCCACCACAATGACAAAATTTCTCCAGAAAGCCGACTCCACCATAGGTACCTTGCAGACCACACCTGATGAGTAAAACTGCTTCCGCAAAGGGACAATTGTCGTAGTACCCAAGTTGGGTTCTTCGTTTGGAAAAGAAGGCCAACATGAAGTAGAAATAGCACTGTAGGAAGCAAGACAAACACAGTGGGAAGCAGAAGCAACAACCCCTGAAGAAGTAGAACCAATACAACAATAAGCAGTAGAAGTAGAGGCATCGACAAGAATAACATTATAATTGACAGAAACAATGTAGACAACACCGAGGATAGATTGACTTGGGGATGAGTCAAAGAACTATCATGGGGGCCTATTGGGGCCTTCGTTTTGAATTTCGAGTTTTGCAGAAAGGAAAGCAAAGACAAGTTACGAGGACAACTCTTGAAGTTGCATGGCTAGCAACCAAGGAAGGGAGCAAGAGCTAAGAGTGAACGGGTGGTTGCAGCAAGGTGGTAAACAAGAGAAAGAATAACTTAGCAAGGGAAAATAGAAGGTAGCCAAAAGGTAGAGTGAGTTGAGCAGGAGACGAAGGGAGTCGGTAGTGGGAGTGTGGAGTAAAGGATAAAATGAAGAAGTTAAGACGAGGAAGAGGTTGGCTATGAAGCAGACGAGAAAGGATAGGATCAGGAGAGCCTTCCTTAGTTGCTGAAAGGCATGCCTCGTCCTCTGTTATGGTTATGACTGATCTTGGTGGTTATGTTCTTTATGTATTTTCTAATCATGCTTCAAGCCTTTTGTACACTGTTATGTATTCTTTTATATTCAATCTAATGAAATAAGTGGTATTTGTTCTATAATGTGCTAATGTGATTTATGTGGGTGATCTATAACCTTTTACTGAATGATTATAGGTTGGACTGTTTCCCCTAATGATATGAGTAGAATAACATGAATGGATAATATAGATTCTTGATTATTGTAATGTATTGATGTCTATTGGCTGCAAACTCGTTGATACTCCATTCTACCCCATCCAACTTCAGTCGTGGCATGGCTCGAGTGAGACTCCTTGCCCCTTCGGGTAGGGTGAAAATGATGGTGTTGTCCTAAGCTACAAAGAAGCCTTGTTGGCCCCTTGAAACTGAATCCAAGGTCTCTTCCCTGTTTTCATTTTCATACCCATAATATTTTTATGCCTACAACCATACAAATAAATGTCTCTCAAGCAAGCTAAGAAGGGTAATAAATTATCACCCAAGTACTACAGTCCTTGCAAGGTGTTGCAAAATATTGGTACTATGGCATACAAATTATAGTTGCATGTAACTTTCTGAGTACACCCAGTTATCCGTGTTTCATGCTTAGAGAAGGTTATAGGTGATAAGCTTCTAATTCAAATAGTGTTGTGAGATCTTGATGACGAAGGAAAAATCATATTTGAGTCTTAAGCAGTCATTGATACAAGATTTGACAGCTATGGTATTGATCAATCTCAGAGTATCTCATTAAGTGGAAGAACTTACCCACTGAAGATTCCACATTGGAGGATGAGAATTTTATACAGAAGCAACCAAAACAACTCAAGCATTGAGGACAACACTTTTGTGAAGGAGATGGGCATGTTACATCCTGATAACACTAGTGTATTCCCCTTATTGTCATTATTGTGCCCATGCAGCCCCCATATTGTCATTGTTGTACCCCATAGAAGCCCACTATTGTTATTATTATGAACTTACATTATTATTGTTATGTAGGCACCGACTATATTGTGAACCTTTAGACCCCTATATATACAATGGAGCTCTCGTCATTTGTATCATCCAAGAATTGTTAATTTATGTAATGTAAAGGAGGTGTCACCCTTGAATTGGATAATTTTTAAGTCATTGATCTAATTATCTGTGATCTAGTTGCATAAAAAATTTAGTGTGCAAGATTTTATATACATCTAAGTTCAATTAACAACCCAATTCATAGTATGAAAAGATCGTGCTATCAAACATAGAATATTGAATTTGGATAACATATATGACCTAATATGGACAAAGCTTTATTATAACATAACTTGAAAACTTTGGCAACACATTATTATTATAATCCCATACATGTACATTCTCAACTATAATTGCCATTCATTATTGGTTTGCTCATAATATATATATTCACAAGTAGAAATTTCCCATTAATTAAAACTTCTACCACACTTTAAACTAATAATGAACTAAAATTTCAAGAATGTTTATGAAAATCCATGACAATGTATATATACAACTCCAAAGATAAGAGTATTCTCCTACTCTAATGTCCTAGATGAGAGTATGCTCCATCTCCAATCTTCTTACCAACTCATTGTGAACCATCTAAATTTTCCACCCAACCATATCGAGAAATAACTTCTCCCCTTACAACCCCCGAGCTATAAAAGTTCACAAGCAGTACCAAGAATATAGTAGTAGAGATATATACCACTCATGTTCAACTCCACTACCTAGAGTTACTTACTAGTTTAGCAAGAAATTCATATTCATTTCGACAACATTTGGCTACTCTCGAGATCTCTCCATCTCACGATCTTCATCAAGTCTCTCCCACTCTTAGCATCACAATGCACACTCCGATAGTGAGAAGACATGAGGCACATATATAGCAGGAACAACCAATTTTTGTCATAAAGGAGGAGTAATATGCATTCCTTGTATTCTGTTTAGAATAGTGTAACTCATGCCATTAAGGAGAGATACACATGCCTTAGTTAAGGAGAGTGTAGCATAAGCTTTAAGGAAAGCGTAAGAGGAATCTTTTATGACATGTCTTTAATGAGTGTAAGAGGAATATGTCATTCTTTGGTGAGTGCATAAAAGAGAGTGTATTTTATTAAAAGTGAGAGATAGTTACATATATACATGAGAATCATCAAGGAGAGAGGTGTGAAGTGATTGAAGAGATGAAGGTGACTTATAATTCCCTTTTAATAATAATATCATAGTCACATAAACGATAATAATAATATTAATGATATTGAGGATTAATTCAAGATTGAATTATTAGGATTCATTAATAATGAGTTAAGTGTTTTTTCTTCCACTACGCTTGATTACCAATTTATGCAACATGATTTACTATTTTTGGAAGGTCATACTTGAGATGTTAGACATGACTTTCTATTTTTAGAAAGTCACTCCAAAATTGTCAGAAATTATATTTAATTAAGGAAATTCATCCCTGAGATGCCCATGAGTGGTAATTTTCTTCTGGAAAATAGGGATTCCACATCCCTATTGTATGCATCATTGTGCCTTATTAGATTGAGGACTCTACACCCTGATCTAATCCAAGGATCCCAAGATTCCACATCTTAATGTTATATATATTTAGGAATCCATGTCTTGATCATTTAATTATAGATCCAAGGACCCACATCTTTATCTTTCATGGATCTAGGACTACACGCCCTAATCCTTTTATTATAGATCCAAGACTCCACATCTTAATATTTCATGGATTTAGGACTCTGCACCCTAATTTCCATGGCTTCGCATATGCTCTACTTTGAAACTCCACACATCACCTTAAGATACTAATTGTGAACTCATACCCATCCGATGGTTTGTTGTTAATGTCTTCTTCCAAGAACTGCACACATCACAATCTCATAGATCAAAGAAATCAAATCAATTTTATAATTAACTTATTCACATTTTACCAAGGATAGTACATGAATTCCATAGTCATTTTGGTTTTGGATAAATGACTTCCACAATCACTTATAACTCGAGCATCCTTGTTTGAAATGACTAAGTCACCTGCCACATCTTGCTTAGTACAAGATTAAGCATATATAGTCATACACATAATGTATCATCCATGTCATACACATGTTTCAAAAGTGGGGCACCAAAAGAGAAAACATTGATAATATGTACTTAACCAAAATCAATCTTATACGCACAAGCATAAATATTATAATAAGCACATAACAACCAACTATCCCAAAATAGGTCTCTAACATGCAAGCATATACATAAGTCTAACGTGAATAATCTTATATCATTGCATCAAAATGACCTTCTCCAAGTCTCATCAAAGTTATCTCACTAAGAAGGGACATTACAAGCCCTAGGTAGATTTTGGGTGAACAATTCCCTTTTGGAACACTTAGGTAAGGATAGGATGTTGGAGAGATAATTGTTGGGGATAAATTTTATCTGTGTGAGGCTTAGAGGGTGTCTATATATTCCATGAGAGTAGTTAGAGTTCATAGAGACATAGAGTTGTGAGACTTCTCGGTTGACCTATGCTAGAGCTCTAAAAAGAAAATGATATACTGAAAAGACTACATAGAAGAGAAGGTCGTACACTTCCTTGGGTTTCATAAGATGATGGGGAATGAGAGGTTATTGGTTGGGATTTTTGCTAAAAGTTTCTAGGTTGGCCTAGTCATTCTTTGTGTGGACAATGAAATCTAGTCAACTTAGGTAGCCTCTTCCCTCATCAGGTCATAGTCCTTCTCTCGAAAGAAATAGCAAAAGATATATAGAGAGGTTGAATAATTGAGTTCGAAATCCACTTGGTTTTTTTAGAAAAAGATAAGTGTTCTTATTATTCTCTTATGTGATATATATTATTATCTATACATCCTTATTTATGTTGTGTTGTACATACCATTCTTTTCATTTGTATGTGTGTTTTCAGTTATTTCCATATCATTGGGACTACATAAGTGTTTCATATGCAAGTGATATCACAAAAAAATTTGGTATCATCATGTTATTAGAGTATCAATCAATAAGTTTAATGATATTCTAAATTTTCATGTGTAAGAAGATTGAAGTTTAGTGAGATATGCCCAGAAGTCAGATTGTGATGTGTTACAACCTTCAATTAAATCAAGATCCACCAAAACAGTTTTCCATCCTCTTATCTAACTGACTCCAAAAATACTTGGGGATAATTTTTTGCATGAAATTTTGCATGCCAATTGAAGGCTCTCCTTTTCAAAATTCAAACGGTAAGTTGAAGGGGAAAACCAAAAGACATGGAATAAATATTTGTTTTCTATGGGAATCATGTTTTCTTTAATATCAAAAAAATAAACCCATACAAACATATTGACCCAGGGACATATATTTATATGCTAAAATAGCCAAGAAGAAAATTATATTAATTATACCAATCTCATGTATTTTACTATTATATGACCAATATTTTTATATAACAATAACTTAATATTTATGTTATAATTAGATATTTAGTTTATAGTAAATGCATAACAATATTTGTAATAATAATAATTATATTTTAATAATAGTTATCAAAATTTTAATTTTAAAATATCTATTTTTTAATTTACATGGGAGGACGTAGAGAAAGAAAAAAGGACATATTAGAAAATAAAAAAGTGCATTTTTTTAAGAATACGTTTAACATGTCATACAAGACTTTTTAGTGAAAGAAATGTATGACCACAACATGGAGGGAAGTCTCCACATTTAAACCAATATACTAGTGCACGAGGAGCAGATCCCATGTAATCAAAGCTTAAATACAAAACATCATTGCATACTTTCGTGTTTCCTATACCATGTAGGATACTTAGAAATTCATCTAGACACAACAATGAGATTAATGTAAGTCGTTATAGCCCGAGCTATTACACATCGATTACCTAGACAGTGATCTAGACACAACAATGAAATTAATGTAAATCGTTATAGCCCAAGCTATTACACATTAGAGGCTTGGTTCTGGGGAATAGAGTGAGCATTACTCAACTTCTCCTTCATTGGGGCTAGCTTTGCCAGAATGCCCAAAGACTGCAGTTGTTCTGGCCACAATATTTCAAAATTCTAGCCTTTGCGCAATGATAGCCGATGAAAGGATGAAGGATAGAGATTTCCAGCCTTAATGTCGACCATCATGCCCTTTGTTAAAAGAAGCGCGTTAACTACATGTGTTTGGTATTGACTAGCGAGATGATATTTCCATGGAGTTTCGAATTTTTGTGCAACTCCCTTTTCAAATTTCAATTTCCCAAACGTCGGCTCTGAGCCACGAATGGGGTGACAGAGGCAAGTTGAATGGTTTTCATACAACATCGAATGAAGCGAAACAAACCAATCAACTTAGTGGGAGATCGTTTTCGCCAGAACACTTTCTGGCATAGTTAATTTCAACCCTTCTTAAAGAACATTACCGCGCCGACCAATTCTTGGACCCACCTAGAGGACCCCGCATAATAACACACAGATTTTTCCAAGGTGGGCTATATTGTGCTTCCTCCATGGGTTCGGAAGAAACTCTATTAGCAGGTTCTGGTGGTGTCGATCTGGCTCTCTTGAGGAGGTGTCTAAGCATTAGATGTTGGAATGTTTAAAAACACTTGCCGGTTTTGGTGTAACAAAAAATCTCTTAATGGAATCAGAACTTCCATAATTTCCACCCTGGTGATCCTAGTTATTGATTTGGAACATTTACGTTACTGGTTTGGAACATTTACCACCCTAGTTACTGGTTTGGAACGTTTACCAACACCTGCGGGTTTTGGTGTAACAGAAAACCTCTTCAAGAAGGATAATATTGAGTGGGAGGATTTCCACCCTAGGAATCCTAGTCACTGGTTTGGAACGTTTACCAACACCTGTGGGTTTTTGTGTAATGGAAAACCTCTTCAAGAAGGAGAATATTGAGTTCGAGGAATTGCCGTCAAAATTGATTTTGGTAAAACAACTTTAAAAATATGGCTAAAAATGTTTTTGAATCATGTTTTCCATGGTGGAAATGGATTCACCACTTTAAAAAATCTTTGGGGCACTTAAGATCTTGATATTTGACAGCTGTAACCCGGATACAAACGGGGAGCGTTGACCTTCTACACTGCCATTAGCGGGAAGCAAACAATCTCCCCCCTCCCCCCTCAAACGCAAGCCCAGTGTGTTTCGAACTCGAGACCTTTGGCTCTAATACTACTTGTTAGATCAGACATAGGGTCAAATATCCATTGTGCAATCCGCTTAGTGCCATCGCCTTACTCTGGTAGCGTTCGTTAAAACGTTGGATGTTACCCCTAGAGTTGTTGAAGGATCTATCCACGAAATAGCTGAGGAATGCTGGAACTAAAAGATAGTTTCTACAAGAAAAAAAAGGTCGTGGATCTATGTTGAAACGCGTTGTTGGAGTTTGAAACGTGGAGATTCGTGGAGTTTGGAGTTGAAACATGGTGTTCGTAAGTTTTTTTTCACATCAAGCTTGCATGTATAAGTCAAGTTTTTTCTCAAACCAACATATGTATGTGTGAAATGTGAAAAGGTTAAAACATTATATATGTTTTTATATTTTTATGAAACATATATAATTATATGTTGGAATTTTGAAAATTATATTTTAAAAAGGAGCAACAATTTTGAAAAGGGTATTTTAAAAGGAGGAAGGTCATTATTACTAAATTTTAAAGAGTAATAATTAAAGTTTTATTTTTAAGTGGAGTTTTTGTGTTTTGGGGCATGAATTTGATTGAAAATGGAGACAACAGTTACATATATGGAGAAGTTGAGCGGGGCTAATTTTTCCCTATGGAAATCACAGATGGAGGATGTACTGATTTTAAAGGATCAATATTTTCCGATTGAGGGCACAACAATGAAACCCTTATCAATGACAAATGAAAAGTGGAATAAGCTAGATAGAAAGGCAATTGCAACAATCCACCAATATTTAGCAAAGAATGTTTATTTCAATGTGTTTGGAGAAAAAACGGCTGAAGGATTATGGAAGAAGCTCCATGATCTATATGAGAAGAACATGACATCAAACAAAGTGTTCTTGATGAAGAAGCTTTATAATCTCAAAATTAAAGAGGTTGCTTCAGTGGTTGAGCACTTGAATGCATTTAATATTATTACTAATCAACTTGCCTTTGTTAAAATAATTTTAGATGATGAAATTAGAGCTATTTTGCTAATGTGTTCTATGCCATACATCTGGGAAAATTTAATTGTAGCTATGAGCACTTCAACAACTACAGGGACCCTGAAGTTTGATGATGTCAGCAATAGTTTAATGAATGAGGAGCTGCGATGCAATTCAATCGCAGAAAACCAGGGAGGAGAGGCTCTAGGTCTAGTTGATTATGGTAGGAGAATGGATCGAGGCCAGAAAGGGTGATGAAGATCGAGAGGCCGATCAAAATCAAGGAGAAGCAAAATCATCCACTTTCATTGTGGCAAACACGAGCACATGAAGAAAGAATGTCAATTCTGGAAGAAAGGATAAAAGGATCAGAGACCGTCCACTACAAATCACAAGTCATCCAGCACAAATGAAGGTGAGACCACTGCTGTAGCCACAGATGGTGATGTGTTGTTTACTGTTTCAGTAGAGGATGCATGTGTATATACATCTAGCAGTAGCTATGATTGGATCCTTGACTATGGGGCATCTCACCATGTAACCCCATGCAAAGATAGTTTTGTTTCATATAATCCTGGTGATTATGGTAGAGTGCATTTGGGGAATAATCATTTCCCTAGTATTGTTGGAGTGGGAGATGTCTAGATCAAGATAAAGGATGGGCAAGATATATTATTGAAACAAGTTAGGCATGCACCAAAAATGCGCATGATTTTAATCTCTATGGGACGACTGGATGATGAAGGCTATTCCACAAGCTTTTGGAAAAGGAGGCTAGAAAATTAGCAAAGGTGCATTTGTCGTGGCCAAAGGACCGAAGACAAGAACATTATACACATTGAAGACACTAATAGGAAAATCAAATTTGGTTGTTGTCACAAAAAACAGAAATTCAGCAGATTTGTGGCATAAGCATTTGGGTCACATGAGCGAGAAGGGCTTAAAAACCCTTGTTGGTAAAAATTTATTGCCACGTTTGAAATCCTACAATCTTGATCTTTGTGAGCATTGTATATATGGTAGACAAAGAAGGCTTTCATTCCTTAGAGGTGGCCATGACAAAAAGTAAAATGTGTTAGAATTGGTACACTCAGATGTGTTTGGGCTTGTTAACATCAAATCATTAGGAGGAGCATCATATTTTGTAACATTTATATATGATGCATCCAGGAAGGTTTGGGCATATTATATGAAAAATAAAAGTGAGGTGTTTGGAATATTTCAAAAATTCCATGTTGTTGTTGAAAGAGAGACTAACAAATTGCTGAAGTGTTTAAGAACAGATAATGGTCGAGAATATTGTTCAAATGCATTTAAGGAATATTATAACAGGTTTGGAATAAAGCATGAGAAGACTGTGCTTGGTACTCCTCAACAGAATGGTGTCACATAAAGGATGAATCACACCATTATAGAAAAGGTGTGAAGTATGTTGTCCAATTCTGGTTTGGAGAAGAATTTTTGGGCTAAAGCAGTTAGGACCACTTTCTACTTCATAAATAGTTCTCCAAGTATAGCGTTGGATGGTGGTATCCCTGAAGAAGTTTGGGCTGGTAAGAATTTGAATTATTCTCACTTGAAAATCTTTGGATGTGAAGCATTCATATATATTCCCAAAGAAAATAGAACTAAGCTAGATGATAAATCCATGAAATGCATTTTTATGGGACATGCAGATGAAGATTTTGGTTATCGTCTATGGGATCCAGTCAAACATAAAATTATTAGAAGCAAGGATGTTATATTTAATGAGTCAGAAATGTTCAAGAGGACTGTAGGTGAGTTGGAGGTCAAGAAGGTTATTAACATGTTTGAAAAGCAGCAGGAAAACATACCACCAATACAAGAAAATGAACAAAAAATATAGGAGCATGAAGAACAACAAGTGGAAAATGATGAATAACAATAAGAAGGAATCTTGTAGGAACCTTTTGCAGGAGATTCAACTTAATAATGCACCACCACAGTTGGTTCACGGATATTCTAGGCCTCATAAGCCTTCATAAAGGTGTCCTCCTTCAAACTATATTTTGTTGACTGATGAAGGTGAGCCTAATTATTTTCAAGAAGCTTGTAAAGTCGAGCACAGTAAAGAATGGAAGAAAGCAATGGAAGAAGAAATGAACTCTTTTCTGGAAAATAAAACTTGGGAGTTGGTAAACCTCCCAAAAGGAAGAAAGGCTTTACAAAACAAATGGATGTATAGGATTAAGCATGAAGGTGACGAAATGAAGGGGAGGTATAAAGCAAGGCTGGTGGTGAAAGGTTTTGCCCAAAAGGAAGGTATTGACTTCACTGAAATTTTCTCACCTGTTGTTAAAATGTCATCCATTACAATCATTCTTGGTCTAGTTGTTGCTTTAGACCTAGAATGTCAACAGTTAGATGTAAAAACTGCATTACTTCATGGTAAATTAGAGGAAGAAATTTATATGGAGTAGCCAGAAGGCTTCATAGAAAAAGGCAAAGAAGGCCTTGTTTGTAGGTTGAAGAAGAGTCTCTATGGGTTGAAACAAACGCCTTGACAATGGTACAAGAAATTTGATTCATTCATGTTGGAACATGGTTTTCAGAGGTTGGAAGTTGACCATTGTGTCTATATCAAGAGGTATGATCAAGGAAAGTCTATCATATTATTGTTTTTTTTTTTCTAAGTTAAGACTAACCTAAGTACCCACGGGGGATTTGAACCGGTGACCTATAGCAAGGAGTGCCTTAACAATGCACCCATTCACCGTCAATCGAAAGCCCCGTGGGCTAGTCTATCATATTATTGTTATATTTGGATGACATGTTGATTGTTGGGCATGATAAGAATAAGATCAATAGATTGAAGAAAGATTTGGGTAGCAAATTTGTAATGAAGGATTTGGGACCAACACAAAAGATATTGGGCATGCGGATTATTCATGATAGGAAAAACAAAAGGTTGTGGCTATCACAAGAAAAATATATCAAGAAGGTGCTTGACAAGTTTAATATGAAGAATGCCAAGCTAGTTAGTACACCCCTTGCAACCCACTTCAAGCTGAGTAATGAATTATGTCCTAGTGATGACAAGGAGAAAGACGAGAGGAGCAAGATTCCTTATGCTTCAGCAGTTGGCAGTTTGATGTATGCCATGGTATTCACATGACCAGACATTGCATATTCAGTGGGAGTAGTGAGTAGGTTCTTTTCCAATGTAGGCAAACAACATTAGGAAGCAGTAAAATGGATTTTCAGGTATCTCAAGGGTACCAGTCATTATTGTTTACATTTTGGTCATGATGAGACATTCCTTAAAGGATTTGTCAATGCAGATATGGCTAGAGGTATGGATACCAGAAAGTGCACTACAGGTTATTTGCATACATTTTTTGGTGCAGTAGTATCTTAGGTGTCAAGGCTACAAAGAATAGCATCCCTCTCTACAACATAAGAAGAGTACATAGCTGCAATAGAAGCTTGTAAAGAGATGTTGTGGATGCAGTGATTCCTATGAGAGGTAGGAATAAAACAGGATAAGTATGTGTTATATTGTGATAGTCAGAGTGCCATTCACTTGGCAAAAAACCCAACATTTCATTCAAAAACCAAGCACATTGACTTAAGGTACCATTGGATCCGGCATGTGTTGGAGGAAGAATAGTTATTCTTGGAAAAGATCCATACAGATAGGAACCCTTCTGATATGCTCATTAAGATTCTGCCATGAAATAAACATGAGTTATGTAGAGACATGGTAGGACTCGGTGTAACCTAATTCATATTTGGATTCAATTGCGAGAATGTTAAGTGTGAAGCCCAATTCATGCAGGATTCTAGATCCTTCTTCTGTCTCTATAAATTTGTAATTTCTCTAGCCAAGGAAAGAAAAACAAGGCCTAAGCATGTTCTGTAATGTAAAGTGATTTCTGTTCTCCAGTGATTGTTTTATCTATTCTGTTGTTTTTGACTGAGTAATCTTGTTGTTTCTCCATTTGTCTGTCTCTGTGAATTATTCTCTTCTATTGTTGTCTAAGTCTCTGAGTATAAAACCACTGTGTGTTATGTATGCTCTGATCTAGCATCCTTCGTGGGTTTGGAAGAAAATTTATTAGCAGGTTCTGGTGGCATCAATCTGGCTCTCTTGAGGAGTCTTCTAAGCATTAGATGTTGGAACGTTTAACAACACTTCCCGGTTTTGGCATAATGGAAAATCTCTTAATGGAATCATAACTTCCGTAATTTCCACCCTGGTGATCCTAGTTACTGGTTTGGAATGTTTACATTACTGGTTTGGAACGTTTACCACCCTAGTTACTGGTTTGGAACGTTTACCAACACCCTTGGGTTTTGGTGTAATGGAAAACCTCTTCAAGAAGGAGAATATTGAGTGGGAGGATTTCCACCCTGGGAATCCTAGTTACTGGTTTGGAATTTTTACCACCCTAGTTACTGGTTCGAAGCATTTACCAACACCTATAGGTTTTGGTGTAATGGAAAACTTCTTGAAGAAGGAGAATATTGAGTGGGAGGAATTGCCGTCAAAATTGATTTTGGTAAAAAAAATTAAAAAAATATGGCTGTAATTGTTTTTGAATCATGTTTTCCATGGTGGAAATGGATTGACCACTTTGAAAAATATTTGGGGCACTCAAGATCTTGCTGTTTGACAGTTGTAACCTGAATTTACAAAAATATTTGTTGGATTTTATCAAAATCTTGCTAGAAGTTCTATGATTTTCCGGGCAAAAACAATGACTATGGCTATTAGTAAATGTGCTTGAAATAAGCTAGAAAATGTTAAAAACCCTTTTCATATTTATACATCAACTATATATATTTTCTAATATGATTGCCTTAAAAACCTACAAACATATAAAAAATATATATATTATTAAACAATAATTAACTATGGCTTAATTTATTTTAGATATGATTGAAAATTAATTAACTCTCATTAAACATGATAATTATAGTTTAACCATTTTAACTATAAGATATTGTCTGAGATATATAGCTTTAATTTTTTAATATTAGTTTTAAAATATTGATTTGAAAATTTACATTAAAAAAAAACTTATTGTACAAATGTTTAATATCAACTCTCTATTTCAAAAAAAAATAATAATAATCTTTTTCTACAAATGTTTAATATGAAGTTTCTATTTCATCAAAAAAATTTTTATTCTGCAAATGTTTAATATCAACTCTCTATTTCAAGAAGCTATAAAAATTCTTTGCAATGTGAATTTCTAATATACTAATTTTTATTAAATTACAAAAAAAAAAATAACAATTTCAAATTGCTAGACTCTCATGAGATTTGTTGAAGATAATGGAAAATATCTTAAAATAGGTTGAGTTGGCTCACATAACCTCAGGATAATAATTAGTTTCTATTTCTTAGGATGTTGTTTTAACTTCCCTAAAACCATGTTTTCTATTTAATGTGTAATGTGCATGAACAATGTAGAGCGTTCTGCGGAGCCAGACTCTCCTAGTTCAGACTCTCTTTCGCAGAGCTAACCAGTGAGTTTTATTTTTTAATACAAACATTGATATTTTTATCATGGTATCAGAGCGTCAAGGCTAAGGATCCTATACATTGGCTAGTGGGTGGTTCTTTGAACCGAGATCATCACAGTTGTGAGGAGGATAACTGTGACGAATCTGAGATTATCACTGGTTATGAGTGTACCTCTGTGACGAGGGCACTGTAGCTCCTCCGTTCATATTTTCTAACTTTTTTGTCGTAGGGAAGACATATACAGCTGCGACAACGTTGCAGAAAAGACAAACATATCTGTGAGGATCGTGTAAAGCCAAGAACAAGGCTATAGTTGCACAGGGAAGCCAAGAACAAGGTTGTAGTTGTCAGAGAAGCTGCAAGGAGAGGCCAAGAACAAGGTTGTAGCTGACAACAGAAGGTTGTCTAGAGGCTGAGAAGGAAGCCACAGTGATCTGTGCATGTGTTGTGAGATCAAACAACATTGAAGAACAGTAATCTATCTTTGTCACAGATCTAGGTTAAATTTAACATCTTTTACCTGTTGAATTTTTTTTTAATCACCAAGATGAATAACAATATTTTTGAAGCATGCATGAACGAGCATAACAAGCTCAATGGTTCCAATTATGCAAATTGGAAGTTCAAGATGCAGACTTTGCTAGAAGTGCAGAGTGCTTGGATGATTGTGAATGGAGATGAGTCGAAGCCTGCGACTGGATCAACATTGATACCAGATTAGGAGAAACGAGAAAGTAGAGAAAGTAGAGAAAGGACAATGTTAAAGATGTCGGTGAAACACTGCATCATACCACACATCAGAGAACGTAAGTCATCTAACAAGATTTGGGGAATTCTGAAGGAATTGTTTGAGATCAAGAATTCAAATCATTTTCTAATCCTCAAGAGTAAGATCTTGTCCCTCAAGATAGAGGAGAATGAGACAATTGCTTCATTCGTAGCAAGGATCAAGGATATGAAGAATAAATTAGCAGACATTGGTCATATAGTCGACAATATAGATCTTGTGACCATTACAACGAATGGTGTCACTAATGATTATCAAATGTTCATCACTAGGATAAATTCCAGAGAGAAGATCCCGCACATTGAAAAGATGACAGGTATACTGATACAGGAAGAAGAGAGGAGATCGACTCTGAAGCCCCAGAGTGTTGATATTGCAATGATAGTGAAGAAGAACTTCTACAAAGGGAAAGGAACTCCACAACAGCAAAATGGATCAATTTCACAGAAACGGCCAAATCAGACCCAAGGTATGCATCCGAATAAAAACTTCTCTGAAACTAAATGCTTTTATTACAAAAAATTGGGTCATATTGCCAGGGAGTGTAGGAAAAAGAAGTATCATGAAGAACAACAGAAGAAAAAAAGACATGCAGGTCATATCGCGAATGGTGATCAAGTGCAGAATTTAAAATTTCTCATGGTAGATCGTGATGAAATTGTCGATGCAGAAATCTGTTTTGTAGATTTAGGAACATGAACACACATGACAGGGAATAAGCATTGGCTAGAAGATTTTAAAGAAAGTAAATGAGCAATGAGAATGGAACGAACAAAGCAGAGAATGGTTCAATCACTAAGTTATTGTAGAATCAATGAAGGCACACAGATCTACCTAGGTGAGGACAAAAGTCATCAAATCAAAGGTTGTGGGAAAGTTTTTGTCATTCTACCTGATGGTAATATCAAACAAATTTATAATGTAATGTATGTGCCTGGAATAAAAAAGAACTTGATTTTTGTATCTGTGATTACAGATCAAGATTTGAAAGTTGAATTTTTAAAATCTAACCGCTACATGAAGGATCTGCTAGATGGAATGAAGACAATGGCTACAAGAATCTGAACAAGCGGACTGTACAAGTTGGATTTGAGGCCTGCACCAGTTCAAGCATTGACAGAAGTGAGCCTAACTACAAAAGAACTTTGGCATCAAATATTCGGCCACATCAACTACAATGAATTGTTGTTACTACAAATGAAGGAAATAGTAAGAGATCTTCCTATGCTAAAGCAAGTACATAATGATTGTGATGCCTGTACATTACGAAAAATGCATAGAAAAGAATTCCCTGTTAGAGTAGAAAAGAAACAGAGGGATATACTGCAATTGGTACACACAGACCTTTGTGGACCCATGCAGACAAAATCACTACGAGGTGCATTGTATTTCCTACTATTTATTGATGACTGTACGAAGTTTACTTGGGTGTATTTCTTAAGTAAGAAGAGTTATACATTTGAATAATTTAAGTAGTTTAAAAATATGATTTAAAGACAAACACGGAAGCGAATAAAAATTCTTTGTTCTGATCAAGGGGGAGAATACAGGAAGGATGAGCTTATCAGATATTGTAAAGATCATGGAATTTTGTAGCAGTTCACAGTACCCCATACTCCACAGCAGAATGAAGTGAAAGAAAGAAAGAACATAACTCTGGTGGAATGTGGTAGAAGTATGCTAAAAGGTAAGAATCTTTCAAATGGTTTTAGGATGAAGTAGTGAATACTGCAGTTTATTTGAAAAATAGGAGTCCTACAAGAAGTCTTGAGTCTAAAACTCCTTTGAGTCTAGTTATGAAGCATTATATGAATATAAGCCTGCAGTAAAACACTTAAGAATTTTTGGACCAAAAGCATTTTCCCATATTGCAAAGGAAGATAGAAGTAAAAAAGATTCAAAGGCCATGAGATGTACTTTTATAGGGTATTGTTCGTCATATAAAGCATATATATTATTTAATCCCTCTACTCACAAGATTTTTGTTAGTAGAGATGTTAAATATCATAAGGAGGATCATGAAGAACCTAATGAGCACTATGAGGAATGGGAAATTCCGTACTTTGTGGATGAAGAAGAAGTAGAGGACAATCATGGTAAGAAGCAAACAAAGGCAGAGGATGAACAACAACAACAACAACATCGGTAACAACAACAGCAGCAGCAGGAGGAGGAAGAAAATGTAAATGATGATCAAATAAGGTTTGAAACCACCACCCCACCACTCAGGAGATCAGATAGGAAAGCTCAAATGCCTGTAAGAAATAAGGAAAATGCTTTTATAACTAGTATGATGAATGTGGTTGAACCGTCTAGTTATAAAGAAGCAAATGAAAGTAGTGAATGGAAAACAACCATGGAACAGGAATATGGTTCAATAATCAGAAATAACACTTGGGAATTGGTTGAACATCCTAGATGAAAACAAATCATAGGTTGCAAATGGTTATATAAATCGAAAACTAATTCAGATGGAACTATAGAAAAACTAAAAGCTAGGTTGGTTGCAAAGGGGTACAAACAAAAAGAAGGGATAGATTATGAAGAAACCTTCACCCCTGTAGCTAAATTGAACACCATCAGAATGTTAATCATTTTAGCTACTAAGAAACATTGGATGTTGCACCAATTAGATGTAAAGTCTACATTTTTCAATGGAGAACTAAAAGAAGAGGTTTATCTAGAGCAACCAAAAGGGTTTTTCTAGAAAGGAAAAGAACATTTAGTCTGTAGATTGAAGAAAGAACTTTATGGACTAAAACAAGCTCCTAGGTCTTCGAATGAGAAGATTGATTCATTTTTTCTACAAGCTAGCTGTAATAGAAGTAAGAATGACCCTAATCTTTAAACCATGAAATATGAACAAGGGTGTGTAGTGTTGATTTCATGATATGTAGATAATTACAGGTGATGCTACATACCTAATTGATGAAATCAAGCAACAAATGTCACATATGTTTGATATGAAGCACCTTAGTGAACTCAGATACTTTTTAGGTCTCAAGATCTAGAGAGATTCAGGTCAAACATTTACGTCTCAAACAAAGTATGTCAAAATCATGTTATAAAAGTTTAGAATGGATCAATGTAAACCGAAATTGGTACCATTGCAGTAGAACATCAAATTGCAGTGTGAGGATGGCTCAAAAGTGGTAGATGCAACACTTTACAGACAACTGGTTGAGATTCTGATCTATGTAACCACTACTATACCTGATTTGGCTTATGTAGTCAGTGTGCTAAGTCAATTTATGTCTAAGCCACTTGAAAGCCATTGGAATGCAACGAAGAGTGTTTTAAGGTATCTACAAGGTATTGTAGATTACAGTGTTATTTACATTGACTCTTCTGATGTTAGATTGATAAGATTTGCAGATTCAAATTGGGTAGAAAATGTAGATGATCATAGATCTATAACAGGTTATGCCTTCAACATTGGATCCGGGGTGATCACATGGAGCAGCAAGAAGCAGAAAACAGTCTCCTTATCCTCAGTAGAAGCAGAGTATCAAGCAATGTGTGTAGCAACGTGTGAGGCAATTTGGTTGCAGAGACTTCTCCAAGATGTTAGGGAAGTACAGAAAGACGCAACAACAATCAGATGCAACAAACAGAGTTTAATCAAGCTGGCCAATAATCCAGTGTTTCACAAAAACACTAAACGTATTGATACACAATTCCACTTTGTGAGGGAGAAAGTGCAATCCAAAGAAGTTCATTTGGAATATTGTAATACACATGATAATGTTGCAGACATTTTAATAAGCCTCTTGGAAATGCTATGTTTCAAATGTTTAGCAAGATTAGGCATATATGTGAACCCATTCTCCATTAAGGGGGAGTGTTGAAGATAATGGAGAATATCTTAGAATAGGTTGAGTTGGTTCACATAACATCGGGATATGAACTAGTTTCTATTTCTTAAGACGTTGTTCTAACTTCCCTAAAACCATGTTCTCTATTTAATGTGTAATGTCCATGAACAATGTAGAGCATTCTACAGAGCCAAACTTTCCTAGTTCAGACTCGCTTTCACAGAGGTGACCAAATGGTTTTATTTTTTAATACAAACATTGCCATTTTTATCAAGATTCAAATTGTCTAATTTAAATAATTACCATAAACTTGTCTAATTTGGATAATTATTCTTCTTAAGAAACAAAGTTGACGATGGTGTTATTGTGACCCTAAATGAAACTTTCGTTTTGCTATCTACCTTGTATGATGAAATAGTTAAATAGTTTATTCCGGCCATAGTTGAGTTACGATTGTTTCTTAATTCATCGTAAATAACTATTGATTTTAAGATAATGTTAGGTACAATTTAACAATATTTTGGAGATTTAATTTCTATTTATTTGGTTAAATGTGATTGTTATGTAAATTGGTAATGGTTAATTAATTGGATTTAAGAGATCTAGGTCAATCGAAATAATTTTTAATTTTTATTTTAGTGTTTTGTTGAGATATTTTTTAATTAATTAATTGTATAGTTAAGATAGAATTTCTATCCTTAGCCAATACTTATTGTATTTATATATAATGTTTAATAAAATGCAATTAGTTTTTTAAATTGGTAACTTCCTTAAAGGAAAGGAGGTATAGATGATGTGTGTGGAGATGTATGTTTAATTGTTTGGTAGGAAAAGTAATTTAATCCCAACTAAAATAACTCTTTACTCTTATTTTGGTGTTTGGTTCAGATATCTAATTAAAATAGACTTTCTATCTTTAACCCATAGTTATTGTATTTGTATATAATGTTTAATAAAATACAATTGAATTTCGGCATGCAATTGGTTTTTTAAATTGGTATCTGTGCGTAATTTGTGGGTAACTTAAGACAGGTATAGATGATGTGTGTGAAGTTGTATGTCTAATTGTTTGGTAGAAAAAGTGTATATACTGCATAAAAAGGAGTCAACCCATTTGTGGGTAAATTAAGGGAGGTATAGATGACGTGTGTGAAATTGTATGTCTAATTGTTTGGTAGAAAAAGTTGATATGCTGCATAAAAAGGAGTCAACCCGTTGTATGCTGTTGTAGAACAAGCATCAATGTTAAAAGATAACCCACATACAAAAGCTCCGACGTGACAGAATTATCAACCCAAGCACAATGAAAACAAGAGTTGTTCAAGAACTCCTCGATTTCATGAACGGTGGAGCTCATGCTCTGTTTCTCTCATGATCACAGTGGTAGAGGGTATGAAAACCCATGAAGAAGTTGTCAATTCATCGCCTGTCGTTGGGAGGAAGCACATTGTTCACGGGCATCCTATGTGAAAGAGATCCAAAGCGATTGTTACTGAACGATTTGTTGGTTGATTTTGATGTGTTATGGGTTTATACCGCGATTAGAGTTCTCATAATTTCTATCTTCATGATTCGTTAGATAAAATGTGAACAGAATTGAAAAGAAAGAGTTGTAGCTCTCAGGTGTGGCCTGCACCTGGAGACTACACTCACAAAACTTGAGAGATCACTCTCGTCCACTCTATTCTATAATCAATCAAAGATTACATCATTAAATACAATACTAGGAAATAGGAAGTTGCACCCAAACCCCATAACTATAGGAACTAATCCTAAACTAGGGAGAAAGTTACAACAACGTAACCATTTTCTCCATTAATACAAAAATAATACTAATTATTTTTAACTCCCCCCCTTAATGGAGAAAGGGTTCTCCTAGACTTCTAGCATATTTCTAAACAATTCAAATTTTACTCGAGCAAGAGGCTTTGTAAAAATATCAGCCACATTGTCACAAGTTTTACAATATACAACAGCAATTTCTTTAGACTGTATTTTTTCTCTAACAAAGTGAAACTGGGTGTCTATGTGTTTGGTGTTTTTATGGAACACTGGATTGTATGCTAATTTGATAGTGCTCTGGTTGTCGCTTTTGATAGAAGTGGGTTGCTTCTGTTCTTCTCCTGCATCTTTAAGAAGCCTTCTCAACCAGATTGCTTCACATGTTCTTGCACACAATGCTTGATACTCAGCTTCACATGACGACAAAGCTACAGTGCTTTGTTTCTTGCTGCTCCAAGCTATGACCCCGGAACCTATGTTGAATGCATAACCTGTGATGGACCTCCGATCATCCAGGTTACCTGCCCAGTCTGAGTCTGAAAAACCTGCTAGAGTAACATTAGATACATCTGAGTGTATAAAATACCAAAATGAACAGTACCACAAAGATACCTCAACACACTTTTTGCTGCTATCCAGTGACTTTCAAGCGGTTTTGACATAAATTGGCTCAACACACTAACAGAGCATGCCAAGTCAGGTCTGGTTGTTGTAAGATATATCAGGCTGCCAACCAGCTGTCTGTACATTGTGGCATCTACCTCCTTAGTGCCATCATCACTGTTCAATTTCAGATTTTGCTGCAAAGGTGTCGCTGCGGTTCTACACTGATCCATGCCAAACTTTTCCAACTGATTTCTAGCATACTTCCCTTGGGTAAGAAAAGTTTGCCCAGTATCTCTAAATACTTCTAATCCCAGACAATAGTGAAGGCTTGCGAGATCCTTCATTTCAAAAACTTGTGCCATCAGCGTTTTGATTCCTTTGATTAAATCAACTGCATTTCTTGTTATAATCATATCGTCCACATACAAAGAAATCAAAACAATCTGCCCCTGATCATTGTACTTGGTATACAAATTTGGGTCATTTAAACTTCTATGGAAACCATACTCTATAAAGAAAGAATCAACCTTTTCATACCAAGACCTGGGAGCTTGCTTTAAACCATATAAAGTCTTTTTCAATCTGCAAACTAGATGTTCCTGCCCCTGCTTTACATATCCTTCTGGCTGTACTAAGTAAATTTCTTCTTTTAAATCACCATTTAAAAATGCATATTTAACATCAAGCTTGTGTAATTCCCAACTATATTTAGTAGCTAAAGCAATAAGCATTCTGATTGTATTTAGCTTTGCTACAGGTGCAAAAGTATCATCAAAATCTATACCTTCCTTCTGTGAATATCCTTTTGCAACCAATCTAGCTTTTAACTTATCTATACTTCCGTCTGCATTAATTTTGGGTTTAAACAGCCACTTGCATCCTGTGGGTGTTTTGTTTTTAGGCAGTTCAACTAAATCCCAAGTATCATTTCTAAGAATTGATTCCATTTCTTCATTCATTGGAGCTCTCCATTCCTTAAATTGACTAGCTTCTTTGTAATTAAAGGGTTCTACAATGTTCAAAACTTTTGACATCAAAGCATAGTTTCTCAACTTCAATGGTAATTGAGTCTTCCTACCTGACCTCCTTGGTAGGGGACTTACCTCAAATTTGTTTTCCTTTGCAATAATTGGGCCTGCTCTTTCACCTTCTTGCTGTTCTTCTTCATTTTATTCTTTCTGCTCTTGTTCGTGCTCCCTTTCATCCTCGCTGCTTTCTTCTAACAGCAATGGAATGTGCCAATCATCTCCAACATCAGCTTTCCTTTCCTGTACCTATTCATGAAAGACTACATCTCTACTTGCAAATGTCTTATGAGACTCAGGATTGAACAGTTTGTATGATTTAAACTCTGTGCCATAACCAACAAAGATGCATTTGACTGCCTTAGGGTCTAGTTTCTTTCTATCAGCTTTGGGTACATGTGCAAATTCCTTTGACCCAAAGACTCTTAAGTGATTTACTACTGGTTTAAATCCATGTAAGGCTTCAAAAGGAGTTTTGAAGCCAAGAAACCTAGTAGGACTTCTATTTTTCAAATATACAACAGTATTTATCGCTTCTGCCCAAAAAGTATTAGATAGACCCTTACCTTGCAGCATGCTCCTTGCACATTCCACCAAGGTTCTGTTTTTACGCTCTGCAACTCCATTCTGCTGTGGTGTATGTGGCACTGTATACTGTTGAACAATCCCGTGAGCTTTGCAGTATTTAATGAATTCCTTTGATTTGTATTCTCCTCCTTGATCAGATCGGAGAATTTTAATACCTTTTCCAAACTGTTTTTCCACCAAGGTTTTGAAATCTATAAAACATTGGAAAGTCTGACTTTTCTTATTTAAAAAATAAACCCATGAGTACCTAGTGCAGTCATCAGTAAACAACAAAAAATAGTATGCTCCCCCTAGCGACCTTGTCTGCATGGGACCACATACATCAGTATGCACTAGTTCTAAGGTTTCTGTTTGCCTCCTCCTATCATGCACAAGAAACTGTTCTCTGTGCATCTTTCTTAAGGCACAACCATCACAGTTTAACTGAATGTTACGAAAGATGGGTAAACCTTTGACCATACCTTTCTTTTGTAACATCATGAGATCCTGCAGATTCAGATGACCAAACCTCTGATGCCAGAGTTGTTCAGCTGTCGGCTCTCCTGCAACCATGGCTTGCTTTGATATACTTTTTGCATCCAACCTGTATAGGCTTCCAACTCGCGTGCCTGTTGCAACAATTTCATTCCTGCAATCCTTTATCACACAGTGAGTCTTGAAGAATTCGACATGCATATCTTGATCAGCCATCATGGATACAGATATCAGGTTTTTCTTTATTCCAGGTACATATAAAACATTTGAAAGGTGACTAATTTTTCCATTTGGTAACTTAACTGAAATCACCCCATGACCTTTAATCTGATATCCATTATCATCTCCTAGATATATTTTTGATCCATTTATAATTTCTTCAAGACTGTCAAAGAATTCTTTATTACCTGTCATGTGAGAGGATGCTCCGGAATCGACATACCAGATGTCGTCTTCATTCGATGCTGAAAGGGCACAGTCGACTATGAATAGTTGAAATTCATGACTGAAGTCTTCCTCTTCAACAAAGTATCCTCTGTGTTTTGGATTTACCTGTCTCCTTCTTGCCTCATCAGCCTGCTTCTTATAAAAACAATCTCTCTGTATATGACCCTTCTTTCCACAATAAAAGCATTTCTTTTCAGAATGATTTGCAAGCATACCTTTATGAGAATGCAGATTCTTTTGTGATGTTCCTCCTTTCTAGACTGATTGCTGCTGTGACTGCTTCCCTTTAGATAATCGTCGTTTCGCCACCAGTGCAAGATCGTCAATTTGGGCATTCAGATTCAGGTTCTGCCGTCACTCTTCCTCTTGCTGCAAGATCGTAGTGAGATCATCAAACGAGGGTGTTTTCTCCCTTGCCGAGATTCCAGTGATGAAGGTTTGGAAATCATCACGCATCCCATTCATTGTAATTGCAACAAGATCTTCATCAGCCACCGCCACTCCAATGGCCACCAATCCGTCTTTAACATCCTTAATTCGCGCGACAAATGCAGTAGCAGACTCCCTTTCGTCCATCCTCATTGAGAATAGCTTGCTTTTGAGAGCCAAAACTCTGTTTGTATTCTGGGTTTCATACAGATTTTTGATTTTCGTCCAAATCTCTGCGGACGTTTTACAGTCTCTGATGTGTGCAATGACATTGTCTTTCACAGACATCTTTAACAGGACTTTGGCCTTGTTTTCTCGTTTTTCCCAGTCTTCCTTCTGCATGCTCACAGTCGGCTTCTGCTCATCGCCTGTCACTATAGTCCAAGCGTTCGCACCTTCGAGTAGGGTCTGGATCTTAAACTTCCAATTCGTGAAGTTAGACCCGTTGAGTTTACCAGACTCGTTAAGGTAAGATTCCATCGTATTACTCATTGTGAATCTACTTAACAACAAAAACAATACCTGTTAGATCGATCTGTCACCTCTACCACCGATCTGCAGTGTCTGGCACTCCCGCTCCAATGAGCAAATTCGGCGTTCCCAACACAGCCGAAACAATGATCTGATCACAATTGATCCGATCCACCTCTCCTGGATTGATCTGCCACTTCGCCGATCCTGCTCTCCCGCAGATCGCCAAACGAAGTCGAGGTTTCCCGCAGATCTCCTCTGGCGCTTTCCCGATCTGTCTCTCCCGGACGGATCTGCAACTCCGTTGATCTGCACCACTTGGAAACTGCCAAACGAAGTTCCCTCTATTCGCAGATCCCTTGGCGCTACCGCGAGAAAAAAATCCGCGCTAACTGAAAATCACTGAGAGTGTATCAATTGTCGCGACTTTCCCGGTAAAATCCCACGCTAATCGGGCTTTTTGGCACTCTGGCGCAGTTTATTCCTCAATAACCGCGCTAATTCCTCTATTGGCGCGACTGTCAGCGCAAAATCCGCGCCAATCCGTGAAAAATCCGCGCCAAAATTTTCGTGTCCGAGCCAGGTGTTCTGCAGTCCACCTGCTCAATCGAGCACACACCTCTCGTGTACACACAGCCACAAAGGCACATCAAGCCACACAAGTTATTCCAGCCACACAGGCAAGCTAGCTACTACAGGCACTTCAGCCTCACAGGTGACAAAAGATCAGGCTCACTCACTCTGAGCTCTGATACCAAGATAAAATGTGAACAGAATTGAAAAGAAAGAGTTGTAGCTCTTAGGTGTGGCCTGCACCTGGAGACTACACTCACAAAACTTGAGAGATCACTCTCGTCCACTCTATTCTATAATCAATCAAAGATTACATCATTAAATACATACTAGGAAATAGGAAGTTGCACCCAAACCCCATAACTATAGGAACTAATCCTAAACTAGGGAGAAAGTTACAACAACGTAACCATTTTCTCCATTAATACAAAAATAATATTAATTATTTTTAACTTCGTTGTCAATCAGATGGATTACCTCGACAAAGATGGGAACAAAGGTTTCGTCCCGGTTTTTTTTCATAACGCCAACTACCACCAGAAGGTCTAGACATGGGACGTGAGCATGACTTCCTATATTGGTACCTGCTGCAAATTCAAAGAGGTCACATATTGTTATTCTCGTATTGGGTTGTGGCTTTTTCCACTAAAAAGCTATTGTAGGATATATCTCTCTCAGTATTACAAATCAGTGTAAGGTTTCTGTGATTTTTAATGAATGAAATGTAATTACTAGCAACATGTACTCAACCTTTAGGAAATAATTCAAATTCTTGAACCACAGCATAAACCAAAGATGGATGAAATTGAGATCATGGGAGTACGAGAGTAAAGCTATTTGAGTGATGTGTTCGTGGAGTCTATGATAATTTTGGGATTTGTGTCTTTGTGATCGTTTATAATACCCTCCTAGATCATGTGTTCGTAATATAGTGGTGTGTAGTAGTTAAATTATTAGTATTATAACTTGTTTGTAAACTAAGAAATGATGAATATTTAGAATCACATAAAAAGTTCATGATGTAATAATTGACTTTAGATACATTTCGTATTTAGATGGCTCTTCTATACAACTACTGAGTATAACGGTTGGCACTTTTATATCTCTGTAGATGGGAGTTCATTTATAGAATGAGTATTAGTTCAATTTGTATTGCAAGGAAGTAATTGATTGTGTTTGGAGTTACTATTTAAGGGATGTAGTGGTGTAAAACTCAATATGGATGGTTGTCAAGATATTTTAGCAGTTGTGGATCTAAGGAAGGAACCCTCATTTGTTGAAGATGTGGGAGTGGTCTTCTCGCGAGGGGACACTTTTCAGTAATTGGCTTTGGGAGATCAGTGGTTTAGGAGTTTGAGAGTGGAACTCGGGAATCCACTTTGCCAACTATATCGTTATGAGGGTTATGAAACAACTTGATCAAGTTCAGTGTATGTGATTTCAAAGATGTTTAGATAAGCCAATGAAGACTTTGTGGACATGAATATCAAAGACAAGTAATAGTTAAGGGAGGGACTTGGAGATTAACTCCTACTTGTCTTGTGGATAGTGGGTTCATCATAAAAATATGAGTTCATCTTAAAAAGTGTAATTGTTATGTTAATTGGTTAATTGTTAATTAGTTGGATTTGGAAGATTTAGACCAGCTTAAATAACTTCTATTTGGATATTTAGATGAAATATTTTCTAATCAATTGATTAAATATGCTTAAGGAAAATTTCTATACTTAACTAATACTAATTATATTTATATGTAATATTTAATAAAATGCAATTAAAATTAAATTTTAATATGAAATTGGTTTTTGGAATCAATGTTTAACTATTTATGTTATCTTTTTTTAATTGTAAACTGTATATTTATTTTAAATATAATATAATATATATATATATATATATATATATATAAACAATTAAACCTCACATTAAGTTGAAGTGGAAGTAAAATTGGAGTTGTATAATTTTACGAAAGCATATTGTGTCCTGCGGATAAGAACACAAATATGATTTATCTATTTATTTTAAGCCACATGTGTGATTTTTAAAAAATAAAATAATAGACAAGATATGAATTTAGAGAATTGGGAAGGTTTTTTCACCATTGTAAATTTTCAGCAAAATGATTTTAGTAGGATGTTTGCTTTTTTTGGAACTTGTAGAGATATTTTTATTAATTTGCAATATTTTAATTTATTTTCACTAAAATGATGTTTATTTTTCTAAATTTAATTAATAAATATGGTTTATAGTTAGTTATAAAATTATGTCAAAAAGTGCTAAATGAGAGTTTCACTTATCAAATAGTAAGAAAATAATTATTCTCTCTCTAGAGATAAATAATTTCATTTGGGAAAATGGAGCCAAGAGGGTGGGAGGGGAGAAAGCCTAAAGAAACATTGTAAGCTTGTAACCTTCAGACATGACACTATTGAGGGAGGTAAGACAAGTTGCCAAGTAAATGACTCTTTAGTTGGTTGGCTAGTGGAATCCAAACTATATCCAGTGTGCTCAGTTTTAGCCTTGAGAGTGGACCTGGTGGAGAATGTCTAGGGTTTGACCTATTATTATCATTGTTCAGATAATTGTTCTCGAAGAGAAACTGGCTTGGGGGTAGTTTTGGTAGTGGATACCATACATATTGATTGAGTGGAGCAATTTCTTTCTTGGTGATTTTTTTCTGGTTCATGTACTTAAAGAAAAATAAGTAATTGACCTGTTATCTCATAATCTTTTTTTTTTTTGCTATATCTATGTTTTGGTGTGTGATTATTTTTGTAACATGAACCTTATTGTATCAATGCTAGTTATGATTTTCAATAACTAGGATAGTTTATAGGCCAATCTGGTTAACAAGTAGCCCGACAAGAATTCAGGATCAGGGCACTGGAATGAATGATTAGGTCCCACAGGGTTAGGTCCTGTTCAAAAAACAATGAAAATAAAAATACCATAATTTCACAATATGGTTCCATGAATAGTTATAACTAAACCAATATCGTGATCATATTTCCAGAAAAGAAGATTAATAAAATAACATCTTGTGACAGTCGTAATAACTAGTAAAAGCATAAAACCCTAGATTAGGTAGCTAAATATTAAAAAATGAAACAATGATAACGAAGAAGGCACTTAAATTATACAGTAAATGTAGCAGAGAAGGAATGCTAACAGTCCTTTGAAATCTATTAAACGAACATATAAACCTGTTAAAAATATATAAGATACCATTCAAAAGTAGATATCGATACATATCTATATTAAACGAACATATAAACATGTTAAAAATATATAAGATACCATTCAAAAGTAGATATCGATACATATCTAACTTATAGTGATTGCTCAATAGATTAAAGACCACGGGAAGAGATATAACCCTCGAATCATAGGGCTTCAATAACAAATAATTAACTTGTTCATGCATGCACGCAAAATCAAATATTTTTTACAAGAGACACTTTATAAAAAAGTATTGTTGAAAGCCATGTGTCATGAAATGTATTTGTAGGTGCATGAAGTCGAGACTAGAAGTCATGAAAGGCTAACTATCATAACTATGTAAAATAATATGAAAACCAAAACCCTTGGTGCTAAGCTCTAAGGATTGCATAATGATGATCATGGGTACTCCGATCGTCCCACAATTGCTTACCTTAAAGTTTGTGTCGCACGACCAAGTCTTGATTCCCTAATTAATCATAAAGAGGCATGCCCCACACCGGTCAAGGTCAACTATCAGGAAAAAAAACCTACATGTGTTAGTTCAAACCATTTGGAAAACTTAAAAAAAAAAAGCAAACAAATTGCAAAAAATTTATCATAATGGGAACCTTTAAGCCATCGAGAATTCAAGTCCTATGAGTGATAATTCCTGGAAAGAACAAAAACCCTACATGTGTTAGTTGTAACCATTTGGAAAACTTAAAAAAAAAAACAAACAAATTGCAACAAATTTATCATAATGGGAACGTTTAAGCCATCGAGAATTCGAGTCCTACGAGTGATAATTCCTGGAAAGAAATGACAAATTTTGAACCTGGAAAATCCAAATAGAAATAAACAGTTAGAAAACATTATAGTTGGGCGAGATAGCCATTAAACAAGATAATTAACGAAACAAAAAACTAAAAAAGTTACCTACAAATACCTTTAGAACGGTTGCCATTCCAATCATGTAAATGACGGCTAGCCAAAAGTATTAGACCACAAAATATTGGAGAATGATAGTATTAAAAAGGAAAGGAAAACTTCGTGGGCCTACCTTGATTCTAAGATGAAGAGTAAGGTAACTTCTAATGCTACAACTGTAATAGAAAGAAGGTGACTCTAGTTCCATTAGGATATTAAACAACTAGTTTTGTAACAAATTCCTTGTATCACTAAGACATAAAACTGTGAGTATCATTGTAAACCATAAGCATTAGTGGTTTAGGATGATGAAATTACTCAACCATGGAGAGCCACCATTAAATGAATGGGTGAAAATCTGACATGATTCTTTTACTTATAGATCTAAACCCTCGCTGGGCATGGGCACAACCCAAAGTAGTGGCATGATAGAAGGGAGAGGTAGCTAAACCAAAACTACTCAATTCTCATTCCCACCATTTGATCTCAACCCTAAAATCCGAACTAGTGATCCCAACATCATTCTTGGTGGATCGTCTCCCAAGAAATTTATTGGAGGCTAGTTGTAGGAAATCGAGAAGGTTCCCAAAGGAACTTCATCGTGTTCCAAAAATATTAAGGGTTATATATATTATAATAATAGATATTCATATAAACCATTGAAACATGTCTAACCAATGATGAATATATTACTATTGCAGTGCTCTTAGTGAACAAGAATTAAGACCTAAATCAAGATAGATTACCATAAAACCATCATGGCTTTAAGTTACTACGCTGAACAATTATTTTTTTATCTAGGTTTAAATGTAATAAAGGAAAACGGAATTGCATTTTCCTTAACTATTGATGATGTAGATGCCAGGTCTATGAATTAATAATGGTAAAAAAATAAAAATGGTAGGAAAATGTTACAAGTAGTGTTAGAGCTTAATCATTCAATATTGTGATTTGTTTAAGGGAAAATAATAACAAATTTTGTTGTGTTTCACAACAAAGAAGAATTGGAAATATGAAAACCCTACTTACATGATCAGATTTTGCACCCTTACATGAATCAAATCCTAATATGTGGGTGTAGCTAGGTGAAGAACTTCGGTCCATATCCACTATGTTGTTTTAAATCGGTGCAAAATTGAGAGAATAAATCACCAAGTAAGAATTGTAAATGAACAATAAGTGAGAAACCAAAAGGGCGAAGGGAAAGAAAAATGGAGGAACCCTCCCATGAGTAGACAAAATAAATATCATTATGTGAATTTAGTTAGAAAAATATTGACAAAATTATTGTTGAGGTACCCTTACCCACAAGAAGGTATAAGTTGGGCACCTAAAAGAACAAAAAATTGTTTGGAAGATTTATTTAATAACACATGTTAATTATTAAATCATCTCTTTTCAATATTGGATAGTGAGTAGAGAGAATTTTAGGATCTATAATGATAAGGAAGTCTATAGGTAGATAAATCAGTAGACATATACATGTATAAACGAAGTAAAGTATGAAGTCCCACATTATTAAAAAATTATAAAATATCAAATGGGTATGTTAAGAGAGAAGAAAGGGTGTTGCATATGAAATCACCCTAAAAGGTTTAGGTTTATTTGTATGGATTATTTATTTCTAGTTGCAAGATCCTTCTCTTAATCTGAAAAAAAAATGTTTGGATACATACTTTATAATATAAATAATGATAGAGATGTTTTAAATTAAACATCTAGTATGGACTCATGAAGAATGAGACAAATATAAAAAGGGGTAAAGATACTATTGGTAAGTGATACTTAATTTATACACTAGGTACAGTTGGAAAATAATCACCTAATTGGTGTAAGCTACCTCCTCGCACATATACTAGATGATGACCAAAACCCTAGCTGAGAGAGTGAATGCGGGAAATACATGGTAGTAAAAAAATAAATTTTCAAATCCTAACAATAGAGTAATCTTGCCTCTATATGGAAAGCAAGCCTAGAAGGGAAAAATACTATAGGATCATTGTGAAATTCTCACAATATTAAGTTCATTATGTGTTCAAAAGAGATATTGAAAACAAATCACGCCATAATCCTTTTATTATAGATGCAAGACTCGATGTGTTTATTCTTCGTAGATTTATGACTTCTTGTCTACTCTACTTTGAAAATCCACACTTTACCTTAAGGTGCTTATTATGAGCTTATAACCATCTAATGATTCATTAGTAAGGTCTTGTTCCATGACCTCTACACATCACAATCTCATAGATCAAAGGAATCAAATGAATTTCATAATTAACTTATCCACATTTTACCAAGTATACACTATTACACAAATGGAAGTTTTAATACATTTTTTTAAGATAAAAGAATCATTTTGTCTTAAAAAATCACTTTTTGTTTTAATTATTTTACATTAAAATTTAATATCAATTGAATTGTCTTAAATATAAAATTTAAGACAAAAGTAGTTTGAGACAAAAATATTTTAAGACAAAACTTTATATTTAAAACAAAAGTGGTTTGAGACAAATATATTTTAAGACAAAACTTTATCTTAAAAAAAACAATTTAAGACATAAATATTTTAAGGAAAAACTTTATATTTAAGACAAAAATAGTTTGAGACAAAATATTGTAAGACAAAACTTTATATTTAAGACAAAAAAAATTAAGACAAAAATATTTTAAGACAAAAATAGTTGGAGACAAAAATATTTTAATACAAAACTATATATTTAAGACAATGGAAATTAAGATTAAAATCATTTACGACAACTAACAATAAGACATAACCATATCAATTTAAGACAATATTATCTAACATCTGCAAAATTGACTTTGACAGTGCAGCCTAACTCTACCAAATTGCAAGGTATTACTCCGTCGCGCCTATATTGAGGTTGTCTTTTCACTTACCATTAGCGTTATCTTATATAAAGAAAAATATTTGTTTGGATCTTCATTTTGTCGAGGTAGCCAACTCTGAACAACACGCCATATTTTCCCGACAAGATTTCTCAAACATCAACTCCTCTTTTGTCCCTTCAATCTCTACTAATACGATTAGAGACAAATTGTTTGATATTATTTAGGAAGTTTGCATAGATATTATATTAGCACTAATTTTACACTTTAAAAAAGGATCAAAATGTTTTGAAAATCAGTTAAGAGTTTTATTACAAGCAAAGTGGGCTCAAGTGTAAGACTAGGTAAAATTTTGGTATGAAAAGGTGAGATAAGAGTTAAAAAATAATGTTAAGAAAGGTGTTTATGTCATGTCAATTTTTCTTACCCAAGTATTCCACCAATAAGATTCCAAAAATAGGTGGCACTATGAAATATTTTTGTAGTGCCTACAAGTCCTGCTACAAAATATTTTCATAGAAGTTGGCAAAATTTTGAAAAAAAAAAAGTTTTATAACCATATTTTATGTCATTTTAAACGCTTTAAAAGTTTTCGATGAAATTTAACCTATCATATGAGTTTATATGATGGTTTGACTTGGTTTCAAAACATTAAAAAGGGTTTAAAGAGGACTATTAAAACTAGAATTGTGCGTAAATTAGCCATTTCCATCAAACCTAGGTGATAGGATGGCAACAAACTGTGAAATTGCTAGCAATTTTTTATAGCACATGATAGAGTGCTTAGTTTTTCTCTGATGAAGTTTCACCTTTATTCAGAAATACAAGATGGGAGTCGATTTTCTAGTGGTTTCATGGTTACAATCTGAGTTGGTGTTATGATTGTATTCACTCTTTTGATGGCAACAGAGCTCAGATAAGAGGAATGAAGTTTCCAGTCATTGAATATTTGATAGCAGATGTCACAAGGTTGCCTATAGAGGGTGAGAAGGGGTTCAAGAAAAAAATGATGCAGAATGTGTATATCAACTTCTTTCTAATATAAGAACATCAAAACGCTAATTGGAGCATGGGAATCCCTCAGACGATGTTGAAGCCTGAATGGTTTAACATTTTAAATATTGTGTAGAGATTTTTTACATGTGAAGGTTCGTATTCCAAAATCTACATTTACCAGATGAGGTCTTTAGTTCATTTAGCTTTTTCGGAAAGATGAGCTTACCTTATTTCTTACATCAAAGTCTACTTAAAATGTGCACTAAGGCCAAAATAAAACTAGAACTGTTACCTCATGATATATTTCACCATGCCCTCATTTAGGTATTGTATATACATGTGTTAGATAAGAAAATACAAACCATAAGGCAAAGGACATGGAGAAAATCTGCACTCACAAGACCAAGAAAGGGTAAGGCTAAAACTCATGTTGAAACCCTAGCCCTTGAAACAGAGGTTGAATCCAGTCATGTTCTTGATGAGAAAAACCTTGTAAAGGAACCAAAGATTGAGATCTATGAAAAGAGAGTAAGAAGAGAAGAAACACAAATGTTAGAAAAAGAGGAAGTAAAGCATCAAGTAGAAAAAAGTGAGAAAGGAAAGCAGAGTATGGAAATAGGGGATGAAGACATAGAAACAAAGCCTAGGGTTTACCATAGGAAACCCCATACTCATCCTACAAATAAATTAAGATTGAGTTTTAAGGAAAATATTAATCCTAAGCTAAAGGAACTAGTGATAATTGATGAATAAGAGAATGTGAAGTCTTCAAAGGGTAAGAAAAAGGCTACAGAACAAGGGAAAATAGAGTATGTAGGTAGGAAGGGGAAAGGAGCTCTAAAAGCTAGTAGAACTATACAGAAGGGTAATATAAGGATAAGAAGAAGCCAAGAAAATTCAAATTTTCTTTCTCATGTTATAGAAGTTATGGAAGAATGATCAAGTTACCTCATTGACAAGGCAATATATGAAACCCTAATTTTATTTGAAAACCCCTAATTATTCCTCAGAGTTTTGGCATGCTATGTTTTATCTTTTTTACAGTTAGTTTATTTTTTATAGGTTTTTAAGCTAAAGGAGAGTAGAAAATATAAGTCAACACAAGAAATAAGGGCCCTAAAGAGTGTAAATAGTTGCATAGTTTCAACAAATTTCATAGCTTCATTTATTAGTTTTGCTACAAGCAAGGAATACAAGTTACAATTCTAAATACAAGGCATACAAGGGTGTGAACAATTTCAGTCCTACACTTCAGCTATGATGTGTCCTTTTCCTAGAAGAATAGGAGATGATGCACACAATAATTTTAAAATAATTGACTAATGTTTAATTAAAAAATAAAGATCTGAAAAGCTAGAACGACAGATTTTTAATTATGTTTTGTAAATTAAACTCTTAGATATTGTAAATATTTTACAATTATGCTACCATAATTTTTGGATCTTAACTTTCCAGTTTTACTTTTGGGTTTCAAATAGTTCATTCTGAGTTTGCAGTTTCAATATGGACTTCACTGTCGTACAATTTATAGGTTGCACGGTTATTGTTTGGGAGTCACCCAATGGATCAAGTGCATGGTCAGTGTGTTATTTATTGCCTCTTGGGGAGACAATAACCCCATTGGAGGCAGTTGTTAGCACTAGGTATATACTTTCAAAAAAGGGTCATTTTTTTTTGAAAATCAATTAAGAGTTTTATTACATGCAAAGTTGGCCTAAGGGTACAAATAGGTAAAATTTTGGTGTGAAAACGTAGCATAAGAGTTAAAAAAGCCTATTAAGAATTTTTTTATAACATGCCAATGTTTGCTTACTTAAGTGTTGCACCAATCAGATGCCAAAAATAGGTGGCGCTACGAATCTTTCAAACTTTTTCCTTCTAGGTGCTTTGATGAAGATGTCTGCAATCTACTCATTTGTGGAACAATGCCAAAGGTGGATTATTTTGGCCTCAACATGATGTTGAATCGGATTGTATTTTTCATTAAGTGATTCTTTTAGTCATAGAAATTTTGGTTGTTGGCCAACTTTACTACAGAAGTGGTGTCAATCAAAAGAGGATTTTAAGTGTTGTCATTCAAGAAAGCAATTTTTACATCCATTTGATGGAATTTCCAACCATTCAGAGTTACCAAGGCGAAGAGTGTCTAGATGGTAGCCCATTTTTCTATGGGGGACAAAGTCTCTTGATAATCGGCCACTTCTTTCTATGCAAAACCTTTTGCCACAACCTTGGCTTTACGCTTGTCAAGTGAACCATCTGCTTTATACATGTTCTTGAAGACCCACTTGCAGGATATTGGTTTGGTTCCCAATGGAGGTTCAACGAGCTTCGAGGTGCCATTCTTTATCAAAGCATCATATTATTTATGCATCACTTCTTTCTATTCATCATGAGAAGTGACTTCTTTGAAGTAAGTTGGTTCAAAATCTGTAGACAAATTTAGTTCATAATAATAAGAAACATCCATATCAACAGGTGAATTAGGATCGTACACATCACATACATTCTTTCTACTTGAGATTCTTGTTCTTGTCTTCCCAACCTCATCACGTCAAGCGCTTTCAAGTGTCTTTGTCGACCATTTTGGAGGACCTTTACAAGATGGCCCAAGTTGTTCAGATGATTGAGATTGGGCTAAATCAAGATTTAGGCTCCAAATTCTATCAATCACATCACCCAAAGTGTCATATTAGTCAATGGATGAAGCTTCATGTGGGGGAGAGAGTGCTTCCGAAGGAGATTGTACAGATTGATCATAAGAGAATAATACGAAATCTATATTTTATGGGTGTTAAAACACGTTGAAACATTTAATAGGATGTCTAATGCAAATCTATAACATGCAAGACTCACGTAACTTTCTTCTCTCTCATTTATAACTCAAGCATCCTTGTTGGAAATGACCAAGTCCCCTACCACATCCTGCTTAGTACAAGATTAAGCCTATATAATCATACAAATCATGTATCATCCATAAATCATAATTAACCATATGTTCCACATAACCATGATCATCCATGGATCTATGTGTCTCAATCTTGGATCACCATCCATGGTATAAACTTATTTCAAACGTGGGACAACAAAAGAGAAAACATTGATAATAACTACTTAACCCATTCTACAACCTAGTATGACCCCGATGTGTAAGTATGTCCATGCTCAAAGTTATTAATGTCCGCCAACACAAAAATAAAAGATTATAAGTCTAAATAATGTTTATGTCAATAAATAATAATAATGAAAATAGAAAAAAATAATGTTGTCCCTACACAAAAATGAAAATAGCCATATAGATAAAGAAAACTACAATAGAATTATATCATGAGTTTAATAGTTCTTTTATCATATACTTTGCATTTTAATGGATCATAAATTTACCTTCAACAAAAAATTTTACCACATTAAAATTCTAAATTAGGTAAAATTTTAAACATCTTTACTCCTTACTAAAGTGACTACCATTTAATAAAAAGGTTAATTTAATCAATTTTGTTGTCATGCTATGTAAAAAAACATCATTCAATCTAATATTAAGATTGAAATATTATTATTCATATTATTATTAGTATTAAGTATAATATTAATATTAATATATTATAATATAATACTAATATTATTTAATTTAATAGCTTTTAATTAATACAATATTAAATTTAATATATTAGTATTTTTTTTTTATATATTATAATGATATATATTAACTCTAGATATATATGAGAGGGAAGAACAAAGACATAGAGTGGTAGAGGTGGAGAGATAGAGGGAGTGAGAGAAACGAGGCTAGAGGGAGGGATGGAGAGATAGAGTTGAAGGGAGAGAAAGGGAGGGAAGGAGAATGACACACACCGAGAAAAGTGGAGAGAGAGAAAGAGTGACAAAGAAGAGATAGAGAAAAATGTTTGAATTAATAAAACGATTACTTGAAAATTACTTGTGTAGTATGCACTTTAGTAATGATATTTTGACAATTTTTTTCACATATTACTTCATTATTATAATATATCATAATAATAGTTATTATTATTAAACAATTAATAATATAAAAATAAATAACATAGGAGATAATCTCGCCTAACGAAAATCTCAATTCAAAAACAAATAATATGTTAAAAAACAATAAAATATTAACTTTACATTATTTTTTTTTTGACTTTAACGGTTATGTTTTTTATTGAATGGCGGCAAAACAGCTACCGCGTGCTAGTTACATTGAAAATGATCCTCAAAATTCTTGACCCTCAGAATTCTTGTTACCTGGTGAATCCATGGACCTGCTTTGTTTCTTAAGCGTCTTTTAGGGAAAAAACGCCGAGTCTCTGCCTGAAAGTTCTGGACATCAATAAAGGAGCGATTTTCCACACAATCAGTGGCTGTTACCTATTGCCCCTGGGAGATTGCAGAAATTTGAGATGCTGACCTCTAACTCGGCTGCCAGTGAGACAGTTCGGAACTGAGTTTCTTCAATCTGGCAAATGAAATGTCGATTTCCCTCTCTAATCATCAATCACATGTATTCCTCAGGACATTTTTGAAGAATTGTAATGCAATTTCCTTGGGCAAACAACTTGCGGTCTCTGACTATTTAATCCGATGCTTTATGAGTCTCGATGTTTAGATCAGCTTGCTCTAATACTTGAATCAAAATTCCCTTTGCAGAAGACCGGACGGTGGAGCCGATGGAGATGGAACAAACAGTCACAAGATCCTCTTTCTGGAGTTAATCTATGTTCTGGAAAGGAATGCGTTGCTAAGAGACTCAACAAGCTTGAGAGTTGACAGGTAGAGGAAGGATTCGAATTTTGCTGCCATTCTTGGCTTTCTTCCGACAAGTGGATGGGGAACCAGAAAAGACTCTTTTAGTTCTTCCAGAAGCTCACCTGTACCGTGCATTCAACCAAACAGACACACAACGTCCAAGACAGAGCAGGATTCTGCTGGAAGCAGAGCATAAGAGTCTGCTAGATACAGAGATTCCAAAGTAACAAACTTATCATGAATTCCTACCCTTGGAGCTTGGTATAGTTGAAACTTGGAAGCTAGAACAGCAAAACCTGATGGGAATCCAAGATTGTTGTCTCAGAAGCTGATCCCGTAAACATCAAATATCAATTTCCTAGGAAAGCCTATTGAGGGATGAAACAGAGAGAATCAACCGAGATGACTGAAAGGGTTCTTTGGCTTTGGGCTGAGCCTAGAATCTGGAATCAGTCTTGGATTGTCGGATTACAAAATTGATTGAACAGGGAGCCCTTATTTCAGATAGGAAAGGAGGATCGAGCTGGAGATTTAAGGAATGGAGCAAGAAGATTCTGTTGAGTTAATTACCAGGGATCTTCGGGAACAGAGGACACCAAGGTTGGCCTCAGTATCAGCTTGGGAGTTGAGGTTCCTTAAGATATGAAAGAAGGATATTTTGTTAAATTTGGGCAGCAGAAGTCTGATTTTCCTGATGATGGAGGCTAACTGAACCTGGTGAGAGTTCTTAGGACGAAGCATGAGTCTTGAGTCCCCGAAGACTGAGAGAGAAAGGATATTTCTTTTGATCGCCTGTGTCAGCCCTTGCCACAATGCCAGAGCCTCCGCTCTATTGTTAGTTTCAGTTCCTAGTCCCCAATGGAATCTCAGTTCCGGAAAGCCTCCAGGGCTCAATAGAACTCCCCCGCTGCCAGCAACCCCAGGTTTCCTTTAGAAGCCCCATCGAAGAAAAAACAGTGATCTTCCAAGGCCGATCTCCACTTGATAAACTCTTGTTCTTCCAGCCTGATCTCCCAACTAGAATGAACAGGAACAGATTGAGGGGGCCTTTCCTTCAACTTTGGAACTAATTCTTTGAACCAATTCTCTTCTTCTATGAGCAGTCTCATTTCGTTCCTTGATGAAGTGTTGGCTTCCAGTGCCTCACCCAATAATGCTTTTATTTTAGAGATAACTCTTATTGTAGTGCAACTTTCTTCTCGAAAAATTATGTTGTTTCTTTCCAACCATAATTTCCAGCAAATAAACTTAGGGATCCACATCCAGCTGGTTTTAAGGAGACTTTTATTTTTAAGGCAGAAGGGAGATAAGCTGGCCCAAGTTCTGAACAGGTCAGGGATGTTGTCTGGAAGAGCAAGGAAGGGCTCTAACAGCAGCACTCCCCTCCAGACTTCTTGAGCAAAGGGGCATAGCAGCAACAGGTGATTGGTAGTTTCTTCATCAGACCTACAAAGGGGACATCTGGAAGGTCCTTCCATTCCTCTTCTTCTCAAGTTATCTCTGGTGAGGATGCTTTGGTGTGCCACGGTCCAACAAAAGAAGTCTATTTTTGGGAAAGCTGGAAAGTCCCATATAAATTTCCATTGGGCCGGATTTGGAGGAACATGAGGAACAGCCGTAATTCTTTTATAACCTTCAGAAACAGTATATTGGCTAGAGATGAACCCCCAGCCTCTTTTGTCTTTGGCAGTGGCCTTTGAAGGAGATTTTCCTGGGAGCATATCTAGAAGTAAAGAGGCTTCCCCCTGCAGCATTATGGGGACCTCCCCCAGATTCCACCCATCCCAGGTTCTATCAGGAGCTTCTTTCTAGTTCGAAATGTCCCATAATGTGTGCAAATTGCGAGACTGAAGCCAATCTTTGATATTTGCAAGACCATTCACATGCTTCATTGGCTGGTCACCCAAGATCGGATCATCGTAGATATTGATTTTCCTTCCATTACCAGGGATCCAATATAGGTGTTGGCTGAATTGCTCCCTAGCAGCATTGCAAAGATTAAATATTGGTGAACCTTTTAGAGTTCTTGGAGGTTTATCCAGGCATCTCAAATGCTGCCCATGGAAGTATTTCTTTCAAATGACTCTTTTACTCCAGCTAGTATTTCCAGAGACTAAATTCCAAAGGATCTTGGATCCCAAAGCAAGGTTTTGAGCCGCCAAATTGCGCATCTGGAGGCCTCCTTCCTGAAAGGGACTCTTGAGGATTTCCCAGCTCACTAAATGGATTCTTCTATCATTGTTGTTCCCACCTTCCCACAGAAATCTTCTCAACAGGCTATCTAACTTACTAAGAAAGGTTTTTGGGGCAAGGAGGATTGAGTTTTGGAATAGAGGCATGCTTATTAGGACCGATTTCATGAGGATGACTTTCCCTGCATTGTTCAGCCATGAGGCACCCCAGGCTTGGATTCTATTCTTTATTTTGTCAAGCAGAGGCAGCCAGTGAGCAACTTTAGGCTTTGTTTTGAAGATTGGGATCCCGAGATATTTAAATGACTCCCAATTTTGGATTCCTTCCATTTCTAAAAGTCTTGCTATGTCAGACAGTTCTTTAGTCGAGCAATTCCAGCCATAGATAGAGCATTTTCTATAATTGATAGAGACAACTTTACATTATTAACAGACCATTTTTTTTTAATTAAATTAATTCTCATTACATTGAAATTTTTATTTTACAATTTATACTTTCCATATTACTGCATTTTATTTTTAACATTTTACATAACATTTTTATATTCTCCATTCTAAGTTTAATCTTTTATATTTTATTTTATATATTATATGTGTTTTAATTTTAATATATAAACATTTAATTTTATTTTTTCTATATATCTTTTTCTCCATTCCAAATACTGATATTAAGCCTCAACATCTTCCCCCATATCAAACTGGGTAGTGCTTATCTGCCAAATCAGAAAGCTAAAAATGTTAGTTTAGCAGCTGCACCTTGAAAGGCTATTTTAATATATAAATTACAAAACCGAAAAGGATAAGATCACCCGAGGATCAATGGGTGCGACTGTTCTGTGCATGTAATTCCATAAAATGATTTTCCTTGAAAGATATTTAGTAGAGATCATTCCCAGCAAATTAATTAATGATATAGTATAATGTATATAAAACCATCGGACCTACATGAAGACTACAGTTCATCATAGTTGTTAATCATGCCGTGTATTCTCAGAGTAAATATTTTAAAATGAAGGATATCTGCACCCAAGAATGTCTCCCAGAATGTTAATTTTCAACGTCGGCAGTACGACTAAGAATGAAAGAAACAATGTTCCACGTAGTAGAAGATCGTCTCACCATAATTGTTGTCGTCTCAACAGTTGTCCAAAGGTCATTGACATTTTGCTATCGGATTTCTGTTCCCATGTAATTACAGGACATAACAAATAAAATGTAGGTATTGTTGGAATATTAATTCCAACTGCAGGCAGAGGTTGCGGACGCCACAGAGTTGGACAACAATGGCAGCGAAAAATCGCTCATCAAACGCCTGACAAATTTCGGACAGCTTTTTCATGAAAGTGGTTTCCGACAGTCGAGTCCGATCCAGTGAAATTTCTCCACGCGTCCAGCACTTTTTGCAAAACCACTTGCCATATTGGGACGTAAAGTTCGGTAACAAGTGGCCTTCCGATATTCATTCCAGTCGTCCGATGGGGTTCTTCGTTCTCCGCCATCCATTGTTTAAACATGCACTCGAAGCTGCATTAAATACTTGCGTGGAGTAAAGTTGAAGTTTGGTTGACCACCGGTAAAGAAATTCAATGCTTTAATTGTGTCCGTAGAAGTATTGGTAAGAGTCTTTAGTTTTAATGTTTTTTTTATAAGTCGGAGGTATGGGCATATGCTCTTACGTATTATATTTTTTTTTGTATGGCATACATATTATATATGTTAAGTTTTTGTTGCGTTGACCATTGAGAAACAAAGCAGCAGCGAAAAACAAGGTTTTTGCACAATAGTGCAAGCTAAGAAAAACAAGGGAGAGCACATAAGTTTAAGGGATGTAATATTTTACATTTCGCACATAGGATGAAATCAGAGAAGGCAGCAGCAAAAGAAACAAGGTTATTGCAATAAAGACAGAACAGAGGGAGTAGAAATTTTTTATATGCGTTGTTTTTTTTTAAGCAGAGAGTATATACATTGCACAGCAGTGCGAGGAGTGTGAGCACATAATGTTTTTTTTATTACTGCATATATAAAAATTTGTTTAAATAGTTTTCACACCAGTAAATGTAAAAAGGGTTTTACAGCAGTAAAAGAAAATGAGAATTTTACCCAGGAGTGTAAATTCTCAGGAGGAGACAGAGTTTTTTTGTTGGCCGAATGTATTTTTTGTAAATCCCTCTTGAGTGAAAGAAGATAAAGTTTGTATGAGGCATTATATTTTAATGAATACAAATTTTTTTATGGGTGTGTAATACTCTGTTCTCAGACATTTTATTTTAAGCTTCCCTGTGCAAAAGATCCCGTGGAGAGAAAAACAGAGCATTGTCTCTATGTGCAATTTGTTTATTTGTTTTTGGGATTTTACCAAAAAAATCCCCAACAGTGGTATCAAAGCAGGTTTAGGGTCTTTGCAGTGTCAAAGAAGCTGAAGGAAAGACTCTTGTTGCAGAAGTAAAAGCTTCTCCAGCAGTGTGAAGTCTCGGGCAAAAGGATTCAGGTATTTCTCAGATTAATTTTTTGTGTTGCTGTTGAAGAAACAGTGAGTCATTTTAAAAACACAGTTGGATATTTTAAACATAGTTAAGAATGACAAGGTCAAATAAGAAAGCCTCCAATCCTCCTAAGGATGTGTCTCCCTCTGCTACTAAAATAGAAGACAATCTATTTGAAAGCATTCTATTTGAGGCTTCAAGGTTTAATGGAAATTTTGATATGTGGGAAATAAAAATGAGGACTGTCTTACAGTCTCAAGGGATTGAAATTTGGGAATCAGTGATTGATGATAGCAAGATGGATAGAGAATCCAACGAGTGTAATGCACAAGCAGCAAAAATAATCTTGGATGGACTGCCTGATTCTGTAAAGAAGAATCTAGGAAAATATTCATCATCAAAGGATATATGAGACAGACTTCATGACCTTCATGCAAAGGGAGCACTGACCATGACCATCAGTCAAGAAGAAAATTATGAACCCATCATAGAAGCTGAAAGTGAGAAGATTGACCTCATCAAACTTCAAGTAAAAGAAAGGGATGAAGAGCTCGCCAAGCTTAAGAAGGAACTTGATGAAAGCAAGAGGAATCATCATGAAGAAGACATATCAATGACAAATCAGTTGAATAAAGAAAATAATCAGGAAGATATATTGTCAAGTCAACTTGAACAAAGGCACAAGAGAGTGAACAAACTTGTAGAAGAGATTGGACAGTACAAGGCAGAAGTCTCCTCCCTTAAGTCTGAATTACAAGAAGCGAGAAGCAGGCACAAGGAGCTGAAAAGAAAATGGAAAGCAGTCAAGCAGAAATCTCTAAAATGAAGTTAGATATTATCTCCCTTAAAATAATAGCAGCTGAAGCTACTCGTAGCAAAGAAGAAACTGAGAAACAACTTGCAAAGAAGAATAATGAGTGTGAAAAATTGGAAGAAGATATTGTCCTCCTCAAGAAAAAGGTTGAAGGGATGAACAAAATCATGAAGAGTTCTCAAGCCTTGGATGACATGCTCAGCTATCACAGATCTCCATCTGATAAATCAGGACTCGGGTATGTAGGTGAACCCTCAAACAAGAATGAAAATGATTTAAGCAAAGGAGATGTGAAGAAGCCAGAAAGAAATTGTGATGCTCCTAGTTCCAGCAAAAGCAAGGAGAAAGATCAAGGCTACAATAGAAGAAATCCTACTCCAAGTAGAAAACTAGCTCCAAGAAGAAATGTAGCTGATGTCAAAGAGGTAAGAGGCAATGGTTATCATCAAAGGATCTCAAGGCAGCAAGGCTTCAAAAGTACATCAAGGAAACCTCCATCTCCCTGGTACCAAAGTTCATTTTTTGGTTATTGTTATTCTTGCTCAAACTTTGGTCATATGGAAAAAGACTATAGAGCATTTCATAGAGATAGATGTTATGGTCTCCGACAACCTCCAAGAAACAATTTTATAGGAAGAAATCATGAATTCTTATTCATGAACAATGTTGAATGCTTCAAGTGTCATAACATTGGGCATATGGCACGTGATTGTAACTTAACATGGGCTCTTACACAAGCTAGACCAATGCAAAAGAACGAAGTTACACAAGTATGGAGAAGGAAGGAAATACAGTCTGAAATCGCCTTGAGCTCCCTAGTCGATCTAAGTTTCTTTTGAGAAAACTTTGCTGAAAGAAGATGATGCATACAGTTAAGGGGCGCCTGTAATTTTTGCAACTTTGCTGAATTATATTCTTATAAGGGAGAGATATGAAATTAAATCTGCCATAAGAGCAGAGAAGAAAAGTCTGCAGGGCATGGAGATTGCGTGGAGGATGTATTGCAGTGCAGTAGAGCGCAAATGAAATCTCTTTGTTAATCCCTCTGAAATGTAATACGTAGCGGTGTTGAAAAATGTAATGTTTTTGCTTTGTCTTTTATCACATATGCAATGCAATATGCACAGAAGTGCGGAGAAGAAAAAGGGGCAGCGTTGAAATGTGAAGTGCAGCAGCGCGATGAAAAGAAATGTTTTTACGCACAGCAGTGTGAATGTAAGTGCAGTGAAGTTTTTTGGTTATTGTCCATTTTGAAAACAAAAGGAAGAAAAACATACAACAATGTGCAGAAGTGAAATTTTTTTTGTGGTAATGAGAAGAGGGCAAAACACAGCAAAGCTTAAATGCTCAGTGTTTGATAATGCAATGAAATTAAACACATAGCAAAGTGAGTGTAATATGCAGCAGATGGAATTTTTTTTTTGGAAGTGATGAAACGCACAACAGTGCAAAGAAGTAAAAGAAAGGGAAACATGTGCAGCACAATGTAATTTTTTTTGCTGAGACAGAATGAAATGCACAGCAGTGCAGTCAGTTTTTTTTACAGTAAGTGTGAAAATTTGTAAGCTGGGACAGAGTAATTGTTCCAGAAGAGACAGAGTATTTTGTTGTTTGCATCTGAAATGCAAGTGAGACACAACAGTAGTGCGATTGTAATCAATGAAGGGGAGCAGGCAGCAACGTGAAGTTTTGGTTGTTTTTCATTGTGAAAACAATAGGAAGGGAATGCATAGTAGCACAAGTGAAATATAATGCAAAGAAAACAAAACAACATGAAATCTTTGCAGTTGTTCTGTTGAGAAAAACAAAAGGCCAGCGCGTATGTGCTAAATGAATGTAAGAGACAGATTGAAGTGCCTCTGAAGAAGGCATGTTGGAGAATCCCTCTGTTAAGAGGAAGATCTATTGTCTTTGGTGAATCCCTCTGTCAAGAGGAAGATGCTTTTCAGCATAGTGTGGTGAATCCCTCTGTCAAGGGGAAGTTGCTCTTCAGCACAGTCTCACGTGAATCCCTCTGTTAAAGGAAGACTCTTTTTGTAACAGCAGTTGGTGAATCCCTTTATGTGAGGAAGATGTTCTTGTAACAACAGTTGAAATTAAGGGGGAGTGTTGGAATATTAATTCCAACTGCAGGCAGAGGTTGCAGACGCCGAGAGTTGGACAGCAACGGTAGCAGAAAACAGCTCAGCAAACCCCTGACAAATTTTGGATAGCTTTTTCATGAAAGCGGTTTCCGGACAGTCGAGTCCGATCGAGTGAAATTTCTCCACGCGTCCAGCACTTTTTGCAAAACCACCTGCCATATCAGGACGTAAAGTTCGGTAACAAGGGGCCTTCCGATATTCATTCCAGCCATCCGATGGGGTTCTTCGTTCTCCGCCGTCCATCGTTTAAACATGCACTCAAAGCTGCATTAAATACTTGAGTGGAGTAAAGTTGAAGTTTGGTTGACCGCCGGTAAAGAAATTCAATGCTTTAATTGTGTCCGTAGAAGTATTGGTAAGAGTCTTTAGTTTTAATGTCTTTTTATAAGTCGGAGGTATGGGCATATATATTTTTTTTGTATGGCATACATATTATATATGTTAAGTTTTTCTTGCGTTGACCGTTGAGAAACGAAGCACCAATGAAAACCAAGGTTTTTGCACAGTAGTGCAAGCTAAGAAAAACAAGGGGGAGTGCATAAGTTTAAGGGATGTAATATTTTACATTTCGCACAGAGGATGAAATCACAGTAGGCGGTAGCAAAAGAAAACAAGGTTATTGCACACCAGTGCATAAAGACAGAATAGAGGGAGTAGAGATTTTTTATATGCGTTGTTTTTTTTGAAGTAGAGAGTATATACATTGCACAGCAGTGCGAAGAGTGTGAGCAAATAATGTTTTTTTTATTACTTCATATGTAAAAAATTGTTTTACAGCAGTATGAGTAAAATAGTTTTCACACGATTAAATGTAAAAAGGGTTTTACAAAAGTAAAAGAAAATGAGTATAAAGTTTGTATCAGGCATTATATTTTAATGAATACAAAATCTTTTATGGGTGTAATACTCTATTCTCAGACATTTTATTTTAAGCTTCCCTGTGCAAAACATCCTGTGGAGAGAAAAAGCATTGTGTGCAATTTGTTTATTTGTTTATAGGATTTTACCAAAAAAATCCCCAACAAATATGGCAATACTCGAAACAACTAACATAACTATTAAAATCGGTGATTTTGTACAGCATAAAAGCTTTTAATATCCTGACGACATAGAGGAGACATGTCTCTATTCACAATAACGTTTGCAGACCTCTGCGTCCGTTTTCAATACCTTGGAGTGTGATCCTTCACATGGCGATATTCATGTGGTTCAACGCTAAGTATCCATATTATCCTGGTAATCCAAACTAAGATTTCATCTCGAAATAGTAAATAAGCGACAGGCACAGAACTTGCTGCTCTTATACCTTACTTCCTATTTTTCATCTAAGCGATAGGCACATAACTTGCTGCTCTTATACCTTCCCATTTTTCGTCTAGTATGACCCTACATAAAGTGGTTAAAGATAGATACCTCATAATTAAAAAATTTAACCTTTTGGAATTCGTAGCGATTTGCATAATAGCGAATTTGTATATAATCAATTTGGCTTGTGATAAGCCTTCCCTCTCAATGGATTTTCATCGCTGCTATCGGGATATTGTTTAGCTCTATATAGTATTGGCGTTCCTGAGTTGTACCCATAGAATCTTGACTCCATTGAAATTCAAATAGTTACGTTGAGATCATGTTCGATAAGATCCCCTCGATCTTATTAGTCCGTCCCTGCCTTTGGCATTGCACGGATTCCAGTGATCACGTTAGAGCCTAGACTACTAATTATTTTGAGGGGTGTTTTTGTTGGAATGGGTTACTTTAATCATTTTGATAATTAATTTTTTTGATTGGATGGTTTAAATGGAAAGATATAAGTATATTCTTTGCATTCTACTCAATACATCAATAAATTAAATTCCCAGCAATAATTTCTTTTCATATCTAAACATGTGATTAAAGCATATTTAAATTAAAATTTTATAAACTCACATCAAAAATTTACCTTAATTGTCCCCATAAAAATTAAGAAAAAGTGAAAAGATTAAAAAATATTGTGACAGGTACACGTTTTCAATTTAACCTGGCAATCACCAAGCGTTTCAATTTCCCCTGCCCATCACATACCGTTTCAATTGGACCCCTCCGTGCAAGTAACACATTAGGGTATGTCCATAACCATGCTTGTAATGCAAATGAAAATTGAAAGAGTTACAGGGATGCCAGGGATGAATGCATGATCAGGTCAGATACATGGGAAGAATTGTTACCTAAGATTTTAGATTTCCGCGTTATGGCCCCGCAGAGAGGGCATTGATAATTTCTTTGCAGCGATCATATGTATGTAATTGATCTTTGTTACATCTATCATATTTACGTAATTGATCTTTCAATTGTTTTTACAGTGTAGTGTGCCGTTTATTCAAAATAAATGTATATAGCTTTTCAGTTTTTGATTTTTTCTTGGAGTTACAAGCCTTAACCAAAATTCAGGGAATTAGGACAACAATAGGCTTTGGATGCCGAATATGCACCATCATTTTCTAGCTGCAAAATTGCAAATTTTTTAAAGTGATCTCTCATGCACTCACCAAATCTCATATGGCTTAAGTGGGTGACATTTCCATGCTCCTCCCTGTCGTCAAGGATTCCCATGAAAAATAGAAGGGTTTTAGGGATGCTTCAGCCAAATCAGAAACCATGCGGCCAGAAGAATTGGAAGTAAATAGAATTTTGTTGGCTTAATGTTTTTAGGTTGATATTCTATTATTAATATGGGGCAAAATAGGTCTAATGGATGGGCCGTATTGGGCAGTATTGTAGAGAGGGAAAGATGCCTGAATAAATTTATGAAATTTAATTATAAAATGTAATAATATAGATAATCAAAACACCAATGTAAAACACACAATAGCTAGTCAATGCTGGGATTTTCATTCGATTTACTCTTTAAAGTAATCTTTGATGTCGAACTTTCTTTTTTAGGGTGGAATTTTCTTTTTCAACATATATTTTACTTTTCCATATATTTAGGCCGATAGAACTGGTAGTAGGGTTCAAGAAAATAATGGTTCTTACGTTTTGAAAACTATAATGAAGTCAATACATTCTTAACGAATTTAAGAAAATGGTAATGTATAATGTTAATAATCTTTGGGTTCATATTTCATTGAAAATTTATTAGAAGTTTGATGGAAGATTCAGTGAGCAATTTTTTCTTGGCTTGCATCGTTAATATGATATTATGTTGTAGTAGTAGTATAGTACTTTTACAACAAAGGTTACTGAAAATAAAAATCATCAATATCGCTTAGGAAATGGTTAAAGTTATAGGAAGAATAGATACACTGCCAATTATACAATTTAGATAAAACTTAAAAAAGAGTAGTTTATGTTTTATGCAATAAGTAGTGGCATTTAGGTTTGTAATTTGCAATGGGATATTTTGTTTACAGTGGAAGAAATCTAGAACAATGTAAACATTGATATTAAGTTTCATATGTAAATTTTATAGCTTTTGTTTTTTTATGTTTCCTGTGTTTTGTATTGTGTTTAAGAGATGAAGCATCTTATTAGACTCATAAGTAATGCTCTATGAAAGTGTCCAAATTGAGATTTTGAAAATAGATTTATTCATCTAATTTGAACCATTTTATTTTATTAATGATAGTGAATATTTTATTTATTTTTCAAATGGTATCAAACATTTTATTATTTTTTTTTTCCAAATGGTATCTAATATTTTATTATTTTTAAATATAATTTTTTTAAGAATTAGTAAGATTATAATGTTTGATATTTTTTTAGTAAATTGAATATTATGTATAATATATTTTTTTATTATATTCCTTTATAAGTGGAAAAGAAATTTGTGAAGTGCAATCTATAGATTTCAAAAAGAAAAGAAATTGCGTAATACTCTTAATACTCGTATTTATGAAAAAAAAAATGTTTATATAATTAGTATTGGATTGTGAATTCATAAATAAATTGTTCTTACTTGGAAAGATTTCAATTTTAATTCAGGTAAAAAAAATGAATTTAAATTTTGAACAAGTTTTTATCCATCCATACATAATAGTACTAAATATTGCTAGATAAATATTTTAAGCATATCCTTGAACAAATTTTATAAACTATATTGTAATTTATCTTATTTTAACTAATTAATATTTGTAATTATAATTATTTTACATAATTCATAGCCTCAAACAGTAAAATAATTTTGGATGATATGGCAATGCAGTAGTTTGTCTAGGAATGGGAGGCAATAGTATAATATGCTTTTAAAAACTAGTATAAATGTAAACCCCCAATAATAAAACTCTTTTTATTTCCAGATAGACTTAAAATTCTGTTTTGAATCTTATTCAATGCTAGTATTGGATTTGTTGAGAAATGGTTATAAGAAATTCCAGTTTAATATTCAATGCTAGTATTTGATTTGTTGAGAAATGGCTACAAGAAATTCCAGTTTAATTTGTCCTTGAAAAATAGTTAAATTTAGTTTATTATACTTACTTAAGTTAAGAAATTCAAGTTTGAAGTCTTTTGGAAGTCATTTGTATGTTCTCCCTAGTTTGTAGGAGTCCATCTTGAGTTAATTGTGAGATGTAAAATAGAAGACTCAGTTTGTTAAATTAGTTATCAAACTGATTGAGAGAACTAATAGTGAGTTAACAATCAATGGTGAGACTAATGAACTCCACTGGTGCTACTCTAGTTAAATGAGTATTTATTCATGAGAAAGTCATGCATGTCGATTCTGAGAAAGACCCAGTTGAGACTAGAGTGCAGGGACAATGAACTATTTGTTTTAGATTTTTATGAGTTTCACTAATAGTGCATGCATTTGGGAAGGGATTGCACTATTTTTAGAGGCTTTATTTCCATTTAAATACAAGTTATCCTTGATAGGAATTACACATTGGAATAGAGACTTGGAGAGCTTGTGAAGAGGCTAAGATTTGCCCTTAAGCTTGCTTAAGAGTTGGAGATTGAATTTGCTGAGTGTTGTGATTGTTATAAAGAGAACAAGCATTATAATTTTATCTTTATTTTATGGATTAATACAAAACAGATAGTGTGGTTTTGAGTTGTGGCTTTCCCTGGATATTTATTTTGTTATGTGATTTTGATTCTCTTCCTCTATTTATTATCGTTTGCTCGATGTTTATGGGATTCCATTGTAAATATTTGAAGTAGATTCTTATCTCTTGCTTTAGCAAATTACATTAGCTTGTGAATCTATAGGATTTTCTACATGGTATCGAAGCAAGGTTGGCTTTTGGGTCGAGAATTTGTAGAGAAGATCTGAGAATTTTGTTGCAAAATTTTCAGAAACAATTTGCAGATCTAGATTCCTTGCGAAAAGATACCCAAATTTAAAAAAAAAATCGGCTGAATCAAAGTTTGGATGAGGGAGATATCATTGATTTAAAATCAGCTCTCTAGAGGAGATTTCAAAGTTTTAAGTTTTTGGGTTACAGGTGAAAATTGAATTTGCATACATACTTCAAGATTAGTAGATGTTGTTCCATGGGTTGAGGCTTGAGTATGCCTTGGAAAGCAGCTCACAATTTATAGCCTTGAGGGACATGATGGACGTTGTGCTAGAAGATAATGGCTTGAAGGAATTCATTGATCAAGAAGTCCCCAAGCGAGTAGCTACATATCCATACAACTTGGCTGAATAGAAGAAGTGTGTGGTGAAGGCAAGGTGGATAATCCTTGAGGTAGCTAGAGATCATATTATCTCTAGTGTCCATGGAAAGGAAACCCCACGTGCTATGTGAAAAGCATTGACGAATTTGTATCAGAATAATAGTAATAAAAGGAAGTTGGCACTGAAGGATAAATTTTGTAAAATCAGGATGGAGAAAGGCAGGGCGATTCCAAAGTGCTTGAAAAAGTTCACTCAATGTCAGGATGGAATTTGAAGTGATGGAATCACCATTGCCAAGGGGGATATGGTGAGCCTTTCTCTCCTTAGACTCCCGAAGAGTTGGCATAATTATCAGGACTCTGTCAATGGTTGGCATAAGTTGCAAGATTGAGAATGACTATGGTCAGATTTGATATAGGATGAGATCAGGAGGAACATGAGGGATGCATCTTCATCAAAGACTGATGACGAAGTGAATTGTGCCTTAGTAATTAAGGCGAGGAAGGGGGAAGGTAAAATTTCTCTTTCCAAATCAGATTCTTATCATGGAGGTAAGAAGAAGGACATGAAGAAAGTTAAATGCTTTCATCGTCACAAGATGGGTCACTTTACTACAAACTGTCCATTGAAGAATTCCAAGGAGAAGTCCTCAATATGAGTGGTGGGTGAGACTCTGGCCTCCCAATTATAATTGGACTTTTCCCTTATTTCATACATGGTTTCCTTAATGATGGGAAGTGTGTGGTCCTTAGACAGTGGAGCTTCTTCCCACATGATCAGCGAAAAAAAGTTATTCAGTGAATTGGAGGAGAAAGATCTCAAGATTCATATCATGATGGGTGATGGCAGTAAGTATAGTGTTGCTAGTTTGGGAACTATTAATTTTCAGAGGGAGCATTCAGCTCCACTCACGTTGAAGAATTTTATTCATGTACCCAGACTGACAAAGAACTTGGTATCCATTTCCATGCTTGAGGATATATTATATGATGTGATATTTTCGAAAGAAAAAGCATTCCTTCATCACATAGCCACAGGTCAAGTAAAAAAGATAGGGATTAGAGTTTAGAATCTCTATAACATAGTGGTAGAGGATTGTACTCCTTTGAGTTCAAAAGTAGAAAATATGTTGAGCAGAGACGTCAACGAGTTGTGGCACAGGAAATTGGGCCACTTGCAACATGGAGCTTTGAAGATATTGCAGCAAATCTCTACCAGTCTTCCCAAAGTTATGTTTGAACAAGTTGATACATGCAAGGGTTCTACTTTGGGAAAATACACCAAGTCTTCCTTCAGAGATAAACACAATCGAGCAGAGTCTATTCTGGAGAGAGTCCATTTAGATTTGTGTGGACCATTCTCGACAACATCCACGGCCAAACACATGTATGATGTTATATTTTTTAATGACTATTCTCATAAATGCTAGGTATTTTTTATGCAGAAAAAGGATCAAACTTTCACAAAGTTTTGTGAGTTCAAAGCATTGGTAGACAAAGAGACTGGCAAGAAGGTTAAAGCTTTATAGATTGATAACGATGGCGAGTCTATCTCTAATGAGTTTAAGAGCTTTTGTCTAGTGGAAGGGATTAACTAGAGTTGACAGAACCACATAACCCTCAACAGAATGGGGTCTCAGAGAGGAATAACATGAGCACAGTAGGGGTAGCAAGGGAGATGTTGAATGATCAGCTCCTACCACTACACTTGTGGGCTAAGGCATGCAACAGAGGGTTTTATTTTTAAAACCGTAGCCCACATTGGATACTTGAGATGAATACACAAGAGGAGGCTTAGTCCCATAAGAGGCAAGATGATGGCCACTTCAGGATTTTTGGGTCATTGGTTTATTGCCATGTGACCAAAGATGCATGAAAGAAGCTTGAGCCAACAAAAAAGTTGGGGATATTTATGAGGTACAATGGTACAACCCATAACTATCGGGTGTACATGCCTACCATTCATATGAAAGTGGTTCGTAGGGATATCAGGTTCGATGAGGAGAAGGCCATGCAAGTATTCCTTGGGAGGGAGCTTGAGCTACATGCAGATGAGGAGTTTTTCACTCCTAAGGTTGAGGGGCCTCAGATTGATGTGGAGTAGCCACATGAAAAGGTTCAGAGTGGAGACATCCACTCAGGCTGAGTCCTCAAGAGAAGGAAGAAAGTGCACTAGACAGGCTAAGAGAAATTTGGATGATGCACGGGAGAATGTGGGAGCACCCTCTTCTCAATGCACACAGAGGAGGTCACCATAGAGGTACACTGGATACATGGCACTTATGGGTGCATGTGTTGTGACAGAGCCATCTTCCTTTCAGGAAGCAGTACAACAATCGGTTTGGGTTGATACGATGGTGGTGGAGTATGACTCCATAGTGTTTGGGATGTGGTCCCGATATAGGAGGACAAGTCAGTTCTGAGCTCCTGTTGGCTTTACAAGGTAAAGAAAGCTGCATATGGTAGTGTGGAGAAACATAAGGCCAAATTTGTGGCCCATGTCTTTTCAAATGTAGAGTGGATTGCCTATGACGAGACCTTTGCTCCTATTTCAAGGTACTCATTAATCAGATCTATTTTGGCACTATCAACATAGATGGGTTGCAAGATCCATCACATGGATGTGAAGACTTCCTTCGTGAACGTCATGATTGAGAAAGAGGTGTACATAGAGCAACTCGAAGGTTTTGAAACCTTGGACCGTGAGTCACATGCGTGCCAACTCAAGAGAGTGCTGTATGGGCCGAAGCAAGCAGCCCGTGCTTTTTAAACCAATATAGATAGCTACTTGAGTGGGTTGGACTTCACGAAGAGTGAAGCAGATGTGAACCTATGTCACATAGTCATGGAATGTAAGTTGTTGATCGTTGTATTTTATGTAGACAATCTCATAATGTTAGGTGATGAGAAGCTAATAAAATCTTGCAAGGAGGACACTGCAAGAGAGTTTGAGATGAAGGACATGGGGCTCATGCATTACCTTCTTGGCATGGAGGTATGGCAAGGAGATTGTTGGGCACCAAATAGGGTTACCATTCTATTGCATTTCCATCACCCTTTTTGACCCTTTTGCGCTTATTTACCCATGTTTACTATGCTAAATTTGCGAGGTAAACACCCCTGACTTGTCTATTGGAATATTTTATTAATGAAGTAAACTCAGGGAGTTTTTCCTATTCGCAACATTAAAATGTATGTTTGACTGCAACTTCTGGAGAACAGGAACCAAGGCTTCAACATTCTGCAACAGATCTGCTATTCACAGCAACGCCCAGCCATTGGGAGGCCGCACAGCTGGAGCCACAAATCCCTGAACCATTCCTCGGCATCTTGTTGATCTTGTCTGTTTGGTGTTGGTGCCATCCCAAACTAATGTATATTTCTGGGGTTACAGTTACCATGTTTTAGGGAAAGAAGTTGTTCTCCCTCGCTGTGTATAAAAGAACAATTTATTCCTGTAATTGGGAACGTCCATTGATATTGTAATAACCCTTTTCAGATTAATAAAGTATCATCTATTTTCTTGTTCTAATCTTCGCTATTACTAACACAACCCTGATCAGAGAGTCGGGCCCACTCTTCTGATCAGGTGCTATGTCCTTCTCTGTGTGTTATTTCTTAGTTTATGCTTGATATTATAGTCATTTAATTCTTGTCATTTTTTTCTAAAGTTTGTAATTGATTTAGTTTCACAGCAATGTTTTGAATCTTAATCATGAACCCTTGGTTGGAACGGACTGTGCTCTTGCCCCTGCATATACCTTGCACATTGCCTTGAAAGGATACACACTTGGATTGATAAATTAATGTCGGAATAGGTTGAATAAATCATTCATACCTCGACCCCAACATTTTGGTGCCGTTTCCAAGGAGGCTAACAAAGGTGCAGGACAACAATCTAGACCAACGAGAGGGTCAATCTCTCATCCTTGGGAGAGAATGAGTTTTCTCACTCTGCTTTAGGTCCTTAACATAGGTTTTCTTTCCGCTTGGTTTTATTTTTGTTTTTATGTTTGATTTGGGCCACTCTCTTGTCATGGGGAGGGAGGAGTCTTTTGACTCCCTCCTCCAAGCCCTGAGTTAGATTTATTTCATTCAAACCCCTATGTGTTTTTTTGGGAAACCCTAGATTCTACCCTGGGGAGGGAGGAGTCTTTTGATGCCCTGCTTCAGATCTGGAAGTATTATCTCTTCTTGAGGTGTGTGCTTGTTTCTGGTTCTTGTCCTGAGGAGGGAGGAGTCCTTTGATGCCTTGCTCTGGGCCCTGAACCCTAGATTTCTATTTTTGTTGTCTCTCTTTTTGTGAGTTCTTTCATCTTGGGGAAGGAATGGTCCTTTGACACCTTACATCAAGACTAAAGCATTGTACGTTGATACTAAGATACCAACATTTGTATGAACAAAGAACCAAATAAGAGGGGCAGAGGGAGAGCCCCAAAGAGGGGACGGCTAGACTTGGGAAGAAAGACCTATATCCAAAAATTATAGCAAAGGCTAAATCAGAAGCATCCTCTCGCATAGCCGTGAGACAAGGGGCATAGAGACTGAAGTACGAGGGACAATTAGTAGATCAACCAGTGCTGTCTACAACATTCTTTGGTGATTCAACACAGCAGGTCCCTCTAGAAGTTGAAGAAACATCCAACAGTATACCTGACCAGGGAAACCTTACACTGGGAATAGAAGGAGAAGAGGTCACAAGCAGGACATCGATAGAGTCAGTCCACTCCAGCAAAAGAAATGAGGTTGTAGCCGAGGGATCAAGTCATCAGGACAGAGGAGAAGGGATCAAAGGAGTACTTGCATCACCAACGGATCGGGGAGGTGTTGCTAAAGCAACTAGAATTCGAGTGGTAAGGAATCTTTAGCCATCTTCCATAAAGCCTGTTGAAATTCCCAGTGGTTATTGGAAGATATTTATGGTTCCCACAACTTCCACCATCGAGTTTCCGATCGAGGATCTGGACACAGTGCGGCCACAAAGCTTATTCCATTAGCAGCCTTACCAAACTTTCATGGGCTTGTTTCAGAAGACCCTGACACATTTTTATTTGAATTTGACATAGTGTGCCGGGGGTCTGACTACAAAACAGATGCCCAAAAGTTAAAAAATTTTCCTTCTACATTAAAAGGAACAACTCTACGATGGTTCATGGGCCTTGGAGGAAGATTTATTTCCACATGGGATGACATGTAGACAATGTTTTTGGAAAAATACCAGGACTATTGCAAATCTCAGAACATCAAGGAGGAACTTTTTAAGTTCACACAAAAAGAAGATGAGAGCTTGGAATATTGTGTGGAATGATTCAAGTACACCTTGCAGAGGTTAGGTCACTTTGACCCGGATAAGGAAATTTTAAAGATTATCCTCCTTAGATCTTTTCGTGAAGACTCAATGGAACTATTAAACATTGTGGGAAAGGGAGACATTTCTAATGAAACCTTTTATGTTATCTGTGAACTGTGTATCCAGTGCTCAAGGGGGCTTGCAAAAAATAGACAAGGGGTTCTCTTAGTAAAGGGGTTTGGCTGGGGTGTTACGAAGGTAGAAATCGGGAACCTACTAGACAACCTGAGAACAAATATCCTCGGTACTATGTCGGCACATATGGATACGTTACAAATAAAACAGAAGCAGCTGGAATTGGACAAGACCATGGCAATATTCTGCCCAAAGTGTAGAAAGAAGCATGTAGAAAGGGAATGTCCATTAAACTCCATAGAGGAATGTTGAATCTGTGAGCTAAATCATGCAACAAGTTCATGCCCCTCCTTGGGAAGCCTGAAAGCAGTATTTCAGGGGATAGGGGAAGAGACGGAGCAACTGTACCTCATGGGGTCTAGAAATCCATGACAGCCTTGACCACGGATGGGGAATCAAGGTATGTACTTAGATCCATCTCATTATTTCAATAATTTTAATATGAATCCTTAGTCCATGCCTTATCCTTCCATGTGGCTGTAATACCCGTTTCCACCTTGGCAACAGTGGAACCCTCAAGCCAGTTCGAGCTCCCCATGGGCTCCAACTTGGCGAGGATCCCCTCTTGGGCAGTTCCCTCAACTGATGCCATAGCAGCAAGTCCAAATGCCCTCTAATGTGCCCCCTGGTAATCAACCTACCCATCCTGAGCCTCCAATCCAATCCAATGTGAATCCCAATAATAAGGGAATTCATCAAGCTGACATTCTTAACCTACCCTCATAAAACATTTCCATTGCAGAGTTGTATGAAATGAATCTACGATCAGGGTGAACAGTTAATGTTCAACCTCCTTCAGTTGTCATTGAACAACTCGATAGTGAAGGTAAGGAATCAAAACCAATTAATAAATATCCAAAACAAACTGATAGAAACTAGGTGCCTCCCATAAAACAACATCAATCTGAAGCACCTTACCCAAAGAGACTAATTTTGAGTAAATCAAGCCCTTAATTTGAATTTGATTTATTAGGAGAATTGCAGAACCTATTTGTTAAAATTCCCTTGTTAAAAGCTATGAAGGATGTGTCAATATATGCAAAGACTCTTAGGGAATATTGTTCAAAGAAGCCTGTAAAGAAATCCAAAGACCCCCTTACTATTCATGTTATGGGAAAATTATCAGACTTCATGATGGGAAAGTCAATGCCTATAAAGCATGGAGATCTAGGGAATCGAGTTCTGACAGTACAAATTATCGGGTAGAGATTCAAAATGTGTTCGTATACCTAGTTACTGCCATCAATGTCATCACCATTGAAACCATGCATGCATTAGGTCATCGCAACTTGAAATATACACCTATAGTATTGGAATTGGCAGACCGATTAAGAGTCAAACCTATAGGGAAGTTGGAAGATGTAACAATTTCAGTGGATTCATGGCACTATCCCATAGATTTCCTGGTCTTACATATGCAATCTTTGGTGGGCGGCCATCCTTTGATTTTGGGTAGACCATGGCTAGCTACTGTGGATGCTTACATTGGGTGTTGTTCAGGGCACATGGTTATTTCAAATGGGCACAACACTAAGAACCTAGTGTTATACCCACCTGCAGAACCAAACCCATCCGCAAAACCAACAGGTGGCAAGAAAATTTTATTGGGAAAAGAGCTTGAATTGGAAAATGAGGAACTAAGAATAGTCATCACTATTGGACAGGCCCTTCAGTTGAAAATGGAATCAGAAGATGATGTAATCACCTCCTTTATGGATGATCCTTGCTCTATTTTTGAGCCAAATCAACAAATCCTAGAATATATCCTAAGCTGTGAGACTCAGGAAACAATTGAAACATCAGAAGGATTAGAGGAGCTACCTATTGATGCACCCCATGAAAGTGTGCTAGTGGAACTAGAACCAGGAAAAACCATGAATATTAATCCAAACTTGTTAGAATCCCAGAAGAAGCAGCTCGTGGATGTCCTTTGGAAACATAAAGAAGCCTTCGCCTGGGATTACTCAGATATGAAGGGGATTCCTACTAATTTATGTACCCATCATATATACATTAAGGAAGATTTTCATCTTGTGAGACAATCTCAGAGAAGGATGAACCCCACATTGAAAAATGTTGTGAAGGAAGAACTTCAGAAATTACTGGATGTAGGTTTTATTTACCCCATCTCAGATAGCCAATGGGTCTCCCCATTAGTAATGGTCCCCCAAAAAACTGGTAAATGGCGGATATGTGTGGATTATCAAGAATTAAATAAGGCAACATAGAAAGATCATTTTTCTTTGCCATTTATTGATCAAATTTTGGACACATTGGTTGGCAATAAGTTTTTCTCTTTTTTATATGGGTCTAGTGGGTATAACCAGATCTAGATAGCTCCTGAAGATTATGACAAAACCACTTTCACATGCCCTTGGAGAACATTCGCATACTGGGTCCTTCCTTTTGGCCTATGTAATGCTCCTGCAATGTTCGAGAGTGCAATTTTGGGGATATTCTATGATTTGGTAGATGACAGCGTTGAAATTTACATGGATGAATTTACTCCATATGGGGATTCATTTGTAGAAGGGCTGAAAAGTTTAGAAAAAATTCTCAAAAGGTGTATACGAGTGCGTGTCTCTCTAAGTATGGTAAAATTCCATATGACGATGGAGGAGGGAATTGTTTTGGGACATTTGCTCTCAACTGAAGGAATCTGGATGGACCCATCAAAGATAAAGGTTATTCTGCATTTCCCAACACCCAAAATGGCCACACAGGTACGCAAATTTATTGGTTTTGCTAGTTACTACAGGCGTTTTATAGAAAATTTTGCTAAAGTAGCACATCCACTTTTTCAATTGCTAACAAAAGATTCAGATTTTTTGTGGACAAAGGACTATGATGCAACCTTTATGAGAATTTAGGAATTGGTTTGTAGCGCTCCGATCCTTAGAGGGTTGGACTGGGCATTACCTTTTCATATTCATACAGATGCTTCCCAAACAGTGATTGGTGCAGTATTAATACAGCAAGAGGACAGAGTACCATACACAGTTTACTATGTTAGTAAGAATTTGGCTCGTGGTGAATTAAATTACATAGTGACTGAGAAAGAGTTCCTTGCTGTCATTTATGCCATCAACAAATTCTGGCACTATATTACCGAGTATCCTACTTTTGTGCATATTGATCATGTAGCTATTAGGTATTTAATGAATAAGCCTGTTACCCCTGGTCGCATTACAAGATGGCTTTTGCTACCATAGGAATTTGATATTACTATAGTAGATAGGCCAGGGAAGGACAATGTGGTTGCCGATTTCTTATTTAGAATAGAACATGATGGTAAGAATACACAATTCGAAGATAATTTTCCATATTAACATCTTTTTGCAGTTTCTGCTAACACTCCGTGGTATGCAGATATTGCTAATTATCTTGCTATAGGGAAGGTGCCTCGTCATATGTTACATAACAAGCAAAGGAATCAACAGAGTACCTTATATTCATGGGTGGCAGGATATCTCTTTCATACAAGGGTTGACCAACAAATTCGACGTTGTGTGGAAGAAGATGATATCTATGAGATATTAAAGGCTGCACATGATGGACCCCGTGGAGGACATTTTGTAGATAAAAGAACAGGTCACAAAGTGTTGGAAATGGGATATTATTGGCCCTCCATCTTTCGTGATGCTCGGGATTATGTCCGAAGGTTTGATAGCTGCCAAGGGATGGGACAACTTAGGAAAGTAGATGAAATGCCTTTATCGCCTCAGATAGTCCTTGAACCATTTGAGAAATGGGCCATTGATTTTGTTGGACCCTTCAACCCACCTTCACATCAGAAAGCTTACATCCTGGTATGCACTAATTATGTAACGAAATGGGTGGAAGCTAGAGCGGTCACAAGAGCAATAGAGCAAGTAGTGGCAGACTTTATTTTTGAAGAAATCTTTGCCCGATACAGTACTCCAAGGGAAATTGTATCAGATGGAGGATCACAGTTCACATCTCACATTATAGGAAAGTTGATGCAAAAATATGGGGTCAAACATAGAGTGACAACCCCCTATAACCCCTAGGCAAAAGGGCAAGTAGAAAGCAAAAACAAGGTATTGGAAAATATCTTGATAAAGACAGTAGAAAGTCATCACCAGGACTGAGCACAGAAACTTCCAAAAGCTTTATTGGCATACAGAACAACATGGCGGAACACAACTAGGTTTTCTCCATTTGAATTAGTCTATGGGAAATTCCCCTTCTTTTCGATGGAATTTGAGATCAGTACACTCAAAACAGCTCTAGAAGTAGGCCTAGACCTATCAGAGGCACATAATCACCAACTGGAACAACTGAATGAGTTGGATGAGATTCAGTGAGTAGCTATCCAAAAGACTACTGCTATTCAACAACAGAGAATGAAATGGCATGATAAATTTATCAAAAGTAAGGTGTTTCATGTGGGGGATTGGGCATTACTTTATTACTCCCGATTTAAGGATTTCAAAGGCAAGCTTCACACTCACTAAATGGGGCCATATCAAGTGGACGTAGTGTTTGACAATGGAATGATTAGATTAATTACAATAGATGAGAATCATACCTTGTTCTTAGTAAATGGACATCGTCTAAAACTATACCACCGTCAAGTGTCTAGAAATGCCTTTGTCAAAAAGCTTTATGATTCATCTGACTTAATGATTGTTGGAATGAAGGACACACTAACTCTGCTCAAAAAAAAAAAAAAAAAAAAAAAAAAAAAAATAATAATAATAATAATAATAATAATAATAAATAAATATTGTTATTACTTGCTTATTTGTATTTTGCAGGAATAACAAAGGAATATGGCCAGGAGAAGTTTAACACTTGGTGTTGCTACTCCACCAGTGTTGCTATTAAAATGTTGCTATTAATCCACTGGTGTGTGCTGATACTCCACTAAATGTTGTTACTCCAATAGTGTGTGTTGATACTCCACTAAGTGTTGTTATTCCACTAGTGTTGTTACTCCACTAAGTGTTGTTACTCCATAACTGTTATTACTCCGTAGTTTCTGTTACCCCACTAGTGTTGTTACTCCACCAAGTGCTGATACTCTATAACTGTTGTTATTTCGTAACTGTTGTTACTCCAGAACTGTTGTTACTTCACCAGATCTATTACTCCGTAACTACTGTTACTCAATAACTGTTGTTACTCTGCAACTGCTGTTACTCCGCAAGTACTGATACTCCGTAACTGTTGTTACTCCATAACTGTTGTTACTCCATAGTTGTCGTTACTCCACCGGTGCTGTTACTCCAGAAATGTCGTTACTCCATAACTGCTCTTACTCCATAACTACTATTACTCCACAACTGCCATTACCCCACCAGTGTTGTTACTCCATAACTGTTGTTACTCCGCAACTGCCATTCCTTCGTCGGTGCTGTTACTCTACAACTGTCGTTACTCCGCAATTGTTGTTACTCCGTCGGTGTCGTTACTCCACATCTATTGTTACTTTGTCGGTGTCGTTACTCTGTAACTGTTGTTACTCCTCTGTTGTTGTTACTCTGTTAGACATGTTGCTATTACTCCCTGTTGTTGTTACTATGTCAGACATGTTGCTATTACTCCCTGTTGCTATTACTTCATTAGACATTTTGTTGTTACTCCACCATAAGGTAGGGCCCCATGTATGTCTCCGTTGATTTTACGAATTTAATTTAAATATTCCAAAAAGACATTAAAACGTGTCGTGGATGGCCGTAATTAAGTTGGGGGGGGGGACTGTAATAATAAACTATGACGTACCTCGAAAAAGCATTCATGACACACGATCCTCACCTAACAAAATCTAATGATTTCAGTACTTTGTAATCATAACTTTTATGTGTTGGAATGCGTATTCGTACACGTAGAGTCATAATCAATCACCTCCCCAACACACTGCATTAAATTTCTGAAATATCTAATAGTACCACCATAATTTGTCATCATTTTCAAACGTAGCAGTATTGTTTCATCCATTGTCCCCATACGTGACCATGACGTTATTTCAGTTAGCAACGGTTTGAAGCCCTGTCATTCTCCCCTGCCAGCCAACTGCATTCATCGTGCTGACCCCAGCTCTACAGGGATGTGTGGACAATCTGTGTGGCATGATCTTGAAGATACAACGAAAATCCAGAACAATCAGGAGGTGTGGCAGGTTTTTGAGAACGTTGGATGGAATGTTTACTTTGACAAGTTGAGAGGGTCAAAAAAAGAAATTACGGTATAATTTGCACTTAACTTGGGCTAAGAAAGCTCTCAAGTCCGTGGAATTAAAATACCTGTGACAGAGGAAGCCATTGTAGAAGTCAGTGGGCTCCCTCAAAATGGAAAATGATGGTTTTCAAGAAGGATTGACCTTCTGGAGTTTCCTGAAGCCTTTTTACAGGAAGGAGAAAGCATTGTGCAGAAGGGTTGGGGATACGACCTAAATTCACTACCGCTTCCATGGGAGGAGCAGAAGAGTTCTTCATAAAATATATGACTGGCGAAGGGAGATACTCCACCATATTCAAATACCATCTCCGCATAGTAGTTAACCTGCGATTTCCCCAAGCAGAAGCTTTCTCATTGAATGTGCCTTATTTCCTATTGAGAAGCCTTCACCTAATGGCATGTTTGGCTCAGGGGTCGCGACAGGTATTGGCGGTCATTACCCACCATTGGCTTGTTAAGCTATTAGTAATGAATGCCATCAGACGAATCCTGATCCCGTGGGAACTACTTCGGGATTCCACAGAGGAAGAAGTAGCAACCACTATGGCTTCCAGGGAAGATGAACCGGAAGCCACGAGGAAGAAATTGTAGGAGAAGATGATTATGTTGACCAAGAGGAACCAAAAGAGATGGAGATGGAAGTTGAAGAATTTGAAGAAGAGGTTACTCCCCAAGAGCAAGCCGCAACCATGGAGCCAATGGAAGATGTGGGAGTTGACACAGAAAGGCCCACTAGTACCACAGTTGAGGCTATCCCACAAGAACCAGCCTCGCCTGTGGAACTAGTAGAGAAATTTGATAGCATGATAACCATAGAGGTAGGACCACAACAGGAAAGAGTGGGTGAATTGTTGATATTGTGATAGAGGGTACCCCACAATGACCTCCTGCCACCATGGAGCTGGTGGAGGAGGATAACCCGAATGAAGAAGAGGTCGTGACCACCCTGACCATCGAACCCATGGAAGAGGAGGAACAAGGACAAGAGGGCCTGGAGCTAGGGAAGCCATGGAACCCATGGAGGAAGCTCTGGGAGAACTAGGGAATGAGGATGGCGCTAACCCACAAGAACCAGCATTGACCTTGGGACTGAACATTGAAGACTCATGCCAGTTCTCCTTTTTCTCCTCTATCCCAAGAGGCACAAGGATAACTCCTTCCCCTCAGCACAAAGAAGAATATCTCGACATTCCTCTACTCATGTGACAGGCACTTCGGAGCCTAAAAAGATAAAAGAGATAGAGGTCCTTGAGGCTGGGGAACCGGGAAGAGTTCCAACAGACACATTAGCAGGAGAGCATCTCGCAAAGGCATCACCAGTCCTGGTGAGCGTGCATGAAGAGGAAGTAGCCATTGGCGAAGAGGAGGGACCAAGCGAAGTGGTCCCGATGAATGAGCCAATGGAACAACTAGGTGAGAAGGTTGTGAAGCAAGAGATAATTGAAGGAGAAGAGGTAGTGGAGGAAAACCCGATAGTCAGCACAGTGAAAGCCATCCTAGGGGACTTACCTCCAACTACCGAAACGAAGGAAGTTCTAGTTAAGCAGGAATGGGTAGAGCCATGTGAACAACGAAGACTCCCAGTCAAGCAAAAGTACCAGCTGCAATTTAAAGAGACAATGCGGCTTAAGATGGACGTCACGAAACTAAGGAAGTAGGTATAAAAAATGTAGAAGTGGATGAAGAAATACAAGCGGCAAGCTAAAAAGTCCAAGGCCATAGGAGTAGAAGCAGCGACTCAGACGGACCAGGTAGCCAAAACCTCTACTGCCACTCAAACAGACTCGGTCGAGCGATTGTTTGAAGACCGTGAGTATGCCTTAATGGCTGATGTATAGACTTGGAAATATACTGTGACCCGGTATCAAAATGAGGTCAAAAGAACTCAGGAACGAGCCTCCACAACCATTTTTTAATATGTGGAGCGTATAGATATCATGAGATTAAGGCATGCAAAGCAACATCTCAAGATGGAATAACTAGAGAAGTAAGTGGCAAAGCTGAAAGTTGATAAGGAGAAGAGGTTTATTTTGGCACAAGAGGTGATGGCATGTCACCGCCGTTCTTCTTGTTATTCTTTATTCTTGCATGAATGTTTTCTTTTATTCTACATGGAGAGCATAAAAAAGGAGATTATTTATGAAATAGAAGATGGTGTACAATTCCTCCAAATAATGAGGAGTCATGACGTGCCAACTTTGCATTTGATGTGTGAGTTTTACCTACATGGGTATCTACTGCGCTTGGACAGAGAATTCAACCCAGTCCCATATGTGGGCGACATTCATTTAAGGGCCCTCACCTCTTACACTTTCAATCAGATCAGCTGGCAGAAGGCTTTTAACACTTTTGAATCCAATCAGGTTACAAAGCCATTTATAGTAAGATGAGAACATGAGAGGTCAATCACAATGTTCATTAAACACAACACCTTTTTGGGAATTGAGGTGAACAAAGACAGAATGCTGAGGACACAAAATTAGTGCCTTGATCTTTGTGTCAGGCAATTAATCACATTTCAAGATGACGCCCTTGATTGTTATCATAAAAGGTGGATGATGTCACCGAAAACTGTCCGGAATAGATAACCTTTTGGGGGACCAAATTTTGAACGAGTGCTCCTCAGAGTGCCCAGATATGTGGCATGTGTCCGAACATGCGAGGTTCGGTGGATGGAGATCTGGTTTCAGTTTCCTACTATTTGGTTTCCTGTAGAAAATTACACTCCAGCGTATAATGTTCCAGTAGACTGGTGGAAGGAAGTCCTCCTTTCAGATAGTTTTAAAGTTCCAGGGACAGAGATGGCCGTAGAATATGATCTCGCTCAGCTTCATGAAACCTACGGTCTGCAAAATCTAGACCTACAGAGGTGGAAAACTGCATGAGGGAATGCAGAAGGCTAGTTGGGGTGAGATGTTGGCCAACAGATCGGGCTATCATTCTATTGCATTTCCATCACCCTTTTTGACCTTTTTGCACTTATTTACCCATGTCTACTATGCTAAATTTACGAGGTAAACACCCCTAACTTGTCTATTGGAATATTTTATTAATGAATTAAAGTCACGGAGTTTTGCCTATTCGATGCACTAAAATGTATGTTTGACTGCAACTTCTGGAGAACAGGAACCAAGGCTTCAACATTCCGCAATAAATATGTTATTCATAGAAATGACCAGCCATAGGGAGGCCACATAGCTAGAGCAGCAAATCCCTGATCCATTCTTGGGCATCTTGCTAATCTTGTATGTTTGGTGTTGGTGCCATTCCAAACTAATGTATATTTATGGGGCTGCGGTTACCATGTTTTGAGGAAAGTGGTTTTTCTCCCTCGCTGCGTATAAAAGAATAGTTTATTCCTGTAATTAGGGACACCCCATTGATATTGTAATAAACCTTTTGAGATTAATAAAGTATCATGTATTTTTCTATTCTAATCTTCGATGTGACTAACGTAGCCCTGATCAGAGAGCTGGGCCCACTCTTCTGATCAGGTGCTGTGTCCTTCTGTGTTTGTTATTTCACAGTTTATGCTTGTTGTTACAGTGATTTAATTCTTGTAATTTCTTTTCTGAAGTTTGTAATTGATTTAGTTTCAAATCAATGTTTTGAATCTTAATCGTGAACCCTTGTTCGAAACGGACTGTGCTCTTTCCCCTACATATACCTTGCGCATTGCCTTGAATGGATACACACCCAAATTGATAAATTAATGTCGGAATAGGGTGAATAAATCGTTCATACCTGGACCCCAACAGAGATGTGGAGTTGTCTGTATCTCAGTGAAAGTATGCCAATGAGATACTCACGAGATTCCGTATGGAGAGAAATAAACCCATGGAGACAGTTCTAGTTGGTAACTGGAGGAAGGAGGATGCTACTTCAGGGGAAGTAAAGGAAGGTATTGTTTACAGGAAGTTTGTGGGGTCACTCATGTACTTTATGAACACATGACAAGATACTCACTATGTAGTTAACCACTGTAGTCAAGTGATGGTTAGGCCTACCGAGCTATATTGGAAGGCGACAAAGTATTTATTGAGATACCTCACAGGCACTACCCAGTTTTGGTTATGGTATAGAAGGACAGAGGGTTTGAAGCTTCAAGGCTTTAGAGATGCAGATTGGGCATGGAGTCCATTCGACAGGAAGAGCACATTAGGAGGGATCTTCAATATTCGATCAGCAACAATTTCTTAGTACAACATGAAACAAAGATTGGTTGCACTCAGCTCGACAGAGGCACACTATATGGCTGTAAGTCAGGCAACATGTGGGGCTATCTAGATGGGGAAGATCCTTGTTGGTTTTCTTGGTCATTAGATGGATTCGACAATGATTTACTATGATAATTAGAGTTGTATCAAGCTATTTGAAAATCTAGTTTTCATGATTTCTCCAAGCATAGTAATATCCAATATCATCATCTCACATATTGTGTATTGAGGTGGATCAAGTTGTTAGATTACATTCCCGCATAGGAGCAAGATGCTGACATCTTGGCAAAGGCACTGTCAAGATGTAAATTCGAGTTTCACAGAGACAGGATAGGGGTAGTTGATAATCACTTTCTTGTTGAGAGAGAGTGTTGAGAAATGGCAATAATAAATTCCACTTTAATTTTTCCTTGAAATAATCTATGAATCAAATTCGAATTCTATTCTCATAGCAACTTAAAATAGTTAAAATAAGTTTATTAAACTTACTTAACTTACGAAATTTGAGTTGGAAGTCTTTTGGAAGTCATGTGTATGTCCTCCCAACTTTGTACGAGTCTAGTATGAGTTAATTGTGAGTTGTAAAATAGAACACTCAGTTTCATGAGTCAGTTCTGTTAAAATTAGTTCTCAAAATCATTGAGAGAACTAATAGTGAGTTAACATTTAGTGGTGACACCAATGAACTCCACGAGTGCTACTCTAGTTAACCAAATATTTACTCATCAGAAAGTCATGCATGTCGATTTTGAGAATGACCCAGTTGAGACTAGAGTGTAGGGACATTGTACTATTTGTTTTAGAGTTTTCTAAGTTTCACTGATAGTGCATGCATTCAAGAATTGATCCTTGAGGAATTGTGCTATTTTTAGAAGCTTTATTTCCAATTAAATACGAACTATCCTTCATAGGAATTACACATTGGAATATAGAATTGGAGAGCTTGTGAAGAGGCTAAGTTTTGGCCTTGAGCTTTCTTATGAGTTGGAGATTGAATTTGCTGAGTGCTTGGATTGTTCTAAAGAGAACAAGCATTGTAATTTCATCTTTATCTTTGAGATTGATACAAAACAGATAGTCTGGTTTTGAGTTGTGGCCTTCCCTGGATATGTATTGTGTTATGTGCCTTTGATTCTCTTCCTCTATTTATTATTGCTTGCTCGACATTTATGGGCTTATGCTATAAAGAGTAGAAGTAGATTCTCATCTCTTGCTTTAGCAAATTGCATTAGCTTGGGAATCTACAGGATTTTGTACAAGATTTTACATTGAGGTTTTAATATCAAGGTTTAGGTTTTTAATAGTAACTTTTAAGTTTTACCCATTATATTTTAGGTTCATGTTAAAGTTTATAATAAATATAATAATAATATTAAATTATATATTAAATTTAATAGATTTAATGCTTGTCTTAAAATAATGATTAATGACATCATTATTATATTATTGGCAATATTTTGATATTAAATAATATTAATATAACATTATAATTAATATTAAAACCAATAATATTAATAACATCAATATATAATATTTTAATATTAAATATTGTGATTAATAATATTAATATCAATATTAATTATTCAAAATATTAATCATTAATATAATACTAGCAACAATAGTCAAATTAATTTAAAAAAAAAGTATTAATAAAAATTATGTTTAGAAAAATAATCTTAGTAATATTATTAATCATAATAAAATTTTTAAATTGTTAACGTAAATAACATTTAAATTACAATTAATAATATTAGTATTATTAATGACATTAAAATTATTATAATAAGTCATATTAACATTAATATTGATAAATAATATTAACAATAATATTAATAAATTTTAACTTATTAATATTATTAACCATAATAATAATAATAATAATAATAATAATAATAATAATAATAATAATAATGTCCAACTGGAGTAGCGCAAGTGATGATGGTTGTGGAATGAAGTCTCACTCAACTTGAGATCATGGGGTTCGAATCTTCTGCTACCCTCCCCCCTTAGTGGGGTGAATAAAGGACATGTAAAATTGAAAATAAGAGAGTCCTAACAAACTTAACAAAAAAAATTAATAATATTAATATTATTAATGGCATTAAAATTATTATAATAAGTCATATTAACAATAATATTGATAAATAATATTAACAATAATATTAATAAATTTTAACTTATTAATATTATTAACCACAATAATAATAATAGTAATGTCTACCTGGAGTAGCTCAAGTGGTGATGGCCATGGAATGAAGTCTCACTGAACTCGAGATCATGGGGTTTGAATCTTGTGCTACCCTCCCACCTTAGCGAGGTGAATAAAGGACATGTAAAATTGAAAATAAGAGAGTCCTACCAAAATAAACAATTTTTTACTAATAATAATAATAATATTATTATTATTATTATAAAATAAGTATTAATTATTTGAATATTAATAAAATGTATCATTAATAATAATATTAGAAAAGATAATATTGGAGCGACAGAAGTTATGAGAAAGGTTTTCTGTAAATTTTTGGTTTCCTCGGCCTCCGGATTGATGGATTCTCAGAGAATCGCAGGGACTCCCAAACACACAGAGGCGCTCCATTTATGCATATAAGGTATCGAGTTCAATAGCTTAGATGAGACCAATAGCACCATGTCCAGCAGCCCTAGGATCGCATCCTGCAAATCCGAGAAGCCCGACGCGGATGACCGAGAGCATTTCAGGGCCGATGGTCAGAGATCGAAGGCCTACTCCGCAAACTTCCAAATCTGGTGATTCGGCACATAGAAATTTCTCCTCCAGCTCAAGAAAATGAGAGCAATGCGAGGAATCCGCTCAGCCCCTTTTCTCCTACGATAAACAGGGCTGATCTAAAATTCCAAAGCAACAGGCCAAGGATTCAGCCATGGATCTCTGTCTCCTCCTCATCCCATTTCCGTGGCCGGATTGATCTAGATCTCATCTCTACCGTTAGCAAGTAGTGAATCTGCTCCTCATTCTAACTAGATATGATTGCAGAGGTTCCTCTCCTGAAACAGCTAGATCTGTCTAAAGAATCACAGGCATTTCAGATCCAAGTCAAACTCTTGGGCAGGACGAGGATGCAATGGGTTCGCACAACAGATCTTGTGCAGTACCTTTTGCAAAATCTCGAACGTTGGTTGGGGATCCCCTCCTCTTACCTCAGATTGCTATATAAAGGTAAGAAACTTATGAATCCCCTTTCTCTCTCCTTTTACAGCATTCATAAGGATGCTTCTATTGGGGCTTCTTTCCGTTTAAGAGGTGGTTCCTTTGGGTAGACCTCCTCTGCCCCTTCTTTCTCTTACAAAGATGCAGCTCACAAAGACGCTGCCCAACCTCAGTTCTCTTCAAAGGCAGCCCAACCAAATGGTGCTCCAAAGCCATTTCTGGTAGACAAATCAGAGGAAATTCCCTCCATCAATTTCTCTCATCCTGAGATTGAAAATCGCTACCAGATACTTGCAGAATCAGCACTCATATGCAGATTTAATGGGCTTTGGCCTCGCACAACAGATCTTTACCAATGGGTCCATTCCTCTTGGACTAAAAAATGCAAGATCTTCTTATGTTCAAAAGGATTCTTCATGGTGGTTTTTGACTTAAATGAAGACTACCAAAAAGCGTTAATGGGGGCCCTTGGTTCTAGGGTTCGGTTGGGCTTTTTCTCACCCCTTGGTTTCCATATTTCGACCCTTCTACAGTTGTCATCTCCAAGCTTCCCATTTGGGTCAGGCTCCCAAATCTTCCGGCTCATTTTTGGGATTTCTCTGTCTTCTTAGCCATTGGAAATACTTTAGGACGCTACCTGGCTACAGATACCTCAAGAAAGGAAAATGGTCTCTACACCTACAACAAACTATGTGCAGAAATAGATATCAGCAAAGGAATACCGGATCAGATTAATCTCAAGTTTGGAGATTTCCATTGGACTCAGCCCTTGGATTACAAGAACACAGCCTTTCGCTGCCGCCATTGTCATCAAACAGGGCATCTCCAGAGTACATGTTCCCAGTTCATTGATAAAAAGAAGAATCTGGATCACAAGCCCAAACCCAAGTGTTGGAATCCTTTTGAGCCTCCTCGTCCTTTGGACGATTTAGATTTCTCTAGTTCGGATGAGGAGAAGCTGAAGCAGATGTGCAGATTAATGAGGAAATTGAAACGGATATGCAGAATGATGAGATTCCGATGGACGCTCCCTCGGTCAGTCCGACGGTCCCCTCTGACCCTCAGATTTCTTAGAAACATGCTCATTTATCTTTGTCCTTAGACTCTGATAAGGATATTCTGCCACCAGTGTAGAATAGTCTACAACTTGTTATGGCTCAGCCAAATTCCATTGGGTGGGTCAAAGTGAGCAAGAAGAAAGGCAAAAAATGCCATGTGGCAGGAACTAACCCCTTGGGGTAGCTTTCTCTGCTTAGTTCTATCTCTTTGTATTCCAGTGTTTTCTATGGCCCTTTCCTTGAATGCCTCTAAGGAGCGAGGTTGATAGCCTATCACCTCCGGCTCCCTTGCTTCTCTGATTTGCTTGTATGCAAGCTTGATTGTACCATACTTTTTTTATCTTAATAGAATTAGTCTTTATTTAGAAAAATAAATAAATAATAATATTAGAAAAAAACATTCAAATTAATTTAAAAATATATATTAATAACATCATTGATACAATATTAATTATGTTTAGAAAAATAATATTTTTTGTATTATTAATCATAATAACTTTTGAAATTATTAACCTAATAACATTAATATTATTAAAAATATTTAAATTACAATATTTAATTAATAATATTAATATTATTAATGAGATTAACATTATTACTATAAATAATATTAACATTAATATTTTTAAATAATATTAACAACATCTAGTATTAACAATAATATTAATAAATTTTAATTTATTAGTATTGTTTATTATTATTATTTAAATTTTATTAATATTCTCAATATCAATATCAATATCAGTTAATAAATTTTTATATTAATATGATGAACATTAATAACATTTTAATATTAATATTTAATATTATTTATTGATATTAATATTAATTTTAATAACATTTTATTACTAAGTTTTGATATTGCTTATTGATATTAATTTTAATATTATTATTATTATTATTATTTTGTAAGATTTGCAAGACTATATATTCATTATGTCCAATATATGACCCTCATCGGGGTGGGGAAGGGAATTGAATTGGTGACTTCACATTAAGGTCAAGGAGTTCTTTAACAAAGCACCTGATCACCATCTATCCAAGACCCATGAACATTATTAATTTTAATTTTAATACTATTACAAAAGGAGCTCTGAAGACCTCAAGGAGAATTTGTTTGTGTCAGAGCTATTCAAGCTCTGTAGTGCTCAGGATCTCATAATTTGCAACGGTCTAAAGAAGTGGCCCAATTCTAGCCAGATGACCTGCATCCATGGGCTTGGTAGCAGTGTGGTAGACTATGTTATCTCCGATCTCCCTCTATACAACGAAATAACAAATTTTGACATCTTAAATGACCATGAGCCTAACTCTGATCATAGGCCTTTACTTATAACTCTCATTTTTTTCATGCATAGAGATCTCATATAAGTTAATCCTTAAAACCAAAAGAAGTTAATCTTTTATAGAAATAAAAAAGATCTCTTTCTAAATGAATTAAAAACTAATTTTCTTCCTTTATCTAGTATAGACAACATAGAAGATATCTACATACTTTTACCACAACCCTCTCATATTCTATTAACAAGTTCTCAATTGAAGTTTCAAGCAATAAAAGAAATAGAAAAACCAACCCATGGTATGACAAAGATTGTAAAAGTGCGAGGAAAGCAATTAAGGAAGTGGTTGATGAATTTCTTAAAATTGGAAAGATAAAAATAAACAAACCCCTAACTAAAAGGAAAAAAGGCAGTATATTCGTAAAAGATAAGAGAATCTCTTACACCTCTCTAAGGTAGCTCCTAAGAAATTCTAGAGGAAGATTCTAACTAGGAAAACTAAAGATAATAATAAAATTGCTTTACACGACTGGAATTCCTATCTGATCCAAATTGTATCTTAGAACACTCTGTAAGTTTTCATGAAATATTTAAAAATCATGCCAAGGATTAAAAGTCTTATAAAGATCAACCTTATCAGAGATATCCTCGTAACATTTGCAATTTGTGATCAGCATGGAGCAATGAGGACCATCAGTCAAGCGTGCAGACCGTTAGCCCATGGTAACACGCACTATCACAAATTAGAAAATCCAGAGGCCATTTTGAGAAAAGGGGGTAGCTTCTAAAATGGGGGTAGTTGCATATCGCAGGGCAAACCCCTCAAAGAAGGAAAGGTCGCAAGCATCTGGGCCCGAAATATCATAAAATGCAATAGATATTGTTCTGATTTTGTCATAAGTGGGGTCCCACAAGAACCGGTAGGATATCGGAAGGGCTTTGAGCAGTAAGCAGTTTCAACCGAGTCCCACCCGATGCCATACAATGTTTCCACGTGTCTGGTAGAAGAGAGAGAAAACCACTCACATCAGATGGGTAAACATTATGTTACTTGTCCACCCGATATGGACGATAGCTATAGGATTCGGTGGCTCTAGATAAATGGCAGAGACACGTTCTGATGGATAACTGGGTTTGGTGAGGTTAACGGGAAGAGTTGTATAAGATTCAAAGTCCGATATGGATGACGTGTTGGTAGAAGGTCGTGTTTTGTGGGCATTATTGGAGTTAATGGAATAAATGGTCATTTCGAATATGTCGAAGACAATTGACACTCATCCATTATGAACTAGGTGGCCACCTCACTATGAGGCATTATACAGTGACTGATTACACAGGATAGAGGGATTCAAATGGACAGAGGCATGGGAACCAGAAAGCCAGGAAGTGGTAACGAACATTCAGGAAGTAGATTGGCTTAAAAGCCACAAGCTGATAGAGAAAGCAGCAAGCAAGTTAGAAGCAGAGATGAGAAGACGAGCTGACCTGCAAAAGAAAAGGCAGGATTGAGCCAGAGTCATGATAGAGATAGAGAGAGTCCGAGAGTCTGTGTGCTCCAGAGAAGGCTTGAGAGATTCAAGCACACTCCTTTGTAATGCCTGTCATGTATGAGTCTCAGATTGGGCTCATACTACTGTGACCAATAGAGGTAAAGAGTTGAGTGAGGAGAGTCTGTGTACTCGAGAGACTTGGGGTGTCCAAGTACAGTCTTACTGATTTGTATTTGTTGAGTGAGAGTCAAATCGAGCTCACTGTTGTAAAAAAAAAATCTACTTTGAAACATAATAGAGAGGCCACCACTGAAGGCTAGACTGGGAGACGTAGCCAAGGAGTATTGGGTGAACTCCTTATTAAAATTGTTATGATTATATGTGTTTCATGTTATGTTTTCTTTAACTGCTTCATTGCCTGTGTATTTCTCAATCTTATCCATCCGTTGCATAAAATAACATAAGAAAATCCATGCACGTGAGTCTGTAATACCTTATTGTTTGTCTTAGATCAATTTCAGATCAGGTGGTATAAGAGCTCTAGGTTGCTAAGGTTAGACAAGCTTGTGTTGGATTATTTTTGTTGAATGATAACTAGATCAAACCTTCAATTAGGAGAAGGAGAGTTGGTTGAAGCTAACCCAGAAATTGGAAGAGTCTATCCTAAGAGGAAAATGTTAGAAGAAAGTCCCTTGGAATTAGACTCCCAGTTGATGGAAAGTTTCATGACCATGAGAGCCATGGTAGAAGAAATGTATAGAGAATTTAAGAGAGGTATAGGTGGAGAGTCATCAACCTCCAAACAAGATAAAGGAGTAGAAGAACCTATTCTAGTTTCCCACCCAGAAGCCAAAGGAAAAGAAGAGAAGCCCTCTCCACCATCTCCCCCATCATCACCTTCATCATCATATTTTTCACATAAATAAAGCCCTGAAAAGGAAAAGAATAAACCTTCTTTGATTAAATTAGATGTGAAGTTTGATTTTCCAATTTATGACGGAGAATTGAATGAAGAAAAGCTAGATAATTGGATTAGACAGATTGATGTATATTGCAGAGTGCAGAACATCGATTTAGAAAGGAGAAATATTCAACTCGCTAGCCTACGCCTTGGAGGCACCGCCCTAGTATGCTGGGAAGGCACAACACAAGCTAATTTGAAGAAGCATGGTAAAATTCTTTCTACCTGGATTGAATTTGTTTCTGCAATTAAAAAACAATTCTATCCACTAGCTTATATGCAGCAAGCTTTGATGAGTTGGCAAACTCTTCGCTAATTGAAATGGCAAAGTGTACAAAGTTACACTCAAGAATTTAGAAAAAGAGCTTTGATTCTAGGAATTTCTTTAGACTCACTTGAAACTCTGTTGAGGTATATAGGTGGTCTACATAGTTATTTGAGACATACCATTCTCATGTTTAATCTCACTAGCCTAGATGAGGTATTTGTTCAGGCTACACATCTAGAGGCTAGACTCAAGAATGTGAACCCAGAAGTTGGGGGATCATCAAAACCCACTGCAAGCAAGAACAAGGAAAACTGAAAGCAAAAATGGAAAGAGAGGAAGACAAATGCTATACAAAATACCAAACCTTTGTGCAATCACTGCAGGAAGGATGGGCATGATGATGAACACTGCTAGATTCTACATCTGGAGCTAAAACCCAAGAAGTACGATGGCAAAAAGAAGAAAACTACTGCAGCTATTCAAAAGGATTTGGGGTCAGACTCAGGGGATGAAACAATAATCACATCCATAGGTATAAAAGGTAAAAATTCTAAAGCATCTACTAGTAATTCTGCACAATCTATTGATAATGAAGAAAATGAGAGGAAAAGGCGTGATCTTTCTCATATTAGAGTTATTTCCAAGCATCAAAAGATTGATACTTTGTTTGATAGGGGCTTACAAGTAAATTTAATTTCTAAGGAAATTGTAAAGAAACTGGGATTACTAACCACACCTCACAAGAATCCATATGCATTAGGTTGGTTATGTGATAAAGCAAATCTACAAGTGACTAGAAAATGTAAACTTAGGTTTTCTTTTGGGTCAACATTTATAGATGAGGTTGAGTTAGATATTGTTCCCTTGGATATATGTGGAATTGTTTTAGGAAGTCCTTACTTGTATGATAGAAATGCCATTTTCTATAGAGTTGAAAACAAGTGTCAACTCATTAAAGATGGAATCGAATATATTGTAAGAGCTCATAAACTCAAGAATAATTATACTCTCATAAACTCAGGGCAGATGAAACGAATTGTAAATTCATGCAAACAATTTTTACTGATGGTTGTAAAGGAAAAGAAACTTGATAAAACCAATGTATTTGAGGGTTGTAATGCTAAACAACAAGCTGATTTAGAAAAAGTTGTTTCAAAATATGATATGATATTTCAAGAACCTAAAGGTATACCACCCAAAAAGGAAATAGTACATGATATTAATTTGCAGCAAGATGCTCCATTGCCTAACATTGGAATGTACAGGTTGTCCACTTTAGAGAATGCAGAAATCAAGGAGCAGGTATAGGAGCTGCTCGAGAAAGGGTTCATAAGACCTAGCACATCGCCATGTTGGTCTCCAATTTTCTTGGTGAGAAAGAAAGATGGCTCATGGAGAATGTGAATTGATTATCGAGCATTGAATAAGATAACGATAAAAAATCATTATCCCCTTCCTTGCATAGATGATCTATTATATCAGTTGATAGAAGTTGTTTACTTTTCCAAGTTGTACTTGCATAGTGGCTACCATTAGGTCAGAGTTGCAAAGCAAGATGCATGGAAGATTGCTTTCAAAATAAAGCAGGGATTGTATGAGTGGTTGGCTATGCATTTGGGCTCGACTAATTCTCCTGCTACTTTCATGAGAGTAATGAATGATGTACTCATGCCTTTTATTGATTATTTTGTCATTGTATATCTAGATGACATTCTTGTATTTAGTAAAACATGGGAAGAACATTTGAAGCACGTAAAGTAGACTCTAGATGTTTTGAAAAGAGAAAATATGTATGTTAAGCTATCAAAGTGTGAATTTAACGTCTTTGAATTTTTTGGGTCATATTGTAGGAGGTGCTGAATTGAAGATAGATCCCTCTAAGGTTGCAGTCATTGTAAACTGACCTAAACCGAAATTTGCTACAAAAGTTAGAAGTTTCCTAGGAGCAGCATAGTATTGGTGAAAGTTTATTGCTAACTTTTCCTTGATTGTAGCTCCATTACATGCTTCAACATGATTTAGCAAGGTGTTTCAGTGGGGAGGAAAATAGCAGAAAGCCTTCAACACCTTAAAAGAAAAGATTAGTATAGCACTAGTACTAGCACTACCTGATCTTTAAAGACCCTTTGAGATTGAAATGGATGCCAGTGACTATGCCATGGGAGATGTGTTGATGTAGCATAGTAAACCCATATGTTATCATTTTGAGACATTTAATTATGTAGTAGTTAATTATGCCACATATGATTAAGAATTGTATGCATTAGTACAGAGTGTGAAAAAGTGGAAACATTATCTAATGGGAAAAGAGACAATTATACATACTAATCATCAACCACTTCAATATTTGCACTCACAAACTAAGTTGAAGCAATCAAGACACTATAGGTGAATGGGTTTTCTACAACAGGTTCATCTTATCATCAGATATAAAAAGGGCATACACAATAAAGTTGCAGATATGTTGTCCAGACCAATCATAAATGCATCTACTATATTTAAGCATAATTCAGTATTGCATTAAAGCTACATTGAACAATATGCTCAAGATATAGATTTCAAAGATGTCTATGCAACTTTAAGTCATGGAAAATAGGTAGAAGAATTGGATTATCATGTTAAGCACCAACTCTTGTATCATTTGGAAGAGTTATGCATTCCTCAAACTGAAAGAGTAAAGGTAATTCGAGAAGCACACACTTCTATAATATCAGGTCACTTTGGTGTAAGTAAAACAATTGCACAACTACAAAGATTTTGTTATTGGCCCAAAATGAATGAGACAATTTCTAGATATATAAGAGGGTGTACCATGTGTGCTAAAAGCAAGGCCAGCAATAGAAAACTAGGCTTGTACACTCCACTACTAGTTCCCTCTCATCCTTGGGAAAGTATTTCTGTGGACTTTGTTGGGGGACTGTCTAAATCTAGAAAAGGTCATGACTATTTATATGTTATTGTGGATAGGTTCAACATAATTTGTATTTTAATACCTTGTAACAAACAAATTACAACTAAACAAATAGCAAAGTTGTTCTTTCATCATGTATTGGTTCATTTTGGATTACCCACTTGAATTATATCTGATCGAGATTCTCGATTTGTTGGGAAGTTTTGGTCAAGTCTGTGGGAATTGATGGACACCAGACTAAAGAAGAGCACAACCTTTCATCCACAAACAAATGGCCAAATAGAGGTGGTCAACAGGACAGTGATCTAGTTGCTCAGAGGCTATTGTAGTAAGCATCCCAAGCTTTTGGATGAACATTTGTCTTATGTGCAACATGCTTACAACTGGGCTAAACATTCTTCTACACAGAGATCTCCTTTTGAGACCTATTTTGGTTTCATACCGAGGTCTCCCTTGGATTTTATCTTTGGTAAAGACATAGTGGTTGATGGACACAGCGATGTGGACAAGGCAACCAAGTTCATTGAACAAATCCAAGAGATTCACCTGGTAGTATAGGAGCAGCTGGAATAGAGCCAAGCCAAGTACAGGGCAAGGCATGATAAGCATCGAACTAAGCATAGTTTCCAAGTTGGTGATCAAGTCTGCCTGTATATCAGCAAAGACAAAATGTAAGGTGTAGGTAAGAAGCTGAAGCCGATAAGGTATGGACCTTTCAAGATACTTGAGAAAATCAGTGAGAATGCTTTTCACCTTGATTTGCCAACTTACATGCACATCTATTCAGTAGTTAATGTAGGAAGATTGAGACTGTTTGAACCTTCATTAATTTAAGATCCCGAAGAGCAGAGTCAATTGCCTTCTATTGATGATCTGTTGCCTGAATATCTCAATGAATTGCAGGAAGACACAACTCTAGATAGGAAGGTGAGAACTACACACAGAGGTGATGTTGAGTACTTCAGGATTAGGTTCAAAGGTTCAAAACCAAGCAGTGCAAGATGGATAGAAATTGGGCAAGCAATGAATCTATATCCTCACTTGACTGATGCTTAAAAACCAGCTTTTAGTGGTCCAAAAGCTTTTTCAGTGGGAAGGCCATGATCCAAATTGGATCCTAGAACACTCTCTAAGATTTTATGGACTCTTTAAAAATCATGCCAAGGATTAAAACTCTTATAAAGATTAAGCTTATTGGAGATATCCTCGTAACATTTGCAATTTGTGATCAATGTGGAGCAACGAGGACCGTCGGTCAAGCACGTAGACTGCTGGCCCATGGTAACGCTCGCTATCGCAAATTAGCAAATCTAGAGGCCATTTCAAGAAACGGGGTAGTTTCTGATATGCGATTAGTGATCCTCAAAGAAGGAAAGGCCATAAGCACCCAGACCCAAAATATCATAAAATGCAATGGATATCGTTCTGATTTTGTCAGAAGTGGGGTCCCACAAAAACTGGTAGGATATGAGAAGGGCTTTGAGTGGTAAGCAGTTTCAGCCAAGTCTCGCCTGATGCCATACAATGGTTTCCATGCATCCAACGGAAGAGAGAGAAAACTTCTCACATTGGACGGGTAAACATCATGTTACTTGTCCCCCCAATATGGATGATAACTGTAGGATTTGGAGGCTCCAAATCAATAGTGGAGACACGTTTCGATGGATGACCGGGTTTGATGAGGTTAATAGGCAGAGTTGTATAGGATTTGATGTCCCATATGGATGATGCATTGGCAGAAGGTTGTGTTTCGTGGGCATTCTTGGAGTTAAAGGAATGAACGGTCATTTCGAATATGTCCAAGAGAACTGACACTCATCTGTTGTGAACTAGGTGGCCACCCCCCTGTGAGGTGTTATACAGTGACTGATTGCGTAGGACAAAGGGATTCAAATAGATAGAGGTAGGGGAAGCAGAAGGCTGGGAAGCGGAAGCGAACAATCATGAAGTAGATTGGCTTAAAAGCCACAAGCTGACAGAGAAAACAACAAACAAGTTAGAAGCAGAGACAAGAAGCCGAGCTGACCTGCAGAACCAAAGGTAGCATCGAACCAGAGTCAAGATAGAGACAGAGAGATTCAGAGAGTCTGTGTGCTCTAGAGAAGGCTTGAGATATTCAAGCACACTGCTCTATAATTCCTGTCATGTATGAGTCTCATATTGGGCTCATACTACTGTGACCAATAGAGGTCAAGAGTTTAGTGAGGAGAGTCTGTGTACTCGAGAGACTTGGGGAATCCAAGTACAGTCTTACTGATTTCTATCTACTGAGTGAGACTCAAATCGAGCTCACTATTGTAAAAATCTCTGCTTCGTTCACATAATAGAGAGGCCACCACTGAAGGCTGGATCGGGAGACGTAGCCCAGGAGTATTGGGTGAACTCCTCATTAAACTTGTTGTATTTATATGTGTTGCCTGTTATGTTTTCTTTAACTGCTTCATTGCCTATGTATTTCACAATCTTATCGATCCATTGCATAAAATCACATAGGCACATCCATGCATATGAGTCTGTAATACCTTATTGTTTTCTTAGATTAATTTCATATCACTATCTTAAAAAGCTTTATGAATCTCCAAATGTCATGGATAACTTTGAAACCCTGCTCACAGCGAAGGAAGTTTTATCAGTAGAAGACATTGATTTTGGGGTTAATCGCTTAGCTAATGGGAAAGCTAAGGACATTGAATGTTACTAGGTGGAAATCATGAAAATTGGAGGTCCTGTCATCATCCCCAACATTCACAAGCTTTTCAATCAAGCGGTCAAGCAAGGTTCCCTAATCCATGGACTCAAAGCCTCATTATCCCTATTTTTAAAAGTGGGGATACAAATAATCCGTCTAATTATCAGACAATTATGATCAGCCCTCTCGTGGCCAAGTTATATGGTATTATTTTGGAAATGAAGTTGAGCATATGGCTTGAAAGTGAAGGTAAGCAGGCTAAAGGCCAAGCGGGTTTTAGAAAGCAACACTCAACAACATACCACCTCGTTACACTTAGGATCATTGTGGAGGAATGACGCAATGATAAATCCAATATCTTTTGTTTCTTTGTGGACTTTAGAAAGGCTTTAGATACGGTTCCTAGAAACAACCTTTAGAACAGATTAGAAGAGCTACTTGAGTTGAGAGCTGATTCTATAAGGTTATACGAGAATGTAATTGCCAAGTTAAAGATCAATCAGGGTGATCGAAAGATATTAAGTGTAATATCGGAGTTAAACAAGGTTTCCCCCTCTCCCCTACCCTATTTTGCATTTAGATTGACATGCTAGAATGTTGTTTAGAGGAAGCAAGATGTGCTGCCACGATCATAGCTGGGATAGTCATCATCCTTCTTCTCTACGCTGACGATATTGTTCTTCTCGCATGGTGCCCATCTGATCTTGATAAACAACTTAGACTTCTTAAGAATTTATGCTCTACCATGGATATGATTTTTAACACTGACAAAACAAAAGTTATGATTATCAAATCCAAGAAGGACACTTATGCTAATTTCACGTATGACAATAGTAACTTGGAGGAAGTGTCTTCCTACAAGTACCTAGGAATTGATATTCATCACAAGCTCAACTGGAACTATAGCATTGAGAAAAGGATTAATGGGGGATGGAAAGCTTATTTTTGTCTTGAAAATAATTTTAAAACAATAAACCTCGTAATGTGGGATAGAAATAAGTTCCTCTTTGAAACATTAGTCACTCCGGTTATCTTATATTCATGTGAGGTTTGGGGTTGTAGCATCTGTATAGAATCCTGGAGAAAGATTGAGCAAATCCAGAAGTGTTTTATAATGTATAACCTCAAACTTAAAAACAACACACCCTATCATATTCTCCTTATAGAAGTGGGTCTTTCCCCTATTGAGAGCCTAGCTATGACTAGGCTTCTGTTGTACAAGCACAAACTCAATAACATAGGAGACTATAGACTTCCTAAGCTAGCTTTAAATTCTAGTCAAAACCACCTAAGGCTCAAACGAGGTTGGTATAAAGACACGAGGACTTGCTTAAACCATTGGGATATCGATGAGAATGTTGCATTGCAAAACATTAATAACATTAAAAATACGGTTACTTCTAATTTCAAAGAAAAAATGTGGTGTGAGAAAGATTTAGCAGCTAAAAGAAAATTAAGATATTATAAGGAGGTCATGAACCCCACCATAGAAGATCAAAAGTATCTCTATGTTTTAATTGGCTCAAAGAAGAAAATTAATATAGCCATGATAAGAATGGACTCTCATGAGCTCCATAGTGAAATGGGTTGTTGGGCAGTTCCTAAAACACCATGGATGGAATGGTTCTGCCATCTTTGTGAGAATACGAACATCGAGGATGAAAATCACTTCCTCTTAGAGTGCCCCATGTACGACCACATTAGATCTTAGTTTCAAAATCTTTCTTGCAACGGTGACCTTCCTAGCCTTTTATGATGTCAAAATTACAGTGAGGTTGGGAGGCTTCTCTCCAAACTTTTTGAGCATAGGAATAAAATCTTAAATCAAACTAAACAATTCGTTTCTTTAGGTCCGATAGACGAAATTTTGGTCTCAGTGGATATTAACCATCATCATCATCATCATCAAATATGTATTAAAATTAATATTGATTTGAATATTAATTATTAATATTAATATCAATTAATATGAATACAAATATTAATATAACTTTTATTATTATTAATATTTCTGAATATTAATTTTATTGCTAATTATTAATACTAATAACATTAAATGATATTAATAGTCACAACTTGTAATAAAAGTATTAATAACATCATTGATACATGCAATGTGAATTGCGCTTAGAAAATTAATATTACTAATATTATTAATCATAATAAATTTTTAAAATTACTAACATAATAGCATTAGTATTATTAATCACATTTAAGTTACAATATTAAATTTAACAACATTTAATTAATAATATTAATATTTTTAATGACATTAACATTATTATTATAAATCATATTAACAACAATTAGTATTGACAATAATATTAATAAATTTTAGTTTATTATTATTATCTATAATTGTTATTTTAATTTATAGATATTATTAATATTAATATTAATTAATGCTCATGGGGCCTTGGTTCGATGGTAGATGATCTACTATTAAGGCACTCCATGCGATAGGCCAATGGCTCCAATCCCTCTATAGGTGTGGATGTACCAATTATTTTTTTAATATTAATTTTAATTTTAATATTAATATTAATATTAATTCAAATTAAAATGAATACAAATATTAATATTACTTTTAATATTATTAATATTTACCAATATTAATTTTAACATTAATTATATATATTAATAACATTAAATAATCATGGTCAAACGTCGCATTGTGACCAATATTTTCTCATTATGAAAATTAATCATGGCCAATCATGGTCCAATGTTGCATTGTGGCAAAGATCATCTCAATATGAATATCAACCATTATCCAGCATGGTCAACCATGGTTATATTGTGAAGAATATTGTATCTTGGTCCAACATCACATTATGACAACCATGGTCAACTATGGTCCAATGTCACATTGTGACACAGATTGTCTCAATATGAAAATCAACAGTGGTTCGACATCGCATTGTGACAAAGGTTGTCTCAATGTGAAAATCATTCTATCAATATGAAAATCAACCACGGTCAGCCATGTTTATTTTAGGGTTTATAATATTTATCTTAGGGTTTATATACATTCAATTTATAATATTAAATCCTTGTTTTCCCTTGGGTTTATAATCCCTTGGGTTTTTAGTATTAATCCCTTTTGTGTATTAGTCCCTTTGGTTTATAATATGAATCCCTTGGGTTTAATCATCTATGGGTTCAGTTTCTTACGGTATAATATTATTCATAGGGTTTAAAATAATAATCTTAGGGTTTAATATAAATCATTTTCAGTTTATAATCATGGTCAACCACGGTTAATGAGTGTCTAATATCACGTTGTCACAAATATTGTGTCAATAACGAAATCAACCACATTCAACCATCGTCAACCATGGTCATTCATGTTCAACCATGGTCAAATGCGACATTGTAACAAAGATTGTCTCAATATGAAATTCAATCAGTGTAATATTAATCCAATGGGTCTATTAATCCCTTAGGTTTATAATATTTATCCTAGGGTTTCTAATATTAATCATAGGATTTATATTCCTGGAGTTTAGAGTTACTCTTATGGTTTATAATAGTAATCTTAGGGTTTAATATTAATCCCTTGAGTTTATAATCTCTTGGGTTTACAATATTAATCCTTTGGGTTTATTAATCTTAGGGTTTGTGTTCCTATGGTTTAATATTAATGCTATTCTCTTTGGTTTAAAATCCCTTGGGTTTTTAGTATTAATCCCTTGGGTTTATTAATCACATATGTTTATAATGTTAATCATAAGGTTTATAATATTAATTTTAGGGTTCAATGTTTATTTAGTGTTTAAATCCCTTCGATTCCTAATATTAATTCCTTGGTTTAACATTATTCCCATGGGCTTATACTCTGTTGGGTTTATCAGTCCCTTACGTTTATGAAATCAATCCCATGAGTTTATTAATTGAAGGGTTCATATTCCTAGGATATAACATTAATCACAAGGTTCATAATATTAATCCTAAGGTTCAAATTAATTCTCTTTGGTTATAATCCATTGTGTTTGTAATATTGCGTCAATATGAAAATCAACCATGGTCGATAATGGTCAACCATGTTTATTTTAGGTTTTATAATATTTATCATATGGTTTATATACATTGGGTTTATAATATTAAATCATTGGGTTTAATATTATTCCCCCGGGTTTATAATCCCTTGGCTTTTTAGTGTTAATCCATTGCTTTTATTAGTCCCTTTGGTTTATGATATTGATCCCTTGGATTTATTAATCTAAGGGTTAGAATATTATTCATAGGACTTATAATATTAATCTTAGGGTTTAATATAAATCCCTTCGGTTCATAACCATGGTCAACCATGGTTAACAAGGGTCCAATGTCACATTGTGACAAAGATTTTCTCAAAATGAAAATCTACCATCTTCAAACATCATCAACCATCGTCAACCATGATCAATCACGGTCAACCATGGTCCAAATTCACATTGTAATAAATATTTTCTGAACATGAAAATCAACCATGGTCAATAATCTTCAATCATGGTCAGCCATAGTCAAATGTTGCATTGTTACAAATATTGTCTCAAAATGAAAATCAATCATGGTTAATCATGGTAAAAATGAAAATCAATCATGGAAAATCATGGTCACCCATCGTCCAACACCACATTATGACAAATATTGTCTCAATAAGAAAATAAACCATGGTAAACCATCATTAACCATGGTAAGCCATGGTTTATCATTACCAACAATGGTCCAACATCAAATTGTGACAAACATTTTCTCAATATGAAAATAAACCATGGTCAATTATGGCCAATCATCGCCAATGATCATCAATAGCCATGGTCACATTGTGACAAACATTCTCTCATGGTCCAATGTCACATTGTGACAAATATTGTCAATATGAAAATCGTCCATGGTCAACCATGATCCAATGTCACATTATGACAAATATTCTCTCAATATGAAAATAAAGAATGGTAAACCATGGTCCAACATCACATTGTAACACATATTGCCTCAATATGAATATCAACTATGGTAAACCATGTTTGTTTTATGGTTTATAATATTTATCTTAGGGTTTATATACCTTGAGTTTACAATATCAATCCTTTGGGTTTTAAGGATTAATTCATTGTTTTTATTAGTGCCGTGGTTTTATAATATTAATCCTTTCGGTTTATTAATGTAAGGGTTCATATTCCTAGGGTATAATATTATTGATAAGGTTTATAATATCATTCCGAGGGTTTAATATAAATCCCTTGAGTTTATAATCCATTTGGTTTGTAATATAGGTTTCTTAGATTCATAATATCAATTATAAGGTTTATATTCCTAGGGTTTAATATTCATCCTAGTGTTTAATGTTAATTATCTGGGCTTGAAATTCCTTAGGTTTTTAATATTAAGCCCTTGGGTTTATTAATCCATTAGGTTTATAATATTAATCATAAGGTTCATGGTATGAATCTTCACTTTTAATGTTTATTTTAGGGTTTATAATATTGATCATAGGGTACATATCCCTTTAGTTTATAATATTAATCCATTGGGTTTAATATTATTCGCTTGGGTTTATAATCCCTTGGCTTTTTAGTATTAATAACTTGGGCCTATTAGTCCCTTGGGCTTATAACATCAAGGGTTTATTACTGTAAGATTGGAATGGTACAAAAATGTATCCAACGTCACATTGTGACAAACATTGTGACAATATAAAAATAAGTCTAACAATCATTGCATCATAACTTATTCAATGTCAGATTGTTACATTACAAAACTTGGATTTAATACAAAGATTATAATATTAGGGTATTTTAATATTTGGTTTATAATATTAAAGCTTAATATTGGGTTTATAATTTGTATTATTATGGTTTATAATATTAATCTTAATCCCTTGGGTTTTTAATATTAATGCTTTGGGTTTACCAAACGCTTAGGTTTATAATATTAACCCCTTATGTTTATTAATTCATTTGATTTATAATATTAATGTCTTGGGTTTATATTATTAATCCTAAGCTTTATAATATTAATCTTAGGGTTTATATTATTACAGTATAATATTAATATTACGGTGTAATTTTATTCTGTTGGGTTTATAATCCCTTGGGTTTTTAATATTAATTGAATGGATTTATTAATCCCTTTGTTTTATAATATTGATCCTACTGTTTCTAATATTGATTTTAGGGTTAATATTCCTAGGTTTTAATATTATGCTTGTGGTTTATAATATTGATCTTAGGGTTTAATATCAATCCCTAAAGTTTATAATAACTTGGGTTTATAATATTAATCATTTTGGTTTATTAATCTTGGTGTTTATGTTCCTAAGATTTAATATTAATACCTTAGGGTTTACTATTAATCCCTTGGGTTTATCAATCCCTTGGGTTTTTAATATTAATCCTTTGGGTTTGTCAACCCCTTAGGTTTATAATATTAATCACTTGGGTTTAAAATTACCCCCATTAGTTTATAATCCACTGAGTTTATAATATAAATCCCTTAGGTTTATTAAATCCTTAGATTTATAGTATTAATCACTTGGGTTTATAATATTAATCCTAAGGTTTATAATATTAATTTTAGGGTTTATATGCCTAGGGTTTAATATAAATCCTAGATCTAATGTTATTCCCTTGAGTTTATAATACATTAGGTTTGTAATATTAACCCAATGGGTTTATTAATCCCTTGGATTTACAATAATGATCCTAGTGTCTCTAATACTAATCCTAGGGTCTATGTTCCTAGGTTTTAATACTAAGCCTATGGTTTATAATATTAATCTTAGGGTTTAATATTAATCCCTTCAGTTTATAATTCCTTGGGTTCGTAGTATTAATCCTTTGGGTTGATTAATCTTAGGGCTTATGTTCCTACGATTTAATATTAATTCTAAGGTTTTATGTTATTCCTTTGGGTTTTTAATATTGTCGCTTGGGTTTCTGTTCACATACATTTATAATGTTAATCCTAAGGGTTATATTATTAACCTTATGGTTTAATGTTTATTTTAGGGTTTATATCACTTAGGTTTATAATATTAATTCCACAGATTTATTAGTCCCTTGTGTTTATGATATTGATCTCTCAGGGTTTATTAATCTAAGGGTTCATATTCTTAGGGTATAATATTATTCACAAGGTTTATAATATTAATCCTAGGGTTTAATTTAAATCTCTTTGGTTTATAATCCATTGGGTTTATAATATTATGTTAACATGAAAATCAACCATGGTCAACGATGGCCAACCCTATTTATTTTAGGCTTTATAATATTTATATTAGGGTTTATACAGATTGGGTTTTTAATATTATATCTTTGGGTTTAATATTATTCCCTTTGGGTTTATAATCCCTTGGGTTAATTAATCTAAGGGTTCATATTCCTAAGGTGTAATATTATTCATAGGGTTTATAATATTAATCCTAGGATTTAATGTAAATCCCTTTGGTTTATAATCATGGTCAACCATGAACAACTAAGGTCCAATGTCATATTGTGACAAAGATTGTCTCAATATGAAAATAAAACATGTTTAACCATTGTCAAACATCATCAACCATAGTTATTCATGGTCAACCATGGTCGAACATCATATTGTAATAAATATTGTGTCAATATGAAAATCAACCATAGTCAACCATCTTCAATCATGATCAACCATGGTCAAATGTCGCATTAGAACAAATATTATCTCAAAATGAAAATAAATCATGGTCAATATGAAAATCAAGCATGGTCAATAATTTTCAACCATGGTCCAATGTCACACTGTGACAAGTTTTGTCTCAATTTGAAAACAACCATTGTCAACCATGGTCAATCATTACCAACCATGGTCTAATGTCACATTATGACAAAGATTGTCTCAATATGAAAATCAACAATCATCAACCATGGTCAATAATGGTCAATAATCATCAATAGCCATGGTCACATTATGATATATATTGTCTCATGGTCCAACGTCACATTGTCACAACCATTGTCATCATTCGTTAACCATGGTCAACCATGGTCCAACATCACATTGTGACAAATATTATCAATTTCAAAATCAACCATGGTCCACCAAGGCCAATCATGGTCAACCATGCTCAACGATAGTCCAATGTCACATTGTGACTAAGATTTTCTCAATATGAAAATCAATCATGGTCAACCATGGTCCAACGTCACATTGTGACTAAGATTCTCTCAATATGAAAATCAATCATGGTCAACCATGGTCCAACGTCACATTGTGACAAATTTTGTCTCAATAAGAAAATAAACCATGGTCAATCAAGTTTGTGCTAGTTTTTATAATATTTATCTTAGGGTTTATATACCTTGGGTTTATAATATTAATCCTTTCCATTTTTACGTTTTTAGTATTAATCCCTTGTTTTTATTATTCCTTTGGGTTTATAATATCAATCCCTTGGGTTTATAATATTAATCACAGGGTTTATATTCATAGGGTATAATATTAATCCTAAGGTTTACAATATTAATTCCTTGGGTTTATTAATTTTATGGTTTATATTCCTATGGTTTAATATTCATCCTAGGGTCTCATGTTATTCCGTTGAGTTTATAATCCCTTGGATTTTTAATATTAATCCATTGAGTTTATAACATTAATTGTAATGTTCGTGATATGAATGTTTGGGTTTAATGTTTATTTTACCATTTATAATATTTACCTTAGGGTCTATATCCCTTGGTTTTATAATATTAATCTCTTGGGTTTAATATTAGTCCCTTGGGTTTATAATCCCTTGTTTTTTTAGTGCTAATCCCTTGGGTTTATAATATTAGTTATATGGTTTATAAAAGGTTTAAAATATTAAACATATGGTTTATATTGCTAGGGATTAATATTAATCCTAGGGCCTAATGTTAATCCCTAGTGTTTATAATATTAATCCTAAGGTTTATAATTTTAACCATATAGTTTATATTCCTAGGGTTTAATGTTAATCCTAGGGTCTAATGTTATTCCCTTGGGTTTATAATCCCTTGTGTTTTTAATATTAATCCAATGAGTTTATTAATCCATTGAGTTTATGGTATTAATATTAGGGTTTAATATAAATAATATGGTTTATAATATTAATCTTAGGGCTTAATATCAATCCCTTAAGTTTATAATACTTTGTTTTTATAGTATTAATCATTTGGGTTCATTAATCTTAGGGTTTATGTTCCTAGGATTTAATATTAATCCTAAGGTTTAATTTTTTTCCGATAGGTTTAAAATCCCTTAGGTTTCTTAATCGCATATGTTTATAATGTTAATCCTAAGATTTATAATATTAATCTTAGAGTTTAATGTTTATTTTAGGGTTTATATCCGTTCACTTTATAATATTAATTCCTTGTGTTTAATATTATTCCTATGGGTTTATAATACCTTGGTTCATGAGTCCCTTTTGTTTATGATATCAATCCCTTTGCTTTATTAATCTAAGGGTTAATATTCCTATGGTATAATATTATTCACAAGATTTATAATAATAATCATAAGGTCTAATTTAAATCTCTTGGGTTTATAATACAAATTCCTTGGGTTTATTAATCCCTCGATTTAGAATATTATGTTAATTATGTTATAGTTTGAAATATAACTATTAATATAATATTATATAACAACATAGTATTATATTCATATATATTATAATATTAATATAATAACCATATTATTATTTATATCATTATTAATAATTATAAATTAAATTTAATAGCCATCTTTACATTATACACCTAATAATTATTAATGTGATTTATAAAAGCTTGTATATCAACCACACTTACTAATGTGATTGTAAGTGTTATTGATATACACCTATCAGGATATATCAACCACATTAGTAAATAGATTGTGCTAGTTAATTATTCATTTGAATAAAAAAAAACATGCTTTACCAAAATTTATCCAAAATTCTGAGATGGTAATTTCATTTCATTAAAAATTTAACCAAACTTTTGGTTTGGAGCTCTTATTGGAACCTTCGCCTATCTCGAGGGAACATTACGCATGAAAAGTTTTCCTATCCAAAGTATGAAATAAATTAAAAGCTTTCACAAATCATATCCCAACTTTCTAAATCCACCGCTTGAAGTAATGCTAATTTCAAAATAAGCATTAAATCTGAAACATTAAATACTTGAAATGTTTTAGATATATTCATTACAATAGTACTCTAATACCTATAGTACTCTAAGGGCAGTTACTTCTTCCAGCCAACCACTTGGTAACTCTAGCGAACTGGCAACTATAGCCACCTACAAATAGCTCTAAGCACTTGCCACCTTGGGTTTCCATCGCTAGGATGTTAGTTCTTCTCTAAGCGTCGCAAAGACATTGGTTCTTCTATGAAGGAATAACCATGAAGATAGCACAATCACACTCTGAACATTTCATCACCTAACCCTATTAGAGGAACAGTTGTTCAACGAGCACAGTTGCACTCAGAAAATTTTATCACCTAATCCTAATTGAGGAACTGTAGTTCAACGAGCACAATCACACTCTGAGAATTTCATCAACTGACCCTGCTTGAGGAGTAGTTCAATGAATTTTCTTGAGGAGAAGGCTCTATACATTGTAGATGGTGAAGGCTCTAATTGTAGACTACATAAGCTTCTTCAATTGAGGCCATTTATCATCTAATTTTGGTAACACTACAGAATGGTTTTCATCTATATGGAGAAGCTAAAAAGAGAAGCAAATCATTAGGATATTGCAACGCATTTCCCAGTACCAATTACAACTCCACATATAGGTTCATTCTGATATAAATATATGGAGCAAGCAACAGATCCACATATAAGTTCACTCCCATATAAATATACATAGAAAGCAACAGAAGACACATATAGGTTCATTCCATATAAATATACGGAGCCTGCAACAGAGCCATTTACCTAGGTGGTCGAGATTGAGGCCGAGATGAAACAATAACAATGACATGCGAGATACAAGCAACAATAACAAAGACATGCCCAAAGACATCCAAGATCTAGCAACAACAATAACAAGGACATGCCCAAAGACATGCGAGGTCCAACAACAACAATAACAAAGACACGCCCAAGGGCATATGGTAGGGAAGAACTTGTACATCATTTTTCTGTACATAATTCATCCACACACATCAAAATAATTATAAGATAGAGACATGCAAAGAAAATTGGGATAATCCCCAGCTTGGTAAGCATTATTAGTGCAATTCATTTTTTTCTCATTAGAAATTTTCTGTTACAAATTACAAATTTTCCATTTTAAAGAATGAAATATTTTTGTTATATGTTACAATTTTTTGTTGGAATCAAGAAATTCCTCCAATTTTCGGGTCATGTCACGAAGAGAGTAGTGGGGAAGTTGCACTACCTCAATGCAGGATTTTCCATGTTATACCCTGCGATCCCATTTGATTGAGAAAAACAACTCTTCAACTAGTGTATTTATATGTTTCATTACACTTTTCTTTTTAGTTTCATTATATGATTCATTACATTTTCTATTTTGCATAAAATAAATAATGAAGTAAAGGCTATGAGTGGGTAGAAACATCTCCTAGAAAACTAGAATTGGAAGGACCTACTGCCCATTTAACTAAGCTTAGAAGCCAGCTTTAGGTGCAGGCTTTAACGATGACTACTTTGTTGATCTACGGTATTCTATCTTTGCTTCTACCTTCCATGCCTCCTACCTACTAATACCCCCTAAAGGCATCCATAGGGGTACCTTAAAAAACTCACAGAAAATTACAGATCAAAGGCACTGCGATAAAAGAGTTTCTAGGGTTGGTTGTTGGAAGCCATTGTGAAAACTTTTGAAGAGCATTGCTAGCTTTACTCGAGTGACCAGGGAGTTTTCTTGAATGGGGCTGCAATTTTTTCATTTAAGTTACTTCCTTATCATAACAACTAAAATACCTTTTCTAAAAATTCATACCAATAAGCCAGATGCACATTTTCTACTATAATGAAAATTCTACAAATTTTATTAAAGAGAAGTTTGTATATTTGAAATTTGTATGCCAATAATAGTTAGTAGTCCGTTTGCATTCACTGGTTCTCTTTGTTGGAGGTAATACACACCTACATGTGGACAGTTAGTTAGAGCATGCGACTACATGCAAGATTCCTTCTGCATGATTTACTCGCTGATTTGCTCCTTCTTTAACTCCGCAACTGGCTAGTTCTTCTGCATGATTTACTCCTCAATTTGCTCCTTCTTTAACTCTACAACTGGTTAGTTCTTCTGCATGATTTACTCATTGATTTGTTCCGCAGCTGGCTAGTTCTCTCTAGAAATTGTTGTAGGTGTTGAGTCCTTTCATTGATCACCACTATGGTGCATTACCTTGGGATCTTCACCCAGTAATGCTAAATCATGAGCACTGTAACCTATTTTCCAATGAATCATTCTTTTGTTCTTTCGATTTTCTTTTAGTGTTTTTTCTCTGCAAAGCTATGTGTTCAACCTTTACTAGCTATATTCGTCTATGTAGGTTTTCTAACACATTTACATGGTATCAGAGCCATGTTCTGATCCTGGGACTTGTTCAACTATCACGAATTGAAGGACCAAATGGCTCGATACCTTCATCAAAAAGGGTTGTATAGGATTACCATGGCTGCAGAAGTGGAACCCACTTTAGTCATAGAGAAATCCAAGTACCTCAACCACATGGATGAGGCCCACGAATCCATATGCATGTGCATCTCCCCAGAGTTGCAGTTTCATCTATCTACCTGCAATACTCCCAATGAGATTTGGAAAAAGGTTGAAGAACTCTACGAGAAACAGGATGAGATGAAAGGACATCTGCTCGAAGTAGAGCTGTTGTCATTGGATCCACAAAACTATGACAGAATTCAAGAATTCTTCACCAAATATAATGATCTATTGCTGCAACTCAAGGGTTGTGGAATTGACAAATGCAAGGAGGAGAGTCGCCAATTTCTTTCTATTATGTCAAAGCTCAAACCGGAATACTCCACCTTTGTGTCTACATTTCATTCCGTAAGGCTCACAACAAGTAAATCCTACACTATGCCTTCTTTCAAAGAGTTAATGGAGTCCCTTACTTTTGAGCAAGATAAACTAATTGGCATGGGGAAAATCAAACCTCCAAAAGCACATGAACTTATTGTGCAAGATGGCAGCCACAATAAAAATCGCAGATCTAATTCAAATAAGGAAAATCAGCAGTAAAAAGACAAAGGAAAAGTGCAATCCCATCCAAAGAAGGAAGGGTACACCAAGCCCTTCAATGACTCCTCCGGCTTGAGAAATGAGAAAGGGAAGAAAGGAAACAAATGCACCTAATGGCAAAGAGGACTCCATCCAGAATCCTCCTGCATGAAGAAACAAATTGACCAAATGGCAGAAATCCTTTAGAAGCACAACCTTGGGGACCACATCCCTCAGGGCGCCAAGAAGAAACTAAGGATCTGCTACACAGGAAAGGTAACAATTTTCATGCTTTAGTTGCAATTTTTTCTTCCCTTGATGCATGGATTATAGATTCTGGTGCATCGCATCACATGGCTGCTACAGAGGAAGTCTATTCCTCTTTGGATGCATGCAAAGGACCTCCCATCCTCATGGGAGATGACTAACCTATTGAGGTCACCGGAAAAGGTAGAGTGGAAGTTTTACATGGAAGCTTTGAAGATGTTCTTCATGTTCCAAAACTTTCGGTAAACCTGCTTTTAGTTTATCAAATCACTCATTTCGGCACCAGAAAGAGAGTGGAATTCACTCCAAATGCAGTGAACATATATGACCTACATAGCAGCTCCAAAATTGCAACCGGTGAGGTCAACAATGGAGCCAGACTGTATACATTTTCTGAATTTATTGAATCTGAATCCTCCTTATCGCTTACACATGTTGATGATAGTAGTAGGCTTTGACATGAGAGGTTTGGTCAGTTAAATTATAGGTATATGCAGCAGCTAAGCAAGCATGAGATGGTGGAAGGCTTGCCAAATATCAGTTTCTCCAAAGGAGCTTGTGAAGGATGTGTCCTTGGTAAACATCCTAGAGAAAAGTTTGACACCGGCAAGACTGACAGAGCATCCTCTCCTCTAGATCTGACCCATAGTGATCTCATGGGGCCTTTTACTCATCCTTCTATCAACAAAGCAAGGTATGTGCTTACATTTATTGATGATTTCTCATGGTATACTTGGGTGTATCTTCTTAGGGACAAATTTGAAGTTTTTTGTGCGCTTTGAAGATTTCAAAGAACTAGTTGAGAAACAGTTAGAGAGAAATATCAAAGCCCTCCATACAGACAATGGGGGGGAATATGTTAACACAACACTTCAAAACAGTTGCCTTGAGTCTGGCATACAGTTGCAATACACAGTTCCATACACTCCGCAACAGAATGGAGTTGCTGAGAGAAAGAACCAATCTCTCAAAGGGATGGCTTCATGCATGTTGCATGCCAAGTCACTGCCTCATAAGCTATGGGTTGAAGCACTTAATTGTGCTAACTACATCCAAAATAGATCTCCTCATAGGTCTATCAAGGATAAGACCCCCTTTGAGGCTTGTAGCGGCACTAAACTAGAGGTCACCCACTTTTGTGTTTTCGGCTCCCGAGCATGGGCTAGGATCCCCTCTCAAAAGAGGAAAGCTCTTGATCCACAGAGCACTGAGTGCATCTTTGTTGGACACCCTGATGTTGTGAATGGATACCGACTCCTGATTTCCTCTACGGACAAGTTCATCCTTGAGTGAAGTGTCAAATTTGAGGAAAGTATCTCGCATGCACCTCAATTGCCGCATGCAGACACCTTTTATCTATCTCATGTCTGAGATAATGACTCAGTACACTCAGATGCAGATACAAAGCATGCAGATGTCGTGGTAGAGCATGCAGATGTAGAGACAGAGTCTTCAGATACAAATCGAGTGCATGCGTATGATGATCCACATCCAAGCCCAGATCGGGCTTCCAGCATTGAATCAATATCCCCTGTCATAAATCAAAGAAAAAGGAGCTTACGTGAGATATATGCACAAGACCACCCAACTACTAGAAATGGTCTTGTGGGGGATAATTATGATCCACGGAGGACTAACTCGGAGTTTATTGAGCCTCGTTTTACCCTCACTGCCACTCAACCAACACCATCCTGGCATTGTCATTTGGTTTAGTCTTCTGATCCGCAGTCTTATGCTGAGGCTGTTGGGCATCCATCTTGGGAGTCCGCGATGGAGGAGGAGTATAATTCCCTCCTCGAGAACCAGACCAGGGATCTAGTCCCCCTTCCTTCAGGAAGGAAACTTGTCCAATGTAAATGGGCCTACAGGACCAAGAGTGTTGTAGATGGGCAAATCATCAGACAGAAAGCTAAGCTAGTAGCCAAAGGCTTCCAACAAGTGCATGGCATTGATTATGATGAGACCTTTGCTCCAGTAGCAAAGATGGATTCCATACACCTTGCCATTGCGGCTGCCGAGGGGTGGGAAGTACATCATATGGATGTGAAGAATGCCTTTCTTCATGAGACCTATCTGAGGAGATCTACATGGAGCAGCCACATGGTTTCATTCAGGATTCATCTTTGGTATGCAGATTGAAGGAATCTCTCTATGGCCTTAAGCAGGCCCTGAGAACTTGGTATGCGAAGATGGATTCTTTTTTGTTATCACAAAACTTTGAAAGATGTAAGTCTAATCTGAATGTTTACATGCTCAGGACACATGATTCTCTTCTTACCTTAGTTTTGTATGTGGATGATCTCCTGATCACTGGTAGCTTAGCTTCAACCATTACTGCAGTCAAGAGGGCCTTGCATGATAGGTTCTTGATGACGGACATGGGTCCATTACGCTTCTTTCTTGGTCTTGAGATCAGCCATCATGCCACATGAATCAAGCACTCTAAGGCTAAGTATGCACGGGATCTCCTCGAGAGATTTCACATGACTAACTACAAGCCACCACCGACTCCTTTTCTGTCTAGGGTCTGCCTTGAGGATGGAGGTGACACTCCATTAGTTGACAGTACTCTCTATTGACAACTATTGGGGAGCTTATTGTACCTCACCCACTCCAGACCAGATCTCTCATATGCAGTAGGGGCAGTTTCCATATACACGTAGGAGTCGCATGAGCTACACTAGAATGCTGCCAAGTGCATCCTCCGATATGTGCAGGGCACCATCACTTTCGAGATTCACTATACAGCAAGCACTGCATTAAATCTCGTTGGCTTCACTGATTCTGATTGGGTGGGTGACAACATTGATCGCAAGTCCACCTCCGAATATTCACTCAGTCTAGGGTCTGGCCCTATCTGTTGGTCAAGCAAGAAGTAAGCTACTATTGCTCTCTCTTCAGTTGAGGCCGAGTATAAAGGAGTAGTCAACATCACCATTCAGGCTCTGTGGCTACAACACTTCCTCACTGAGTTGGGCGTCCAGTTCCACCAGCCCATTGTCATCTAGTGTGACAACTATAGAACTCTCAAATTTTGCAGGGATTCAATACAACGACAGCGGACGAAGCACATAGAGATCCATATGAACTACATCAAAGACTTAGCACATGATCGGGTCATTGATTTGCAATTTTTTCCTTTAGCAGAACAAACTGTAGACATATTCACCAGGACATTCACTGAGCAGAAGTTTCGCTCTCTGCGCGATCGTCTTGGAGTGAAGGACACAGTTGCTTACCAACTGTCTTTTCTTTCACTTTTCTTTTGATTACATTGTATTTTGAGAGGGGGGGTTCCCACGAGGTTTTCCCTCTTTCCTTAACTTTAGTACAAGTTGCACTATATTTTGGGTGACCTTTGGCCTTAGTTGTCAGGGCCCATTTTCCATTTTTTTGCCATAGTGATGTTCAGGGGGGGTGTTGGAGGTACTACACACCTACATGCAGACACTTAGTTAGAGCATGGGACTACATGCAAAATTCCTTCTGCATGATTTACTCCATGATTTGCTCCTTCTTTAACTCCGTAATTGGCTAGTTTTTCTACAGGATTCCCTCCCTGATTTGCTCCTTCTTTAACTCTGCAACTGGCTAGTTTTTCTGCATGATTCACTCCCTGATTTTCTCTTTCTTTAACTCCGCAATTGGCTAGTTCTTCTACATGATTTACTCCCTGATTTGCTCCACAACTTGCTAGTTCTCTCCGGAACTTCTTGTAGGTGTTGAGTCTTCTCATTGATCACCACTATGGTGCATTACCTTGGGATCTTCACCCAGTAATGCTATATCATGAGCATTGTCACCTATTTTCTAATGAATCATTCTTTTGTTCCTTCGATTTTCTTTTGGTGTTTTTGCTCTACAAAGCTATGTGTTCAACCTTTACTAACTAGATTCATTTGTGCAGGTTTTCTAACACATTTACAATATTCAATTATAATTAACTGGTTGTCAAATAAGAATAGGAAGGACCTCATGTTCCCATCACGAGCGTACTGGAACGGAAAAACACCATTCAACAAGGATTTACAGGCTTGTGACTTGAAGTTGTTTAGATTTCCTTTTTTTCCTCTTCGTGCATTCTCTTCTTTTCTCTTCCGTTGTGGCTTCCAGTTGAAATACATTCTTGCAAGGTCTATTGTAGTGCTTCTGGCCATATCTGGTCTTCGAATTCTGCTTCTTAATAGAATTGGAGGTCATTCCGTGCACCGACCGCACATCAATCCATCCATTCTAAACATTTATCTATTCATCAAGTTAGGAAAAGAAATACCTCTCGGTTCCTCCCCTCCCCAAGCGAGCGATGTCAAACCTAAAAGAAAATGATCCCCTGAAGAGTAGAGCCATGAAACAACATTCATCGTAACTTAAAAAATCACTTTCATTCCGACTGCATGGTTATTTTCCGCTGAAGGTTAGGTTTCTTCTGAATAAAACATAGCAAAATAGCAGGGTTTTATAAATGATGGGTCAACCAAACTTTGCGCCTGTAATCAAACATGTAGTCCATCAATATCTAAATAAATATATCAATCAATCATAGTTGTTTGTTTAATCTCATCCTCTAGCTCTTGAACATCGATTCGAATATGATCCTCAGATTGTGAATAGTTAATTCTCCATGGCGAAACAACACAGAAATTTTAAAATTTGACATGCATGCTATACTTACGGAATTATGGAAAAGTGGGAAAGATGTGGGCCCACATATTGAGTTAGGTTTTCATTCATATTTAGGTAAATAAACTAACATATAATAATTGGTTAATTACTCTATCTACTTTGCCCTTCAAAAAAATTATGCATGTATACACGCGGTTGTTTTTGTGTGAAAAACTCCAAAACTCCTCATTTTAACTTTTATATGTGCAACACTTCTATTCTTAGCATTGCCCCAGTAACTTTCTGCCGTAATTTTAGTGATCTAGAGTTAGAGTTGGATTCACACATTTCAATTTGAATGTCAAGCTTCGAGTTTTTTTTATGCCTTTGGTAAACATGCAAAGTAACTTTGATTTACCAGAGTTACGTAACATGCAATGTAAATCTAATCCTCAATATCAGGTTGTCGTTTATCATGAATTATTTTCTTCCATGTGTTTGTATGAAGAAAACAGGACTCCCTGAAGACATTAAAATGTAATCCTTCTATCTGATGAAATGCTTGCAAAATTATGTGGCACGCCATCCTTTTCAGGTGTACTATTAACTGCCTCATTTTTTATGAATGATTTCCAGGCCAGTAGGATAAGGGGCCAACGACTTGAATGCAATGAATAATCTCCACCAGTGGCATTTCATTCATGTTATATGAAATGTTGCATCAGCATAGTTGCGATGGAAATATGATACCATGGTTACATTTTTCACCGAGTCATATGTAGGTAATAGTAACAATTTTACATTGTGGCATTCAACACTGTGAATTCAGAAAACTTGAAATAATTGAATAACAACTTGAAAATAAGAAAAAAACTAAATAGCGAGATGCAGATAGTGTTATTGTGCACACTATCTTTTGATCATCTAAAATGAACACCAAAACCATTTTATATCTTCCAATAATAGTAATATAAACTTGGTTATAATATATAAATAGTTTGGTTAGCAGGGAATCACGCCATTTTGAATTACTTATTTTCTGAATTCATTCTCAATTTCAATATTTAATCTATATATTATTATTCATATACCTAAATATCAACAATCCTATTCAATCTTCATTTTTTGGTTGTGGCAGAATCCTCTCTCGGTAGGGACTTCCGCTACTACTGTGGCCCTTGTTAGCTATAATCTCCGAGAATTTTTATAATGAAGTTTTAAAGGTAGATAGTTATAAATTCATTCTTAAAATATGGGATCAGTCTTTTCTGCATAATGAAATGTTATTAAAACCTTATATATCACTTCCCCTCATGTTGTTGACTTACTAACCATCGTTAGTAATACCCTTTCTAATGGTCATAAAAACCTCAAAAAAAATTAATGGTCGAGGACTTCTTATTTTCTTGAAAGAATGTAAGTTAATTCTTCTTGGTAACTTTATCTTCTATGATCTCATTCATCCTTTGATCAAGGATTCTTGGAGAATGCCTCATCACCTTAATTATATTTTATTATATCTGAAATTTCAAAATCATTCAATATTTTTTCAAATTGTGCCTAGTTTGCTCCCGAGTTGTCTTTAAAAGTGATTACCATGGAGTCACTAGGATTAAATGAAATATGTTATATAGGATTAAATTAAATATGCTATATAGGATGGTGATTCAAAATTATTTTGGGGCTAGAATTTCACTGTGATATTACTACGCTTAGAGTTTTAGGATTAAGGGCTTGTATGTTAAAAGGTTAATAAACTTAGGATAGCGAATAGTCTATCATATTTATACAAATAGATTAGGATTAGAGAGTATAGTTCGCTAGACTTCAATAAAAGAAACAAAGACTATGTCAAAGTCAGCTTAAGCCAATGAATGAAAGAATATATTCGTAAAGTCCTAAGTTTATGTCATTATTTCTATCCCAAGTTCATATATGATAAGACGAGTTCCCAAGTGGTGGGAATAGTAGTTCTTTGTATGCTAATTGATAAAAAAACGAAAATTCACATATAAAATTTGAGATTTTTAACAAATATATAATTCTATTTGTTATTTATTTCCGTCATGCAAGGTGTGATATAGCTAGCATATAACCCTATGAACCCATGGGAGTTTGTAAGCCTTGTAAGGTCTCACCTTACCAACAATCAATAATATGGAGAAGTAGAGGTCACATTAATCACTAATACTGTTTTTTTTGTAACATTACTAACTTATTTATCATGTAATAAAATTCCTTCAACTATTTCAATATAATAATATCACATTAGAAGTGAGGGATAGCTCTCTCTTAAAACCAATTCCAAACCACATTTCCTATCAAGTTTAAAATTTGATAACATGTGCTATTTTCATACTTACACATGATCTCTAGGTAAGACTTGAAATAAATTCCACCACAATTCCATGTGTGAACATTATGTTAGATCAACCTATTTGATTTCCTAGATTATGCTAAATAAGTTCCACATATTGACTCTTCATATCATAACCACAAAAGTATCATGCTCCTATTACGAAAATCACATATAAGTGTATGACTATTAACCTACCTATAACAAGGTAACTGAGGGAAGAATATCTTTCTCTTCATCAATAAATCTAATAAATTGATACGTTTATGAAATGTAATCACAAAATATATTGACACGACAACATTTCCAAATTCATGAGTTAAAAATTGTTAATCCCAATTATTAAGGAAATGCCTCAATCATGCGAATTGTATAATGAATGTTACAACAAGAGAAACTATTGTTACTGATTGAGAAGCATGTTATTCTTCATGAAGTTCCAAGTAAAGCTATGGACCTCAATAAATTGGGCACAAATAGTTTTTTTATACAATCATTGAAGCATCAGATTAGACCCATGAATACATGCAACTCGGCCAAGCTTATTATGATCACATGCAAAAGTAATTCAATCCTACATAATTGGTTACTTTAAAATTGTTTCCAACAACAACCCTTTTTTTTCATGATAGATTTAGAGGATAAAAGCAATAGTTATCCTACTAAAATTTTCTCTATTTACACTTTAACAACATTATCAAATTCATTTTCACGTTCGTACAAATATTTGCATGTGTAGGAAGCTATATCTATTGAAATTTCTACTACATAAAAGTTATAATCATTGACACATTTAATGTAATGATTTATGTGCAAAAACACTACAACCATTGAGCCCTTTTGACAAACACTTTGCAAGCATGCAATCTACAGCCATTGAGGCATTTTGTCAAAAACTTTGCAGGCTTCTAATATACAACCATTAAGGCATTTTGACAAAAACTTGGCAACAATGAATTTGAGATTCTTCTCCAACCTATTTAACTTATAAAATTTAAAAATTGATACTTCAAATGTTGGCATCTTAAAACAAGGACTAAATAATCTTAGTCTTTCATCTTAAAATCGACAACAGACACACATAACTGACAGTAGAAATTTGCAAAATCATGCATATTTACGATTTGGGTTCTAAAAATTATTTTTTTGGAATCAAGTCGTGTGTTACAGGTTCATAAGGTACGAACGCCCCCTTATGTTTACTGTAATTTCAATATAAATTCCTAGAGATGTGATTCTTTAAAACAACAAAAAAACGAATTCCTATTATCTCATTTACAACTTTTCTCAAACAATAAGTATGAAAACTTCATCTAAAAATGTACATGGAGAAAGAAAACTCAAATTTATGCTAATATGATAATTTCATCAAACTCATGGAAGCTTCAGTGCTTCATCCACTAAGACCTTCTGTCAATTAGTTTGCAACAACATTGTACAAAAAAACTTACATAAAATGAACTACAATTATTATAATTTATTCAAAAATTTTGTTAAGTCCCTATAACACTAGTGTATCCCCCTTATTGTTAGTATTGTGCCCATGTAGCCCACATATTTTTATTGGTATACCCCATAGAATGCCACTATTTTTATTGTTGTGCCCTTACATTATTAACTTTATGTAGGATATGATTATATTGTGAGCCCTTAGACCCCTATATATACAAAGGAGGTCTTGTCATTTGTATCATCCAAGAATTGTTCATTTATGTAATGTAAAGGTGTTTTCCCCCTCAAAGAGAATTTTTTTTGAAGTCGATTATCTAACTATTTGTGAATTACTTGCATAACATTTGGAATCAGAGCTTTGGATTCTAAGGCTTCGCTGCTTCAAAAGGGTCATCCTAGAATTTTAGCTATAACATTTTTCTACAAAGCTTCAAAAGATGAAATTTAAAGCACGTGTAGTTGAAATGTTGGTGAACCTCATGTACAAATTTGAGAACTTTTATTGCTATATTTTAGGAGATATGATATGATGAAGTTAGCATTTTTGCAGGCTTGAGAATTCCATCTCAAACAAGCATCCTTGGGAAAATTGTCATTTCTCTCTAAGCATCAAATTTAAATTTCATAAAAAATGATAGAAATAGGATGGACTATAGTTTTTTGGGGTATCATTTTTATGGTGTAAGGTCAAAAAAGTAAAGTGCGGCACTCCATACAAGTTTTCTCTACTAGACAACTCTATAATCAGGGCATCATGGGAAATTGGCCATAACTCTTTCTTGAAGAATCCAATCTAGATCAAACTTGTGGGGTTAGAAAGGGGACTCATTGGGATACCGCAGGATGGAATTCCAACCCTCGGAGATACAAAATTACAGAGATATAATCGATTCAGTATTAATCTCCTACAAAGCAAGAAAAATGTGTGTATTTTTTAGAATTTTCACAAGTTATGTTTGAAAAATTAATTTGAATTTATTAAAGGGAATAGTGAAGCATAAATATGATTAATCGATGTCCCAAACAAAGAAAATGAAAACACCTTGTAAGAAACCTGAAAGCTCTACTATGATGCATGAAGAAGAGAAAGAAATGCAATATGACATATCAAAATCATGAGACCAAGTGCAACAATTTCACTCTCACGTAAAGTAACATAAGCTAAGATGGATGGTTTTAAGAATGGCAGGGAAGATAATATAGATGGTATAAAAAGGGATGTGGTAGTTTTGAATGATGGTTTAAAATAATATATGGAATAAATGGTCAATGTCAAGATAGAGATGTTGAAGGAATATTTGGAAAAGTTGCTAAAAAAAAGGCATCCCAGTGGTGACAACGAAATCCATGAAAATCATGATGAAGAAGAAAGGAATATCAAGTACAATTTTAGAGACTCCGATGTGGGGTTTAAGAACCACCAAACTCCAAAGGTAGATATGAGGAAGTTTGTTGGAAAAGATTTGGTAACTTGGATACTACAGATGGAGCAATCTCTTGATCTACATGATGTGCAACCCTCACAAAAGGTATGTATTACATCTTTACATTTAGAACCCAATTAGTTTGTATAGTATAGATGCCTTTGTTCTCATAAACCACTTGTCACCTGGTCATTGTTTACAGAGTGTTGTTGCACAAAGTGTCTAGGAACCGCGACAACACTAAGAGTAAGGGTTGTCACTCTTAATCCTTAATCACTCCATTTAGAATCTCTCCTTGACAAGTCAAGTGGGGTAGTCCCTAAGGTAAATGGATGAGGATAGCCTATAAAACACAGGCTCTAGGAGATTTTAATGATGGAAAACTTTGTGAATCTAAAGCAAGTCTCGGTCAAATGAGATAGATATATTAAAATAAGACATGATCATAAGATAAAAATGACTACAAATGAGTGCCCTTAATTTGAATTAACCATAGACTAAATAATAACAAGTCATCTAGAGAAAACTTATAGATGTGGGAAAGCGACCATCATGAAAAATTAATGTAAATGCCCAAAACTGCAATATGCAAGAGATTCTAGATTTAAAATAATTTTCATTAATGACTCAGATATAGAAAAATTAACTTTCTCCTATAGCTAATATGATTTAAAACATTTATTGCACCGTGGCCATAGAGAAATCATGAAAATGCATTTAATCACTAAATAACACCAAGGAATTTTAAATTAGAATTTAAATTATTCCTTAGGCAATAAATTTAATGTGATAAATAAAGAAGTCGAACTGAATCAAAGGGTTAATATTTTCAGATTTTAATGGGCCATAGGCCACATTAAAATATTTAATGTAAAGGCGCAAATCACATTAATTTAATTCCTTCATTACTAAAGATTCTTTTTAGATTTTTAAAATTGTTAGAATTTTGAATTTTTAAAATTTTTAATATTTTAGAAATTTTAATTTTTATGATTTCTAATGTTTTTAAAAAAAAAATCGAAAATAAAAAGGAAAAGAAATAAAAAAATCATAAATGAAAAACAGTAAGTGCAAAAAAAAAAAAAAATCAGAATTAACAAGAAATCGAATCTCAAAATAGATAAAAAATAATTCTAACTCTAATCTCAACGCATATACATATAAAAAGAAAAAAAAAGAAATGAGAAACTAATGATACAACTTGAAGTTAAAATAAAACAAAAGAAAATTGAATATGCTAATAAATCAATCTTACCCGAACCTAACCCATATACATAAAATAAAACAAATCTAATGTTTCTGTTGTGCGTGGTTTAGGTTAGCTCAACAGCGGAGCAGAGCAGATGATGCAACTAGGGATGAGGGGCACCAGACTGGTTGGTTTGCTACATATGCAGGTCGATGGAGCTTGGGCAAGGAGAAAGGAAAAAAAACCATGGAGGGAGCCACGGGTATGGATGGGTGGAGCTCATGCGAATGAGTTTCTTGGAGATGAAGGAAGTTGTGGAAGGGATTTTCAAAGGGTTGTACAAAACGGGGAGAAAGAAACTTGAATGAGCTTAGGCAATGTTGCGGGCTTTGATGGAGATGGAAAAGGAAGACAACAGAGGGAGAACATGGAGGGCTTCAAAAAAAAAATTTAAAATTTTGTAGTGAAACGAAACCCCAACCAACAGATCGAAAAAAACTTAGAAAAATGGTAGCCAGAAAACCATAGAAATTCTGATTAAAATATGAAAATCTTCTACTTCATATTTATTAATAAAACCCTTAAAAAATTCTCCACATTTAAAAAAAATAAAACCCTAGACTGCAAAATATTTTGAATAATCTCTCTGCAAAATTATGCAAATAAAACCCTAGAGATCTAAATCTTACCCTCCAGGGCCTAGGTCTAGACTCTACACAGATTTTTTCCTCAGATATGTAGTTGCACAACAACAAGAAAACACCCAAACAATATATACAATGATAAAACTAAAACCCAGAAAAAACGAAGTTAGAAAACCAAAAAATATTTTACATATCTATGTACAAGAATGGCAGATCTATGAGATCTAAGGAGTGTGAGTCCAACTCCTCTCCTAGATCTGATAACTTAAGGCTCTCAACAGCTAGATTCATCAATTTCACTCATAAAAAAATAAATTTTTTAAATTTTAAACTAGGTGCTTAGCTCAAAACCCTTCATGCATCACGAAGAAAATCTTATGATAAGCCCAGGATTAAATCAGGCTAGGCTCTTCAAAAAACATGAATCGAGAGTTGGATGGTCCAACTGAAAACTTCTCCGAACACCCGATGATCTAAAAATCAAGACTTTCCTGCAAAACTCAATTCAGCCATCAAAATAGAGTGAGAAAACAATAATAATACTTAGATAAATAGAGGTACCTACTATTACATTTAGAATTTAGATTATTATTGAAATGCCCACGATTGAGCAAGAAACATGTACTCAATTCACTCTTCAGAATATACCATCAATTTCTAACAAAATTTATGCATGAAAAATGACACATTTTACAGTATTTCCATGAAAAGTAACATTGATGAAATTAATCCCAAAGTCTGTCTTTATTATCTGAAAAAATATGACATGAAAGTTTTTTGCTTAGCACACGAGTCAAAGGTCGGATCAATTGAATGACAAATGACTTCCTATTTAAAGATAAATCCTCCAACGTCTAGTTCGAGTGATCCTTGTCAAATAAATCTCAACATTGATTTGGATTAAAATTTCTTTTGATCTCATCCATCGAAATTTTAAATTCCTGAGGAAATTCGGTTTTTTCAATTAAATGCATTTTAATTAATTCAAAAATAAAATTTTTGAATTAATTTCCTCAAAATTTTGACTTTGACTTAACCCAATGGATCAAAGGCTTAAAATTTATCAAAATAATCAACTTACCATAGTCCCTAGACTTCTCAAAATTTAATTTTTAAGGACCGACGAATTTTGACTTTGGTGAATTTAAATTTACCTAGGACTTAGAAATAATTAAATTTTTGGATTAGGATTTTAGTTAATTTTTTGCGAGAAAATTTAATTAATTAACCTATGAGGGGAGAAATTATTTTTCCAACCCTCAAGACACTTTACATCATAATTTTCATATTTTTTACATCTCAAGGGGGAAACCCCATTTGTGATAGACCCTTACAGACTACCCATTTCTCCGACACAAATATAATCCAACAGACCAAGAAATTTGTAATAAAATAATATAACCAAATAGTTCGGATTATTCCCAAATCACTTTTACATAGACTTGATCTATAACAATGGGACTCGCATAATATTCCAGTGACAATAGACATTCCATATTTGGGATAAGGATGAAGGAAAACTCTGCCAACCACCTGAGAATGAATCAGTGAGACAAAAAACCTCCTGAAATGTAGATCCTCACCAGAAAAGTAGGTTTACCTAGGTAATTACATACATGACATGGATCTACTGAGATTATTTACATTATACACATGCAAAATGGGTTTACGTTATAACATCTTGGAACATGCTAATGATGATAACTGGACATCATGGACATACTGATCAGGCGTTATCCCCTTGAGAAAAAGAGGGGTGTACTGCTAATGGTCATTGACACAAGATGGTAAACATCTGGCTCTACTTGGGGACACATTGCTGCACCGTAGGAATGTGAGAATCCAGAATCTACATCCATGCAACACACAATATAACATAAGTAGCGTCCATCCAAAAATCATCATATAACATTAAGCATGGGAAAGATATAAGCTCTTCATTTACCAACTATTCTAATAACATGAAAAACACAAATCTAACTACAAAATGAAATACTGAAATAACATGGTATAAGGTTAGAAATACAATACAAAGATGCCCCATGGCATCAGATGTGTTCAATATAGTGCATATTGAGTATTTTCCTGCTTTCAGGAAAATCTGTTGGTTGTTTCTCATATGTGTCATGTCCAATTTTGTACACTGTTAGACTTTTTCCTATCCGAAAATCAACTTGCTCGCAGCCATCTGATGCATCAAATCACTTTATCATTCTCTTTCTCTTGGGTTTTTTCTTTACGGCAACCTGTATCACTGATGATGTGGAACATTCTACTTCAAAACTCTCAGATGAAGTATGTAGGATATGGATGACATGTGTTTCTTCATTTTGCATCTGCTCTGTCAAGAATGATGGAATAGTCTCACAGGTGTCATGAGTTATAACTTGATCTCTTATCACTAGTGGATCAAACTTGTAAGTATCAACTGGATTCTTATTAATTTCCATTTTATCTGGGTCACCTTCAATTAGCCACATTTCAATGGAACAAATGACCTCCTCATAATAATATGGATCTTGCTGTAGCAGATAAGGAGGCTTATGATCATTAACGTTTACTTCTTTCTTTCATCCTCTGACCGATGCTGAAATTTATGTACATGTATTGTTATGGAATCCATCTCGTTAGAGTGTTGAATCTTCATGGCACTGACTTCCTTGGCATGGTTTTCCTCCATGGTCAATAACTTATTCTGAAGACATATCTGACTAGCTTCCATTCTTTTATTACTTTTTCATTATCTGCTTTTATGGTCATTAAACAATTTTGCATATAGCTCATTTCTTTGTCATGATTAGCTTTCACGGTTTCCATTTCCTTATAATGTTTTTCTCTCATGAAAAGTAAATAGTTTTGCATGGAAGTCCTTTATTTCTCATGATGAGCCTCCATATTTTGAACACACTTTACTACTAAGGTGGCTACATGATCAGAGCATTTAATTTTCACAATTTCCATCTCCTTATCATGTTTTATAGCTGGGTGTATAAAGTTCTCATATCCTTGGCTTAATCAGCTATAATTTTTTCTTTATTAAGCTCCATATTTTTTACGAGTTGCATTTGACTGAACTAGATGTCTCTAACCAACTGCTTTAGTTCTTATATTAGATTCTTATCATTCTCCCTTTCATTGTCGACACTGATTTGATAACTTGTTCCCGCTTTTCCACTATCATGAATTTGTCTTGCAACAACACGAGTGGATGGAACATTCTGATATGGAGAATTGCCTTGAAATATTTCATTGATAGTTGGATCCTTTACAAGATCAGTTTCATCTTGTTGCATAATATTAGGGGCACAAGGCGAGCTACTTTGATCATCATATCTACCTTTAAAACAATTGATGATGTCTTGTAAAGAAGCAAAAGAATCTTTATGACAATTATGAAACCAATTCAAAGAATCACCCTCTAAAGAAAAGGAAATAGACTTATCTTGACATCTTCATGTTTATATTGGGAAGAAGTACGATATCTGATTATTGTATGAGTAACCCTTGATAGATCCTTTCTAGCAGTGGCTAAATCACAACGCGAGAACAAAGGTAATTTCTAAATGGCCTCTTCTACCATATCATGGAGAAAGTTATTAAAATGACACGGGGTTAACAAGTCATCCATGATGACTTGGACCAAATGAATGCTAGGGAGAGAGACCCCTGCTCAAGAAAATCAAGGGATCCATAAGAAGCAAGCTTCTAGTATAAATTCTTGTAAGAAATGAAAGAAGTGGAGTCGCCACTTGAACATGAATCTAGCTCTAGGATCCAAAAGGAAAAAACAACTGGATATAAGGGAGGGCTTCTTGTTTGAGAAATAATGGATGAATAAGTGGAGTTTCCACCCAAACAAGAAACAGACCAAAATGTCTAGGTGCTAAAAGTGTAGATGAAACAATTAATGAGATGATGAAAGGTAAGGCGATCAAAAGATCAAATGATGCCAGGAAATGTTGTGTTGGTGGGATAACAAATGATGAAGGACTAGATGATTAAAATGATGTCGAAGAAACCAAGGAATGAAAAACTTTATCCTCAGCAAAGGTGCCAAAAAATGTTGGCGTTGCCAGCCCAAATGGAAAGATGAGAAATGAGAAGAATGATGACGAAATGTCTAGAATAAAATATCCTCGGAAACTGTGCCAAAAAATGTTGTCGCACCAAGTGTCTAGGCACCACAACAACCCTCAGAGTAAGGGTTGTCACTCTTAATCCTTACTCACTCCGTTTCGACTCTCTCCTATATAGGTCAAGGGGGGTAGTCCCTAAGGTAAATGGATGAGGATATCCTGTGAAACACAGGCTCTAGGAGATTTTAATGATTGACAACTTGATGAATCTAAAGTGAGTCTTGGTCATATCAGATAGATAGATTAAAATAAGACACGATCATAAGATAAAAATGACTACAGATGAGTGCCCTTAATTTGAATTAACCATAGAGTTAATAATAACAAGTCATCCAGAGAAAAATTATAGATGTGGAAAAGCGACGATCATGAACAATTAATGTAAATGCCCAAAACTGTAATATGCAAGAGATTCTAGATTTAAAATAATTTTCATTAATGACTCAGATCTAGAAAAACTATTTTCTCCTAAAGCCAATATGATTTAAAACATTTATCACACCTTGACGATAGATAAATCATGAAAATTCATTTAATCACTAAATAACACCAAGGAATTTTAAATTATTCTTTAGGCAATAGCTTCAATGTGATAAATAAAGAAGTCGAATTGAATCAAAGGGTTAAAATTTTAAGATTTTAATGGGCCATAGGCCATGTTAAAATCTTTAATGTAAAAGTTCAAATCCCTTTAATTTAATTCCTTCATTTCTAGAGAATTTTTTTAGATTTTTTAAAATTGTTAGAATTTTGAATTTTTTTAATTTTTAATTTTTTAGAATTTTTAATTTTTATGATTTTTAATGTTAAAAAAAAAAATAAAAACCAAAATCAAATAGAAAATAACAAGGAAATGGGAAATCAAAATAAAAAATAAAAAATTCAGAAATAAAAACAAAAAATAAGTGAAATAAAAATAAAATAAAAAATTAGAAATCATAATTAATAAGAAATCAAATCTAACCAAAAAAAATAAAAATAAAATCTAACCCTAATCTCTATGCATATACATATAAAAAAACAAAAATAAATGAGAAACTAATGATGCAACTGGAAATAAAAATAAAACAAAAGAAAATCAAATATGCTAATAAATCAATCTAAACCCCAAACCTAACCCATATACATAAGATAAAAAAATTAAATGTTTATGTTGTGCGTGGTGTAGATCAGCCCGACGGTGGAGCAGAGGAGACGCATCAAGTGGAGATGATGGTCAACGGACTGGTTGGTTTGCTGCATATGCAGGTCGATGGAGCGTGGGTGATGAGAATGACAAAAAAAATGATGGAGGGAGCCGCAGGTATGGATGGATGGAGCTCACGTGAATGAGTTTGTTGCAGATGAAGGCACTTGTGGAAGGGTTTTTCAAATGGCTACGGACAACGAGGTGAAAGAAACTTGAATGAGCTTAGGAAACACAATAGGGATTGATGTAGATGGAAAACTAAGACAACGGAGGGAGAACAAAGATGACTTCTTCTAAAAAAATTTGAAATTTTGCAGCAAAAGGAAAGCCCAACCAACAGATCGCAAAAAAAATAGACAAATGGTAGCCAGAAAACCCTAGAAATTCTGATTCAAATGTTAAAATCTTCTACTTTAGATTTATTAATGAAATCCTTAAAAAAAATCTCCATATTAAAAAAAAAAACAAAACCCTGGACTGCAAAATCTTCTTAATAATCTCCCTAAAAAATTATGTAAATAAAACCCGAGAGATCCAGATCTTAACCTCTAGGGCCTATATCTAGACTCTACATAGATTTTTTCCTCAGATCTATAGTTGCATGGAAATAAGAAAACACCCAAATGATATATACAATGATAAAACTAAAACCCAGAAAAACCTAAGTCACAAAACAAAAAAATAATTTACAGATCTATGTACAAGAATCGAAGATCTATTAGATCTAGTGCGTCTGAGTCCAACTTTGTTGCTAGATCTGATAATCTAAGGCTCTCGATAGCCAGATTCACAATTCACTCATAAAAATTTAAATTTTTTAAATTTTAAAGGAGGTGATTATCTCAAAAGCCTTCATGCATCACCAAGAAAAATCTTATGATAAGCTCGGGATTAATTCAAGTTGTGCTCTTTAGAAAACATGAATCAGGAGTTGGTTGGTCCAACTGAAAAGTTCCCCGAATTCCCGATGATCTAAAAATCAATACTTTCCTGCAAAATTCAATTCAGCCATCAAAATAGAGCGAGAAAACAATAATAAAACTGCGACAAATATAGATGCATGTTATTACATTTAGAATTAAGATTATTATTCAAACCCCAGTGACTTAGATAGATACATGTACTCAAATCACTATTCAGTAGCTATCATCAATGGCTAAAAAAAATTATTCATGAAAAACGACACATCTTACAGTATTTCTGTGAAGAGTAACATGGACGAAAATTAACCCCAAAGTCTTTCTCTATCATCCGAAAAAATATTACACGAGAGATTTTCGCTTAGCAGATGACTCAAAGGTCGGATCAATTGACTGACAAATGAATTCCTATTTAAAGATAAATCCTCCAATGGCTAGCTCGAGTCATCCTTGTCAAAGAAATCTTGACTGTTGATGAGGATCAAAGTTTCTTTTAATCTCACCTGTCAAAATTTTAAATTCTTGAGGAAATTCGATTTTTTCAATTAAATGCATTTTAATTAATTCAAAAATTAAATTTTTGAATTAATTGCCTCAAAATTTTGACTTTGAATTAACCCTAGGGATCAAAGTCTTAAAATTTATCAAAACAATCAATTTACCTTAGTCCCTGGACTTCTTAAAATTTAATTTTTAAAGACTGACGAAATTTTCCTTTGGAGAATTGAAATTTACCTAGGACCTAGAATTAATTAAATTTCTAGCTTAGGATCTTAATTATTTTTTGGCGACAAAATTTAATTAATCAGCCTATGAGGGGATAAATTATTTTTCCAACCCCCAAGACACTTTACATAATAATTTTCATACTTTTTACATCTCAAAGAGGAAAACCCATTTGTGATAGACCCTCACATACTATCCATTTCTGCGACACAAATATAATCTAGCAGAGCAAGCAATTTGTTTAACATAACCTAACAAATAGTTAGGATTATTCCCAAATCACTTATACGTAGACTTGATCTATGACACTAGGATTCGCCTAAGATTCCAATGAAAAAAGACATTCTGGCTTTGGGTTAAGGTTGAAGGAAAACTTTGGCGACCCTCCAAGAATGGATCGGTGAGGCAAAAAACCTCCTGAAATGTAGATCATCACCAAAAAAGTAGTTTTACCTACGTAATTACATACATGACACAGGTCTCCTTAGATTATTTACATTATACACATGCAGAATGGGTTTACATTATAACATCTTGGAACAGGCTGATGATGATAACTAGATGGCACGGACACATTGAACAGGTGCTATCGGTTTTGGAAAAGAGGGGGTGTACTCCTATGGGTCATTGACACGTAGTGGTCAACACGGAGGAAATTCTAACACATTATGAATAAACAAAGAGAAATACCTTCTTTAGGCAATTGATAAATCTAAAACAAAAGAGTTCAATGGTGGAGCATATTGAAGACTTCCAAAAATTGAATATTAGGGTAATCTATATTCTAGAGGAGCATAAGATTGATGTCTTCATAGGGACTTTAAAATATAAAATCCAACATGAGGTTCGCCTTTGGGAACCTGATTCACTGGAGAAGGCATTCAGGGTTACAAGAAAAGTTGAAATCAAAATCATGGCAACAAGGAAGTCCACCATTGACATCTATAATATGGAAGTGTTGTTGCTCCTAGTCTTACACAATCTACAAGGTTGACACCACAACAATTGGAGGAAAAAAGAGAAAAATGGCTTTGTTACGGTTGTGATAGAAAATACACTAAAGGTCATAAATATGCTGAGAAGATATTATTCTACATATATTGTGAAGAGGAGGAATAAAAGGAATAAGAAACATCAAAAGAGGAGGATATACAATAGGAACAAACCCTAGATAAAGAAGAAATGAAACTGACCATATATTGTAATGCATGGGTAGGAATTACCACTCCTAAAACTCTCAAGATAAAATGATATATAAAGAAGAAAAAGGTAATAATTCTGATTGATTTGGGTTGTAGCCACAATTTTTTCATTGTAAGATAGCTAAGGAATTGAATTTCTTCCTATATCCAACACGAAAGTTTGAAGTTATGGTTGCAAATGGAGGAACAATAAATTCCTTTGGAAAGTGCCATAATATCAAGCTAACCGAGGGGGAATATGTCTTGAATAGTCCAATACTTTCCATTCCAATGGGTGGTGCTGGTGTTGTACTAGGAGTCCAGTGGTTACAATCTTTGGGGACGATAGCTTTCAATTTTCAAGAAATTTTCTTGAAATGTTTTTGGGAAGTGAAGGAAGTTGAATTAAGGGGTATCACATGTAAACAAGGAAAGATAACCAGCACTAATGGCATGACAAACCTTCTGAAGAAATAAAAATGGGGTGTAATCTCATAATTATTCTCACTAGGGGTTCAAACATCGAAATCATCTATTTATCCAAATCTCCAAAAAGTCTTGGACAATAGTTTCAAGGTGTTTTAGACTCCCAAAGGCCTCCTACCTATTTGTGATCAGGATCATGTGATTAACTTGTTTCCAGGAAGCGTTCCTCGAAACATCAGACCTTACAGATATCCCTATACCCAAATGAGTGAAATTGAATGTATGGTTGCATAAATGCTAAAGGCTGGTATAATTCAGCCTAGTCAAAGTTCTTTCTCTACTCCAGTAGTATTGGTCCACAAGAAGGATGGATCATGGAATATACATCTAGATCATAGGGACATCAACAAGCTCAATATTAAAGATAAATCTCCCATTCTTGTCATTGATAAATTGTTGGATGAATTACATGGAGAAATTTACTTCACCAAGTTCGATCTTCATTCAGGATACCATCAAATTAGAATGAAGACCGAAGACATTCCAAAAACAACATTTAGAACTCATGAGATTCATTATAAAATTTTGGTCATGCCTTTCTGCCTTATTAATGCACCTTCCACATTTCAAAGTTTAATGAATTCCATTTTCAAACCATTCCTTAGAAAATTTTTGTTACTATTTTTTGATGATATACTAATCTACAACAAGTCTTCGAAGGATTATGTTCAACATGTTGAGAGGGTGTTCAAACTATTGGCAAAGAAACAATTATATAAAAAAACCTCCAAATGTTTCTTTGGAGTACATGAGGTGGAATATTTTGGTAATATTGTATCTCATGAGGGTGTTAATGTAGACCCTAACAAAATTACAACCATTAAGGAATGGAAAATCCCCACAACAATAAAGCATCTTCAAGTATTTCTCGAGTTAACAAGGTATTATCACAAGTTTGTTAAAACTTCTGGGAGAATATTGGCACATCTAACATCATTACTAAAGAAAGATGTATTTTCTTGGACTCCAGAAGCAACGAAGGCCTTTGAACATATTAAAGAGGCAATGTGCGAAGCATCGGTCTTAGCTATGTCGGGCTTCACAAAACTTTTATTGTGGAATGTGATGCTTCAGGAAATGGAATTGGTGTTGTTTTTATCAAAGAAGGAAGACACACTTGTTTTGAAAGTTATCCAATCAATGGAAAGTATTTACATAAAATATTTATGAGAAAGAAATGTTGGAAATACTACATGCACTAAATAAATGGTGACCTTACTTAATGGGAATAGACTTCAAGGTAAATGCATATCATGATAGTCTTAAATAGATTTTGGAACAAAGATCATATTCAAAACAACAGCAAAAATGGGTGACAAAGATGTTGGGTTATGACTTTGAAATCATCTACAAAAAAAGGAAGAAAAATGTTGTTGCAGATCCACTCTCAAGAAAGGATGAGGATGTAGAAGCATTTCTTTGTGTCATTTCTATTATCCAACTTGAGTGGGTAACTAAAGCAAGGGATGAATGGAATAATGATGAAGAGGTATGGTCACTCGTTCAAAAGTTGCAACAAGATCGAAGTACATCTGATACATTTAGCTGGACAAATGATTCATTATGGAAAAAAGAATGCTTATGTCTTTGTAAGAATTCCCAACTGAAACAAAATATTCTTTTGGAATTGCACACCTCTCCCTTAGGAGGGAACTTGGGATTTTAAAAACTTACCATAGGCTGAAGAAGGAATTTTTTTGGGATGGCCTTAAATTTTATATTCAGAAATTTGTGGCAAAATGTTTGCTTTGATAGAAAAATAAAGTTGAGATGATTAAGACCTTAGGTCCGCTACAACCTTTACCATTCCAAGTCGGCATTGGGAAGCAGTATCAATGGATTTTATCACAGGTTTACCCAAGTTTGAATGAAAAGGTGTCATCATGGTGGTAGTTGATAGACATACCAAGTATGTACAATTTTGTGCATTATCTCATCCTTTTCAATCCAACACAATTGCAACTTTATTTATGGACACAATTCAAAAGCTTCATGGAAATCCGAATATTATAGTAAGTGACAAAGATCCCATTTTGATTGGAAATTTTTGGAGAAAATTATTTTCTTGTCTTGGTAATCAATTAGCTCATAGCTCATCTTAGCATCCTCAATCTGATGGGAAAACTTGGATAGTGAACAAATATTTGGAAGGATGTCTTCATTTCTTTGTATCTGAAAAACAAACACAATGGGTCCAGTGGTTACCTATTGTACATCACTGTGGTGCAGAATCAAATGAAACAACAGGAATATCAACATCACAGTGAAAATAAGTTTTGATGTAGGTGGCTCGATATTTCTTGAGGCGTTTGTTTTGAATTTTGATTTTTGCGGAAAGAAAAGAAAATACAGGTGGCAGGGACAACTGTTGAAGTTGTGGTGTTGACATTTGAGGAAGGAAACATGAACTAAGAGTGAACGTGCGGTTGCGAAAAGACGGAGGACAAGAGAAACAACAACCAAACATGGGAAAATAGAAAGTAGTTGAGGGCAGTGTCAACTGAGTATGAGATGAAGGGAAGTGGCAGTGGGAGTGCAGAGTAAAGAATAAAAGGTAGAAGTTATCACAAGGAAGAGGTTGGTTATGAATCAGTCAAGTGAGGACAAGATCAGGAGAGCCTTCCTTGGTTGTGGAAAGGCATGCCTCATCCTCTATTCTGGTTATGATTTATTTTGATGGTTACGCTCTTTATGTATTTTATGATCGGGCTTTGGGACTTTTGTACCCTATTATGTATTCTCTTATATTCAAGCTAATGAAAGAAGAAGTTTTCGTTCTATAAATAAAATTTGTTGTGTTCCAAAACAAAGAAGAATTGGAAATATGGCAACCCCGCTTAGAGGACCAAATTATGCACCCTTCCTTGAATTAAATCCTGAGATATGGGTGTAGCTAGGTGAACAACTTTGGTCCATATCCACTATGTTGTTTCAAAACAGTGCAAAACTGAAGGAAAAAATCGTCAATTAAAAGATGGCAATGAATAATAAATAAGAAACCAAATAAATTTTTAGGTTACAGAGCTAAGGGAAAGGGAAGTGGAAGAACCCTGCCATGAGTAAATCAAAATAAATATCATAATGTGAATTTAGTTAAAAAAAATCTAATGGAATTATTAGTGAGGTACCCTTACCCAGAAGAAGGGATATGTTGGGTGTTGTTGTAGCAGTTGCAACACCCTCCATAATTTTGGCATGCATCCAATTTGGTATCTTCCCTTGGATTTTTACTTGATGTTTGCAAGCACTCGAGCTGGCCCCGTGAGCTTGTGTTGAGTGTTTTGCACCCTCCTACTTGACCATTAAACAAACATATTTTGAATGTTGGTCACAATGTCACGCTTGCAACCATGTTCTAGTCATGCACAAGTTCTCACTTTGTGTGTATAAGTTGTATTCACTATGTAAGCATCCGTCACACACACACAAAGTTATAAGCACTCTCATGCAAGCTTCATTGCGGTCATTCAATGATCTATCACAAGCATCATGCTTGTCCCTTGCACTGTCATTTAGTCATGTTAAGTATATGTTGTCTTGATGGTTTGAGTCATTTGTCATCAAGTCATGTTGAGTGGGTGTTTGCAAGGTTGCATATGCACAAATTCACTTGCTCACACACTTAGTCATTTTTCTGAAGTTCTAATGACTGGATCACCCTCTAACAACCGAAACTCCACCCTAGAATCGACTCGACCGAATGTCAACTTGAACAGTGTAAAAGTGTCCAACAAGCCATTTCAATATCCACTGCCTGCAAGCATAGAGACCAACCCTCCTTCTAGTCAATTAGAGAGTTTGACTGGGTAGTGACCCCGAGACTTGCTCCCGTAAATACATATGAAAAAGTTATAGACCTTTCCCACTCTGCTGACTGAGGAAACTATGCAAACAGGCCAGACAGGCACCTAGTGTCCATCCCTATCTCCCTAAAAATACTGTGCAATTCAGAAGCCTGATAACAGGCTAATACGCTTTCACACATGTATTGTAACTGTTTGTAAGACTAATCTTGAACACTTGTAATGCATGTTGCTTTAACGTCTGTTAAACAATTGAACTTTTGTCGGTTTCTCTAATATATATATGTTGATCAAAATGTGTTGTATAAGTTGTTAATGTTGTCCTAACCATGTGGGTTGCCCCACCAGACATCAGACATAACCTTTCCCATAAACTTGTTATAAAGACCCTCACACTTTTGTGGACTACCCCACTGGGTCTTGTAGGTGCTATCTCCTCTTATGTGTTGAGACTACCACATCTGTGTGGATTGCTCCTCTGGAAGCTGTGCATGTCTTGTTGTGTCGTGTGTCTTTGACAAAGTTGGGATTCCTTCCCTTTCAACTAGATACTCACCTCCACCCTTTCCCTCTGTGGAGAAAGATCCTTGACACAAGTAACACTAGCAATCACCAAGCACACGAACCTCGAAGGCAAAGCAGAAAAATCTCATTTGCTCACAAATCAGAGCTAAGGCAAACATTTAGGATAATGGCAATCAGGCCATCATACTAGATAGGACTCCTACACCAAACAATGTGAGGTCTAGTTGGGACTTCATACCGGGGAGATCCCTTAAATTTTGACAGGTCCATCACTATCAACATTTATGGTGCTAAAAGGAGGGTCGCCAGTTGTTTATGGCTAAATGTCCTCTCACCCCCACTCATCAATCATTTGGTAAAAGTAGTAACTCACACTCCCTCTCACCTACGGGCTACTCGGAGGTTGGTTACTCCCCACCTCCTAGGCCTGTACAAGAAATTTAGTATCAAAACATTCTCTTCATCCATCCCATCACTCGTTAGTTCACAAAAGCAGTCGAACCGATCCCAGGATTACAACGTCTTCCATACACATCAGGAAAGCCAAAAACCACTCCTAGAGGGGTCTTTGTATTAACAGTGAAAGAAGCAGTTCTTGCCACACTTGAAGGTCTAGTAGAATCTATTCAAAATTGAGAGGAACCTGTGGTCTTCCCATACGAAGAAAGAGACACCCTCGTGATATTGGCTCAGACTTTAGTACAAGATGCAGAGGGGAAGGCAGCAGAGGAGGTGGAGGTGGAGACAAATCAATAGAATTTGAGTGGAACCACTAGATTCTGAAGAAGAGGAGCAGGACGACGAAGAAGAAGACATGGCTGACCAAAATCTGGAATGTTTGACTTAGGGACCATTGGCTCTCTCGGTAGATTTGCACGAGATGCTGAAGCAATTCGACAGAATGATCACAAAGTTTGACCTTGACCACACAGCGAAGGCAATAGATCACTTGGACAACTTCTACCTACAGTTGCAGACCACTGAGTTATGGTATGATGAAGTTGCATGTTGAGTGTTCCCATGTACCTTGGATGGCTGCGTAGTAGCACGATATCACAACCTTCCTATCAATTCCATCCATAATTGGGGTACGTTCAAACGTATATTTCTGGAAAAGTTTTCTGATGAAAAGAGCCCAGCCATGTTACTCAAAGAATTGGGAAGCTTGAAGATGGAGGGGAAAGGAAAAGTAAAAAAGATTTCAATCAGAGGTTTCTATGCATATTGAATAAGTTTGCAGCAGATGCAAAACCTCATGACTACGTCACTATCAATTTCTACACATCCGCACTACCGACCATCATTGCGCAGTTTGTCAAACGAGCTACAAAACCAACACTATTAGAAAACTGTGAAGAGGCAATCATTGCTGAAAAGGACCTCTGTGCGATTGGAGTCATCAAGGATGATGAACCAACAAAGGAGTCCATACATGTTATCACTAAGCCCCAGGCTACGGTGAGAAAGGGTAGGGACAAGGAAACAAGTGATATTGACACCCTTACTTGTCTTGTCAAAAATTTTACAACAGAAGTTCCTGAGTTCAAACAATGAATAATCGACACATCTTCAAGTAGCTGACCACCTAGACAAAGACAAGGAAGCATGTCATCAGGGAGCATTCACTTCCCAACCAAAACTGCGTAGAGCTCAGTGTTCTAGCTCAAATAGTGCGTGAACAATAAATTTTGTTCATTTCATGGAGATCATCACTCGAAAGGGTCTTGTTTAGATGTGAAGTGGGTTGCAGGCTCAATATGAAACCACACCCTTGACGTAGCAAGCAGTGTGCAGCGACAAAAGGGAGACACTGATTGTGAAGAAGATGTTGCACCTGACAATGCATCAAGCACTAGGCATGTGGTGAACATGTACTAATGCTTGTAGGAAGCGCAAAAGAGAAACATCGAGAATCCACCCTGAAAGGAAAATGCTCATTATCATATCATAATTAAGGGATCATTGCACTTGGGAAAGTGAAACAAAAGCTCAAACTGCTGAGGAAGGTTGATCGACCAGCCATCCAAAAGTAGAAAACACAAAGAAAGCCTAGGAAAATAGTGGTGGACAAGAGTACGTCCATGAGCAACAAACTGCAAAACACTCCGTCGGACAACCTAAACACCAGTATTACCCTGGACGTCTCAGTGAGTCTACCCATTCTAGATTATGACATTGTGCAAGACATGAAGAAAAATTGCACAAACATCAGTTTATTCGAGTTGGCTAAGAGTTGAGAGTCAGTAGGACATCTTGCTGCATGCACTAGGGTAGTCATCAACATACAATGCAACCTCTACCAGTAAGGGAGAAATCACACCTCTCACATCACCTTCAACTTTCCTAAACACACCCCATATTGAAGAAGAAAACTTTGCTTTCCCTCCATTCCTACTTTCATTTGAGATCGTTAACTGTAATGTTCACAATTGTTTGTTTTATTGTACTGTGTTAGCCAACGTCATGCCACTCTCCATTGCCAAAAATATCAATGTGCAATGGAGCAAGACATACACGCAGATCATCCAACTTGATCGGAGATCCATACCAAACATTGGTGAACATCAAGATGTGATCATTGAACTATCTCATGACGGCTGAGTTCACCAGTGTATAAACACTATTGGTGTGGACATACCGCAAGTATATGTCTTATTACTCAGCAAAAACTTGTCCAACAAGATGAATGGACACCTTGCTACAGATTGGTTGCACATGTGGCTTCCATCCAAGGAGAAACAAAATCAAATCAGGGTGTTATCCGAGAGATACATGAGGCACAATGCCACTCCCATCAATGGTGATAATGAATCTTTCACCTTCGTAGAGCTCATGTTCGGAAACGGCCTCTTGGAAACAATGCTAGGGTATTATCCCACATGACCAGCTCCAACCCCACCAGACACATAGTTGGGTCTCCTTCCTTGCCCAACTAATGGAAATGAAACCTGTACAGTGCATTGTAACAATAGTAGCAGTAGTAGTCACAGTATCAATAGCAGTAGCAATAGTACAGGAACGTCAAACGGTCCATGTAGAGATGAGCTATGGAGCATGTATTTTAAAAGATCAAAGACACATGATGGCTTTGGAGTCGGGTGTGTCTTGATTGGCCCAAAGCATAGGAAACACTTGATGTAACAACCTCCGGTGTAAATGTGCATATAAAATAAACATAATAGGAACAGAAATACAATAAACATATCATCCATCAAAATCCATATATACATCAGTACATTTGCACATGAAAATCAAGGGAATGATTTTTTTCCTTAACAAATACAATGAACCAACTGGATAGGGGACTACCACATTCCACCCAACCATAGATTGGCTGAGCCAAGTCTCTCTTCAGCTAATCACCCCCATGCCATATTCCAGGCATGAATGTGGGATCTCATAGAACACATTAATCAAAACTCATCCAGAGCTTCCAAAGGCCACCCACCTCAACCCATCAAACAGTGATTCCACCTCATGGTCGGATATCACCAAAATCCATCATCAAATTGGTCTCCATCCAAGCCTTCCAAGGCTTCTAGAGCATTTGTCCAACCAAGGCTTCCAAAAATAGTAACTCAACCCACAACTTATACAGGGCACCCAAAGTGTTTGTCCAACAAGGCCTTTGAGGACTAGTAACTCAACCCACGAAGGGATTCTAGAGCGTTTGTCCAACCAGGGCTTCCAAGACTAGTAACTCAACCCAAGTTGTTACAAGGCTTCCAAAGCATTTTTTCAACCAGTGCTTCTAGGACTAATAACTCAACCCAAGCTAAGGAAACATGAGAACCAACAAAAGCAAAGCAATGAAAGTAAACCCACAATCACCATGGCTATCTAGGAAATGACAAGGCTAGGCAACCCATTGTCAATCTTGGCCATCGTCCATGCCAATGACAGATCATAACCAAGAAACCACATGCATGTGCCATGCATGCCATAACGAGTGAAGAATTCACACATGCAACTCGGTACCTGCAAGCAATCTGATGTAGATGTTGATGTCGATGCCCTCTTATGCTTTCCTACTGTTATGAAACCAGCTCAAGAAAAGATAGAAAAGATAGATCAACGCCTTAGAATTCAGCCTCTTCGAGGGGGCAACCTCCTTTACATTACATAAATGAACAATTCTTGGATGATACAAATGACAAAACCTCCTTTCTATATATAGGAGTCTAAGGAGTCACAATATAATCCAGCCGACCTAACAATAATAATATAAAGCCACAAAAATAACAATAGAGGGATTCTATGGGGCACAGTAATAACAATATGGGGGCAATAGGGGCACAAAATATTAATAAGGGGTATAACTACAATAGTAATGGGGTAATCACTAGTATTATAGGGACCCAACATGCCCCTGTCCTTCAAAAAAGTGTTGTCCTCAACGCTTGAGTAGTTATGGATACTTCTGCATAAAATTCTCATCCTCCCATGTGGAATCTTCAGCGGATAAGTTCTTCCACTTGATAAGATACTCTGAAATTGATCGATTTCGTAGCTGTCGAGTTCTTGTTTCTGTGACTGCTTCCGGTTCCAATATAATTTTTCCTTCCTCGTCAAGTTCTGGCAAAATTGTTTGAACTGGGAGCTTGTTGCCTATAACCTTCTTTAAACATGAAACATGGAAAACTGGGTGCAATCGAGAAGCTGCAGGAAGCTCCAATTTGTATGCCATAGTACCAATCTTTTGCAACACCTTGTACGGACCATAATACTTTGGTGATAATTTATTATCCTTCTTAGCTTGCTTGAGGGACATTTGCTTATATGGTTGTAGACGTAGGAATACCCAATCACCTACATCAAAACTTCTTTCACTGCGATGTTGATCTGCCTGTTGTTTCATTCTATTCTGTGCCAACATGAGGTTATCCTTTAAGAGTTGGAGGACTTGTTGTTGATGTTCGATGTGATGTTCCACTGCCTGAACCTTAGAATTTTCTCTTAAATATGATGTGATGGATGGTGGTTGATACCCATAAAGTGCCATAAATGGGGTCATTTTTGTTGTTGTATGGAAGGAAGTGTTATACCACCATTCAGCCAAAGGCAACCATTTGACCCATTGTGTCTGTTTATCAGATACAAAGCAATGAAGATATCCTTCCAAACATTTGTTTACTATCTCAGTTTGCCCATCAGATTGAGGATGATAAGATGAGCTATGAGCTAACTGAGTACCAAGACAAGAAAATAATTTTGTCCAAAAATTTCCAGTGAAAATGGGATCTCTGTCACTTACAATAATCTTTGGGTTTCCATGTAGCTTTTGAATTGTTTCCATAAATGCAGTAGAAACTGTACTAGCTTTAAATGGATGTGATAATGCACAAAAGTGTGCATACTTGGTAAGTCTGTCAACTACCACCATGATGACACTCTTTCCCTCAGACTTTGGTAAACCTGTGATAAAATCCATTGAAACCTCCTCCCAACGTTGGCTTGGAATGGATAAAGGTTGTAATAGACCTGGTGTCTTAATTGTTTCAACTTTATTTTGTTGGCAAACCAAACATTCCGCCACAAACTTTTGAATATCTGATTTAAGGCCATCCCAAAAAAATTCCTTCTTAACCCTGTGGTAAGTTTTTAAAAATCCTGAGTGCCCTCCTAAGGGAGAAGTGTGCAATTCCATAAGAATATTTTGTTTTAGCTGGGAATTCTTACAGAGGTATAAGCGATCTTTGTACCATAACGAATCATTTTGCCAGCTAAATGTATCAGACATATTGGAATCTTGTTGTAACTTTCGAATAAGTGCCCACACTTCTTCGTCATTCTTCCATTCCTCCCTTGCTTCGTTTATCCAATCTGGTTGGATAATAGAAATGGCGCACAACAATGCTTCCACATCCTCATCCTTTCTTGAGAGTGCATCTGCCACCACATTTTGCTTCCCTTTTTTGTAGATGATTTCAAAGTCATAACCCAACATCTTTGTGACCCACTTTTGTTGCTCTTCAGAGGATAATCTTTGTTCTAAAAAGTATTTAAGGCTATCATGATCCGTTTTTACCTTGAAGTGTCTTCCCATTAGGTAGGGTCGCCATTTCTTAAGTGCATGGAGTATTGCCAACATTTCCTTCTCATAAATAGCTTTGTGTAAAAACTTTCCCTTGATTGGATGACTTTCAAAAGCAATGGGTCTTTCATCTTGCATTAAAACAGCACCAATTCCATTTCCTGAAGCATCACATTCCACAATAAAGGTTTTTGTGAAGTCCGGTGTAGCTAAGACGGTGCTTGGCACATTGCCTCTTTAAGATGTTCGAATGCCTTTGTTGCTTCTGGAGTCCATGAAAATGCATCTTTCTTCAATAATGTTGTTAGAGGTGCTGCTATTCTCCCATAATTCTTAACAAACTTGCGATAATACCCTGTCAACCCGAGAAATCCTCGCAGATGCTTTATGGATGTGGGAATTTTCCATTCCTTAATGGCTTTAATTTTGCTAGGGTCTACCTTAACTCCTTCATGAGATACAATATGACCCAGATATTCCACCTCTTGTACTCCAAAGAAACATTTGGATCTTTTTGCATATAATTGTTTCTCCTCCAATAGTTGTAACACCCTGTCAACATGTTCAACATGATCCTTCCAAGACTTGTTGTAGATTAGTATATCATCAAAAAATACTAACACAAATTTTCTAAGGAATGGTTTGAAAATTGAATTCATCAAACCTTGAAATGTTGAAGGTGCATTGGTAAGGCCAAAAGGCATGACCAAAAATTCATAATGACCCTCATGAGTTCTAAATGCTGTTTTTGGAATGTCTTCAATCTTCATTCTGATTTGATGATATCCCGAACGAAGATCCAACTTGGTGAAGTAAATTGATCCATGCAATTCATCCAGTAATTCATCAATGACAGGAATGGGAAACTTATCTTTAATAGTGAGCTTGTTGAGCTCCCTATAATCTGGACACATGCGCCATGATCCATCCTTCTTGTGCACCAATACTACTGGAGCAGAGAAAGAACTTTGACTTGGTTGAATTATACCAGCCTCTAGCATTTCTGCAACCATACGTTCAATTTCACTCTTTTGGGCATAGGGATATCTGTACGGCCTGATGTTTGGAGGAACACTTCCTGGAATCAGATGAATAGCATGATCATGATCACGAATAGGTGGGAGACCTTTGGGAGTCTCAAATACCTTGGAATGATTGTCCAAGACTTTTTGGAGATCTGGAGAAATAGATGATTCTACTGTGGACACATCTAGCGAACATAATTGTGCAATTACACCTCTTTGTTCCTTTTTTAGAAGCTTTGTCATACCGTTAGAGCTGATTATCTTTCCCAGTTTCCCTGCAATACCCCTTAATTCAACTTCCTTTCCTTCCACAGAAAATTTCATGAAAAGTTCTTGAAAATTAAAAGCTATTGTACCCAAGGATTGTAGCCATTGGACTCCTAGTACAACATCAGCACCTCCCATTGGAATGGAAAGCATTGGGCTAGTCAATACATATTCTCCCATGGATAGCTTGATATTATGGCACTTTCCCGAGCAATTTATTGTTCCTCCATTTGCAACCATCACTTGACACTCTGGTGCTGGATATAAGAAGCAATTCAATTCTCTTGCTACCTTACAATGAATAAAATTGTGGGTACTTCCTGAATCAATCAACACTATTACCTTTTTCTTCTTGATTTGTCCTTCTATCTTGATGGTTTGAGGAGTGGTAATTCCCGCCAATGCATTACAATATATGGTCGGATTCATTTCTTCCTTATCTAGGCTTTGTTTATGGAGTATATCCTCTTCTTTTGACCTTTCTTGCTCCTTTTCTTCTTCCTCTTCACAATCTATGTAGAATAATTTCTTCTCAGCACACTTATGACCTTTAGTGTATTTGCTATCACAACTGTAACAAAGCCCTTTTGCTCTTTTTTCTTCCAATTGTTGTGGTGTCAACCTTATAGGTTGTGGAAGACTAGCGGCAACAACACTTCCGTCTTTATAGTTGTGAGTGGTATGCTTCCTGGTTGCCATAATTTTGCTTTCCATTTTTCTTGCTAACTTGAATGCCTTCTCTAATGAATCAGGTTCCCAAAGGCGAACATCATGTTGGATATTATCCTTTAAAGACCCTATGAACACATCAATCCTATGATCCTCTGGAATATCTTTTACCCTTATGTTCAATTTTTGGAACTCCTCAATGTGCTCCATTATTGAACCCTTTTGTTTGAGACTTATCAATTGGCTAAAAAAAGTGTTGCTTTTTGTATCCTCATAATGTGCTATCAATTCTTCCGTAAAAATTGCCCAAGTGATAAATTGTTTACGAGAGCAAAGCCATTGATACCATACAAACTGATTTGGTTCCAAATATAAAGTTTCCATACGTACCTTTTGTGTGTTTTGCACATTATTGAGATCGAAGAATTTCTCCATCTGTAATATCCATGTGGTGGGATCCTTGCCATCAAACTTCCTCATATCGATTTTTGGAACATGGTGAGTCTTTGATCCAACATTAGAGTCTATGGAATCATGATTAACATTTCTTTTGTTCTCATCATGAGTTTCCTTTAGTACCCTTTCACCCTTAATGACCATTTCTTGTAGCAACTTATTCATATTTATCTTCAATTCTTCCATCTTATCATCCATGCCATCAATTTTAGCGTCCATGCCATTCACCTTAGCTTCCATGCCATCCATCTTAGCTTCTACACCTTTCTTTAAACCATCCATCTTAGCTTCTACATCTTTCCTTAAACCATCCATTTTATATTCTATTACTTTTTGTGCAAGTGACACTCGTTGCACTTGTTCTTGTAATTTTGATATATCATATAGCATTTCTTCTTCTTCTTCATGAGTCATGCTAGAGCTTTCAAGTTCCTTACTAGGTGTTTGCATTTTCTTTCCTCAGGGCATCAGTTACCGATAATAATTCTCTAATATGCCCTTTGAATTCCTTCAAAATAAATTTTCAAACCAAGCTTAAGCAAAAATTAAAGAAAATCTACACACCGTTTTTCACTTTGTAGGAGCTCGATATTGCCTCTGATGTATCTCTGTACTTTCTAATTATCTAGTTCTGAATTTGTGACTTGTAGTAGCCCTCTGTGTCCTCTTTCCAATGCCACAAGTCTGACCCAAATTGGATTCTCCAAGGAAGAGTTATGCGAAATCTCCCACAGTGACTTGATTATAGACTACTTCAGTAGAGCGAACTTGCACGACGTGCCACGAGTCAGTGTTTCGACCTTTGGATCTGAAAAACACCCACAAGAAACTACAATCTGTCCTCTTTCTGTACCTTCTTATGAAACTTCAATCCGATCCCCATAGAGAAAGTTATAACGATTTTTCCTAGGTCACCTGTTTTGAATGTAATTCAGGAGTCTGCAAAAAGGCCAAATTCCTCAGATCATATCTCCGCAAATATCGCGCGAAAATCTCTGAAGTTCGGACCCAAGGTTCAGCACGATTTATTCTCAAATGGGTTTTCTTTGTGACTTCTGAAACGTCACAGAAAAAAAGTTATAGCGAAAATTCCACGATGACCTGTTTGGAGCAGCGAAACCCTAGAATCCAAAGCTCTGATACCAAATGTTATGAAACCAGCTCAAGAAAAGATAGAAAAGATAGATCAACGCCTTAGAATTCAGCCTCTTCGAGGGGGCAAACTCCTTTACATTACATAAATGAACAATTCTTGGATGATACAAATGACAAAACCTCCTTTCTATATATAGGAGTCTAAGGAGTCACAATATAATCCAGCCGACCTAACAATAATAATATAAAGCCACAAAAAATAACAATAGAGGGATTCTATGGGGCACAGTAATAACAATATGGGGGCAATAGGGGCACAACAATATAAATAAGGGGTATAACTACAATAGTAATGGGGTAATCACTAGTATTATAGGGACCCAACACCTACTCTTCCTTTTGCCTTCTTTCTCCAAGAATCCAAGTATGCCACACCCTACAAGAGTGCTCCAAAAACCCTAAGTATCCAAGAGTATGAGAGAGAGAGAGAGAGAATAATGAGAGAGCTCCAAAAGTTAACTGACCAAGTCCTGCCCATTGATCCTCATAAGCCTTTTTATTAATGAGGCCTCTATTTTCTTCATTTTCCATTATTTTCCTTCAATTTCATCCTCACATGAAACATGTGACCATTCACCTTCCTTTTCTCCTAATTTCCATTATTTTCATAAATAAATGTGCCAAATTACCTTTTTTCCTCTTTAATGCCTTATCCATTGCCTTTGCCAATTTACTTAGCCATAAACAACCACATGAACACCCACTAGGATGTCCTACCCACCATTCGGCTTGGAATATGTGTCTGAGTCATTCGTGGTTATTGCTTTTAACATCTATTATATGGAATTTTCACCAGGGATGTTACAGAACCCTCCCTCTTGGGGGACACCATCCTCGGTGTTTAATCAAACATATACCTCAACAACCTACTAAGAGAAGACATATTGATCATGGAGCTGTATAACCCAACTTGATTGAGTATTTACAATGAAAGATCTACTCAAGAAATAACATCATGACGACATATCGCATAGTGGAACTTTATAACACAGCTCATTACGGTATTTACAATGAACATTCTTCTTAAGAAAACTCATATGACATCATAACACCATGATAATATAACCACATTACAACATAATAACATAACACCTATACTGCATAGTGGATCTTTATAACATAGCTCGTTATGGTATTTACATCCATACATGGGTGTACATATAACAACATCATCAAAATATATATACCAAAACATATGCCAAATTATATACCAAACATATATCAATCATACACTAATCATCATATAGCATATATCAAAACATCATATAGCATGTATCAACCAACATAAAGCACATATCAAATCATCATAAAGCATATATTAACCATCACAAAGCATATATCAATCACCATAAATCATATACTAAACCAACATAAATCAAATACTAAACCATCATAAAGCAACTACCAAACCACCATAAGAAACCACCAAACCTCCATATCAAGCTGCTAATTCTTGTAGTTCATTTTCCGCTAAGACTTCATTGGTTGAAGGTTATAACGAAGAATAGAGAATACAAACATAGGACTGACCAAGTGTTGCAGTGTCGCAATACCCTTTAGATCTCAGCCACATATAACTCATTCAAAATATAGAAATCAGTAAAGGGTAGCACTTATTTACGAAAACAAAAAATAGCAGGATACTAAACAAATAAAACAAAACGAAACAAAAATGGTAAGTGAAAGAGAAAAAGAAAAAACAATAAGGAGCACACAAACTTAAGTATATGGTATGGGCATGGCCCGACCTACTGAAATTAATGTTTGAGATATTGGCCATTGATAGGAATATTGTCAATCCTCTTGTCAAGTGACTGCAGATAGTAAATGTGAGGTCAAAGCTTCTCATGAACCAATATCCGACTCTTAGGTTCTACTACCAGAACTTGGCGGTATCTCGAAAGAGCGTTAGGTGAAGACAACATTCCTGCTTCGGATATTGCGTGTAACATAGGCTCTGATGAAGGAAAAAGGTAGTTGCTTTTGTTTTGGGAGCGGTTCAAGTTTTGGAAATCAATGCATAAGCAGATTTCCCTAGATTTCTTATGTATAAAACTTAAATTACAAACCCATGTAACATAATGAACTTTGTAAGTGATTCTAGCTTCCAACAACTTAGTCAGTTCTTTCTGTAAAAGTGGTTCAAGCATAAAATGTATTTTACCTAGCTTTTGCTGCAATGGATTGACTCCTTCCTTTATTGGAGTCCTGTGTTGGATTATACATGTCTTGCATGTACTCAAGTCATCATATGCCCACAAGGGCACATCTCGGTACTGTTTGAGAAAGAAGACAAAAACTTGGTGCTTCTGCAGTGTGCCACGTGTACCGAGACTGACGAACTTCAGAATGAAATCTCTTCTCAGGTTGATCTATTTGTTACTCATGGTGGAACCTTTTGTTTTTTTGTTTCTTTCCCCTTGAAGGTGCTTTTGCAAGTTAGAAAGTCTATTGAAAGAAACCGCACCGTGGGGGGTAAGGTTGCCTTTCTTGCCATTAGTTGTAGCTTGCAGGGACTGCTTGTGCTCATCTTCATTAACTGTTGCATCCTTGAAGGCATCAGCACTATCCATGAAGTGTAGTATCTATTTATCATCACCAAAAGTGCATAGCTTAGCTATGTTATCAAGGATAGAAGGTTTATACAAAATTTCAACAGTAAATCTACCCTAAGCGGTGACATGCTAGCAGTTGCATTTGTTAAGGTATCAACAACTACATTGTGCATTCTTGGCACAAAATGGATATTGAATGCTTGGAAGTTAGACATTAGTTTCCATACCTCTTGCTAGTAACTTTTGAGATGAGGTGATAAATAGTGTATGGTGTTACCTACCTGCCATATCACAATTTCTACATACCTACCGCTTTGAGTGCACCAACATTGAGGCTAATAGCCTTTTGTAATCCTGACACGAGTTCTTTGTATTCATCAATGTTGTTTATGCGCTCGAACTCCATGGGACTCAAGATTAAGTGTAACAACCTTGGTGAACATTCCATGTAATAAATGTTAAAAACAATAACCATGGATGATTGGGACACGTATCCCAAGCTGAATGGTGGGTAGGACATCCTATTGGGTGTTCATTTGGTTGTTTATAGCTAAGGAAATTGAAAAAGAAAATGGCTAAGGCATTAAAGAGGCAAAAAGATATTTTGGCACATTTATTTATGAAAATAATGGAAATTAGGAGAAAAGGAAGGTGAAAGGTCACATGTTTCATGTGAGGAGGAAATTGAAGGAAAATAATGGAAAATGAAGAAAAATAGAGGTCTCATTAATAAAAAGGCTTATGAGGATTAGTGGGCAGGACTTGGTCAGTTCAGTTTTGGCACTCTCTCATTATTCTCTCTCTCTCTGTCTCTCATACTCTTGGATACTTAGATTTTTTGGAGCACTTTTGGAGGGTGTGGCATACTTGGATTCTTAGAGAAAGAAGTAAAAGGAAGAGCAAGAAAGAACAAGAGGGCATCAACATCAACAACGACATTAGATTGCTTGCAGGTACCGAGTTGCATGCATGATTTCTTCACCATTTTTGGCATGCATGGCACATGCATGTGGTTTCTTGGTTATGACTTTTCATTGGCATGGAGGATGGTTAGGACTGATAGTGGATTGCCTAGGCTTGCCATTTCCTGGATAGCCATGGTGATTGTGGGTTTACTTTCATTTCTTTGTTTTTTTTGGTTCTCATGTTTCCTTAGCTTGGGTTGAGTTATTAGTACTCGAATCCCTGGTTGAACAAACGATCTAGAGGTCTTGTAAAAAATTGGGTTGATTTACTAGTCCTAGAAGCTTTGGTTGGAGAAACACTCTGGAAGCCCTTGGCAGGTTGAGTTACTAGTCCTGGAAGCCTTGGTTGGCCAAATTCTCTGGAAGCCATGTATAAGTTTTGGGTTGAGTTACTAGTTCTAGAAGCCTTGGTTGGAAAAATGCTCTGGAAGCCCTGGAAGGCTTGGATGGAGACCAATCTAATGATGGTTTTTGTTGATGTCCGACTATGAGGTGGAATCACTATTTGATGGATTGAGGTGGGTGGCCTCTAGAAGCCCTGGATGAGTTTTGATTGATGTGTTTTATGAGATCCCACATCATGCTTGGAATATGGCATGATGGTGATTGGCTGAAGAGAGACTTGGCTCAGCCAATCTATGGTCGGGTGGAATTTGACAGTCCCATCTCTGGTTGGTTCACTTCATTTATTAATGAAAAAATTCATTCCCTTGATTTTCATCTGCAAATGTATTGATGTATATATGGATTTTGATGGCTTATATGTTTATTGTATTTCTATTCCTATTATTTTTTTTTTATATGCACATTTACCCTGGAGGTTGTTACAGAGTGATATTAGAGCATGGTTCAAACACTTAGACTGGATGGGCTCTATCATAGGTAAAATGAAGAACAAATGTTAATTTTTAGACATTTCTGTCATTTCTGTTATAACTTTTCTTCTATGGCATATTACAAGTTGACAATTTGTCCATGTTGAAGGTAGATTCCACAGATAATGTGGTAAAAATTTCAGATATTGGTTCAAAATACTTTAGGAATTATGATATAAGGAAGATGACCTTCTTGAATGCACATTTAAATAGGTCATGTTGGAATTTTTGGAATAAATTTTCTTCTGTAGGCTTTCAAAAGTTGAAAAATCGTCCACATTGAGGTAAAATACCAATGATTATGTGGTATAAATTTTAGATATTGGTTGCAATATTTTAGGAGGTATGAGCAGAGGGAGTCGAGCCTTCTGAATGATCCTAAAATCAGGTCTCAAATAGGTCACACTAACATTGTTGTTATAACTTTTATTCTGTGCACTCTCACGAGCTGAAATTTTTCCACAACAAGAGGAAATCTCGCTTATATTGTGATAAAAATGTTAGACATTTATTCGCTATATTTTAGGAGATATGACCAGTGTAAATCGAGCTTTCTGGATACTCCTAGAATTGTGCACCAAATAGGATTGTGTTGGTATTTTGTTATAACTTTTCATCTATGAAATCTCAGAAGCTGAAATTTGAACTATATTAGTTTGCATGCAAAATGTTTGATGAAATGCTTAAATGCTTCAATGATTAATTGCATACAAACTGTTTGATAAAATGCCCCAATGAGTATGTTGTTTGAGGTTGGGGATAGTATTGATGTGTAATAGTATTTATGTAGTTGATATATGCTTACCTATATGCAAATAGCTTTCTATATTAGTTTGCATGTAAAGCATTTCAATAAATGCTCACATGCAAATGTAATAGTATAGTAGTTGTTTGAAGAAAATGTAAAAGTATGGTAATTGTTTGAAGAAAATGTTATTTTACTTTTATGTTTTAGATTGTATAGTATTATAGTATGATAATATGGATGTAGCTTATCTATGCCTATTTTCAAGCAAATAATTTGAAGAGTTGCATCTAGGGAATTTGAGAGGTTGCATGCAAGAATCTGAAAAGTTGTATGTAAGGAAATGAAAAAGTGGCATGCTTTTAGTTATGATGTTACAAGTGGAATAAGTGCAATATTTTTGATTTAGTCTTGTAAAATGTATGAGAAATAAAAAACAATTTCTTTTCAATTGTGGTTAAATTTAGTACATCTTTGGAGATCCGATTTCCATAATTGGACATTGGAGATCGGGCCATTATACTAGCTTCCTCCTTCTACCTTAGTGTGGACCATGGATAATAAGGGCATATGCTTATACATTGTTAGTATTGGTGAATGTTGATTTCAATTAATAGACATGATGTATTGATTTTTAGAACATGTGACTAACTGTATATGAATTATATGTCGCTTAGATTTGATTTCATGATACCTACTTACATCCTTGTATGTTAGGTTACATTTTTAAATATTTTGATTACATGTATCAGTCTTGTACGTTGATTACAAGAATTGATCGCTTATGTTTGACTACATGCATTTATTCATAGGTGTAGTTGATTTGGCATTTCTTACGCATAATGTTGGTTGCATGTGGAAATGTGTACAATGGAGTAATGGTTGTTGTTTTGCATGTATGGTCTTTGTTGTGGGGAAAAATGCCTATGCAGGACGATCCTATCCACCTAAGGTGTGACAGTGCCTTAGCAACAAACAGAGACAGCGATTCGAGTATTCTTCCTTTATGAATTAAGAATGAAGAGAGATAGATGGACTAACCGGTGTCTTCCGTTTGTCCCTCGATCCGGTCTCTCTCCTCTTTGGGTGTTCACAGCTACTTGCCTTCTCGCTCGCCCATCTTCAACAGGTTCCTGCAAGATCACAAGAGAACAGCTACTTGCGACAAGAGAATAGCTACTTGAGACAAGAGAAGAACACTACACAAAGACAGATATTCATATTCATAACTGATTCAGGATTAGAAATAAACCAAATACACTAATGCAATCATACATCAAAGATACATCAGTATATAGGAGAAAACCAAGATAGCTTTATTGATAAATAACAAGGTTCAGGAAGAGATACAACCCAGAGGGCTCCAATCCAGCATCTCCTTCCCAGCAGAATGGAATTCCTATCTTCACCTCCCTTCAAAGCATTAAGCACCCAATGATTCCAGTCTCAAACCAACAGCAATTCTTTGCAATAACAAAATTCCAGCCCCCCAGATCTCATGGAGGAGAGATCCATATATAGATGTTTTGGAGAGAGGATGAGTCAGCTTGAGATCTGACTAGTGTCCTCTCCCTCTGTTAGTTCTTGATTCCACTTGGAGGTTCTTGCTTCCACTTGGAGATTTGGAACCTCTTACTCATCACCAGTCGAATTCCCTGAGGCAAGTGTCATTTTGGAAGCTTCCTGGGCTCTGACACCTTGAGCAATGACTCTGCCACATGTCCAATCTCGCTCAGCGCAGGTAGCCAGTGTTGGAGTTGACATTCAGCGCAGGTAGCCAGTGGAGCCATTGACATTCAGCGCAGATGGTCAGTGGAGTTGTTGACATGATCCTGAATTGACTTGTTTTTGAGCAGTTTCAGGTGGAGAACTTCTGTGAATTGCTGTGGTTTGTTAGCCTTGTTCCTCTAGGGGTAGGAACAACATGTTTAGGGACTTTGGATCCCTTAGATTATGGACATTTCATGCTCAATGCAGTAAGGCACAAAAATGTTTATAACAGTTGCCCCCTAAAGTATGAGGCCGTTTATCGGGTGAAATGCTTTATCCAGGAGGGTCCGAAGTTCATCCAAATGCTGGGAGGAGACCTGTAGTAAGATACAATACAATACATTATTTTTCATACTGCTTTCATGATCTAGCTGAGGCGGGCATTCCCATGCTTAGCTTTATAAATTCATTTTTGTACATAGAACAAACAATCGTCTGATGGTAGACTGATAATTTTGGTGAAATTATCATCCTTTGAGTAGGATGATCATCTGCTGCAATGATGTACATGTCAAATGTCTTTATTTTTCCTGAATATATATCGCAGCCCGGATGGATGAAACTAGATCCAGGGTCTTCAAACTCGTTCGATATTCACTCTAAGTACAAGTCGATCCATGTGAGAATTGTTCTGAAGTCGAACATGGAAAGACATCGCTTGATTACCGGTCAATGAGGTAAACCATTAACAAGCGCGAGAGGAATCACCGATAATGATAATGATCCTCAAGGTACTGCAGTACAATTCATGTGGTGTGAATAAAGGACTTGGCGTCGAACACCACGCAAAAATCTTCTTGTCGAAGGTCATTGATGTATACCTGTCGCCGGAAGTGAGAAACTTGCCATTGAGGCATGCAAGCTTCAAAGTACTGAAGGGGTTGTTCCTAGATCAACTTCTTGGATAATGCGCTGATGTCGACAAGAAGCGATCCGTCAAAGGAGGGCCTTAATGAATCCCACATCAGTGACATGGAATGGAGCTAATGATTTTGATGGAGGTGAAAATGATCTGTGACATATGATTCAGGGTGGCGGTCATGAATGGATGAAGGATAATGTATGGCAGTGGATGGGACACGGTTGACTCTTTCTGAATGACTTCTCTTGAACATATGGCGACACTGATGCGATGGATCGGTAGCATTTCCCCAATTATGGATGGTATGGCGAGACCATGGTGATGTGACCGGTGAATGAAACAACCCAACCCGATTGTGGTACGGAAGAAAAGTGTCATGTTCAAGAGCGACTTGCTACCATCAAAGTTTTCTTGAGTTTCTCCCAATTTTTCCCCAGTCATTGCTGACCAGTACCTCTTTATTTTTGTCAAGCTTGAGGAGGATAACATATGCTTGTTCTATAACCTGCCCTTCGGACAAGCCCATCGCTATGTTTTAACGAGCCTAGCGATAGTGAAACTCGTTCTCGTCTAAAGACAAGTTTGTCGCTATTTAGTGATTTTAACGAGTCTAACGACAAGGATAACTCGGTCCTTTTCATTTTTAGAGAGTCTGAAAAGGTACATAAAGTTAACTCCAAAACTCCTTTTTCGTCATCTAATCCCTTTAGTCAGAAAAAGTATAAAACAATACAGAAGGGATGATTTTTCGATAGTTTTAACGAGCCGAACAAAACAAGCGCTCGATCTTTTTGTGTAATAATCCCTCAGGTCCAAAAAGATTAAAATCTAGAGGAGGGATAGCACTTCCAGTTGCTTTAACGAGCTGGAAGGCCAAAACTCGACAATCTTTTCATATTTTACGAGTCAGTTGAAAAGAGCTTAAAGAAGACTCGTCTTTTGAGGAACGAGTGATAAACAGGGTTAGCAGCTGATTCCAGGTACAGGTTGGAATTTTCCAATCACGGTAGTGTCACAAGGATGGCTAGGTGAAATCACTCTTCGCAGCTGTTCCTCAAAATGGGTAAACAATCATATGGAGGTGAACGATCGGCCAAATGAAAAGTGGAGGTGACGGTGCAAACACGACCAAGGCTTTAATGGCTGATAAAGTTACATACGCAATGGTTATTTAACGGAATAGGTTCATTTTTTAACGAGCTTGAACGCGGAAAAACACTGCTCAACCTTATGTTTATTTTTTAACGAGCATGAACTATGCTCTAAAACTGCTCGGATCTTGCGTTTACTTTTTAACGAGCATGAACTTTATGCTAAAACTGCTCGTTTATACCAGTCATATGATAAGAGTGTCTCATTGAAGATGCTATTTTTTAGGAAGCTTAGATCTTACGTAAGCTTTGCTCCAGATCCTTTCGTTATGCAAGTTCGGAAACAACTAATCCTACGAGTTTAAAGGGTTAGACCTACAGGTTTAAAGGGAAGGACCTAAAAATTTAAAAAATAAATAGCCGCCCCTTGCTTGCACTCCAAAATGTTTGCATGCCCCCAGGCATAAAGTACGATTTCAAGGTTACCTCTACTTTACTTCCGCCAAAACATTTGTTTTAACGAGAGAGGCTTACCTCTTTCAGGTTACCCAAAGATTGTCTCGTTCGCGGAGCAAACAAGAAACTTCTTCAGCTATGTCTACCGAAATAGGCAAAGGTGAGCAACGTAGCCCGCCAACTCACATAACTTTGACAAAAGAATCTTATTCTAGAACAACCCTCTTCCTAGACGGATGGGGTACGGACTAGTCATATTCTCCCGTGGAAACCTACCCTATACCCAAAGTTCTATGCCGAAGCAGACCAGGACGCATGCCCCCTGGGTTTCAGTCATATCCTCCCGGATTACTCGCGCTCATCAGGAGGACGGACCGTGGGTTGAGACACTTCTTGCGTGAATAGACCATTTAGGGATGGTATATGACTCTTTGCAATGCGTGATCCGGGGAATGAAAGTTGGTCCACGAGCTTGACCATTCTTCCTTCATGCGGAAAACACATTACTCTAAAGAGTGATGAGACGATGGCTCCCATGCAATATATATAGTCTCGTCCAAGAAGTAGGTTATAATCCAAGGGTCCTTGAACGACCATCACGTTCATTTGAACGGTCTTCCCTTTCAATGTTATGGGCAGATTGGGGAGGATCCCTAAAGGTCGACTGGTTCCTTTATCAAAGCCTGATAGATTTCTCATTTCAGGCAAAAGCGCAGGCGAACCAAGCGCTTTCCAAGCAATAGAGGAAAGGATACTCACAGATGCCCCTTCATCAATAATTGTGCCAGCCATTACCATTCTGTATATTTGGACAATAATTCTGAATGGTATGCTAGCTGGCAAGCGGGGTCTGCCTAGTTGGTTCCAGTCGAACGAGACAACTAGGTTGCTTGGTGGTGGGACCGAATAGACGGCCGGGTATCGCTCTGACTTCCTTCCTGCGATAAAGGAATGGGGGCATTGCCCCCTTGTTCATCAGAGTCAGTGTTGATGAAGGGAATTTGGACGGTGTCGTCTTTATTCTCCTCTGTGATGGTGTCATTCGAAGATAGAGCCTCTGAAGGCAAAACCGGGTCAACTGTCGTTTCAACCTTTAGACTTTCGTCAGGTATGGATTCAGACGGTTCATCTTCAATGACAGGTGCTTCGGCTGACCACCTGAGCGGGCCAGCCGGGTTCTCAACTAGTGAAGGACTTGGCAGGAGTTTTTGATATCCAGGAGGAAGTCGCGCTCGTAAAATCGGGCGATCTTCCAGAACTCTTTTTGCCTCGTCTAAGAAGGGACAACGGTGGATGGCGTGATCGCCTTCACACAGTTTGCAGGGAAATCTAGCTTTCCCTCTTTGTCCTGTGGCTTCACTTCCACTAGTTGACGGTGAGCAGTCAACATGGCTATCAGAGGTCGACGCTACCGAATCGTGCAAACGGGGAGACCAGTCCCTTAGTATCCGAGGGATGCAGGGACAATCTCTGTGGAAGTGGTCTCCCTTGCATATGACGCATGGCGATTTAGGCCTTGCCAGTGTTGTGTGTGGATTTTTGTCAGACGACACTTGTTTGCCCCCAGTCGTCTTTGGCTCCTTCTTCTTCTTCTCCTTCTTCTCCTTAGGAACCCGATTTTTTGTTTTACCAGTTCCGTCAAGCGAAGAGGAAGGAAGAGAGGAAGATGAAGTAGAAGGCTGGTGGGAAACTCTGGTCTGGTCTAACTGTTGACTCGACTGTTCAGGAATGGTGGTGTTCTGAACGACATTGGTTGAAAAGAGCCAGACTGGTAGGCCAATTGTCAGTCCTGGAAGCGACAATGTGGCCAAGTGGGGCACACCAACATCTCCCCAAGAGGAGAAGGGACTAGGATTTCCACCAAGGGGAATTCCTTGGTTGGTGTGCTCCATCTTTTCAACCTAAAGATCAACGCAGGAATAAAGGGTGATTGTTCCGTTTAAAATAAATTGTTAACGACGCTTTAGACACAACTTGCTTTTTCAGTTTTAAAGAGTCGAGAAAAAGCTAAAGATGACTCTAGTCTCCTTCGATGTTTTAATGAGCCCGAAGTGACAAATGCTCGGATGGACTTTTTCTGTTATAGAGTCTGAAAAAGACCAAAAGAAACTGCTCTGGAGTTCTAGGCAGAGGGTGTGCCAAACGTTTCGCAAAACCGCAGAATACTTTTTAAGGTACGGGCGGTCGATCTTCCTGAATGCTGTGTTCAGTGCATTGCGATCAGTAGGGCGGCCGACACGGCTTCCTAAGGATAAAGGATATATGCCTATAGGGGTCTCCCAATATATACGCGACGGTACGTGGGAGCACAATCCGTACTGGCGCTATCGTCCCTCAGGAGGAATCACCCACCTTCCACGAGATCGACAGTCACCAGGCTTAACGACGCCGGAACACGTCTCTAGCCTAGACCTCTATGTTGTGCGTTATGTTGCAAAGCGTTGTTAGGTTCATTCAGTTTATTTTAAGTTGATCTTTTTAGAAGTTTACCTTTCTAGATCACCACGAGATGTATGGTACAATTCCTAAATGCAGTCTAAGATGATAAGCAAGCTTTATTATCTTTTCAACTTTGAAAATCCTAGCTACAAAGGGAAAAGAAAGACACCATCTTTTCTCAAAGAGAAATCAGCACACTCTAATGCGCTTTTTCCTAAATCAAGCATGCAAACTATCAAAATGCAAATGCACAATGCAGGTGTTTGTTTTCTGCTTTCTTAGTATTGACGCCTACAAAGAAAGCTTTTTGTACAACTTTGAATTTGCTTTTAAATGACAAGTACAAACAAGTTTACTTTTTCGAAATCAACAAGGGTAGAAGAGATTACAATCACTTTGCGACTTTCGAAATGAACACTTGTTTCGACACTTAAAAGAGACAAACTCAAACCAATAAGCAAAAGAAAATGTATAATCAATTGTAAACAGCCAATGAACTCTCTCCTAAGATCACAATCAACAGATCTGAATCAAGGGCTACAGGATGATTATTTCACTCATGCAAAGGAAAACTGTAAATGACGCCACAAACACATAAAAACACTCACAGTCTTTTTGTACAAAAGGAGGCGGAATTTAAGCAGAGAAAAGGAGTTATCTGACTGGTACCTATGCTGGTTACAGGCTGCAAAAACAGAGATCAAAACAGGGCAACAGAGAGCAGAGAACCCCAGCTGCACAAGGCCAAACTGGTTCAGCGCAACCTCAACACTGTGGTTTTGACATTCAGCGCAGGTAGCCTTCACGGGACCTGCGTTGAAATGCAGAATGCCTTCACAGCAGTTGCGCTGAAGGAGAAACTCTCGTTTCTCACTGGGTTCTGGGTCACAGATTGCTCAATAATCAACGGTTTCAGGCCAAATCAGAAACACAAGCAAGGTATAATCAAAGGGATGCTTTGAGAGGGTACTAAGATCTATCACAAAGGATCATCAAATCATTTGTGAGTCCATTGTTCAGATCATAGACAAAATCCAGTGAAGGATCAAGGCAGCAACTGTCTACTTTGCAACTGAGAATAGCAGAAGCAGTTCGATTGTTGCTGTTGAGTCTATGAAACAAACAATGATAGAAACACAAATAAAATGACTAAAACAAATCTCCCCAGCAGAGTCGCCAATTTGTTGTGGGGAAAAATGCCTATGCAGGACGATCCTATCCACCTAAGGTGTGACAGTGCCTTAGCAACAAACAGAGACAGTTATTCGAGTATTCTTCCTTTATGAATTAAGAATGAAGAGAGATAGATGGAATAACCGGTGTCTTCCGTTTGTCCCTCGATCCGGTCTCTCTCTTCTTTGGGTGTTCACAGCTACTTGCCTTCTCGCTCGCCCAGCTTCAACAGGTTCCTGCAAGATCACAAGAGAACAGCTACTTGCGACAAGAGAACAGCTACTTGAGACAAGAGAAGAACACTACACAAAGACAGATTTTCATATTCATAATTGATTCAGGATTAGAAATAAACCAAATACACTAATGCAATCATACATCAAATATACATCAGTATATAGGAGAAAACCAAGATAGCTTTATTGATAAATAACAAGGTTCAGGAAGAGATACAACCCAGAGGGCTCCAATCCAGCATCTCCTTCCCAGCAGAATGGAATTCCTATCTTCACCTCCCTTCAAAGCATTAAGAACCCAATGATTCCAGTCTCAAACCAACAGCAATTCTTTGCAATAACAAAATTCCAGCCCCCCAGATCTCATGGAGGAGAGATCCATATATAGATGTTTTGGAGAGAGGATGAGTCAGCTTGAGATCTGACTAGTGTCCTCTCCCTCTGTTAGTTCTTGATTCCACTTGGAGGTTCTTGCTTCCACTTGGAGATTTGGAACCTCTTACTCATCACCAGTCGAATTCCCTGAGGCAAGTGTCATTTTGGAAGCTTCCTGGGCTCTGACACCTTGAGGAATGAGTCTGCCACATGTCCAATCTCGCTCAGCGCAGGTAGCCAGTGTTGGAGTTGGCATTCAGCGTAGGTAGCCAGTGGAGCCATTGACATTCAGCGCAGATGGTCAGTGGAGCTGTTGACATGATCCTGAATTGACTTGTTTTTGAGCAGTTTCAGGTGGAGAACTTCTGTGAATTGCTGTGGTTTGTTAGCCTTGTTCCTCTAGGGGTAGGAACAACATGTTTAGGGACTTTGGATCCCTTAGATTATGGACATTTCATGCTCAATGCAGTAAGGCACAAAAATGTTTATAACAGTCGTGGCTATGATTATGAATGTATAGTAGGTCAAACAAGCCTTGTGAAGTCATTGTATGCAATTTAGGTCATCATGGTGCTATTGGTTGTTATGATGCTAATGAGTTCATTGAGATAAAGCAAGAGATGCAAATAATCAAAGTGAAGTTGTAGCATTGGACCTTGATGCAAGGGATGATAATCATACAGGTATTCCATGTGGGCATGAAGGTATGTAAGTTTAGGATTTTTATATGCCTTAAGTTTATATAAATTAGGTTTATGTACATGTCTTTTGGTGTTATGATTACATTCATGATAGTTGTTGGTTGATTAGTTTAGTTATATGCACATGTGTCAGATAGTCAAGAATGATAATAGATTTTGGTTGTATGAATTACTTCTATTGTTTATGCTAGATAAATTGATAATTAGGTTATATGTTGTTGATGAGCATGATATATAGATTAATGTCGTTATGTGCTATTAACTTGATGATAAGAGTTATTTCATTGAGATCTTGATGTTGTAATTCGGATTGATCATATGTGTGATTGTTATGTTCATTCAATTGAAGATATTGATGTTATATGTATTGTGTTAGCCTTGTTTGACCTATGCAGATGGTTATGGTTGGAATATTCAGGTATGAGACGACATATTTTGATATCGTGTCGTACTAATCTAGACTGATCATACATGTGTGATTGTTATGCATGAATGAAAAATGCTTATGAGCTTATGATGTGAACATATTAGTTAGTTATTGTTATGGGTGTCATGATTTATGTTTGAATTCATATGTTGTGAAATTATATCATGCTAACTAGCTTGATTGTGCAGACAAGATAGCCTCCGCTGAGATACATTAAGATACAGGCTTGATTATGCCATATATGTGGTGCTTGACTGTTTGATTAGGTCATCTAGTTAATTTAGTTAACATGATATGTTTGCAAGTGGTCAAATGATTTATGAATTGCTTAATATGAGTATGTGTTCAAATGATTTTGTTTTAAGATGATTGTACTAACATGTATGTATTGAGATAGTTGATATATACTTGTGTATAGTAGGTGATAGTTGTAGTATTATGACTGATGACTATGAGTTGACTATGGATTATGACATGATTGCTAGTCTTGGTAACGATTGATTTCGAATTTAATAGATATGATTGTCTTGATATTTGGAACATGTGGTTGACATGTGTGAGCAGTTACAGGGTAACATGCTTGGTATTAACATGACAAGGTAATAGTTGATGTGTCTATATAACTAACAGTTGGGTGGTGTGACAACATATAGTAAGCCTTGATTCCAACAAAGTAAAAAGGTAAAAGAAAAGAATTGGGCAAGAATTCCTTTGGCTATGTTTGGAAACCCTAATCTCAAACGAATGAGTGCTTTGCACACATGAAATCTTCTTAACCTTGATTTTGTCTAACATCATGTGGATATGTGATATATTCATTTGACAGGTATATTAGCTAGTCTTTAGCTACAGGTGGATATGTTAAAGGATTGGAGTCCCTTGAGAGATGGTGTGGATGTGTTCAGTTGCAAGCAGCATGCTTGGAACAATTAGATGAGGTAACTAGTGTATTATTATGCTTAATGATAGATTGATAGTTATGTGTTTACGGTAGCATGATGCAGGGAGTTGCATGGCAAGACATGTTGGCATGAAATCTTGAATAAGGCTTAGGTTGAGCTTTCAATGGGAACAATGGGGATTGAGTCCTGGTGTTTGTTTTTAGTCTTGTGCTTTTGGTATTTTATGAATTGTTGAGCTTGATTTGTGGCTTTGTTTATGTCTATTGTATGGCCATACCACTTTGTTTGCAGAGTCATGTTGTTATTGGTTTTTATGGTCTCCTTCTTATTTGTTTCTTGTCTTGCCTTTTCTGTTTTGAGTCTTGGGAATTGGTTGGGAGAGCTGTGTGGTACTGTTGATGCCTCGAAAATCACTGCAACAACATTGGGGAAACCACCTGGTCCGGACCTTAGTACAGCTCCTTTTCCATTTGGAATAGTGGCTCCGACTGGGGATGATGGGACCAGTTTCCCAGAAATATAGATAAATGGGATGGATGAGTGACTTATAAACTATTCTAGCGATAAGCGATGGACTAAAACTATCAGCAGGAATATAACAACTATAATCTATCCCGGGGAGTTATCGATTTCTAAAGCGTAGCGTTTGATAATCTGTGCTTTAAGGCAGGCATATAGATGACTCTAACACTAAAGCATAGAGGTTTAAACCATTTAAGATTGCTCTGCATAATTAGTTATGCAGAGCGATAATAGCGAATTACTACACTTAGTCATTTATATCATTGCTACATGCATGAGTAAAAGAGATAACAAATCACAAAACATTCAATAGTGAAATGAAATGAAGATTTGCTGTTATATCACATACATGTATTCAACAATAGCAAAGATACTAACACAGCAATTCATATAATAAGAAAGAACACAGATACAGATAATAGTACCATGTAAGCTGCTCGATCAATCCAGTATATTAATCACTATGTCGCAGTCCTTCCTTCTAATCAGAAAGCATTCCAAACAAAAGACAGTCGTGCGCAATTGTGTAAAACAGCCTTCTAATCAAAATTAAGAACCATTGGTCGAGTTTCACAAAAGAATATAGACTGAAGCACAATAGTGCAAACTTCAACCTTTAAGTCTATTACAAAATTTTACGACCCTTTCCAAAACAATGAAAGGGTCTATAAATACTAATCTAATCTAAATATCTAAGAAACTGAAAAGCTACTAAAGCTGGTATCAATAACTTCCGATCCAATTTCGGCTGGCGATCTGGCAAGCGGGCGGGTGACTCATCAAGTCGGTTCCTTTCCTTTGAATCTGAGCTGATTAATTGCAAGCATCGGCTCAACTTCCAGAGGTTTGTTGAGGCGTGAAGTGAGCTGTGCAGCATATGTGGCATCTTGGAGTTCGGGAATTATATACCCGATTGCGTCTGTAAGGCACTTTAGGGTAGATCTCTGTGTATGCGGCTTAATTAAAAAGAGCCAATATGCCTCTGAGGATAGGCTTTTTACTCCCGCGATTAATTTTCCTTTTTCTTCTAACACAGGGTAGCATGTCTGCTGTAATGCATTTGCCATAGTCATCTTTCCCGGTGTACATTTAGAAATCATATTGGCCAGGTAAAGAGTGTTATTGACTAGATCCACTAGATTGTTGGCGGTTGATTTACACCGTGAAGCCACCCTTTCTGCTTTCATCATTTGAGTATGTCATTCAGTGAAAAGTATATTTTTCTCTGTTTCCATAATCCTGGGTAATTTTGCTGCTTTTCCCACATCGGTATCTTGCCATTCAATATATGCAGCAATGTCCTCATCTGCTTGATCCAGTTCAGCTCTGGCCTTTTCTACCCGCTGATTCACTGCTGTAGTTAGCTCACAAAGGGGCTCAGCTCGATCGATCTGTTGGCATAAGAGTCTAAGCTGGGCTATCAATGCATTGTTAATTAATAGTGCCTCCGACTTAAATTCTTTCACATGCGATGTTCCCTTCATTTTTTCCAACTGTGATGACATTTGGGCGATTTGCTCATCCTTGGTCTTTATCATTTGTTCATTCGCCATTCGCAAATCCTCCAATGCCTTTGACAGCTCTTCTTTTTTCTGGATTGCATCCTGATCGATCCTTTGCCTTCCTGCTTGCAATTCCTGAGTCAGCTGATCATTTTCTTGCTGTTTTGCCAGCAATTGTTCTTCTGCCTATATTTTCCTTTGCCTTGCCTCAACTAATTCTGCCTGTAGCGCAGAGATTTCTTGGTCCTTATTTTTTAATAGGAGGCTCACTTCCGATGCTTTGTCAATTGTTGCCGCTGAGTAAGCGCCTGCATACTGTGATAGCTTTGTTAAGTCATCGGAGGGATCCAATTCCTCCTTCCATACTACCTTACCTGTGACCGTTGGTTCGGGGAAGATAGAAGGTTGATCAATCCTTCGTCTCTTCCTTGACCGACTTACAACTGCCCTATGTTTTGGGCTGTAGAAAACATCCAATGGCGGAATGTCTTCTATACGTAGAATAACCTGGTCGGAGGGGTCTTTTGGGATAACTTCAACTTCCTTTGAACTTGGTGGGCCGCTGGTTCCACTTAGAACCGGAGGAGAGGTAACATCCTGCGTATCGTTTGTCTTAGAATTATCCCCATCTTTTGAACATTCCAATCCACAGATGATGGAATGAAATTGTTGCCATTCTTGTAATAAACTGGGGTCTGTAGTAGTGTCCACATTGACATCAGTGGTTTGCTTCTGCTGCTCTTTCTCCTGCTCTAACCTCTGCTTCTCTTCTAATTCTTTTCTTTGTTTTTCTTCTTGCTCCCTTTTCTGCCTATCTACCAGTTCTTTCTTTTGTTTCTCCTCTTCTTCTATCTTCATCCGTTCCTCTATCTCTTTCTGCTTTCTCTGTTCTTGGTCCTTCTTCTGCCTCTCAGCTTGCTCTTTTCCTTGCTTTTCTGCCTGCAGCTCCTTTTGCCTTTCCTCCCATTGTTTCTTTTGTTCCTTAGTTATAACAGGAGGTTGGCTCGTTTGTTGCCGATCAGGCTCGCTTGAGGAAGATGCTGGGGTTGTTGCCAATAAATCTAGAGGCAGAGTTTGCAACCTCTGCTCTCTAAGTTTATTGAACTCAGTTAAATTCTCATCTTTGTATTTCATCCTGGCAAGCTGTTTGGTTTGGCTTATTGTATCGGTACCTACGAACAGGTCATCAAACTCATCCTCTTGATGGTCAACTTTTGTTAATTTGGCCTGTTCTAGGGCAGTGTAGGCCCTTTGGTTTGGATCATAGAGTCTGCTTGGGATAGTGGCTAGGGATAAAGCCTGCATCTTTGTTGCCTCCTTTTCTGCATGCTTCAGATCATGCAGCGTATAAACACCAATCCTCAAGGAAAAAGGGGGCCAGCCCCTCTTCTTCTCTTTCTTCAGAGTTTGGGTTACACTCTCGGCCATAATTTGGTAGGAAATCTCTCGGGCTAACAGTTTGTCTGGAACATATAACGGAAGAACATGCGGCTTGGCCTGGCTCCTGAAAACCCTAATATAGGTAAAATTCTCCTCTCCAAACCAACTTGCTACAGCTGGTAAGTCGAAGGAAGCTTCATAGGAAATCCTTGGAATGGGTTTATCAAAAATGGAATAGTAAATGGGCACCATCAAACCATTACAGATTTGGTACAGATGGTCTTTATAAGAAGACTTCCACAATTTTTGATAATATATATGGATGGGTGAAGGGTCTTGTGCAGTCCACCTCCACCCTAGAACAGGAAATTCAGAATTGAAACAAAGAACGTCCATGATATATGCACTATAGTAGAACGGGGGCATTTTCCTCTCTGTAACAACAGTCTTAAATCTAAAATCTCGAACAGCCACTGCAAATTTATCTGAAAGAATAGTGGCCCAATCCATAATCCAACCATTTACTTTTGCCTCCATTAGAGGAACCATTTCAATGGTAAAATTGGCAGAATCATGCAAACCCCACAGTCTACACATCATAATCCCCGCATAACAATAAGGAGAAGCTAAAGAATCTACCGAGTACTTACCAGAGGATTCGTGCTTGTGTTTGTTGGGATTTTGCCTCCAATCCTTGATAGGTTCAGATTCGATCTCGTTCTCGCTTGCAAACTTCTCCAAAAAGGCCTTGTTATATACTTTCTCTGGCTCGGGCAAATGATACATTTGCCTTAGGTCTTCTGGCCTGAATGACCCGAAGATCCTCCCATCTCTGGTTCTAAAAATTCTGTCTGTGATGAGAATTTCTTCAATTGCCCATCGCACAATGTCAGTATAAGGAAGAATTTGTTCTCTGGCCGCTATCCTATGCAGGAAAGAGTCGGCTAGATCCTTGAGAGTTAAATCAGACCTCTTGGTCAAGTCCACAGTAGCTTCTTCCACCGTCTTTTCTGGTTTCTCAGCTTCAATTAAGTTATAAGTGCCTGACCAAGTAGCTTTGGTGAGCCCCGTGCAAGTGGTATCAGAAATTAATCCCTTCTTCTTATTCGCGGATGCTTGTGCTGCTGTTGGTGTTGAGGAAGCACCTGCAGCTTTCTTGGACTTCTTTCCCATCATCTCAGGCCTGGTTTCTGCGAATGAATTCTGCACAAAGAAGAAATTGGGCGTAATATACAGAGATGGCAATAAAAACTCTTAAGTGAAACAACACATACGAATAGAAGCGTAACTGAGGGATTTAGCTTTTAACATGGGCGCGGATCCAATCTGTAAAAAGATTTTAGGACATAATTCCTATTAATTGGCCGTTTTTAATCCGCCATTCCTTAAATGCTCCTAATATCATTATTTGGGTGAGTGAACCTTTTAAGCATGCAGATGGACGTTTTGGCGGTTGAGCATAGATGGAGGCCTGCGTGAAAGATAAAGCTTTTATTACAATTGAATTGCGCCATCCCATCACTTAACGGCTCTTTGTTGAAAACCGCGCTTTATCGGGTCGCAATCGGGGTGTGATAAGCGTGTTTTAATGGTGTGCTTTGAATATCAGCGATCGCCGAATGTGATATCGCATCGGCGAAAAGCTTTGGGCGCAATGATGTCCGATTCCTGATTTCGCATCGCATCGGGACAAGCCTTTGGGAACATTACCACTGCTGAAGCACTTCACCGATCGCCGAATGCGCATCGCGTCGGATCTTTTGGCATGGTCGATATAAAACATATATGGGGAATTGCCGATCGCCGAATGCGCCGAATTCGCATCGGCGGAAAACGTTTGGGTGCTTAATTACAATCCATATGTCATTGCGATATGCAATCTTGCGATTGCTTTATCGTAATGACCAATTATTCATAATTTCTTTTTAAGGGTTTGCCCCGAAGGTTTTCTAAAGCGCATTTATTTATTTATTGGATTTTTTGGATGACAAGAGCATTGATACCAAATCAAAATTAAAAGGGACCCATTTCATACATTAATGTTTGGAATATAAACGATATGAAATGGGGGGGTTGTTGTATGGCACAACAATTGGCGATTCGCTGGAAGAACCAGTTATCTCTGGAACTAATGAAAACACTTAAACTTTTTAACATAGAATCTCAATCAGGAAGGGAAAATTTCTAATATAACTAGATATCTATTCATTCTGAATAAAGTAGAATTCTTTTGTTGACTTCCTCTTTTTTGTAAAGAAAATAAATGCATTCTAAGTTTTAAAATAGGTCTTTGATGGTTTATAATGATAAAATAGAAATCTTTTCTCAACTCAGCTTTTAAAATAAACCCTTTTGTCATAGGTAGAGCCTCTGCTGCCAGCAAACGTTTATAGTCTCGGCAGGGTTACCTTTTTAACCATGCTATTGTCCATTGTTCCATTCACTTAAGAGTGTGACTAAACAGAATGAATTCAAAACCTATTTTCATATTTTGTACTTCATTTCCTTTTTTGTTTAAGATAAAAGCCGTTGTCCTAGTTTGGTGGCCAGCTGTTGACAATGCCATTCACTGGTAGTAATCTAACTGATCAAGCTGGCTCGTGATGAGACCCCTTGTCTTGTAATTTCAAGTCATTACCCTGTTTGGTATGCAGTTTTGGTAATGTCAGTTAGATTATTTTCCTATGACCATGGTAAGCAGGCTTGTAATAAGACCTCTTATCTTTAATCTTTTATATTTTAGAATTACACTCTGAGTAACCATAAACTTTAGTGAACGGGATGAACAATTTTCTCCTCAAGAGTAAATGGATGACAGGTTAAGAGTTAAAGATGCTGAAGATGGATTAGCTTCTATCTTAATATAGATAACCTTTGGAGACCAATTTTAAAACCCAACATGACTCATAGAACTTTTATGTTTTGGGAGGAGTTTACAAAAGATAGACTGCGATTTCAGAATACAGAGATATGTAATTTCCCAGAAATTATCCCCCTTGGTTAAGAGTTCTATTATTCAAAAGCAAATATTGATAATACTCCAGTGAGATAACTTTTCAAATATAGAAAAAGGTCAATGGAAGTTATCTTACAACCTTATTTTCTACAGATCCTACAAACTATAAAAATCTATGAATCTAAAAGGAGAAGGGGTTACCTCCTCAATTAAAGAATTTCTTCAAGATCAGACCATTAACAGGGAGAGAATCTCTCAACCCTGATAAATCTTGCAGTATAAAGGTTGAATGGCCTATCTTTTCACAGATCTGAAATGGTCCAAGCCACAGTTTCTGGAACTTGGAGTGTTTACCTTTGTCTTCATGGGCTTTGTCCCATTTCAGAACTAAATCGCCAACTTGGAATTGTTTTGAATCGGATGAGACTAGATCAAATGCTGCTTTGATGACTTGCTGGTGCTTGGCATGAATAACCTTAGCTTTTTCTCTTTCTTCTTCTAATTTGAGAATTTGATCATATCTAAGCTGGATAGAAGAAGAAGGAGTCTCCTCAATAAACTGCACTAGGGCTAAAGAAGGAAGAACAAGATTGGTTGGTAGTATTGCTTCTTTTCCATATACAAGATTGAACGGAGAGGTTCCTATGGAAGCTTTCTGTGTTATCCTATCAGCCCATAATGCAAATACTAAGGATTTGTGCCAGTTCCTATGATTCTCTTCGATTGTTCGCTTAATAATTTTGATCAAATTCTTATTAGTTGACTCTGCTAGACCATTACCCTGAGGATAGTAATTAGCAGAATATTTTAATTTAAACCCTCTTTTAATAGCGAAATCAAACATGGCATTGCCTGAGAAATAAGAAGCATTGTCAAAAACAAGAGCGTTTGGGACACCAAACCTGGTAATGATGAATTGATCTATGAATTCAATGATGGCTTCGGAATTTGCTGTCTTTAAAGGGATTGCCTCAACCCACTTTGTAAAGTAATCGGTAGCAGTAAGAATGTACTTGTGCTGTTTGGAAGAAGGTGGATTAATCTCCCCAATGATGTCCAATCCCCATTGCTCAAAAGGCTGTTCAATGTTGACTGGTTGCAAAGGGAAAGCCGGTTTACGTTGTCTTCCGCTAGCAGTTTGACAATTCAGACATTTCCTTACGTATTCATGAGCATCTTTAAGCAAAGTAGGCCAATAGTAACCAGCATGAATAATTTTATGAGCTGTTGTGTTAGCTCCAAAATGTCCTCCTGCTGGTCCATCATGTAATTCCTGCAAAACCTTTTGGGCTTCAGGTTTCTCAAGGCATCTTAATAGAACAGAATCATAATTTTTCTTAAAAAGCACATCATCAATAATTGTGAAATTCTTTGATTTTAACCTAATGGCCCTTTTATTTTTGTAAGATAAATGTGGAGGAGCATATCCGTTCTTCAAATAAAATATTAAATCTGCATATTGAGATTCAGAATCAGTGACACTTATCTGATTGATTGATTCAGTCTGATCCATATCGCTTGATTCAGGAATGTTTGATGCTCCTCCCAATATCCTGCAAAAACCTTGACCTCTAACAATTTTCGCTGGCTTTATTTCTAAGTCATACTCTTGAAGCGCTGTGACCCAATTTGCCCTTTTCTCACCCAACTCTTTTTGAATTAATAGTTGCCTAACTGCCGGGAAAGGAACTATTACTTTTGTATGGGTTTCCAGAAGGAAGGGTCTATAATGCTTGACCGCTTTGAATACAGCAAAGGCTTGTTTTTCAACGTCGGAGTAATTCAATTCGGCACCCTGCAGATTTGAACTGAAAAATGATATGGGTGCTTCTAAGTTGTTATCATTCAGTTGTGTGAGTACTGCGGCATATGAAGTGTTGGATGCAATAGTATATAGTGTAAAATGATTAGAAAAATTTGGAGTATTCAAGGCTGGGGCATTGATTATTGATTGTTTGATAACATCAAAAGCTTGCTTTTCTTCTGATCCCCATTTGAAGACTGAATTCTTCTTGATCATTGTCTGAAGTGGTAATACAATCTGCAAAAAATCTGGAACAAATCGTTTGACAAAATTAATCTGACCCAAAAATGACTGCATTGATTTTTTGTTATGTGGGAAAGGGATTTCAGAAATTTCATTAATCCGATCAGGATCAATATAAATACCATCTTTGGATACTACAAAGCCTAAGAGTTTTCCTTGGTCAAGAGCAAAGAAGGACTTCTTTGGGTTTAGAGAAATACCATATCTTTTGCATCGCTGAAAGATTTGATTTAAGTCGTGCAAATGATTATCTCTCTTCTTAGAATATATAGTAATATCGTCAAGATAAACGACTACTGTTCGATTAATCAACCCTCTAAAGGCTATATCCATGGCTCTCTGGAATGTCGCTCCTGCATTTATGAGCCCAAAAGGCATTTTTTGATATGCATATGTTCCCCATTTTGTTCTGAATGTGGTTTTAAGTTGGTCATCGGGATGAACCAGAACTTGGTTGTATCCTGAGAATCCATCGAGAAAGGACATCAATTCAGAGCCTGCTACTGATTGGAGGATTTGCTCGATAGTAGGCAATGGGAAGTTGTCTTTTAAGCTTGCTTTGTTCAGATTCCTGAAATCAATACAAATTCGAATGTCGCCATTTTTCTTTCTGACTGGCACCATATTAGAGACCCAGTTTGAGTGTCGGACCGGAAAAATAATCTTGGCTTTCAACAGCTTGTTGAGCTCCGGCTTTATCTGGTTTTCCAAGTTTGGATGAATTTTTCTTAATTTCTGCTGAATCGGCTTCTGATTGGAAAGCATACGAATAGTATGCTGAATAATGGATGTGTCATATGTCTTCAGGTCATCATACTTCCAAGCAAAAACTTGTTTGTTCTTCTTTAACAATTTAATAAATGCTTCCTTTTCTTCCACGGAAAGTCCTAAACCTAAATTGATATTTTGAGGAGCTTGCTCAGTACCTAGATTTATCAACTCAAACATAAGGGTAGAACTTTGAAGCTTTGCATTAATTACAGGTTTAAACCTGTCTTTGATATCATAAAGGTCTTCGAGCTTTACCACTGGTTTGGGAATCGCATTCTCTTGAGGTATTTCCTTCATTTGGGAGTCATGCTCGTCTTCTTCGATGATTTGATTATCATAGGACTTTTCAGAGGTTAAGAATTGCAAAATATCTTCATCATGGTTGAAAACCCTCCAGTTAGTGATATTATCAGGAATTGAAGGCCTAAAAATCAATTCTACATAAAATCTATCAAGGCTGTAGTCTTCAGAAGGCAGAAGTTTGGAAGCTACGTTGGCTAGTAGGTCGGCTGCCGAGTTCTGTGACCTAGGAATTGAGGAAATGTTAAATGCTGAAAAATGTGAGGTAAGATCTTGCACTAGCGATTGATAATGCTTAAGGTGGTTTGAAAGGCAATGAATTGCATTCCTTACTTGCTTCACAATGATCTCGGAATCGCCGAACACTTTAAGATATTGGACTTTAAGGCCGATCGCCTTATATAATCCTTGGACTAAAGCTTCGTATTCGGCAGTATTGTTAGTGCACTCAAATTCCAGTCTACAGGACAGCATTGTCTTTTCTCCCTGCGGACTAACCAAAATGCAACCTGCTCCTGAGCCCTCACTGGACTTAGAGCCATCAAAATATAAAGACCAAAATAAAGGAGTATTAACAGACATATTTACAGCCTTTTTATCAATATTAAAACATCTAGACGTATCTGTTTGCGAAAAATTCTCAATCTAGGATGTACAATGATTAACTGAAAAAGGAGATGGTTGGGCAACAAAGTTGCCGAAAAATGATTCTGACGAATAATTCCCCAGAATGTTGTTGTTGAATGCAACAGGCTGATTTTCTTGTTCGAAGTCAGTTACTGTGTGGGTCATATGTTTCTCACGGTCAATCCTTATTTGATTTGGCTTTCCCTTGTAGGGAAGCCACATATGTGACCAATCTGTAGAAATATACCCGTGCAGTTTTTTGGACCAATCTCTGCTCAATATTAAACCATAGAATTCAGGTATATCGGCAATTAAAATGTCAATTCTTTGTACAACCCTAGGGTCGGCAGATAACCTGATGGTTACAGAATTAATTTCTCCAACAACCTGCACTTTAGTCCTATCCAACTGCACAATATGAGTGGCAGACTTCTGGGGTTCAATATTTAGCTTAGAGCAAACTGAAGCTGGCATTATATTAGATGAAGCCCCTGAATCAATTAAACAGTTGTGTAGGTTTCTATTATAAATCTCATACGTCAGCAGGAAGGGTGGGGTGTGAGAATTTGATTTATCTCCAATCAGAACTGAATCAGTAGCTTCAACCAGACCTGCAGGAGGTTGGACTTGATCGTTGGCAGCTCTTGTACTGGGAAGAGGAGTAGAGGGAACAGCATTCAATTCTTTGAGAAGTAACTTTTGTTGATGTTTTAATTTGCTAAGCTCAAACATAGTTATATTTGCCTTAGTTTTCTTCATGTCATCAACAATGTTATATTCCATTGAATCAGATATCACTAATGTCTTGGATGTTGAAGGAGAATTAGAAGTTGAAGGCTGATTTTGGGGAGCTACTACAGGCGATTTCTTAGGGGGAACTTTTTCTTTTGCTGTAGAAGCACCTGCACTTCTTTTCTTCGATGTTGCCTGAGCAGGTTCGGAAGTACTTTTACTTCTTGTAGTAACCGGAAAGGCTTCTTCTTCATTCTCTGTATCAGAGTTTGGGAGTATAAAATCCCACATTCCATGGCATTCAGCTACTTCTTCTTCATCATCGGTTTGTAAAGTTGTTTCCTCTTCCTCTTCTTCTTGGTCTGAGTCTGCATTGGATATAACATTGGGCGGCTTTGATTCAGTTTTCTTGTAAGTTCTAAATGGTCTTTTATTTGAGGTTTCAGCCACCTGCTTCTTGATGTCAACCATTTCGTTAGACAATGTTTTAAGGACATTTTGTAAACCTTCCATGTCATAGGGGTCCTTTGGGGTTTTCTTCTTGGAATCTTCTTTAAACGAGACTTTTTTAGCTTTTCGGTCTTCTATAGCAGCTTTCTTCTCAAGAGCATTAATGCGCTTTTCAACAGCCAGTGCTTCTTTCATGTTTTCAGCTAAGGTAGGTTTCCCAGCCCTGTCTACAAAAATAGCTATGTTGGCAGGTAGGGCCGTAATTTACCATTTGCTTCGGATTTGTTCACTTGGTTTAGAATCGGTAGGGATTTTATTCAGGAGTTTATTAAATCTGGCATTAAACTCCTTTATTGGTTCCCTCTGCTCTATCCTTAGATTGGAGAGATCGTTTATTAATGTAGCTAAGGACCTATCATCTCCATACTTGGTAAGAAATTGCTCTTGGCATGTGTTCCAACTGGTAATTGAACTAGCAGGTAAGGAAAAATACCAGGATCCTGCTGATCCTTGTAAGGTATAGGGGAAGAGTCTTACAACAACATCTTGCTCTGTCACTCCTTTTAAGTTAACTGCCAACATAAAATTGTTAATATGTTCTTCAGCTTGGGTTCCGTTATCTGGATTAAATTTAGGCAGCCATTTTTCGGGAGCATCTGGTAGATCATGCAATGGTCCGGGCATGTTGACTGCACCTGGCCTAGTCCATGGGTCTGCCATTATGCTAGCGACAGTGGTTGACACTACTGTTGGAATTCCAGATGTTTGGGGAGGTATCAAAGATGAAGAGTGAATAGGTTGGGATATTGAGGCTCCTGTTCCCTGATGAACAACAATATGTAATGGAGGAGTGGGTGGTTGACTTTGCAGATGAGGAGATGAAATGGAGGATGTGGAAGAAAAATCCCCACTATCAGATCCTTCAGTATTTTTCTTTGGCTTTTTCCTTTTGGGTAAAGGAAACTCAGTGGGTTCAATACCAAGTTTTTCGCTCTGAAGTCTGGTAAGAGGATGAGTGAGGTTGAACTGCGAAGTCGCACTGCTTTCCGATATCTCAGATTTCTGTGGTGAGATCGAGAAGCTCTAAAGTTTATGGATTAGAGACTGGACTTCAGGAGATTCAAGACTTAGCTATTCTGGGATATGATGGGATTGAGCAGTGGTGGTAGATTCCTCTTCTTCTTGGTTATGGGCTGGCGAACCAGCATGTAATTGAGAAGAACGAGGAGATTTGGAGGGAGAATTACTCTTAGAATGACTTGCCGATTTAGGTCTGCTTGCCATTCACAGTCAGGGCCCTCCTTCTAGCGCCAAAAATGTTGATGCCTCGAAAATCGCTGCAACAACATTGGGGAAACCACCTGGTCTGGACCTTAGTACAGCTCCTTTTCCGTTTGGAATAGTGGCTCCAACTGGGGATGATGGGACCAGTTTCCCAGAAATATAGATAAATGGGATGGATGAGTGACTTATAAACTATTCTAGCGATAAGCGATGGACTAAAACTATCAGCAGGAATATAACAACTATAATCTATCCCGGGGAGTTATCGATTTCTAAAGCGTAGCGTTTGATAATCTGTGCTTTAAGGCAGGCATATAGATGACTCTAACACTAAAGCATAGAGGTTTAAACCATTTAAGATTGCTCTGCATAATTAGTTATGCAGAGCGATAATAGCGAATTACTACACTTAGTCATTTATATCATTGCTACATGCATGAGTAAAAGAGATAACAAATCACAAAACATTCAATAGTGAAATGAAATGAAGATTTGTTGTTATATCGCATACATGTATTCAACAATAGCAAAGATACTAACACAACAATTCATATAATAAGAAAGAACATAGATACAGATAATAGTACCATGTAAGCTGCTCGATCAATCCAGTATATTAATCACTATGTCGCAGTCCTTCCTTCTAATCAGAAAGCATTCCAAACAATAGACAGTCGTGCGCAATTGTGTAAAACAGCCTTCTAATCAAAATTAAGAACCGTTGGTCGAGTTTCACAAAAGAATATAGACTGAAGCACAATAGTGCAAACTTCAGCCTTTAAGTCTATTACAAAATTTTACGACCCTTTCCAAAACAATGAAAGGGTCTATAAATACTAATCTAATCTAAATATCTAAGAAACTGAAAAGCTACTAAAGCTGGTATCAATAACTTCCGATCCAATTTCGGCTGGCGATTTGGCAAGCGGGCGGGTGACTCATCAAGTCGGTTCCTTTCCTTTGAATCTGAGCTGATTAATTGCAAGCATCGGCTCAACTTCCGGAGGTTTGTTGAGGCGTGAAGTGAGCTGTGCAGCATATGTGGCATCTTGGAGTTCGGGAATTATATACCCGATTGCGTCTGTAAGGCACTTTAGGGTAGATCTCTGTGTATGCGGCTTAATTAAAAAGAGCCAATATGCCTCTGAGGATAGGCTTTTTACTCCCGCGATTAATTTTCCTTTTTCTTCTAACACAGGGTAGCATGTCTGCTGTAATGCATTTGCCATAGTCATCTTTCCCGGTGTACATTTAGAAATCATATTGGCCAGGTAAAGAGTGTTATTGACTAGATCCACTAGATTGCTGGCGGTTGATTTACACCGTGAAGCCGCCCTTTCTGCTTTCATCATTTGAGTATGCCATTCAGTGAAAAGTATATTTTTCTCTGTTTCCATAATCCTGGGTAATTTTGCTGCTTTTCCCACATTGGTATCTTGCCATTCAATATATGCAGCAATGTCCTCATCTGCTTGATCCAGTTCAGCTCTGGCCTTTTCTACCCGCTGATTCACTGCTGTAGTTAGCTCACAAAGGGGCTCAGCTCGATCGATCTGTTGGCATAAGAGTCTAAGCTGGGCTATCAATGCATTGTTTATTAATAGTGCCTCCGACTTAAATTCTTTCACATGCGATGTTCCCTTCATTTTTTCCAACTGTGATGACATTTGGGCGATTTGCTCATCCTTGGTCTTTATCATTTGTTCATTCGCCATTCGCAAATCCTCCAATGCCTTTGACAGCTCTTCTTTTTTCTGGATTGCATCCTGATCGATCCTTTGCCTTTCTGCTTGCAATTCCTGAGTCAGCTGATCATTTTCTTGCTGTTTTGCCAGCAATTGTTCTTCTGCCTGTATTGTCCTTTGCCTTGCCTCAACTAATTCTGCCTGCAGCGCAGAGATTTCTTGGTCCTTATTTTTTAATAGGAGGCTCACTTCCGATGCTTTGTCAATTGTTGCCACTGAGTAAGCGCCTGCATACTATGATAGCTTTGTTAAGTCATCGGCGGGATCCAATTCCTCCTTCCATACTACCTTACCCGTGACCGTTGGTTCGGGGAAGATAGAAGGTTGATCAATCCTTCGTCTCTTCCTTGACCGACTTACAACTGCCCTATGTTTTGGGCTGTAGAAAACATCCAATGGCGGAATGTCTTCTATATGTAGAATAACCTGGTCGGAGGGGTCTTTTGGGATAACTTCAACTTCCTTTGAACTTGGTGGGCCGCTGGTTCCACTTAGAACCGGAGGAGAGGTAACATCCTGCGTATCGTTTGTCTTAGAATTATCCCCATCTTTTGAACATTCCAATCCACAGATGATGGAATGAAATTGTTGCCATTCTTGTAATAAACTGGGGTCTGTAGTAGTGTCCACATTGACATCAGTGGTTTGCTTCTGCTGCTCTTTCTCCTGCTCTAACCTCTGCTTCTCTTCTAATTCTTTTCTTTGGTTTTTTTCTTGCTCCCTTTTCTGCCTATCTACCAGTTCTTTCTTTTGTTTCTCCTCTTCTTCTATCTTCATCCGTTCCTCTATCTCTTTCTGCTTTCTCTGTTCTTGGTCCTTCTTCTACCTCTCAGCTTGCTCTTTTCCTTGCTTTTCTGCCTGCAGCTCCTTTTGCCTTTCCTCCCGTTGTTTCTTTTGTTCCTTAGTTATAACAGGAGGTTGGCTCGTTTGTTGCCGATCAGGCTCGCTTGAGGAAGATGCTGGGGTTGTTGCCAATAAATCTAGAGGCAGAGTTTGCAACCTCTGCTCTCTAAGTTTATTGAACTCAGTTAAATTCTCATCTTTGTATTTCATCCTGGCAAGCTGTTTGGTTTGGCTTATTGTATCGGTACCTACGAACAGGTCATCAAACTCATCCTCTTGATGGTCAACTTTTGTTAATTTGGCCTGTTCTAGGGCAGTGTAGGCCCTTTGGTTTGGATCATAGAGTCTGCTTGGGATAGTGGCTAGGGATAAAGCCTGCATCTTTGTTGCCTCCTTTTCTGCATGCTTCAGATCATGCAGCGTATAAACACCAATCCTCAAGGAAAAAGGGGGCCAGCCCCTCTTCTTCTCTTTCTTCAGAGTTTGGGTTACACTCTCGGCCATAATTTGGTAGGAAATCTCTCGGGCTAACAGTTTGTCTGGAACATATAACGGAAGAACATGCGGCTTGGCCTGGCTCCCGAAAACCCTAATATAGGTAAAATTCTCCTCTCCAAACCAACTTGCTACAGCTGGTAAGTCGAAGGAAGCTTCATAGGAAATCCTTGGAATGGGTTTATCAAAAATGGAATAGTAAATGGGCACCATCAAACCATTACAGATTTGGTACAGATGGTCTTTATAAGAAGACTTCCACAATTTTTGATAATATATATGGATGGGTGAAGGGTCCTGTGCAGTCCACCTCCACCCTAGAACAGGAAATTCAGAATTGAAACAAAGAACGTCCATGATATATGCACTATAGTAGAACGGGGGGCAGTCTTTCCTCTCTATATACTGTTGCCTCCATTAGAGGAACCATTTCAATGGTAAAATTGGCAGAATCATGCAAACCCCACAGTCTACACATCATAATCCCCGCATAACAATAAGGAGAAGCTAAAGAATCTACCGAGTACTTACCGGAGGATTCGTGCTTGTGTTTGTTGGGATTTTGCCTCCAATCCTTGATAGGTTCAGATTCGATCTCGTTCTCGCTTGCAAACTTCTCCAAAAAGGCCTTGTTATATACTTTCTCTGGCTCGGGCAAATGATACATTTGCCTTAGGTCTTCTGGCCTGAATGACCCGAAGATCCTCCCATCTCTGGTTCTAAAAATTCTGTCTGTGATGAGAATTTCTTCAATTGCCCATCGCACAATGTCAGTATAAGGAAGAATTTGTTCTCTGGCCGCTATCCTATGCAGGAAAGAGTCGGCTAGATCCTTGAGAGTTAAATCAGACCTCTTGGTCAAGTCCACAGTAGCTTCTTCCACCGTCTTTTCTGGTTTCTCAGCTTCAATTAAGTTATAAGTGCCTGACCAAGTAGCTTTGGTGAGCCCTGTGCAAGTGGTATCAGAAATTAATCCCTTCTTCTTATTCGCGGATGCTTGTGCTGCTGTTGGTGTTGAGGAAGCACCTGCAGCTTTCTTGGACTTCTTTCCCATCATCTCAGGCCTGGTTTCTGCGAATGAATTCTGCACAAAGAAGAAATTGGGCGTAATATACAGAGATGGCAATAAAAACTCTTAAGTGAAACAGCACATACGAATAGAAGCGTAACTGAGGGATTTAGCTTTTAACATGGGCGCGGATCCAATCTGTAAAAAGATTTTAGGACATAATTCCTATTAATTGGCCGTTTTTAATCTGCCATTCCTTAAATGCTCCTAATATCGTTATTTGGGTGAGTGAACCTTTTAAGCATGCAGATGGACGTTTTGGCGGTTGAGCATAGATGGAGGCCTGCGTGAAAGATAAAGCTTTTATTACAATTGAATTGCGCCATCCCATCACTTAACGGCTCTTTGTTGAAAACCGCGCTTTATCGGGTCGCAATCGGGGTGTGATAAGCGTGTTTTAATGGCGTGCTTTGAATATCAGTGATCGCCGAATGTGATATCGCATCGGCGAAAAGCTTTGGGCGCAATGATGTCCGATTCCTGATTTCGCATCGCATCGGGACAAGCCTTTGGGAACATTACCACTGCTGAAGCACTTCACCGATCGCCGAATGCGCATCGCGTCGGATCTTTTGGCATGGTCGATATAAAACATATATGGGGAATTGCCGATCGCCGAATGCGCCGAATTCGCATCGGCGGAAAACGTTTGGGTGCTTAATTACAATCCATATGTCATTGCGATATGCGATCTTGCGATCGCTTTATCGCAATGACCAATTATTCATAATTTCTTTTTAAGGGTTTGCCCCGAAGGTTTTCTAAAGCGCATTTATTTATTTATTGGATTTTTTGGATGACAAGAGCATTGATACCAATTCAAAATTAAAAGGGACCCATTTCATACATTAATGTTTGGAATATAAATGATATGAAATGGGGGGGTTGTTGTATGGCACAACAATTGGCGATTCGCTGGAAGAACCAGTTATCTCTGGAACTAATGAAAACACTTAAACTTTTTAACATAGAATCTCAATCAGGAAGGGAAAATTTCTAATATAACTAGATATCTATTCATTCTGAATAAAGTAGAATTCTTTTGTTGACTTCCTCTTTTTTGTAAAGAAAATAAATGCATTCTAAGTTTTAAAATAGGTCTTTGATGGTTTATAATGATAAAATAGAAAACTTTTCTCAACTCAGCTTTTAAAATAAACCCTTCTGTCATAGGTAGAGCCTCTGCTGCCAGCAAACGTTTATAGTCTCGGCAGGGTTACCTTTTTAACCATGCTATTGTCCATTGTTCCATTCACTTAAGAGTGTGACTAAACAGAATGAATTCAAAACCTATTTTCATATTTTGTACTTCATTTCCTTTTTTGTTTAAGATAAAAGCCATTGTCCTGGTTTGGTGGCCAGCTGTTGACAATGCCATTCACTGGTAGTAATCTAACTGATCAAGCTGGCTCGTGATGAGACCCCTTGTCTTGTAATTTCAAGTCATTACCCTGTTTGGTATGCAGTTTTGGTAATGTCAGTTAAATTATTTTCCTATGACCATGGTAAGCAGGCTTGTAATAAGACCTCTTATCTTTAATCTTTTATATTTTAGAATTACACTCTGAGTAACCATAAACTTTAGTGAACGGGATGAACAATTTTCTCCTCAAGAGTAAATGGATGACAGGTTAAGAGTTAAAGATGCTGAAGATGGATTAGCTTCTATCTTAATATAGATAACCTTTGGAGACCAATTTTGAAAACCCAACATGACTCATAGAACTTTTATGTTTTGGGAGGAGTTTACAAAAGATAGACTGCGATTTCAGAATACAGAGATATGTAATTTCCCAGAAATTATCCCCCTTGGTTAAGAGTTCTATTATTCAAAAGCAAATATTGATAGTACTCCAGTGAGATAACTTTTCAAATATAGAAAAAGGTCAATGGAAGTTATCTTACAACCTTATTTTCTACAGATCCTACAAACTATAAAAATCTATGAATCTAAAAGGAGAAGGGGTTACCTCCTCAATTAAAGAATTTCTTCAAGATCAGACCATTAACAGGGAGAGAATCTCTCAACCCTGATAAATCTTGCAGTATAAAGGTTGAATGGCCTATCTTTTCACAGATCTGAAATGGTCCAAGCCACAGTTTCTGGAACTTGGAGTGTTTACCTTTGTCTTCATGGGCTTTGTCCCATTTCAGAACTAAATCGCCAACTTGGAATTGTTTTGAATCGGATGAGACTAGATCAAATGCTGCTTTGATGACTTGCTGGTGCTTGGCATGAATAACCTTAGCTTTTTCTCTTTCTTCTTCTAATTTGAGAATTTGATCATATCTAAGCTGGATAGAAGAAGAAGGAGTCTCCTCAATAAACTGCACTAGGGCTAAAGAAGGAAGAACAAGATTGGTTGGTAGTATTGCTTCTTTTCCATATACAAGATTGAACGGAGAGGTTCCTATGGAAGCTTTCTGTGTTATCCTATCAGCCCATAATGCAAATACTAAGGATTTGTGCCAGTTCCTATGATTCTCTTCGATTGTTCGCTTAATAATTTTGATCAAATTCTTATTAGTTGACTCTGCTAGACCATTACCCTGAGGATAGTAATTAGCAGAATATTTTAATTTAAACCCTCTTTTAATAGCGAAATCAAACATGGCATTGCCTGAGAAATAAGAAGCATTGTCAAAAACAAGAGCGTTTGGGACACCAAACCTGGTAATGATGAATTGATCTATGAATTCAATGATGGCTTCGGAATTTGCTGTCTTTAAAGGGATTGCCTCAACCCACTTTGTAAAGTAATCGGTAGCAGTAAGAATGTACTTGTGCTGTTTGGAAGAAGGTGGATTAATCTCCCCAATGATGTCCAATCCCCATTGCTCAAAAGGCTGTTCAATGTTGACTGGTTGCAAAGGGAAAGCTGGTTTACGTTGTCTTCCGCTAGCAGTTTGACAATTCAGACATTTCCTTACGTATTCGTGAGCATCTTTAAACAAAGTAGGCCAATAGTAACCAGCATGAATAATTTTATGAGCTGTTGTGTCAGCTCCAAAATGTCCTCCTGCTGGTCCATCATGTAATTCCTGCAAAACCTTTTGGGCTTCAGGTTTCTCAAGGCATCTTAATAGAACAGAATCATAATTTTTCTTAAAAAGCACATCATCAATAATTGTGAAATTCTTTGATTTTAACCTAATGGCCCTTTTATTTTTGTAAGATAAATTTGGAGGAGCATATCCGTTCTTCAAATAAAATATTAAATCTGCATATTGAGATTCAGAATCAGTGACACTTATCTGATTGATTGATTCAGTCTGATCCATATCGCTTGATTCAGGAATGTTTGATGCTCCTGCCAATATCCTGCAAAAACCTTGACCTCTAACAATTTTCGCTGGCTTTATTTCTAAGTCATACTCTTGAAGCGCTGTGACCCAATTTGCCCTTTTCTCACCCAACTCTTTTTGAATTAATAGTTGCCTAACTGCCGGGAAAGGAACTATTACTTTTGTATGGGTTTTCAGAAGGAAGGGTCTATAATGCTTGACCGCTTTGAATACAGCAAAGGCTTGTTTTTCAACGTCGGAGTAATTCAATTCGGCACCCTGCAGATTTGAACTGAAAAATGATATGGGTGCTTCTAAGTTGTTATCATTCAGTTGTGTGAGTACTGCGGCATATGAAGTGTTGGATGCAATAGTATATAGTGTAAAATGATTAGAAAAATTTGGAGTATTCAAGGCTGGGGCATTGATTATTGATTGTTTGATAACATCAAAAGCTTGCTTTTCTTCTGATCCCCATTTGAAGACTGAATTCTTCTTGATCATTGTCTGAAGTGGTAATACAATCTGCGAAAAATCTGGAACAAATCGTTTGACAAAATTAATCTGACCCAAAAATGACTGCATTGATTTTTTGTTATGTGGGAAAGGGATTTCAGAAATTTCATTAATCCGATCAGGATCAATATAAATACCATCTTTGGATACTACAAAGCCTAAGAGTTTTCCTTGGTCAAGAGCAAAGAAGGACTTCTTTGGGTTTAGAGAAATACCATATCTTTTGCATCGCTGAAAGATCTGATTTAAGTCATGCAAATGATTATCTCTCTTCTTAGAATATACAGTAATATCGTCAAGATAGACGACTACTGTTCGATTAATCAACCCTCTAAAGGCTATATCCATGGCTCTCTGGAATGTCGCTCCTGCATTTATGAGCCCAAAAGGCATTTTTTGATATGCATATGTTCCCCATTTTGTTCTGAATGTGGTTTTAAGTTGGTCATCGGGATGAACCAGAACTTGGTTGTATCCTGAGAATCCATCGAGAAAGGACATCAATTCAGAGCCTGCTACTGATTGGAGGATTTGCTCCATAGTAGGCAATGGGAAGTTGTCTTTTAAGCTTGCTTTGTTCAGATTCCTGAAATCAATACAAATTCGAATGTCGCCATTTTTCTTTCTGACTGGCACCATATTAGAGACCCAGTTTGAGTGTCGGACCGGAAAAATAATCTTGGCTTTCAACAGCTTGTTGAGCTCCGACTTTATCTGGTTTTCCAAGTTTGGATGAATTTTTCTTAATTTCTGCTGAATCGGCTTCTGATTGGGAAGCATAGGAATAGTATGCTGAATAATGGATGTGTCATATGTCTTCAGGTCATCATACTTCCAAGCAAAAACTTGTTTGTTCTTCTTTAACAGTTTAATAAATGCTTCCTTTTCTTCCACGGAAAGTCCTAAACCTAAATTGATATTTTGAGGAGCTTGCTCAGTACCTAGATTTATCAACTCAAACCTAAGGGTAGAACTTTGAAGCTTTGCATTAATTACAGGTTTAAACCTGTCTTTGATATCATAAAGGTCTTCGAGCTTTACCACTGGTTTGGGAATCGCATTCTCTTGAGGTATTTCCTTCATTTGGGAGTCATGCTCGTCTTCTTCGATGATTTGATTATCATAGGACTTTTCAGAGGTTAAGAATTGCAAAATATCTTCATCATGGTTGAAAACCCTCCAGTTAGTGATATTATCAGGAATTGAAGGCCTAAAAATCAATTCTACAGAAAATCTATCAAGGCTGTAGTCTTCAGAAGGCAGAAGTTTGGAAGCTACGTTGGCTAGTAGGTCGGCTGCCGAGTTCTGTGACCTAGGAATTGAGGAAATGTTAAATGCTGAAAAATGTGAGGTAAGATCTTGCACTAGCGATTGATAATGCTTAAGGTGGTTTGAAAGGCAATGAATTGCATTCCTTACCTGCTTCACAATGATCTCGGAATCGCCGAACACTTTAAGATATTGGACTTTAAGGCCGATCGCCTTATATAATCCTTGGACTAAAGCTTCGTATTCGGCAGTATTGTTAGTGCACTCAAATTCCAGTCTACAGGACAGCATTGTCTTTTCTCCCTCCGGACTAACCAAAATGCAACTTGCTCCTGAGCCCTCACTGGACTTAGAGCCATTAAAATATAAAGACCAAAATAAAGGAGTATTAACAGACATATTTACAGCCTTTTTATCAATATTAAAACATCTAGACGTATCTGTTTGCGAAAAATTCTCAATCTGGGATGTACAATGATTAACTGAAAAAGGAGATGGTTGGGCAACAAAGTTGCCGAAAAATGATTCTGACGAATAATTCCCCAGAATGTTGTTGTTGAATGCAACAGGCTGATTTTCTTGTTCGAAGTCAGTTACTGTGTGGGTCATATGTTTCTCACGGTCAATCCTTATTTGATTTGGCTTTCCCTTGTAGGGAAGCCACATATGTGACCAATCTGTAGAAATATACCTGTGCAGTTTTTCGGACCAATCTCTGCTCAATATTAAACCATAGAATTCAGGTATATCGGCAATTAAAATGTCAATTCTTTGTACAACCCTAGGGTCGGCAGATAACCTGATGGTTACAGAATTAATTTCTCCAACAACCTGCACTTTAGTCCTATCCAACTGCACAATATGAGTGGCAGACTTCTGGGGTTCAATATTTAGCTTAGAGCAAACTGAAGCTGGCATTATATTAGATGAAGCCCCTGAATCAATTAAACAGTTGTGCAGGTTTCTATTATAAATCTCATACGTCAGCAAGAAGGGTGGGGTGTGAGAATTTGATTTATCTCCAATCAAAACTGAATCAGTAGCTTCAACCAGACCTGCAGGAGGCTGGCCTTGATCGTTGGCAGCTCTTGTACTGGGAAGAGGAGTAGAGGGAACAACATTCAATTCTTTGAGAAGTAACTTTTGTTGATGTTTTAATTTGCTAAGCTCAAACATAGTTATATTTGCCTTAGTTTTCTTCATGTCATCAACAATGTTATATTCCATTGAATCAGATATCACTAATGTCTTGGATGTTGAAGGAGAATTAGAAGTTGAAGGCTGATTTTGGGGAGCTACTACAGGCGATTTCTTAGGGGGAACTTTTTCTTTTGCTGTAGAAGCACCTGCACTTCTTTTCTTCGATGTTGCCTGAGCAGGTTCGGAAGTACTTTTACTTCTTGTAGTAACCGAAAAGGCTTCTTCTTCATTCTCTGTATCAGAGTTTGGGAGTATAAAATCCCACATTCCATGGCATTCAGCTACTTCTTCTTCATCATTGGTTTGTAAAGTTGTTTCCTCTTCCTCTTCTTCTTGGTCTGAGTCTGCATTGGATATAACATTGGGCGGCTTTGATTCAGTTTTCTTGTAAGTTCTAAATGGTCTTTTATTTGAGGTTTCGGCCACCTGCTTCTTGATGTCAACCATTTCGTTAGACAATGTTTTAAGGACCTTTTGTAAACCTTCCATGTCATAGGGGTCCTTTGGGGTTTTCTTCTTGGAATCTTCTTTAAACGAGACTTTTTTAGCTTTTCGGTCTTCTAGAGAAGCCTTCTTCTCAAGAGCATTAATGCGCTTTTCAACAGCCAGTGCTTCTTTCATGTTTTCAGCTAAGGTAGGTTTCCCAGCCTTGTCTACAAAAATAGCTATGGGAGCATCTGGTAGATCATGCAATGGTCCGGGCATGTTGACTGCACCTGGCCTAGTCCATGGGTCTGCCATTATGCTAGCGACAGTGGTTGACACTACTGTTGGAATTCCAGATGTTTGGGGAGGTATCAAAGATGAAGAGTGAATAGGTTGGGATATTGAGGCTCCTGTTTCCTGATGAACAACAATATGTAATGGAGGAGTGGGTGGTTGACTTTGCAGATGAGGAGATGAAATGGAGGATGTGGAAGAAAAATCCCCACTATCAGATCCTTCAGTATTTTTCTTTGGCTTTTTCCTTTTGGGTAAAGGAAACTCAGTGGGTTCAATACCAAGTTTTTCGCTCTGAAGTCTGGTAAGAGGATGAGTGAGGTTGAACTGCGAAGTCGCACTGCTTTCCGATATCTCAGATTTCTGTGGTGAGATCGAGAAGCTCTGAAGTTTATGGATTAGAGACTGGACTTCAGGAGATTCAAGACTTAGCTATTCTGGGATATGATGGGATTGAGCAGTGGTGGTAGATTCCTCTTCTTCTTGGTTATGGGCTGGCGAACCAGCATATAATTGAGAAGAACGAGGAGATTTGGAGGGAGAATTACTCTTAGAATGACTTGCCGATTTAGGTCTGCTTGCCATTCACAGTCAAGGCCCTCCTTCTAGCGCCAAAAATGTTGATGCCTCGAAAATCGCTGCAACAACATTGGGGAAACCACCCGGTCCGGACCTTAGTACAGCTCCTTTTCTGTTTGGAATAGTGGCTCCGACTGGGGATGATGGGACCAGTTTCCCAGAAATATAGATAAATGGGATGGATGAGTGACTTATAAACTATTCTAGCGATAAGCGATGGACTAAAACTATCAGCAGGAATATAACAACTATAATCTATCCCGGGGAGTTATCGATTTCTAAAGCGTAGCGTTTGATAATCTGTGCTTTAAGGCAGGCATATAGATGACTCTAACACTAAAGCATAGAGGTTTAAACCATTTAAGATTGCTCTGCATAATTAGTTATGCAGAGCGATAATAGCGAATTACTACACTTAGTCATTTATATCATTGCTACATGCATGAGTAAAAGAGATAACAAATCACAAAACATTCAATAGTGAAATGAAATGAAGATTTGCTGTTATATCACATACATGTATTTAACAATAGCAAAGATACTAACACAGCAATTCATATAATAAGAAAGAACACAGATACAGATAATAGTACCATGTAAGCTGCTCGATCAATCCAGTATATTAATCACTATGTCGCAGTCCTTCCTTCTAATCAGAAAGCATTCCAAACAACAGACAGTCGTGCGCAATTGTGTAAAACAGCCTTCTAATCAAAATTAAGAATCGTTGGTCGAGTTTCACAAAAGAATATAGACTGAAGCACAATAGTGCAAACTTCAGCCTTTAAGTCTATTACAAAATTTTACGACCCTTTCCAAAACAATGAAAGGGTCTATAAATACTAATCTAATCTAAATATCTAAGAAACTGAAAAGCTACTAAAGCTGGTATCAATAACTTCCGATCCAATTTCGGCTGGCGATCTGGCAAGCGGGCGGGTGACTCATCAAGTCGGTTCCTTTCCTTTGAATCTGAGCTGATTAATTGCAAGCATCGGCTCAACTTCCGAAGGTTTGTTGAGGCGTGAAGTGAGCTGTGCAGCATATGTGGCATCTTGGAGTTCGGGAATTATATACCCGATTGCGTCTGTAAGGCACTTTAGGGTAGATCTCTGTGTATGCGGCTTAATTAAAAAGAGCCAATATGCCTCTGAGGATAGGCTTTTTACTCCCGCGATTAATTTTCCTTTTTCTTCTAACACAGGGTAGCATGTCTGCTGTAATGCATTTGCCATAGTCATCTTTCCCGGTGTACATTTAGAAATCATATTGGCCAGGTAAAGAGTGTTATTGACTAGATCCACTAGATTGCTGGCGGTTGATTTACACCGTGAAGCCGCCCTTTCTGCTTTCATCATTTGAGTATGCCATTCAGTGAAAAGTATATTTTTCTCTGTTTCCATAATCCTGGGTAATTTTGCTGCTTTTCCCACATCGGTATCTTGCCATTCAATATATGCAGCAATGTCCTCATCTGCTTGATCCAGTTCAGCTCTGGCCTTTTCTACCCGCTGATTCACTGCTGTAGTTAGCTCACAAAGGGGCTCAGCTCGATCGATCTGTTGGCATAAGAGTCTAAGCTGGGCTATCAATGCATTGTTAATTAATAGTGCCTCCGACTTAAATTCTTTCACATGCGATGTTCCCTTCATTTTTTCCAACTGTGATGACATTTGGGCGATTTGCTCATCCTTGGTCTTTATCATTTGTTCATTCGCCATTCGCAAATCCTCCAATGCCTTTGACAGCTCTTTTTTTTCTGGATTGCATCCTGATCGATCCTTTGCCTTTCTGCTTGCAATTCCTGAGTCAGCTGATCATTTTCTTGCTGTTTTGCCAGCAATTGTTCTTCTGCCTGTATTGTCCTTTGCCTTGCCTCAACTAATTCTGCCTGCAGCGCAGAGATTTCTTGGTCCTTATTTTTTAATAGGAGGCTCACTTCCGATGCTTTGTCAATTGTTGCCGTTGAGTAAGCGCCTGCATACTGTGATAGCTTTGTTAAGTCATCGGCGGGATCCAATTCCTCCTTCCATACTACCTTACCCGTGACCGTTGGTTCGGGGAAGATAGAAGGTTGATCAATCCTTCGTCTCTTCCTTGACCGACTTACAACTGCCCTATGTTTTGGGCTGTAGAAAACATCCAATGGCGGAATGTCTTCTATATGTAGAATAACCTGGTCGGAGGGGTCTTTTGGGATAACTTCAACTTCCTTTGAACTTGGTGGGCCGCTGGTTCCACTTAGAACCGGAGGAGAGGTAACATCCTGCGTATCGTTTGTCTTAGAATTATCCCCATCTTTTGAACATTCCAATCCACAGATGATGGAATGAAATTGTTGCCATTCTTGTAATAAACTGGGGTCTGTAGTAGTGTCCACATTGACATCAGTGGTTTGCTTCTGCTGCTCTTTCTCCTGCTCTAACCTCTGCTTCTCTTCTAATTCTTTTCTTTGTTTTTCTTCTTGCTCCCTTTTCTGCCTATCTGCCAGTTCTTTCTTTTGTTTCTCCTCTTCTTCTATCTTCATCCGTTCCTCTATCTCTTTCTGCTTTCTCTGTTCTTGGTCCTTCTTCTGCCTCTCAGCTTGCTCTTTTCCTTGCTTTTCTGCCTGCATCTCCTTTTGCCTTTCCTCCCGTTGTTTCTTTTGTTCCTTAGTTATAACAGGAGGTTGGCTCGTTTGTTGCCGATCAGGCTCGCTTGAGGAAGATGCTGGGGTTGTTGCCAATAAATCTAGAGGCAGAGTTTGCAACCTCTGCTCTCTAAGTTTATTGAACTCAGTTAAATTCTCATCTTTGTATTTCATCCTGGCAAGCTGTTTGGTTTGGCTTATTGTATCGGTACCTACGAACAGGTCATCAAACTCATCCTCTTGATGGTCAACTTTTGTTAATTTGGCCTGTTCTAGGGCAGTGTAGGCCCTTTGGTTTGGATCATAGAGTCTGCTTGGGATAGTGGCTAGGGATAAAGCCTGCATCTTTGTTGCCTCCTTTTCTGCATGCTTCAGATCATGCAGCGTATAAACACCAATCCTCAAGGGAAAAGGGGGCCAGCCCCTCTTCTTCTCTTTCTTCAGAGTTTGGGTTACACTCTCGGCCATAATTTGGTAGGAAATCTCTCGGGCTAATAGTTTGTCTGGAACATATAACGGAAGAACATGCGGCTTGGCCTGGCTCCCGAAAACCCTAATATAGGTAAAATTCTCCTCTCCAAACCAACTTGCTACAGCTGGTAAGTCGAAGGAAGCTTCATAGGAAATCCTTGGAATGGGTTTATCAAAAATGGAATAGTAAATGGGCACCATCAAACCATTACAGATTTGGTACAGATGGTCTTTATAAGAAGACTTCCACAATTTTTGATAATATATATGGATGGGTGAAGGGTCCTGTGCAGTCCACCTCCACCCTAGAACAGGAAATTCAGAATTGAAACAAAGAACGTCCATGATATATGCACTATAGTAGAACGGGGGCATTTTCCTCTCTGTAACAACAGTCTTAAATCTAAAATCTCGAACAGCCACTGCTAATTTATCTGAAAGAATAGTGGCCCAATCCATAATCCAACCATGTACTGCTGCCTCCATTAGAGGAACCATTTCAATGGTAAAATTGGCAGAATCATGCAAACCCCACAGTCTACACATCATAATCCCCGCATAACAATAAGGAGAAGCTAAAGAATCTACCGAGTACTTACCGGAGGATTCGTGCTTGTGTTTGTTGGGATTTTGCCTCCAATCCTTGATAGGTTCAGATTCGATCTCGTTCTCGCTTGCAAACTTCTCCAAAAAGGCCTTGTTATATACTTTCTCTGGCTCGGGCAAATGATACATTTGCCTTAGGTCTTCTGGCCTGAATGACCCGAAGATCCTCCCATCTCTGGTTCTAAAAATTCTGTCTGTGATGAGAATTTCTTCAATTGCCCATCGCACAATGTCAGTATAAGGAAGAATTTGTTCTCTGGCCGCTATCCTATGCAGGAAAGAGTCGGCTAGATCTTTGAGAGTTAAATCAGACCTCTTGGTCAAGTCCACAGTAGCTTCTTCCATCATCTTTTCTGGTTTCTCAGCTTCAATTAAGTTATAAGTGCCTGACCAAGTAGCTTTGGTGAGCCCCGTGCAAGTGGTATCAGAAATTAATCCCTTCTTCTTATTCGCGGATGCTTGTGCTGCTGTTGGTGTTGAGGAAGCACCTGCAGCTTTCTTGGACTTCTTTCCCATCATCTCAGGCCTGGTTTCTGCGAATGAATTCTGCACAAAGAAGAAATTGGGCGTAATATACAAAGATGGCAATAAAAACTCTTAAGTGAAACAACACATACGAATAGAAGCGTAACTGAGGGATTTAGCTTTTAACATGGGCGCGGATCCAATCTGTAAAAAGATTTTAGGACATAATTCCTATTAATTGGCCGTTTTTAATCTGTCATTCCTTAAATGCTCCTAATATCATTATTTGGGTGAGTGAACCTTTTAAGCATGCAGATGGACGTTTTGGCGGTTGAGCATAGATGGAGGCCTGCGTGAAAGATAAAGCTTTTATTACAATTGAATTGCGCCATCCCATCACTTAACGGCTCTTTGTTGAAAACCGCGCTTTATCGGGTCACAATCGGGGTGTGATAAGTGTGTTTTAATGGCGTGCTTTGAATATCAGCGATCGCCGAATGTGATATCGCATGTGAGAAAAGCTTTGGGCGCAATGATGTCTGATTCCTGATTTCGCATCGCATCAGGACAAGCCTTTGGGAACATTACCACTGCTAAAGCACTTCACCGATCGCCGAATGCGCATCGCGTCGGATCTTTTGGCATGGTCAATATAAAACATATATGGGGAATTGCCGATCGCCGAATGCGCCGAATTCGCATCGGCGGAAAACGTTTGGGTGCTTAATTACAATCCATATGTCATTGCAATATGCGATCTTGCGATTGCTTTATCGTAATGACCAATTATTCATAATTTCTTTTTAAGGGTTTGCCCTGAAGGTTTTCTAAAGTGCATTTATTTATTTATTGGATTTTTTGGATGACAAGAGCATTGATACCAAATCAAAATTAAAAGGGACCCATTTCATACATTAATGTTTGGAATATAAATGATATGAAATGGGGGGGTTGTTGTATGCAACAACAGGTACCTGAAAGGTAATGTAAGATCCAGATGAATCTCTATGCATGAGTAAGCGCAACGGAAGGTAAGACTATGATAATTGATTGGACTCGTAGGGTCCATTGTGGTAAATGGATAGTAGTAGTGTAGACACAAGAAAGGTAACCAAAAAAGGTGAAGTGAATGGATCTAAGGCGTCAGATGCCTTCGCTATGTTGGGAATTATTATTCTCAATCTCATGCATGTTTTGCATGAATAAAGGAATTTCTCTTAACCTTGACCTTGTATTATCCGGTAATTATTTTATGATCATGATTACGTTGAATTTTATATATGTATACATGTGTGTATCTATGTCATTGTTTCACAGGATCATGATTGTTTTATGCTAACATTTATATATGTATGTGTGTATCCATGTATCTATGTTACTGTCTGACAGGGTTGTCAGGGATCATTCTAGTGAAGGAATGATTGCTTATGTAGGAGAATGACATGAAGAGGTTCATGGTCTTACGAGGAATAAATTGGGAAGAGTAGTCACAACAAACATACGAGGTCAGTATCATGTGGATACGATTTGGTATTGTATACTTGCATTATGCCTATGTTTATGTTATGACAGGTAGCTTTGAAGTATACATCAGCAAAGTAAAAGCACTGTGGTCTGTGGCATGCTAGATAAGCATGGATGAGATACTGGAAGCCACGTTTCTTGGTAAGGAAAGTGTGGTTTTGGATGTGTGGTATTGTTGTTGTGCATACGTTGTGATGTGTGCACTTGTGGTGTTGTGTATACATAGTATGTGTACATGTCATTTATGCAATGTTATGTACATGATGGTACAAATATGGTTGTACAAATATTGCATATGGGGTGTTGTATACATATTGTATTGTCTTCATGATGTATATGTGACGCTTGTGCATATGGTTCTTGTGCATGTTCGATATGCAGTGTTGTGTACGGATGATGCTATGTACATGTTGGATATGCAATTTTATGTACACGTGGTGTTGTGTGCATGTGGTACATTCGTACTATGTACATATGGTATGGTCTCCATGACTGTACAAGTCGTGTTGTGTGTGTCTGGTGTTGTGTACACATTGTACAAGTGGTGCTGTGTGCATGTGGTGCTATGTACATGTTGTGCATATGGAGCTAAGTACATGTGGTGTCACGTACATTTCGTGCATGTGGTACTGTGTACATGTGGTATTGTGCACACATTGTATAGTGGTGTAGTGTACATGTGGTGTTGTGTACACATTGTGCAGGTGGTGCCATGTACATGTAATGTTGTGCACACGTTGTGTAGGTGGTGCAATGTCTCGGTGGTACTATGTACATGTTGTACATATGGTACTGGTGAACGTGTGGTATTGTGTGGATGTCACACATGTTATGTTGAGGGCATGTGCTATTATGTATGTGAATCATGTAGTCATGGTATTGCAGCATGTGTACTCATTGTGTTGTACTCTGTGTAGGTACATGTAATAGGTGGTATTGCACATCGGGTATAGATGGATGCACTGTGTTGTACAATGGCTATAGGTGTATGCATTGTACATCAGGTGTAGGTGCATGTATTGCAAGCTGTTTTGTGTCAGGTGAGGTTGTATGTGTGTGATGCACACTATGTGTATGTGCACCTAGTAGAGGAGAAGGCACTGGGTGTTTGCTAGGTGTGGCAACCAATCCAGTGTCTATACAAAAGAACAAAGGTAGAAGTAAGGATCGATGAAGGATAAGTATCGGTATTGTATTTTGGTTTTAGTATGCATGTGATTTATGATTCTAGCCCATGCTGATTTCACGTCGTCTATGATTTTGATTTATGATGGTTACATGTCATTTATGGTTTTGATGGTTATGTTTGAGCTAACCTGATGTGATATTTGTATACACGTTGACTTTGTCAAATATGGTAGTTTGACTTGTTGTGATAGGAAGCGAACATGATTGAAAATGTACCATGTTGACGAGCTACCAATGAGTTATGATGTGAATTTATTTTAATTTATTTTAAAACTGATGGAAGCTATGTGTGTGTTATAGGAATCATGAACATGCCCGGTTGGGTAGTTGAAATATGAATCGTGTGCAAGGGAATCTGACGTCCAACCATGAACCTATGTCCACACTGGGAAACGCAATGCCTATACTCAACCTTTTTCTCTATGTTATCAAGCCATCCAACTAGTAGAAACAGAGGAGGGGAAATCTAAATGATCACCTATGTCAGAGGTCTTACATGCTTCTTTGAAGGAACAACCTCTTATTCTCTCAATAAGTTGGTATCCCTCTTCCACCCCAAAAAATAAATAAGTTCATATGCACAGTCATCTTTAAAAAATACAAAGGTGAAAGAAGAGAAAGGCTTCCTGTGCAGAGAGGTAAATCATGCAACTCCACTGGGGTAATGACCAGGCTTGCTGGTAGTGGAACAAGGTGTGTGTTATTTCATGACTCTGTGGGTATTGTCCAAGCCTATTGGCAACGGAGCAACACCAGATATGAAAACATATACTCTAAAACATTTTAACTTGTGAGCCAAACTACCCTTCCCAATTTCGAAACATTTGATCAAGCTGAAATTTTTTGTTGTGTCTTAACTAAGTTGGCGAAATGTGAACCATTTTTGTCCATGGGCTAAGTGGGGAAGCCAAAGTAACCTGCAGAATGATTCAATACTCCCTGAGGGACCATGGCCCTATGCTATAAAACGACCAAAACCTAGAATTTGGAATTCAACCAGTGTGTCACCAAAGGTTCTAGCGGCTGACCCTCCAAAATTTTGGCCTGCATCCAAATTCAAATCCTCCCTTGGACTTTTACTTGTTGTTTGCAAGCACTTGAGGTCACCCCTTGAGCTTGTGTTCAGTATTTTCACCCTCCTCCTTGACTGTTCAACGTACATCTTTTACATGTTGGTCACAATTTCATGCTTGTAGCCATGTTCTGGCCATGCACAAGGTCTCGCTTCGTGTGTATAAGTTGTATTTGATATGTAAAAACTTGTCTCTCACACACGAAGTTGTATGCATTGTTGCGAAAGCATCGTCGTGGACATTAAATGATCTATCACAAGTATCACACTTGTTGCCCACACTGTTGGTCGGTCATGTTGAGTATATGTTGTATTGATGGTTTGAGGCATCTTGTCGTCATCATGTTGAGTGTGTGTTTGCAAGGACATGTATGCACAAACTCGCTCACTCACACACTTAGTCATTTTGCTGCAGTTATTACAACCAGATCACCCTCTAATAGCTAGAAACTTCACCCTAGAATAGAATCGACATACTGTCAACTAGAACAACACAGAATTGGCCAACAAGCCATTTCAATCTACGCTACCCGCAAGCACAAAAACCAACCCTGGTACTAGTAAACCAGAGAGTTTGACCCAGTAGTGACCCTGACACTAACTCACCTCAAATATTGTACAAAACTTGTATACATCTCCCGCTCCATTGGTTGAGGAAACTACAGAGATAGGTCAGACAGACACCGAGTGTCCATCCCTGTCTCCCTCAAAAAATTGCACAAAGTTTCCAGACAGCCACCCAGTGAGTTGGTCGGATACTCACCCAGAAAACTACACAGATTTCATGAGTAGTCCCTTACCTTCCCAACAACCCGCTCAACTTAGAAACTGTGCAGAAGTGATCAGCAGGTCAGCCTCCAACCAATTATGTAGTTTTTGTCACCAAGAATCCCACATCCCACGGACAACCCCCTCCCGTAATTGCACAATTTTTGCTGCCAAGCCTCCCACAACTCGCAACCAGCTCCCTTGAGGAATTGTGTAGTTTTTTCTGCCAAGCCCCTCTGCTGCCGCCACTACTTCCCTTGAGAAATTGTGTAGATCTGTCGTCTAGTCGAGCTAGATCCCACTGACAGTCACTGTTGATCCCGATAATCCATCTCAGTATGCCAGTGACTTCTGCTTAATTTTTAGCAACAGTGCCCGGAGCCCGCATATCAGCTTGAAACTTGTCGTTCAAAGTTTTATAGCCTTATCCTCTCTCTCAGTCACATGCATCTGAAAGCGAATAACAATGCATCATTGTGGACTAGGAGGTTTATGGATTTGATGTCATCTCATTAGGAGTGATTACAGATACAGGTATATGGATAAGACATGACACAACGATGGATGGAATGAACAAGTAGAGTACATGTAAGGAGATGTTTTTTCGAATGGATGAGAGAACAATGCATGCAAGGAGGATTTTTCACGAACAGACAAACATGCGAGGATAATTTTTCGCGAACAGACAAACATGTCAAGGATGTCAAAGTACAAGTAAAGGATCAACGTGCACATGCAACATCAGCAAACACCAATACCGTTGGAGACTCCACACACCTTACCATGTGAAGGTGAAGCTATGATACACCAAGAGCACAACCATCACTTAGCAAAATTGTAGCTCAACATGGACATCACTAGTAACATACACATACCAGCACTATCGTGTCGAGTCGTGTCATGATTCATGTCGGACATATCACTATTGTGGGTCATACTATGTAAATTAATGTAATGTAACATGGAAGTCCAAGAGGCCCACATGTCATACGAAGATTCGTGTAAATATGAAGAGTTAAATAAGTCAAACAGTCATGAGGGACGTTGAACAGTCACAAGGGCTAGTTTTTTCCTTGGCTATAAATACCCCTTGATTTGTACATGCAAAGGAATTTTTACCTTGGCTCCTCCCATATAGCCTTGACAGCATGTAGTGTTTTCTTTGAGGAGCGAGCAGTGGCTCCAATTCACTGCTCAGTGAGGAGCGAGCAGTGGCTCCAATTCACTGCTCAGTGATGGGGTTAGTGATGTATAGTGTATCAATGTTTCTTGGAACATTCACTTAATTCAGAAGCCTGATAACAAGGCATCACAGTTTCACACATATTGTAACTGTTTGTAAGACTAATATTAAACACTTGTAATTCATGTTTATTTAACCTTTGTTAAACAATTGAACACTTTCGGTTGCTATAATACATATATATTGGTGAAAATGTGTTGTATAAGTTGCTAATGTTGTCCTGCCTGTGTGGGTTTCCTCACCAGACATCAGAAATAACCTTTCCCATAAACTTGTTATAATGACCGTCACACTTGCATGGGATGCCCCGCTGGGTTTTGTACATGATATCTCCTCTTGTGTGTTGAGACTACCACATTTTTGTGCACTGCTCCTTCATAATTTGCGCATGTCTTGTTGTGTTGTGTGTCTCTGACAGAGTTGGGATTCCTTCCCTTTCATCTCGAGACTCACCTACACCCTCTCCATCTGTGATGAAAGAACCTTGACACAAGTAACACTATCAATCACTAGGCACACAAACCTCGAAGACAAAACAGATGACTCTCATGTGCTGAAAAATAAGAACTAAGGGAAGCATTTAAGATAATGGAAATCGGGCCATCATACCGGATGGGACTCCTACACCAAACAGTGTGAGGTCTAGTTTGGACATCATATCAAGGAGATCTACTGAATGTTAGTGGGTCAAACACCATCAATAGGTTCCTGGAAGAAAAAACAATTATTTAGAATATTTACAACACACGCGAATTAGTAAATTATATCTCATCGCTATTGGATAGTGAGTAGAGAGAGAAGTTTATGGGTAGAAAAATGATGGGACATATACATGTACAAATGAAGTAAAGTACCAAGTCCCATACTATTAAAGAATTATAAAATATTAGATGAGTATGTTAATATACAAGGGAGGGTGTTGCTTATGAAATTACCCTAAAAATATTAGGTTTATCTCCATGATAATTACCTATTTCTAGTTTTAAGACCTTTTTGTTAATTTGTAAAAAATATATATGTTAATACATACTTTATAAGATCAATAATGATAAAGTTGCTTTAAATTAAACATTTGGTGTGGATTGTTGAAGAAGGAGACATGTATAGAAAGGGGTAAAGATACTATTGGTAAGTAATACTTAATTGTTATACTAGGTACAGTTGGAAACTAATCACTTGATTGGTATAAACTACCTCCTCGCACATATACTAGTTGTTGACCAAGAACCTATCTAAGAGAGTGAATGAGGGAAATACTTGTTAGTAGAAAAATAAAGGTTCAAATCCTAACAAAATAGTAATCTTACATGTGTATGGGAAGCAAGCTGAAAAAGGAAAGAGACTATAACAACATTGTGAAACAATCGCAATAATAACTTCATTATATGTTCAATATATTGGAAACCCATTAGACAATAAATAAATAAATAGAAATTGAGACTTATAATCGGATAAACAAAACATAGAATATACACAGAATAAACTATATATAGAATTAGAAAAGGGAATAAATGGGACGGAGAACCACATAGTACAAAAAGCGAAATATATGGTGTGTTGGTATACTTAAGAGGCTATATGGTCATACTTAATCATAAGTTTTGTCAAAATTGAATGGAAGAAAGTTGAATAGGAACAAATAATGCTCATGATTACACACAAAAAATGTATATAAATATGAATTTATTGGAGTTATCTTGGGTGGTTAGTAGCAATGGTCAGAATCATTTGCACCAACTTAAGCATTAGTAATTGATATGGCACACATAGACAATGATGATAATAAAAGGTAAACACCTATATGTGAACAATGTAACTCAAGTATAGATACATCCAATATAGCGATAACCAGATGGTACAAGTAAGTTCGATTTCATGACTGATGAAAACAAAACTGGGAAGCGAATTAGTATAGATTTAATGTACGGATTCATAGAAGGGATTATTATAACTGTGGAGTAAATGGCACAAACCATCAACATGGAGGCTTGTAAGAGACAAGTAATTGAAAATTGCTTATTTTTTAAAACCTAGCAAAATGGAAGTAAGATGTGATAAATTATCATAATAACTTGTGATGGAAGAAGACTAGTCTCAGAAATAGTGAAGTGAGTAATGTATTTGAGAGTTTTAAGTTGAAAGGTACATATTAATAGTATTTGGGTTACTCCAATACACCAAATAAACATGGAAGCACTTAAGAACAATGTTGTTCATACTCAGAAAGATATCAGCTTTATACCAAATTTAGTAAGTATAAAGTGAGACAAATTAGAGTGAATTACAAAATATGGAAATATACTAGGAAATAAATGCAGTGACACCCTGAATATAGAAAAAGAATCTAGATAAATTTTGAATTTTTTGTACTTGATGGAATTTTCTCTACTTGATGGACATAGAGGGGGCTCAATATTTTTGTGAGTTACAGACTCATAACACTGAATGATGGAATGATTGGCTAATTGGTCTGATTTATAACTAGCCCATGGTTGGAAAGGTTAAGTCTGATTGAAATGAAGATAAGAAGAGAATTCTAATTAATCGAAATGATTGTTAATTGTAATTCAAATCTCTAGATATTTGATCTAAGTTAGTACAATAAGATGAACAGGAATAGATGCAAGATAGATTCCATGAAAAATCTATCAGAACTGTAGAAACATATATATACAAATTAAGGCCAAATGGTACTGCCATAAACTATAAGGGGAAAACTCTTAACCTGGTCATTGGTGGTCTAATGTTTTTTCTTTAAAGTTTTGGAAAATAGAATAATTTGGAATAGAACAACATAGGAAAATATTTATATATGCACGAAAAGATACACAATGATAAATGTATATATTAAATACTCTGAGGAGTATGTTTTCCTAATGTGAATTGAAGGGTTGATGATTGATATCACTGAAAGAAATTATGATTAGAAATATGAAGACAATCAAGTAAGGTACCTAAGGAAATGTGGCATATAATTTTAAGTAAAATTTAAAGCTCTGATAAAAAGAATGTTGGTAGCCTATTGGCAGAAATGTTACCTATGCCAGTTGACATCGAAAGGGAAACAAGCCACCAGTCAATGTTACCCCAGATTAGTACCTTAAGGAACTTCAATATGAATTTTATAGACACAAATGAAGTTGGGTCAAATGATATATTAGTACTAACATATCCTTACAAAATCACTATGTCATGACAACCACACTAACATGATGTGTTGAGGCCAAAAAATAAGCATGGAAGATATAAGGGGGACATGACCGCATGTAACCTCTAGACACCTTAATAAATAATTTGCATAATAGAAAAGGATGTAAACCCCATGAGAGTTGAGAGAATCCCATGAGTGAGACACGTTGGAAAGGTGTGATGGTAAAATTTGGTAATGTAATTTTCTAGTTAGATTTTGTTGATTTTAAGTAAGCTTGTACTATTCCAAGTTCTGCCCTTGAATTATCATAATAGTTTCTTCTAGTATTACCTTGTTATTTTAAGCCTCGATAGTCTATTGGGAAAAGAACAAAAGGAAATAAAGAAAATAAAGAAAAACCAAATGAAATATAAAACCATGATTAAGACTTATACATGAAAAGACTAATGGATAATTAATGTGGACGCGACCATATCCACTTAAATAAAGGAAAAGATATTATATGTTGTGAATGTCGTACGTTGTAGTAATTGTCCTAGATATTTTGTAATGTTTTTTGTGGCATAGTTGATATCATGAAATTATGATGGTTCCTAAAGAACATATCATTGGTTGCAAGACATCATGGGAACAAGGTAAGGGAAATATTCCTTCAACCTAAATTACAAAAGGAATGATGATAATAAGTACAATTAATGCGACATTGGTTTAATACGCTAATTATTTATTCTCATGTTGGGGAAGAGCTACTATCTATTAACATTCCATCGAAGCTCACATGTCAATTATATTAAAATACTATTTGTTGGACGAGGTGAATAAGATGTTGTGATCTGATATATAAGGAACATACTATACGAGAGAAACAGTGTGTGTTCCATACAGTCAATATGCACATGAGCACAAAAGGGGAGAAATCCTATTATTATGCATGGAAGCTATTAGCTACCTATACCAATAGGTTTCATTTTTCATGATTGGCATCGGAAGTGCCAATATGATCTACCTTGGGGATGCAAAGATCTCATATTCTGATGGAAGACACACATTTACATTTGGTTGATGCTGCCCTAGCTCCCAATGGGTGATCCAACAGCTTAAGCTGGGTCAGGCCATGTTTCAATTTTTGTTATAGATTAGAGAAAGAAGTCTGTCCAAACAGTTCAATCTTGGCAGACAAAGTAGTTAGGTAGAGAAGTAAGGTTCCCAACTGCTTAATCTGCGACCTTGGAAGCAATAAGGGTAGTTCTAGATAGAAAATCAAAAGAAAAAGGCAAAAGAAAAGAAAAGGCACATAAGGGTCTACAAGTCTAAGTGCACCCTCCATGAAGAAACAAAAAAAAATGCTAGGCAAGTAGATGGGTAAGCAGATGGGGTTGCAGAAATGTCATTCCTTTCAATTGAGTGTTTGGTAACCTGTTTATAAAGGAATATCAGTGGATGGAGAAGGTCCTCTTCTCCATCATGTTGCAGCAAAGTAAAGGAGCATGTCTAACTTCTTGTTTTCCCCTTCACATTCATCACTAACATCCCTTCACCAGTTGTGATTCATGAAAGAATTTAAGGCCATATTTTGGTTCTTATTCCTTTAAAAGCCACATTTCTTGTCTAAAATTCTTTTCATTTTGATCTACTCCCTAAGCTAAGTTGTTTTCATATAAACTTAGTGATATCACTCCTCATTCACTTCCTCCATTCATATTAACCCCTAACTTCTTATTATCTAAATCCCCTATGTTACCCTTTCCCTACTATTATAACACCATGGTGTATAAACCCCTAAACAGGTATAAATATTCCCCCTTTTAGCACTATAGCTAAATACGTTTGTTAAGGGAGAATTAGTCCACCAGGGACTGTGGTCAACCCTGTCATGGGATTGCTCTAACCTCTGGTTAGAGTAATAACCTCCCCCTAAGCCCTCACTTCTCCTCTGTTCAAAAAATTCCACAAAAAACTCCTTTCCCCCTGTTTAAACCCACTTTTAACCTCTTTTCCCCCACAGATTAACTCATACCCCGAAAAAACCCACAAAAAACCCTTAAACCCAAAGTCCCGCGCCCAAAATATAAAATTGAATATTTAAATACACGGGCGGGACCCAACCCAAAGCTGCGCAGTTGACCAACTTTACCTGCCAACCATTGATCGTCCACCGCCCCCGATCCAACGGTGGGCGGTCAATCTCAAATCCCAACCTGCCTCCCTTTAACGTCTGGGGAATGGCGGTATTGGGGGCCATACCCAGGACGCGTGGCATGCACTGGGGTTGTTCGGAGCCCCCCTCCCCGATACCGCCTATCACCAAAGGTGGTGCCGGGAGACCACTTACCGCCTCCTTGGTACCGCTCATCCGGCGCACGTCACCCTCACGTCATCCTGACGTCGTGTCGCCTCCGCCCGCCCCCGCACCCCGTGGCCCTCCACATAGCCCTGCCACCGCATCGCCCGCCACCGTGTCCAGCCACGCTGGCCTCCAGCTCAGCGTCCACGTCACCCTCCGTACCCGGGCCCGCCGTGATGTCATGCTGACGTCATTGGCGGAAAAGGCGCCAATGACCCGTTTTGTCCAATTTTGTCGTTAAAAACGCCCAAACTAGCCATTTATTGTCATTTTCACACGAAAACGATGCAGCCATTGTCAACTTGTTCGCCGTGAAATTGCCTCCCAGCCATCAAATTCAAAGTTGCGGCCGCTATAACTTGGCAATTCAGCTGCAGTGAGCTCTCCCTCTTCGGCCCGAAGGCGTTCCGTGTTATTTTTCCAGGTATTCACCGCAAGTCCTTTGTTTCGCCCCTATGCAGGCCATTTTTATGCGAATTCTCCCATAAGCATTGGTTAAATCCTAAATTACACACTGTCTGCTACTTAATTTGCCATTAAATCCACCTGTATTACCCTTTGCCCCGAGAATTCTATATCAAAACGATAATTCACGGTTGAAAATTAGAAATTCGGCCTCGAAGTTGCCTGGCATTGTTCTCTTTTACCAGGTGGAGGCCCAAGTCTGCATATCACCAAATTGAAGCCTGCACACCCTCTGCAATCATCCTGACCAATTCACAATCCCTGTGAATTTACCAAAAAAAAAAATAGAGACAAGTCTGCCAAGCCTGCTTGTCCCACTTTGAAGAAAATTCCAAGCATTATCTACAGTAAGCCTGTCACTTAAGCTCTGAGGAACCTTGCAAACCATTGCACTCACCTTGTTCACAATCAGATTACACAATGGCTGCTCCTGCACCCTCAGCCCTCAGTGTTGCTCCTTTGAATGCACCAAAAAAAGACCTAGAGTCCTTGCCTCTTGCTGACAGGGACTACCTCATTGAAGACTTTGTGGGTAACAGGGACTTTTTGCAGACCTTCAGGCAATTAAGAGATGACTACCTGAATGGTCAGTATACATATGGGATATGGGAGTCAAATCTGCCATACTACTGTCTCCCCTCTGTCAATGTTTTTCCTGAGATTATTCGCCTATGTGCTGAAAACTATGATGTGCAACACAGAGCTATTAAGTCTCCATCTGGGAGCATCCTCTTTCACATTAATCCTGAATCCATCAATAAAATGCTCCAATTTGATCAAACTGAGCTGCTGTTCCCATTTTCCATGAATTATCTGCTGGACACTGGTGCCAAGATGACCAGTGAAGATATTCAGAAGATCACCAGCACATTTATGAGACCTGAATGCCAGCCCACAGGGCCACCTCCCTACTTGGATGTCTATTTTACTGAGGTAGGCAAACTATTGCTGGACATGATTGCTTATGTATTGGGATACAGAACCAGCGAGCATGTGGATGAAACAATGCTGGTATTGCTAGCTGCTTACAGCCCAGGCCAACCCCCTGCCTGCAAATATAACTTTGCCAAGTTTATAGCTAACAAGATTCATGATCAGTTGGGCAAAGTGGACAGACAGGGTGTCTTCAAGTACTCATCCTATATCTACCAACTTTTCATGTACTATCAATCCGAGGTTTTTCCATGCTACATCAAAAAGCTGGATTATAAAGGGGAAAGAAGATCTGTTATCTTCTGGACATCTGTCTATCACAAAGTCCAAAATTCACCCTATTCCTATTGTGAATTTATTGACCAATTTGTATACCCTGTCTCTTGCTTATTGATGAGGTCCCCTCCTCCCAGAATATCAACTGAAATACAGAAAGTCCTGCAGCTCTCCAAGAATTACAAAATAGGTGATTGGTACCTATATGAGGATCATACAGTCATCAGAGTCTATGGCTGTGAGCTCTGTCCATACAGGCTCCCAAAATATGTGCCTATGAGGATATTTGCCTTGGAGTATTATAGGCAGTTGATTCAGTCTGACCTCACTCACTTTCACAGCTCCAAAAAGAAAGCCCATCTCAAGTTCAAACACCAGGTGGGCCCCTTCATCATGAATAAAAAAGAAGGATGGGAAGATGCTGACCTAATCCTCAGAAGCAAATACAATCTATCACATAGTTTCCGGTGGGTCCCTTATGACCCTGAAGGCTTCATTACTGCTAGAAGAGTCAAGTACAGGCTACTAGGTTATAAGCATTGCAAATATCCACACATTGAAAAATATTCCAACCAGCAAGAATGGCAGCCGGATACTTTAATTGAAAAATTAACTGAAGAAGAGACAATGCTAAAGAATGTCAAGGAACTGGAAAAGACTCTTGACCTAGATTCTGTGCAGCAGGTACCCTTCAAATGGCCGCACTCAGTAGGAGAAGGGACCTCGGCCTCAAGGACTGCACCAGCCAAGTAGGTACCTTCTACAGCAGCACCAGCTACAGACAAAGGGAAAGGGATAATGGGTGCTGAAGAAGAAACCGTGAAAGAAAAGCCTGCCCCTTCAAGTGAGCAGCAACAAGTGCAGCAACCAGAGCAGCAACAAGAGCAGACTCCCCCTCCACAAACTGAGCCACCAACAGCTCCAATTTTGCAGACCCCAGCACAAGAGGACAGGGGTACGAAAAGAGACAGAGAAGAGTCCACTCCTGCTAGTGGATCCTCCCAACAACCCCAGACCAAAAGGCCAAGGGCTGACTCCCCAGAGGTAGAAGACATCACTGAAGAAGTCCTTGACAGTTCAAGGAAAGACAGGGAGGGCAGCCAGCATACAGGTACAAGCTCCTTTCATTTGGAGCAAGGATTACAACTTGGTTTGGAGGTGTCCTCCTCCTCTCAGCAGAGCAAGAAGCCCAAAAGCACTAAGGCTTCTTTCAAGCAAATAAAGGCACAGAATGACTTGCTGAGGGTGGAAGTTTATAAACAATTTCTTAATGCAACACCAGCCCAAAAGGAAAGGCTAATGTCTGTATATGACATTCAAGAGGAGAAAATGATCCTCAGCCATTTCAAACCTACAGTGCCCCATCCAAAATCAATGGCAGATTATGTAAAGACAAGGGTGGAGGTCCTAGCCAAAGACATCCATCCCATGGACCAAATTGAACTCCACAAACAGACTGGAGAAATGGTCTATGCAACCTTGGTAGAGAGGGCAACCATGGCCCATGAACTAAAAGAGTCACTAAAGAATACCAACACTCAGTTGGATTTTGAAAGAATGTCCTCCCTAGCCAAAGACAACAGAATAAAATCACTTGAGGACATTATTATCGACCTAGGACATGATCCTAAGGATCCAAAGGGTGTAAGGTCCCTTATGAAGAAAAAGGAGGATGACCTCAATGCATTAAAAAAGAGGTTAAAGCTGTTGCCTACAGAGCACCCTCAAACAACAGAGTTACAAAAGGAAAAGCAGGTCGATGACCAACTGGACCTCATTATGCAGCTAAACCAGAAGATCCTCGATTTGGAGAAAGAGCTTGAAGGGGCATTACAAGATAAACAGGGAGAATCCACATCCCAAGCTCCTCCAACTACTTCAACCACTGCAACAACTATAGAGGCAGCAGTGGCTCCTACAACAGAAGCAGCAGCAACAACAACAGCTCCAGATTCCAGCACAAGCGTGGAGGAATTGACTAAGGCCGTTAAAGAAATGGAGCTCTAGGCAAATGAAATAAAACAGGCCAAGGAAAAATTGGCAGAATTAGATGCCAAGTATGATAAATCAAAAATGACTGTGGCAGAACAAGGCAGAGAAATAAAGGCCCTAAAAGAAAAGATAAAGGCCTTGGAGAAAGAGCTGAATCTGGAAAGTGCCATGGCTGAAATAAGAAGAATTCTATGGGCCAAAATTGGCCAATCCATCACTAAACAATGGAGGTCAATTAAAACTATACATGAGCAGATGGATCTAATTGGCCAAGCACAGACAGAGATTCAGAGGGCCAAAACAATGCTAGGAGACAGGCCTGAGCAGGCCAATAGAATGATAGATTTTTTGAATAGGCAAGAAAAGGAGGAATTGGTAGCCATTGGTATAGTCAATAGAATAGAGGCCGTCCTCACAGCTAAGAAGGTACTCACTCTCAGGAATTATGTACAAACTGTGGAGAGGAAGTGCTATGAAATACAGGCTGAGGTGGATGAGTACCAACACAAAATGGCAGCACTGCAAGCAAAAGGACTGCCCAGCCTACTAAGCGGTGCAGGAAGACTGATCTCCCGAGATCAATTTGCCAACAGAATGGCAGCTTATATTGAAAACCAAATCATTGCATCTGGCAGTACTTCGGGGGAAACAGGGCCTCGAATAGGACAGAGCTTATATAATAAACTTGAAGGCCTGTTTTTTATTGAAAATGAGGTAAAGCACCTTTTTGAAATTCCTCCAAATTTTTACAGATATACAGAGGCTGATGAAACTTTAATAAAGATTCGAAGACATCAAATGCCTAAGGAAGATTGGTGGCACGCAATGCTTCAAATTTTGCCACGATAGCCTCAGTTGCTCGGTCACTGCCAGCTCCAACTCACTAGAAGACAAACAACAGAATAAAGTTAGCATTTAAGGCAGCTGAAAGGTTACTCAGCACATGGACAACGACAGCTAGCCTAAAGGATAAGAAAATACGCATACTTTTGACAGCGTATCCTCAGCCGACTCCAACAGCCACCAAGTCAATAGTCTCTGACTATTTTGGACAGCTAAAGTACTGAAGAGTTATTACAGCATTGACTTTCTCAGCTACAACGCTCCAGGAGTTGGCATAACATCAATGAGCCATTAACTCATTTCCTTGATATTTTTCTTATGTAAATTTTGTATATATACCCCCCTTAGCAACACATAAGGGGTTGGGAATTTTCACTCTGAGGCAAATGTATTGTACACTTTCATATTGTCTAATACAAAGGGCTGGACCAGCTCAGTGATTTCCTGAAAATTTGGTGTCTTGCTGATGACATGCGTGCTGTTGCATAATTCTTGTGCTGTCTGATGGAATAATAAGTTTTCTTAATCTCTGTTTTGTCTTCTTATGTTATTAAATCATGCTCATGTTTTCACTAAATCTAGCAATAGAGAAAAGGGATAGTACAGGATATGTTTGGTCACACCCTGTGCTCAATCTTTTATTGCTGTAAATGTTTTCTTCAGAATTAACCATGGACATGAAATCTTAAATGCTCATGTTTTCATTAATTCTATAAATGTGAATGTTATCTAGAAATTCTTCACTGCTTCTAAATAATATTCTCACTTCTTTGCATATCATTTTATTGAAAGATTCTTAACTGCCTTTCATGAACTGGATACATCACACTTAATCAAAATTTCAAAGCGTTGTTTCCCAGACATTTATCCAGCTCTGCAGCATCACTACTGTATCAACACAGCACACCAAACAACTAAAGGACCACTGACTCCATGCCCAATGACCTATAACATTCTAGTGAGCACATATATATCTTGACTGAAACATTATCCAACCAAGTCCAAAAACAAATCTTGAGCATCATAGCTAGCCTAAAATTTCTACACAAACAGAGCTAAACCTTAAAGAGAGAGCCCTCTCTGATTACAACTTGGCTAGAAGCTGTAATCCAAAGATTGGTTAGTGGTTACCCCGGCCGTATTCCCTTGGGAGTCAAAGGGAACAACCTGGGTGTTAACATAATTGGCGACTCCACTGGGGAGTTCCTCAGGATTTTCTAATTTCTGTATATTTCTTAAAGCTGCTTCGGTCACTTTTCATACTAGCTTTAAGATATACACAGTCACTCCAAAATCTTGTCTGGCCCTTGTAGACACAAAGTTATTTCAAAAAGCATATTCAAAAGCAAGTTCAGAAGCTGGCTCCCAAGAAGAATCCGCGATATACAAGGTCAAATCCTGACCCCAATCCACCAACTGTTTTTGAAAATCCTAACACAATCCCTAAGATCATTAGGGAGCAGCAAGGACAGGAAACTCTTGCTGATTCAAGTCCTGAGACAGCTCATCCAAGACCTGTTCCAACTCCAATCAAGGTTCTATTTCGATCTACCCTTGAGTCCCCCAGTTCACCATCCACATCTCAAAGTCCTTCTTACACACCTCCATCCACTGCACATATTCCCTTGACCAACATTCTAGTTTCTACCGTTCCCACTACCCCTGTTGTACCAGTCATTCATGTCATCCCAGTTATCCCTGTCAACCCTATAAATCCTGCAAATATGGCTAATAGATATGCACCCCTGCAGTTGCCTGCTAATGCTGCAGCTCTACCTCATGACTACCAATCCAAGATCTCATACTTTGACTCCACTGGCCCTTTCACAGCAATTCAGCATGCCAAGAGGATGCAAGACCATTTTGAGAACTATGAAATAGATGATGATAGTGTGAGAATGAGAATCTTTGTTGAGAGCCTGACAGGGGATGTAAGAACTTGGTTTAGATCACTGGCTGTAAATACCATCACAACTCCTGATGAGCTTTATCAAGCCTTCACTAACAGATGGGAGAAAAATAAAGATCCCCTGCACATACTTGGTGAATATGATACAATCAAATGAGGTCCTCAAGAGACCGTTTTGGAGTATTGTGCAAGATTCAACAATGTATATAACGCAATACCACAGAATTTAAGACCTCCTCCTGATTTAGCCTTGTACAAATTTCCTGATGGTTTTGACCCTGATATGGCATATCAATTGAAGGAAAGAGCCCCTGAAACCCTTGAAGATGCCCAGAAGGTTGCTGTCACAGTAGAGGCTAACCTGATTGCCAAAAGAAACAGGGCAAGATTGGAAAAGAGAACCACCTTCAAAGAAGAACCCTCAGCCTTTGATCAAAAATTAGATGCAATACTCACTGGTATGAAGAGATTGGGTGATAGAGTAGAATCAGTTGAGAGAAAGTCATCATGGGAAGCACCACAAAATAACCCTATCAGGAATCCCAATTTTAGGAGAAATCAAAACCCAAACGTTGGCAAGGCTGGTTCTGATCCAGACATAAGACCTCCTTTCCAGGAAAACTATACTGAGGCATCCACTTCAATTGAGCAAACAGATGACACACACATTAACCTGATGGGCCTGAATGATGAGCAGCAAGCTTTTCTGAGTCAAGAGGATCATAAGGATGATGACATTCAGCAATTCCAAACTAGGTCAGGTGAGTCATTTGACTTTAAACAAGGCTATGACACAGCTGTTTATGAAGTTCATAAGCAATATAAGCTAAGAAGCAGAACTATAAATGTAACACAGCCTGAAAAAACAAAGGATAGCCAGCAGCCCAAAAGAGCCATAGTCACAGAACCAAATGACACAATTGATTCAGTTACAAGTGAAGTAACCGTTCAAGAAGTCACAGAACCATTGCCTTCAAAACAACAGCCTATGACTACATCACCCTCGCAGCCCATTCCAAGTAACATTCCTCAAGAGATGAGGAAGAAGGACAAGCTTCCAGATCAAGAAAAGAAACAAGAAGAAGACTTAGTGAACAAGGAAAAGGCTGTCACCCACAACACCAAGATCTCATCCGAAAGACCCTTTGACTTAGGAGCTGAAATTGGCAAATTGAAGGTAGCTATCCCTCTTTCAGAACTAGCCAAGCATGACATTTATAGACAACAAATCAAGAAGTCCCTTCAACTTACTCGTAATAAAGACAACGTCAATGTGTTGGATGACACCCCAGAATTGCTTTTCGGTCCAGAGGTTGATGGAAAGAAAGCAGTCACAGGGATCTTACCTTTCTATGTCAGCCTGCATGTTCATGACAAGATACTACACAATGCAATGTTTGACTCGGGTGCCTCTCACAACTTGATGCCTAAATCAGTCATGGAAAGATTGAATCTAGATATTACAAGACCATATAAGGACCTATTCTCATTTGACTCCAGCCAAGTTAAGTGTTTAGGTCTCATAAAGGACCTCTGTGTCTCACTCGTCCAATATCCCAATAAGACAATCCTGATGGATGTTGTAGTTGCTGATATCCCACCCAAATATGGGATGCTGTTATCAAGATCATGGGGGGCTAAACTCCAAGGTTCCCTACAATTAGACATGTCGTACGCAACCATCTCAGTCTTTGGTCAACCCAAGAGGTTATATAGAGAGTCACTTATGAAATACATGGTCAGCAGTGAAGAAAAACCTCAAAACTTTCCCATATATGCTGTCCATTCTGACATAGATTCATATATTCTCTTCAATGATAATTCAGGTCTTATAAATGATGATGAAACCAGGCACTCAAACAAGATCAGGACATTAATGAACAAGCTGCTGCCCTAGAAATAAAGCTGATCCAATCAAGTGATGAGAATGTCCTAAAAGACAAACTAAATGAAAAACCAGAACTTCAACTCACAATCCCAGATCACAGAGAAGTTATTAGGTCTCCCCTAGAACAAGAGATCCTATGGTTCCTTGAATTTGATGGGTCAGTCAACAAATTAGGGGCAGGAGCTGGAGTTTGGATACATAATGAACTAAATAGTCATGCACAAGGTCGAGCCTATAGACTAAATTTCAGATGCACTAATAATATGGCAGAATATGAAGCTCTTTTACTAGGACTCAAACTAGTAAAATCCTTGCAAGCCACAAAGGTTTCAATCATGGGAGATTCAGACTTAGTTATCCAACAAGTAAAGGGAAATTTTGTCACTAATGACAAAAGGTTGAGATCTTATAGGTCTGCTGCTGCTGAAATACTAAACTCCTTCACCGAATTCCAAATCACCAAAATCTCTAGAGACCATAATCTTCATGCTCACAGTTTGGCCACATTTGCAAGTACCTGCAAGCTACCTTTTGAGCCCCACCATTGCTTTACAGCTGAGGTAAAACACAGACCTTCTGTCCCAAACAATGTCAAGGACTGGCAAGTATTTGAAGATGATAGACAAATAAACAATTTCTTGACCTTACAACAGGAGTTTACAGGACTAAATATTGACACTGAAGGAGCAAGTCAATCACAAATACTTCATAGAGCAAGTCAATCACAAATACTTGATCAACAGAACCATAAGCCAATATCACCTAAAACAGCTAACCAAATCCTACATCCAACAATTTTTAACCAAGACAACATACAAGAAATTCAACAAATCAGTTGTGAAGAAGTGGTTGATGCTGAGGCTGAAGTGATACAATTGAAAGATAATTTTCTTCCATCAGGCCTAACTCCACTAGAGGATATTTTTGATTCAAATGATGTCCCTAGAAAACCAAAAATGCAGCCCCTTAACTCTGCCATTGAAGAATGCAACATTGGAACCATTGAGAAACCCAAGATAATAAAATTATCTGTATCCCTACCTCCTGATCAGAAGCCTAAATACATTGACCTCTTCAAAGAGTTCCAAGATGTCTTTGCATGGAGTTATGAGGATTTAAAATCCTATGACACCTCTGTTATCCAACATACCATCCCTCTAGAGCCAAATCAAAAACCATTCAAGCAAAAATTGAGAAGAATAAACCCTATGCTTCTCCCTGCAATTGAGAAAGAGGTACAAAAAATGTTTAAAGCTGGTATCATAGCACCAATCAGGTTTTCTGATTGGATCTCAAATTTGGTGCCCACAAGAAAGAAAACTGGTGAAATAAGACTTTGTGTTGATCTTAGAAATCTAAACCAAGTGTCCCTCAAAGACAACTATCCCTTACCTAAGATGGATCACATTCTCCAAAGAGTGGTAGGAGCATCAAGGATCTCATTACTTGATGGATTCTCAGGCTTTAATCAAATCCTAGTGCACCCTGATGATCAAGACAAAACTGCATTTACAACCCCCTGGGGAACTTTCAAATATGTAAAAATGCCTTTTGGGTTGAAAAATGCAGGGGCAACATTTCAAAGAGCAATGGATATTGCTTTTGCCAAAGAGATTCATGACTTCTTTGTCATTTATTTGGATGACCTCACACCTTTCTCAAAATCAGAGCAAGAACATTTGAAGCATTTGAGACAAATCTTCTTGACATGTAGGAAATATGGAATTTCCTTGAATCCAAAGAAGTCTCTGTTTGGTTTGGAAGAAGGTAAGCTGTTAGGACATATCATTTCAAAGGATGGCATCAGAATTGACCCAGACAGGATACAAGCTATCTTGCAAATGCCTCACCCAAGAAATATCAAAGAATTGCAAGCTTTCTTAGGGAAGATCAATTTCTTAAGAAGGTTTATCCCAAACTTAGCAGAAATGATCAGATTATTGAACAACATGCTAAAGAAGGATTCAAAGGTGAAGTGGACAATAGAAGCAAATCAAGCCTTTGAAGGTATAAAATTGGCCCTTACCCAAACCCCAGTCTTAACAAATCCTCAATTTGATAGAGAATTTATCATTTTCTCTTTTGCCTCCCAGCATACTATTGCTGCTGTTTTATTACAGAAAGATGACCAAGGAAATGAGAAACCCATTGCTTTCTTTAGTAGAGCTCTTAGAGATGCACCTCTGAAATATCAGATCATGGAGAAACAAGCTTATGCTTTGGTCAAGGCCATTAAAGACTTTAGGATTTACATCCTTTATTCCCATGTTATAGCTTATGTGCCAAGTCCCATTGTAAAAGACATACTCACTCAAGAAAACTTAGAGGGCAGAAGAGGAAAATGGATTGCCAACATTTTGGAATTTGATATTGAGATAAAACCTACAAAACTAATAAAAGGGCAAGGTTTGGCCAAACTAATGACAGAAGAAAACTTCCAAGCCTTAGACATAAACCAGCTGGACAATGAACCGGAGCTGGCGACTCCAAAGATCAATGTAGCCTTTGAACAATCCCCTTGGTATTCTGATATCTGTTATGTGTTGCAAAACCTGTGTGCTCCACCAGGATTGTCCAGAACTAAGTGTAGGTTCCTAAAAATGAAAGCTTCAAAATTTTGTGTCATGGATGGCAATTTACTTTGGAAAAACCATGAGGGTATATTGTTAAACTGCCTGATTGAGAATGAGACTAACAATGTCACCAAAGAATTTCATGCAGGTGACTGTGGTGGACATCTGTATTGGAAGTCCACTGTGGATAAAATACTGAGGGCTGGTTACTATTGGCCCATGTTTTCTCTGATGTCAAGAAATTCACCACCTCATGTCATAAATGTCAAGTGTTTGAGGGAAAGAGAAAGTTACTGCCACTTCCTTTGAGGCCTATTCCAACAGAGAGACCTTTTCAACAATGGGGCTTGGATTTCATTGGGGAAATTCATCCCTCATCTTCAGGCCAACATAGATGGATTCTAACAGCTACAGAATACTTTACTAAATGGATTGAAGATGTTCCATGCAGACAAGCAAATGATTCCACTATCATTCAGTTCCTTGAGACCAATATTCTTTCTAGATTTGGCTATCCTGATAAGATAATAACAGACAATGCTGCTGCCTTCAGATCTAAGAAGATGGTGAATTTCTGCCACAAATTTCACGTTACCTTGGGCCATTCTACTGCATACTATCCCCAAGGAAATGGCCTTGCTGAATCATCAAATAAAAGCCTTGTAAACATCATAAAGAAGGTGTTGGAAGAAAATAAGAAGAATTGGCATAAGAAGCTTGTGAATGCCTTATGGGCAGATAGATTAACAACCAAGAGATCAATTGGGATCAGCCCATATGAGTTAGTTTATGGATTAGAAGCCAAATTCCCTTCATCACTAGGGGTCCCTGTTATGAAACTACTTCAAGAAAGTCAAGCTGAGCCAAATGATATGCAAAGAAGGATCAATCAAATAATATGTTTGCAGCAAACTAGAGACCAAGTTTACAACAGAGTTCAAGTTTTACAAGAAAAGTTAAAGAAAGCCTTTGACAGAAGGACCAAGGCAGAAGATTTTAACGTTGGTGATAAAGTCCTCAAGTGGGATTCAAGAAGGGAAGACAAAGGAAAACATGGAAAATTTGATTCCCTTTGGAGAGGACCATTTGCTGTTCAAGCAGTACAAGGAAACAATACTTACTTCCTTAAAAGTCTTGATGAAGCTGATTTGGATGAAGGTCCTGTGAATGGCAGGATGTTGAAGCACTATTTTGACTACTATCCATAAGTGCAGCCTGAGTTTCCCTTGTACATATTCAGGTGTATATATTACTTTCTGTTAAAATGTAAAAATGCACTTTCTCAAGTTTTATAAGTTATCAGCAAAAGGCAAATAAGTTCAGAGATTTGCCAAGATGGGAAGAGCACAATTTTGGCATTTCAAAGCAGCATACTTCAAGTTTGGGTAAAAGAACTCATGGACCAAGGCATTCTGACCTGCTGTTCTTGGTCTTTCAAATGGAAAAACCATCCCCATGTGGAGCCACTGTTAGCTACCTATACCAATAGGTTTCATTTTTCATGATTGGCATGGAAAGTGCCAATATGATCTACTTTGGGGATGCAAAGATCTCATATTCTGATGGAAGACACACATTTACATTTGGTTGATGCTGCCCTAGCTCCCAATGGGTGATCCAACAGCTTAAGCTGGGTCAGGCCATGTTTCAATTTTTGTTATAGATTAGAGAAAGAAGTCTGTCCAAACAGTTCAATCTTGGCAGACAAAGTAGTTAGGTAGAGAAGTAAGGTTCCCAACTGCTTAATCTAGGACCTTGGAAGCAATAAGGGTAGTTCTAGATAGAAAATCAAAAGAAAAAGCCAAAAGAAAAGAAAAGGCACATAAGGGTCTGCAAGTCTAAGTGCACCCTCCATGAAGAAACAAAAAAAAAATGCTAGGCAAGTAGATGGGTAAGCAGATGGGGTTGCAGAAATGTCATTCCTTTCAATTGAGTGTTTGGTAACCTGTTTATAAAGGAATATCAGTGGATGGAGAAGGTCCTCTTCTCCATCATGTTGCAGCAAAGTAAAGGAGCATGTCTAACTTCCTGTTTTCCCCTTCACATTCATCACTAACATCCCTTCACCAGTTGTGATTCATGAAAGAATTTAAGGCCATATGTTGGTTCTTATTCCTTTAAAAGCCACATTTCTTGTCTAAAATTCTTTTCATTTTGATCTACTCCCTAAGCTAAGTTGTTTTCATATAAACTTAGTGATATCACTCCTCATTCACTTCCTCCATTCATATTAACCCCTAACTTCTTATTATCTAAATCCCCTATGTTACCCTTTCCCTACTATTATAACACCATGGTGTATAAACCCCTAAACAGGTATAAATATTCCCCCTTTTAGCACTATAGCTAAATAAGTTTGTTAAGGGAGACATTAGTCCACCAGGGACTGTGGTCAACCCTGTCATGGGATTGCTCTAACCTCTGGTTAGAGTAATAACCTCCACCTAAGCCCTCACTTCCCCTCTGTTCAAAAAATTCCACAAAAAACTCCTTTCCCCCTGTTTAAACCCACTTTTAACCTCTTTTCCCCCACAGATTAACTCATACCCCGAAAAAACCCACAAAAAACCCTTAAACCCAAAGTCCCGCGCCCAAAATATAAAACTAAATATTTAAATACACGGGCGGGACCCAACCCAAAGCTGCGCAGTTGACCAACTTTACCCGCCAACCGTTGATCGTCCGCCGCCCCCGATCCAATGGTGGGCGGTCAATCTCAGATCCCAACCTGCCTCCCTTTAACGTCCGGGGAATGGCGGTATTGGGGGCCGTACCCAGGACGCGTGGCATGCGCTGGGGTTGTTCGGAGCCCCCCTCCCCGATACCGCCTATCACCAAAGGTGGTGCGGGGAGACCACTTACCGCCTCCCTGATACCGCCCATCCGGCGCACGTCACCCTCACGTCATCCTGACGTCGTGTCGCCTCCGCCCACCCCCGCGCCCCGTGGCCCTCCACGTAGCCCTGCCACCGCATCCGCCCGCCACCGTGTCCAGCCACGCTGGCCTCCAGCTCAGCGTCCACGTCACCCTCCGTACCCGGGCCCGCCGTGACGTCATTGGCGGAAAAGGTGCCAATGACCCGTTTTGTCCAATTTTGTCGTTAAAAACGCCCAAACTAGCCGTTTATTGTCATTTTCACGCGAAAACGACGCAGCCATTGTCAACCTGTTCGCCGCGAAATTGCCTCCCAGCCATCAAATTCAAAGTTGCGGCCGCTATAACTTGGCAATTCAGCTGCAGTGAGCTCTCCCTCTTCGGCCCGAAGGCGTTCCGTGTTATTTTTCCAGGTATTCACCGCAAGTCCTTTGTTTCGCCCCTATGCAGGCCATTTTTATGCGAATTCTCCCATAAGCATTGGTTAAATCCTAAATTACACACTGTCTGCTACTTAATTTGCCATTAAATCCACCTGTATTACCCTTTGCCCCGAGAATTCGGTATCAAAACGATAATTCACGGTTGAAAATTACAAATTCGGCCTCGAAGTTGCCCGGCATTGTTCTCTTTTACCGGGTGGAGGCCCAAGTCTGCATATCACCAAATTGAAGCCTGCACACCCTCTGCAATCATCCTGACCAATTCACAATCCCTGTGAATTTACCAAAAAAAAAAAACAACAGAGACAAGTCTGCCAAGCCTGCTTGTCCCACTTTGAAGAAAATTCCAAGCATTATCTACAGTAAGCCTGTCACTTAAGCTCTGAGGAACCTTGCAAACCATTGCACTCACCTTGTTCACAATCAGATTACACAATGGCTGCTCCTGCACCCTCAGCCCTCAGTGTTGCTCCTTTGAATGCACCAAATAAAGACCTGGAGTCCTTGCCTCTTGCTAACAGGGACTACCTCATTGAAGACTTTGTGGGTAACATGGACTTTTTGCAGACCTTCAGGCAATTAAGAGATGACTACCTGAATGGTCAGGATACATATGGGATATGGGAGTCATATCTGCCATACTACTGTCTCCCCTCTGTCAATGTTTTTCCTGAGATTATTCGCCTATGTGCTGAAAACTATGATGTGCAGCACAGAGCTATTAAGTCTCCATCTGGGAGCATCCTCTTTCACATCAATCCTGAATCCATCAATAAAATGCTCCACTTTGATCAAACTGAGCTGCTGTTCCCATTTTCCATGAATTATCTGCTGGACACTGGTGCCAAGATGACCAGTGAGGATATTCAGAAGATCACCAGGACATTTATGAGACCTGAATGCCAGCCCACAGGGCCACCTCCCTACTTGGATGTCTATTTTACTGAGGTAGGCAGACTATTGCTGGACATGATTGCTTATGTATTGGGATACAGAACCAGCGAGCATGTGGATGAAACAATGCTGGTATTGCTAGCTGCTTACAGCCCAGGCCAACCCCCTGCCCGCAAATATAACTTTGCCAAGTTCATAGCTAACAAGATTCATGATCAGTTGGGCAAAGTGGACAGACAGGGTGTCTTCAAGTACTCATCCTATATCTACCACCTTTTCATGTACTATCAGTCCGAGGTTTTTCCATGCTACATCAAAAAGCTGGATTATAAAGGGGAAAGAAGATCTGTTATCTTCTGGACATCTGTCTATCACAAAGTCCAAAATTCACCCTATTCCTATTGTGAATTTATTGACCAATTTGTATACCCTGTCTCTTGCTTATTGATGAGGTCCCCTCCTCCCAGAATATCAAATGAAATACAGAAAGTCCTGCAGCTCTCCAAGAATTAAAAAATAGGTGATTGGTACCTATATGAGGATCATACAGTCATCAGAGTCTATGGTTGTGAGCTCTGTCCATACAGGCTCCCAAAATATGTGCCTATGAGGATATTTGCCTTGGAGTATTATAGGCAGTTGATTCAGTCTGACCTCACTCACTTTCACAGCTCCAAAAAGAAAGCCCATCTCAAGTTCAAACACCAGGTGGGCCCCTTCATCATGAATAAAAAAGAAGGATGGGAAGATGCTGACCTAATCCTCAGAAACAAATACAAGCTATCACATAGTTTCCGGTGGGTCCCTTACGACCCTGAAGGCTTCATTACTGCTAGAAGAGTCAAGTACAGGCTACTAGGTTATAAGCATTGCAAATATCCACACATTGAAAAATATGCCAACCAGCAAGAATGGCAGCCGGATACTTTAATTGAAAAATTAACTGAAGAAGAGACAATGCTAAAGAATGTCAAGGAACTGGAAAAGACTCTTGACCTAGATTTTGTGCAGCAGGTACCCTTCAAACGGCCGCACTCAGCAGGAGAAGGGACCTCGACCTCAAGGACTGCACCAGCCACACAGGTACCTTCTACAGCAGCACTAGCTATAGACAAAGGGAAAGGGATAATGGGTGCTGAAGAAGAAACCGTGAAAGAAAAGCCTGCCCCTTCAAGTGAGCAGCAACAAGTGCAACAACCAGAGCAGCAACAAGAGCAGACTCCCCCTCCACAAACTGAGCCACCAACAGCTCCAATTTTGTAGACCCCAGCACAAAAGGACAGGGGTACGAAAAGAGACAGAGAAGAGTCCACTCCTGCTAGTGGATCCTCCCAACAACCCCAGACCAAAAGGCCAAGGGCTGACTCCCCAGAGGTAGAAGACATCACTGAAGAAGTCCTTGACAGTTCAAGGAAAGACAGTGAGGGTAGCCAGCATACAGGTACAAGCTCCTTTCAGCAGGAGCAAGGATTACAACTTGGTTTGGAGGTGTCCTCCTCCTCTCAGTAGAGCAAGAAGCCCAAAAGCACTAAGGCTTCTTTCAAGCAAATAAAGGCACAGAATGACTTGCTGAGGGTGGAAGTTTATAAACAATTTCTTAATGCAACACCAGCCCAAAAGGAAAGGCTAATGTCTGTATATGACATTCAAGAGGAGAAAATGATCCTCAGCCATTTCAAACCTACAGTGCCCCATCCAAAATCAGCGGCAGATTATGTAAAGACAAGGGTGGAGGTCCTAGCCAAAGACATCCATCCCATGGACCAAATTGAACTCCACAAACAGACTGGAGAAATGGTCTATGCAACCTTGGTGGAGAGGGCAACCATGGCCCATGAACTAAAAGAGTCACTAAAGAATACCAACACTCAGTTGGATTTTGAAAGAATGTCCTCCCTAGCCAAAGACAACAGAATAAAATCACTTGAGGACATTATTATCGACCTAGGACATGATCCTAAGGATCCAAAGGGTGTAAGGGCCCTTATGAAGAAAAAGGAGGATGACCTCAATGCATTAAAAAAGAGGTTAAAGCTGTTGCCCACAGAGCACCCTCAAACAGCAGAGTTACAAAAGGAAAAGCAGGTCGATGACCAACTGGACCTCATTATGCAGCTAAACCAGAAGATCCTCGATTTGGAGAAAGAGCTTGAAGGGGCATTACAAGATAAACAGGGAGAATCCACATCCCAAGCTCCTCCAACTACTTCAACCACTGCAACAACTACAGAGGCAGCAGTGGCTCCCAAAACAGAAGCAGCAGCAACAACAACAGCTCCGGATTCCAGCACAAGCGTGGAGGAATTGACTAAGGCCGTTAAAGAAATGGAGCTCCAGGCAAATGAAATAAAACAGGCCAAGGAAAAATTGGCAGAATTAGATGCCAAGTATGATAAATCAAAAATGACTGTGGCAGAACAAGGCAGAGAAATAAAGGCCCTAAAAGAAAAGATAAAGGCCTTGGAGAAAGAGCTAAATCTGGAAAGTGCCATGGCTGAAATAAGAAGAATTCTATGGGCCAAAATTGGCAAATCCATCACTAAACAATGGAGGTCAATTAAAACTATACATGAGCAGATGGATCTAATTGGCCAAGCACAGACAGAGATTCAGAGGGCCAAAACAATGCTAGGAGACAGGCCTGAGCAGGCCAATAGAATGATAGATCTTTTGAATAGGCAAGAAAAGGAGGAACTGGCAGCCATTGACATAGTCAATAGAACAGAGGCCGTCCTCACAGCTAAGAAGGTACTCACTCTCAGGAATTATGTACAAACTGTGGAGAGGAAGTGCTATGAAATACAGGCTGAGGTGGATGAGTACCAACACAAAATGGCAGCATTGCAAGCAAAAGGACTGCCCAGCCTGCTAAGTGGTGCAGGAAGACTGATCTCCTGAGATCAATTTGCCAACAGAATGGCAGCTTATATTGAAAACCAAGTCACTGCATCTGGCAGTACTTCGGAGGAAACAGGGCCTCCAACAGGACAGAGCTTATATAATAAACCTGAAGGCCTGTTTTTTATTGAAAATGAGGTAAAGCACCTTTTTGAAATTCCTCCAAATTTTTACAGATATACAGAGGCTGATGAAACTTTAATAAAGATTCGAAGACATCAAATGCCTAAGGAAGATTGGTGGTAGGCAATGCTTCAAATTTTGCCACGAAAGCCTCAGTTGCTCGGTCACTGCCAGCTCCAACTCACTAGAAGACAAACAGCAGAATAAAGTTAGCATTTAAGGCAGCTGAAAGGTGACTCAGCACATGGACAACGACAGCTAGCCCAAAGGATAAGAAAATACGCATATTTTTGACAGCGTATCCTCAGCCGACTCCAACAGCCACCAAGTCAACAGTCTCTGACTATTTTGGACAGCTAAAGCACTGAAGAGTTATTACAGCATTAACTTTCTCAGCTACAACGCTCCAGGAGTTGGCATAACATCAATGAGCCATTAACTCATTTCCTTGATATTTTTCTTATGTAAATTTTGTATATATACCCCCCTTAGCAACACATAAGGGGTTGGGAATTTTCACTCTGAGGCAAATGTATTGTACACTTTCAGATTGTCTAATACAAAGGGCTGGACCAGCTCAGTGATTTCCTGAAAATTTGGTGTCTTGCTGATGACATGCGTGCTGTTGCAGAATTCTTGTGCTGTCTGATGGAATAATAAGTTTTCTTAATCTCTGTTTTGTCTTCTTATGTTATTAAATCATGCTCATGTTTTCACTAAATCTAGCAATAGAGAAAAGGGATAGTACAAGATATGTTTGGTCACACCATGTGCTCAATCTTTTATTGCTGTAAATGTTTTCTTCAGAATTAACCATGGACATGAAATCTTAAATGCTCATGTTTTCATTAATTCTATAAATGTGAATGTTATCTAGATATTCTTCACTACTTCTAAATAATATTCTCACTTCTTCGCATATCATTTTATTGAAAGATTCTTAACTGCCTTTCATGAACTGGATACATCACACTTAATCAAAATTTCAAAGCGTTGTTTCCCAAACATTTATCCAGCTCTGCAGCATCACTACTTTATCAACACGGCACACCAAACAACTAAAGGACCACTGACACCATGCCCAATGACCTATAACATTCTAGTGAGCACATATATATCTTGACTGAAACATTATCCAACCAAGTCTGAAAACAAATCTTGAGCATCATAGCTAGCCTAAAATTTCTACACAAACAGAGCTAAACCTTAAAGAGAGAACCCTCTTTGATTACAGCTTGGCTAGAAGCTGTAATCCAAAGATTGGTTAGTGGTTACCCCGGCCGTATTCCCTTGGGAGTCAAAGGGAACAACCTGGGTGTTAACAGAAGCAAAATTGCATATAACTTACATAAACAATATACAATACAGGATGAAAAAGGAGCCAAAATTGAAGGAATTCTACAAAGTGGACTCTTGGTTTGGTGCTAAAAGTAAATAACAAAGCAGTCCAAGATGGGCATAAGTAAGCTTACTTGGACAAAGAAGACAACAATATAGCCACTTTGAATATGGCAGGAAAATGAATTTATCCTAAACTTTACTCATGCATGACTAATGCATATTTAACATTTGAATTAAAATAAAATAATAGTAGTGCTACCTAATATGATAATGCACTAGTTGCAATCTATCATAAAAGACGGGAAAATTAAATGGTTTCTGAAATATAAATACTATTAAGTAACTAGTGAAGATGGAATTCATACCTCAATGGTCTTAAATTATAGGGGGACCACATAGTGTGGTCCTTTTCAATTAAAATAGGCATTGTATAAGTAAAATGGATTTATTTATATTTTTGATGAGTTTACAATGATGATGCTAACTCTTATTGAGTGTGGGTTTCTAACTCTCATTGGGTTGTGATGCATGTTGATGACCCTTATGGGGTACATAAATAAAAATTGATGGTATTTGCAACAAAGTTTGAAATGATATATACATATTCTTAAATAATGATTGATGGAAGCTAATGTCACTCATAATGATTGTGGATGTAGTTCTAACTAGATGGAGTATTCCTAGTCAAACCTCTACGCATTCTTGGTCAGAGAGAAATTATGCTATAGAAGAAAGAAGTCACCCAAGTTAAAGAGTAGTGGAACCAATTCAAGCGAGAAGAGGCTGCCTAGGAAGATGATGATTTTATGCATGAAACATATTCAACCTGTTTTGAGGGCCAGGAAACACTGAGAATGATGTTTCACTAGATGGGGGGAACATGTAATATGCCTTAGTGAAGAGTTAATAGTTTAATTTACTTCTTCTAAAATGGCTTTGCAAATGGTGGGACATGATGAAGGCCTAAGTATGAATAGGTTATCAACATAAATTCTTATCTTTCTAAATTTAATTAGTAAATATTGCTTCAGTCACCCATAAAATTACATGATAAATTGTTAAATGAGATTTTCAGTTACCAAACAATTAGAAGATAGTTATTCCTCTCCCTGCAGATAAATAATTCCAATTGGGAAAAGGGTTCCAAAAGGGTTAGGGGGGAAAACCTAAGGAAACCTTGTGAACTTGGTACCTAGTTGGAGGAGGTCCAAGAGAGGAGAATGAAGTTATAAGATTGTGACCCTCAAAAAGGACATCTTTGAGGGAGGTAGGATGTTTCCAAGTAAGGGATTATTGTGCTTGTTAGGTCCCTATAATACTAGTGTGTTCCCTTATTATTATTTTAATTTTAGCCCCTTTGTTATTTTTGTGCCATGTTGTGCCCATATTGTTATTATTGTGCCCCATAGAAGCCCACTATTGTTATTGTTGTGCCCTTATATTATTATTTCTATGTCAGCTTTGACTATATTGTGACCCCTTAGACTCCTATATATAGAAACGAGGTCTTGTCATTTGTATCACCCAAGAATTTTTCATTTTTGTAATGTAAAAGAGGTTTCCCCCTCGAAGAGGATGATTTTCAGGTCATTTCTCTATCTTTTCTTCTATTTTGTGAGCTAGTTGCATAACAATTGGTATCATAGCTTTGGATTCTATGGTTTTGCTGCTTCAAATAGGTCATTGTGGAATTTTCGCTATAACATTTGTTCTACAACATTTCAGAAGATAAAATTAGAGCCATTTGAGGTCAAATCGTGATGAACCTCGAATCTGAATTTCAGATCTTGTCTCATTATATTTTCGGTGGTATGATCCAAGGAAATTAGGGTTATTGCAGGCTCCTGAATTATTTCCAAAAGAGGTGACGTGGGGAAAATCATCATAAATTTCTTTATGAGCATCAGATTGAAATTTCTTCAAAAAGTATAGAAAGAGGAAGGATTGTAGTTTTCTTTTTATCGGTTTCAGGTCTGAAGTTCAAAACAATGACATGTGGAACTTTGTACAATTTCTCTCTACTAAACCCATATTTAATCAGGCCATCATGGGAGATTTGGAATAATACATTATTGGAGAATCCAATCATCATCAGAATTGCAGGGTTGGAATGAGGATGTAAAGAGCTACCATAGGATGAAATTTTAGACCTTGGAGATCCGAAATTACAATGATATGATAGATTCAATATCGATCTCCTACAAAGCTAAAAAAATGTGTGTATTCTTTCTTAAATTTTGCATAAGTTTTGTTTGAAAAATTAGTTTGAAGGAATTAAAAGGACATAGTGAAGCATAACTATCATTAATTGATGCTTCGAAGAAAGAAAATGGAAACACCTAGTAAGAAACTTGAAATTTCTAGCATGACTCATAAAGAAGAGGAAGAAATGCAACATGATATATCAAAATCATGAGACCAAGTGCAACAAATTTCACTCTCACAAAAAGTAACAGAAGCTAAGATGGATGGTTTAAAGAAAGACGTGGAAGCTAAGATGGATGGTTTAAATAATGGCATGGAAGCTAAGATGGATGGTTTAAATAATGGCATGGAAGCTAATATGGATGGTTTAGAAGTAAACATTGAAGATTTGAAGAAATACATGGAAGGTTTGAAAGAAGGTTTGGCAAAGTTGCTACAGGAAATGCTTCCTAATGGAGAAAAGGTAGTAGAGGAAACTCATGACGAGAAAAAAATAAATGTTAGTAATGATTTCATAGACTCTAACATCGGATTGAAGACCCACCATGTTCCAAATATCGATATGAGGAAGTTTGATGCCAAGGATCCTGTAACATGGATACTAAAGATGGAGCAATATTTCGATCTCCATAATGTGCAAAACACACAAAAGGTACGCATTGTGACTTTATATTTCGAACCCAATCAGTTTGTATGGTATCGATGGCTTTTCTCTCGTAAACAAATTGTCACTTAGACAATTTTTATGGAATAAATGATAACAAATTACGAGGATAAAAAAATAAACACCTTTTTTAGCCAATTGATAAGTCTGAAACAAAAAGGTTCAATGGTGGAGCACATTGAGGACTTCCAAAAATTGAATATAAGTGTTAGAGATATTGCAGAGGAGCATAGGATTGATTTGTTCATAGGGAAATTAAAGGATAACATCCAACACAAGGTTCACCATTGGGAACCTAATTCATTGCAGAAGGAATTCATGTTGGCATGAAAAATTGAAAGAACAATTATGGAAACAAGGAAGCCTACCAATCACAACTATAAATATGGAAGTGTTGTTTCTCCTAGCCTTCTACAACCTACAAGGTTGAAACCACAAAAATTGGAAGAAAAAAGAGCAAAAGGGCTTTGTTACAGTTGTGATAGAAAATGCAATAAAGGTCATAAGTGTGGTGAAAAGAAATTATTTTACATAGATTGTGAAGAGAAAGAAGGAAAGGAATAAGAAACATCAAAAGAATAGGATACACACCAAGAACAAATCCTAGAGAAAGAAGAAATGAATTCAACCATATCTTGTAATGCATTGTCTAGAATAACCACTCCTCAAACTATCAAGGTAGAAGGACATATCAAGAAGAAAAAGGTAATAGTGTTGACTTATTTGGTAAGTACCCATAATTCTATTCATTGAAAGATAAAGAAGGAATTCAATTACTTCCTATATCCAGCACCAGAGTGTCAAGTGATGGTTGCAAATGGAAGAACCATAAATTGCTCCAAAAAGTGCCAAATTATCAAGCTATCTATGGGAGAATATGTGTTGAATAGTCCAATGCTTTCCATTCCAATGGTTGGTGCTAATGTTGTACTAGGAGTCCAATGGTTTCAATCTTTGGGTACGATAGATTTTAGTTTTCAAGAACTTTTCTTGAATTTTTTTTCAGAAGGAAAGGAAGCCGAATTAAGGGGTATCACAAGGAATATAAGAAATATAATCAACTCTAATGGCATGACAAAGATTCTAAAGAAATAAAAAAGTGGCATAATTGCACAGTTACCTTCGCTAGAGGTTCCCACGTCGAAATCATCTATTTCAGTAGATCTAAAAAAAGTCTTGGACAATCATTCCAAGGTATTTGAGACTCCCAAAGGCCTCCCACCTATTCATGATCATGATCGTGCTATTCATTTGATTCCAGGAAGTGTTCCTCCAGGCATTAGGCCTTACAAATATCCCTATGCCCAAAAGAGTGAAATTGAACGTATGGTTGCAGAAATGCTAGAGGTTGGTATAATTCAACCTGGTTAAAGTTCTTTCTCTGCTCTAGTAGTATTGGTGCACAAGAAGGATGGATCATGGTGCATGTGTCTAGATTATAGGGAGCTCAACAAGCTCACTATTAAAGATAAATTTCCAATTCCTGTCATTGATGAATTATTGGATGAATTCCATGAAGCAATTTACTTCACCAAGTTGGACCTTCATTCAAGATATCATCAAATCAGAATGAAGACTGAAGAGATTCTAAAAACAACATTTAGAACTCATGAGGGTCATTATAAATTTTTGGTCATTCCTTTTTGCCTTACCAATGAACCTTATACATTTCAAGGTTTGATAAATTCCATTGTCAAACCCTTCCTTAGAAAATTTGTGTTAGTATTTTTTGATGATATACTAATCTACAACAAGTCTTTGAAGGATCATGTTCAACATGTTGATAGGGTGCTCAAACTATAGGAGGAGAATCAATTATATGCAAAAACCTCCAAATTTTTATTTGGAGTACATGAGGTGGAATATATTGGTCATATTGTATCTCTTGAAGGTGTTAAGGTATACCCTAGAAAAATTAAAGCCATTAAGGAATGGAAAATCTCCACATCCATAAAGTATCTGTGAGGATTTCTCGGGTTGATAGGGTATTATCACAAGTTTGTTAAGAATTATTGGAGAATAGCAGCACCTCTAAGAACATTACTAAAGAAAGATGCATTTTGTTAGACTCCAGAAGCAACGAAATCCTTTGAACATCTTGAGGCAATGTGCCAAGAACTGGTCTTAGCTATGCCATACATCACAAAAAGCTTTATTGTGGAATGTGATGCCTCAGGAAATGGAATTGGTGCTATTTTAATGCAAGAACAAAGACCCATTTCTTTCAAAGGTCATCCAATCAAAGGAAAGTATTTACACAAAGCTATTTATGAGAAGGAAATTTTGGCAAAGTCTACATGCACTTTAGACACTTCAAGGGAAAAGCAGATCATGATAGTCTTAAGTACTTTTTAGAAAAAATATCATCCTCAGAAGAGAAGTAAAAATGGGTCATAGAGATGTTGGGTTATGACTTTGTAATCATCTACAAAAAAGGGAAGAAAAATTTTGTTTGAGATGCACTCTTAAGAAAGGATGAGGATGTGGAATCATTACTTAGTGCCATTTCTATTATCCAACCAGATTGGATAAATGAAGCAAGGGATGAATGGAAGAATGACGAAGAAGTGTGTGCACTCATTCAAAAGCTACAACAAGACGCTAGTGCATCTAATACATTTAGATAGAAAAATGATTCGTTATGGTACAAAGATTTCTTATACCTTTCTAATAATTCCCAACTCAAACAAAAGATTCTTATGGAATTTCACACCTCTCCCTTAGGAGGGCACTCAGGATTTTTAATAACCTACCAAAGGGTTAACAAGGAATTTTTTTGGGATGACCTTAAATCTAATATTCAAAATTTTCTGGCAGAATGTTTTATATTCCAACAAAATAAAGTTCAAACAATTAAGACCTGTGTCTATTACAACCTTTATCCATTCGATGTCAACAATCGGATTGCAATGGATTTTATCACAGGTTTATCCAAGTCCGAATGAAAGAGTTTCATCATGGTGGTAGTTGATAGACTTACGAGCTTTTTTACAGGCCAAAATATATCGTCAATGACTAAGGGGTCTCCCAGTGTGAAATCCCAATTAGACCTCACACCGTTTGGGATAGGAGCCCCATCCGGTATGTTGGCCCAGCTACCACCATGAATGTTTCTGCTCTTGGTTATTGAATGAGAGGGTGTCAAAGTGGGACAAGAATGAAATTCCCATGCAGGGAAACAAAATCAGCCCAATATTGACAAATTGGAGAAAGAGGTATAAAAAGGTCTCAACAACAATAAGAAGAGACAAACGATCAGAGGGATTAGTGAGCTAAAACCCCATCAAACATTTTAAACAAGAACATGCCATAATTCAATTACAAAGTAGTTCACAATAAGTCACCAACATGGCAAGGAAAATGTAAACACAGATTCAAAATTGAAACATACATGCAACCACTATGTATCAATACACAACATTTTGCGTATATGAAAGCGCACATGCAAATATGGTGAGGTACCAAAAAACTAATACAACCACCATGAATAAGCATGTGAATCAATGCCAAAGATAAGATAAAACACCGTATTACTGTTGGTTCATTAAAAAATATATAAAATGAAATTGGTCAATACCCAATAGTGGAACATAGGTTGTTGATATCATTTCCCGATGCCAAAACCCTAGCCCCACTACAAATCTCTTCTACGAGCTACCAAGAGATGAGTGGCTCTAGCTCTGAAGCATAAATCAACTATCTATCTCTGCCTCAAATCAAGTGATAGATTCCTCTCTAAATGAGGCCTTAGGGAACATGTATAGAGATGAGGTGATTGTTCACCTATCGTGACACTTGGCCTTCCCTCCTGACCTTTTGGCTACCCTCATGAATCTTGAGATTACCCACTTTTTTCTTAGGCCAAAATGATTTCTACATGCCCACAACAGTCCCAACATAGTGGCTGATATAATGATGGGAGATATTTGTATTATGATGAAGGAGAGAGAGGGAAATATTTAGGGGGTTATTGGAAACTCTAGACTGCTTGTTTCCCATATGTTGCAATGATGCAGATGCTCGGTCCTTGAAACCACTTGTTCTCTTGCCACTATGATTTGCTCGCATTTGTCAACCCTCTCATGATGAGCCTTGTGGTTTATTGAGGGGTTCTTGAAGATTTTAAGAGACCATCTTAATTTCTGGAGGATGACCTTAGCTAGGAAAGCTTCATGATAAAACATAATTCTTTTTCATGGACCAACATCTTGCTTCCTTTGTTCTAACTTTGAGACTCGTCTTCTGCTACTACCAGAGTTACCCTCTTCCAATTTAAGTTGTTTCTATGAGCTATCATCCACATAATGAACTTTGAACATAGCTTCATGTTATGCAATGTCATCTAGCATAATGCTTAGAAATTGGATGATATCTTCGTTATGTTAACAAACTACTCATGACCTTAACCATGCAAGCACATACAACCATTGATTAATTATCAATATGAATTTACTTAAATAAGACAAGTCGAAAATATAAAAAATAATAATAAGAAAGAATTCATGTCCCTTGATATACTGTCATCAAAACATCTCGGTCTTCCATGGCACTTTATAATGGTTTTCATCATTATTTGTATCATCATTTTAATATGTTCTCCAGGATGTATCCTATCATATTGCTTGACACTATATGTTTTACTCGATAGCTCATCTTCAGGTCATAGATTTAATGAGGAGGTCACAAGTGGGAGGTGGGTCACATCTTTAGTTGACATCTGTGAGATCTACAATGTGAATTTGTAATCTGCGAGGTGGTCACAATTCTGTCACACAAGATTGCGACTTAGGAAAAACAAAGATTTGTGAATCCAGATCACATGGTCGTAGCTTGCTGAAAGTTGCACACCCTGTCCTCACATGGGGAATCATATTGTGACTTACGAGTTGTCGTGGTGATATTGGTGAAGAGTGACGATGTGACCGAGTCGAATTCGCATTATGAAGTGTGATTTACATGGGAAATTATGACCTTCTCTTAACGCCTTTGACATCATCTTAAATTGCATGGTGCTATACATGGCTCAAAACATGTTAATGAGTTTTCTTCCCACCATCACTACTTTTGTAGTAATATAAGTCATGGCATTTTCATTATGAAACCTCAGGCACCTTAACTTATCATATGAAACCAATAAACACATCATACAATACAATGAACCTCTTCATATAATACAATGTTTGCTACTTTGCTTGCACCCTACATCTCTTCTGGCAAGCCCGGTCGTAGCTTAGAAATGCAACTTATGGAGGTCGCTTGGTCACATAATAAGCAAGTCACACCCCCAAGTCACAGTTGACGTCTAGTCGCATTTCTTGTGAGCTCACCTAAGGAGTTGTAATGCAACTCAGTGACCTAGTAGGAGGTGTGACCCTCTTGGAGGTCACGAGGTCACAATGCAATGCAAGTCGCATCTCTTGGATGCCCACTTGAGGTCTTTGAGTGTGACTTAGAGAACATTAGCTGCACATTTGGATCTAGAGTGAGGTCGCACTTCTAGCACTTGTTTGAGGCTCCAAAATTGTGATCATGCGAGTCAAAGAAGCAACATTGTCGCAAGTCACATTTAGATCTTCATTTTTTAGCCTCGTCTTGTATGATATCACTGGGCTTTCAAATTTCTATGTTTTGGGCATGAATCATCGCAATTCTTGTGTTCCATATCATTTTCGGCATATGTCCGTAAGTCTAGCTCAATGCCTTCCTGCATACCCTATAGTTTACTTCATTTGAGGGTTGAATCTCCCTAATGATGGTTACGGAGGTGCATGGACGAGGAATGGAGTGAGGACATGGGAATTTCAGCATTAGATACGTGTTGTGTCAATATAAAAATAGTCATTGACACTACGATATGTTGATCATCAAAACTGTAGAATTTATATGCCTCTTTCACCATTGTATTTTCATGGATTGATGTCATGGAACAAGGCAAGTGCATGAAGCTAGAGGGGTCTTCTCTTAATACATGGTTTGTGTCAATTTGGAGCTTACAATGTGATGTGTCGTGATTGAAACTGTACACTTAGTGTGAAGTGATGAGCGATGCTTTGGAACTGCTAGCTCAACCCTTTTCAAATTGTGACCTTGTTGCTGCCTCATAAATATCAATGCACTCCTTCTAGCATGACCATCCTATCCAATACCTAGAGGAGTTTGTCCAACTTTACCTTGAACGAGTAGACATGGCTCGTTGACTATGAGATAGAAGGCGTTGCATCATTTGAACTGAAACCCAGCCAACTTCCGCTAGTCTCCCTAGGACCACGATACTTGGGTTTTCCATATCGATTTTATGATGTGAGCACAGATATTCTTAGGCTCAAATGATGTATAAACATTGCCACTTTTTGTGCAAGTGATCCATGAACTCATTGATCATATTATGAGGGTTTTTCATGATTCACCATCATGTTTTAAATCTCGGTGTAGCCTCATGTCATTCCTTCATGGTGTCACTTAGACCTTGTGCATGATTAGAGTGTGGGTTGGTCCATTACAATGACAACGTATGTGTTTCGAGAGGGCTTCAATAAAGGTGAGGCCTATAGTTTAAGACTGACATAAAGAAGGAAAGGTGTTGTCTCTGTTTCCCTGTACAACACAATTATACACGTGTTAATTTCCTGATATATATAATAATAATGCTACAGCCTAGGGTGCATCAATGCATGCTCAATGCTCTTTTGAAAATGTCATGTTTTAGACTCTGATCCTTTTATACAAGATTGTTTAATACCGAACACAGACATTAACCAAATATCTAGGGTGGTGATCACATCTCAAGGGGTCACTCTAACAATGCAAAGCCAGTGAGATGTGATGCTTATGGGAGTGCACACATGAGGCCATAAGGGAGAGGCTGAATAATGAAGATGGCTCTCATTTTGACTAGTTAGGGCTTCAAAAATGTACACGGTGAGGAAAAAAACTCATAAACCCTAATGAATTTTTAAGGGATGAGGGTGACAGTGAGGTAAAATCACCTAATTCATATGTTGAGGTGAAGGATCCACCAAAAGTCTAGGAAAAATGCTTTGCAATGGATCTCACCATGATGTTATGTGATGCTGATGAGGATGCGCCCTTAGAGGCATGTGATGTAGGTAACGACACAAAGGGGATCAATCTTTCTAAGAATTAGGGTTTTCTCCCAAACCCTAAAATTATCAATCATGAGGAAAGACAAATTGAAAGCATACTTTTCTAGATATAGGGAATCTACTAATTGTGACGCATGTCACCGGTCTTGAAGTTGTGGGGGATGCTTAATCGCATCAATGGAGCTATGGACCTTCAAAACCGTAATGTGATCATATGTTTGAGATCAAACATGATGCAGGAATGCAATGAATGAAACATGAGTGGGCGCACCAAAGGGGTTGGATAGGCATGGTCGCGAGGAGAATAACCAGTTGAAGATCTTATCAAAACCCTTGTAACTTGGGTCGAGTGGTGGGGTACGCCAATTTTGAATATGCCTAAAAATTTCGGTGGTGTTGTAGCGGCTACAAAAATTGGCGAACCACTGGTAGGGAATAGTATCTCTGTCAACACCACTGTAGCAGTCCAAGCATGAATAATGATGCAAGGGAACATCGAACAGATGCCATGGACACCTCTTGTGTTACCTCGACCTTTGAAGATATGCCTTCCCTTCATGGCTTATCTAGGTCTATGGTAGTTTGTAAACACCCAATTAAAAATTCACACATGCCAGTAGTTGATGATGGTGTAAAGAACAAGCAGATGGCTTATTATATTCAGAATTTTAAAAGTGAGTTCCTCGTGCTGCTCCACTACTAGTGGGCTTGGATAGTACCCCAGTGGAGTCACTCCAAGAAATCACAAACGTTGCTCCGCTACCAGAAATCATGGTCAGTACCCCGGCAGATTCATTGCATTACCTATCTACGCAGGAAGCCTTTCTCGATCCTTTACCCTTTATTTGGTTTCATTTTCTTTTATGTGTGCATTTGCACCTATTTCTTGGTGTTTATTGCACTAGGGAGGATGAGGGATCACAACTTATTTTATGAGCGAGAGAGGTTGTCTCTTGTCTGTTAGAAACTAAGAGATATCATGATTTAGGTTTGCTCTTATGCCAAGATGCCACGGCTCATTTCCAGTCACCAAGTGAATCAAAAACATAAGTCGTTGGAACAATGAAGACCATGTTGAGCACGGGTTTCAGTTTATTCGTAGAGGTCATTCAAACTGATTAGGATTTTCTATAAGCGATCTGTTCTTATCTCCCTTGTTAATAAAATATATTTGTAGGAGAGATATCCAGGTTGCGACATTGATGACTGGCTATAAGAGAGGCCACCCATTAGCGTAACCATCACGACCTCACACAATCATGGGCCTATGGTTTTAGTTATAGGGTTGAGTGACCATGGGACTCTCTTAGGGTTGTAACATGTGTAAAGGGGCTTGAAGTAATTTACTTTAATATTGGAGCATGTGCAAAAGGGTGTGAGAAAGCTAGTCACAACAACAAAGGCTTGAAGGCTTCAGGTTCATGAGGGCTCGTACAAACATATGCAGCACAGAGGTAATTTCCAGGCTATGAAAAAGGCTAGTGTGTACCAAGAGCGAAGGAGGGTGCATAATGCAATGCAGCAGACAAGGCTAATGATGCAATGTAATGGCATGTGCAGAAGAGAAAAACTAATTGCAATTAAAGGACCAATGCAACACATATTGTTATAGACATTTTTGTGCCTTACAGCATGAAGCATGAAATGTCAATAATCTAAGGGATCCAAAGTCCCTAAACATGTTGTTCCTACCCCTAGAGGAACAAGGTCAGCAAACCACAACACTAAATATAAGTTCTCCACCTGAAAACACTCAAAAACAAGCTTATTCTGGATCATGTCGACTGCTACACTGGCTACCTGCATTGAATGTCAACTGCTACACTGGCTACGTGCACTGAATGTCAACTGCTACACTGGCTACCTGCGCTGAATGTCAACTCCAACACTAGCTACCTGCGCTGAATGAGTTTGGACATGTGGCAGACTCATTCCTCAAGGTGTCAGAGCCCAGGAAGCTTCCAAAGTGACACTTGCATCAAGGAATTCGACTGGTGATGAGTAAGAGGGTCTAGATCTCCAAGTGGAAGCAAGAACCTCCAAGTGGACTCAAGAACTGAAGAATAACTGAAGTGGGAGAGGACACTAGTCAGCTTCATGCCAGCTACAAGCTGACTCATCCTTTCTCCAAAACTCCTATATATAGAGCTCTCTCATGAGGTCTAGGAGGAGGGAATTTTGTGAATGCAGGGAAGTGCTGTTGGTTTGAGTATAGAACTATTGGGTGATTGCTTTGAAGGAGGTGAAGAGGAGATTTCTTTCTGCTGGGAGGTGTTGCTGGATTGGGCCTTTTATGGTTGTAACACTCTCAGAACTTTACTTCTTCCATTAATAAAGCATTTGAGGTTCTTCTATATGCATGTGTCTTAATGGTGTATTGATGCTTGTATATTTGATTTATTCTAATCCTTGAATCAGTTATGGATGTATGCTTCTTGTAGTTTCCTTTTCTTGTGCTTTTGCAGGATCTTTGTGTAGCTGGGCCAGTGAAAGAGCAAGGAGCTGGGAGCAAGCAGCAAAGAGGGAAGATTGGATCAATCATTAGCGGAAGATAACGGTTAGTGGATCTCTTCCTCCTCTCTCTTACATCTCATAAAGAAGTAATCTTGAATAGCTTTGTATTCAGTTGTTGCTGAGGTACTATCACCCTTAGAGTGGGATAGGGTCATTCTGTATTGGATACTTTTCCCTACAACAAATTTGGCGACTCCGCTGGGGATCGTATCTTGTTGGTTGTTTTTGTTTTTGCTATTCATTTCATAAACAAAGGGAGTACCGAATCGAACTGTGTTTGAATCTTTCAAATGCAAAGTAGAGGGCAGCTACTCTGGCTCAGTTTTGGGCAAGTTTATGATTTGAAGAGCTGAACCACAAGGACTCTAATAAGCTCTTAGTGATAGCTTTTCATCCTCCTTGTCATCCCTTAGTGTGTCTTTGACTGATAGCTTCTGATTTGAGCAAAAACTGTGAATTTTTGAGCAATCTGTGACCCGGAAACCACCAGAAACGAAAGCTTTGTTCTTCAGTGCAGGTGCTGTGAAGGCAGTCTGCATTTCAGCGCAGTTCCCGAAGGGGCTACCTGCACTGAATGTCAAACTGACAGTGTACCACCTGCGCTGAACCAGTCTTGCCTTGTGCTACTGGGGTTTCCTGCTGTTTCTTGACCTGTTTTCACCCTTGTTTTTGCAGCCTGTTACCAGTCAATGTACCTATCTGAAACCAACTTTCCTTGCCACTATTTCGCCTCGGTTGTATAAAGAAACTGTGTTTGTTCTTTGTGTATTTCTTGTATCATTTACAGTTTCCCATAACGAAAGTGAACTAGTCTTGCTGTGGCCTCTTAGATCTAGACCTGTGATAAAGTGTCGTTCTGATCTTAAGAGTTAGTTTGTTTGCTGTTCATAGCTGGTTGAGCTTTTTCTTTCGTCATATGGTTTGAATTTATATATTTCTAGTGTCGAAACAAGTGAATCTTAAGGTGTCTTTTGATTTTGGACAAGCTTGTTTGCTTTCACTTGAAATTGAATTCGAAATTATACAACAGCTTTCTTTTTTGTATTACATCAACATTAAGAAAGAGAAAAGAAATACCTGCATTTTGCATTTTGCATATAAGTTTGTATGTTGATTTAGGGAAAAAGTGCATTAGCGAGTTCTCTTTGATTGTGTGAAAAGATTTTGTCTCTCTTTTCCCTCAGTAATTAAGATTTTCATAAGTCGAAAAGATTGAAAAAGCTTGCTTCTCATCTTAGACTGCATTTAGGAATTTGTATCAATACATCTTGTGGTGAAACTTGAAAGGAAAACTTTAAAAAGATCAACTTAAAATATATTGAATGAACCTAACAACACTTTGAAACATAACGCAAACATCTAGAGGTCTAAGCTAGAGACGTGTTCCGGCGTCGTTAAACGTAGTAACTGTCGATCTCGACGAAGGTGGGTGATTCCTCCTGAGAGTCGGTGGCACTAATACGGACTTGTGCTCCCACGTACCGTCGCGTATATATTGGGAGACCCCTATAGGAACAAAGCCTTTATCCATAGGAAACCGTGTCGGCCGCCCTACTGATCGCAATGCAGTGAACACAGCATTCACGAAGATCGACCACCCGTACCGTAAAAGGTATTCTGTGGTTTTGCGAAAGGTTTGGCACACCCTCTGCCTAGAACTCCAGAACAGCTTCTTTTGGCCTTTTTCAAACTCTATAACTGAAAAAGTCCATCTGAGCATTTGTCACTTCGGGCTCGTTAAAACATCGAAGGAGACTAGAGTCATCTTTAGCTTTTTCTCGACTCTTTAAAACTGAAAAAGCAAGTTGTGTCTAAAGCGTCGTTATAAAATTTATTTTAAGCGGAATAATCATCACCTTTCCCTCGTTGATCTTCGAAGTTAGTCCACCACAAGTGGAAGTTCCTGTAGAATCGCTAAGAAATCTTTTGGATAGACTAGATATGTCTGAACAACCGTCGACATCTAGGACTGTGTCGTCCGACACAGCAGCAGCAGAGCCTCCTGCTACTACTCCAACGATGTTCGCTGGTATACCATCTGTCCCAGCCAATTGTCAACAACAAGCCGGAGTCTAATCAGGGACAACGACATGGTTAGTTCCTATTTCTTCATCCGGATTATCATCTGGTATTTCTTATGTTGAAACTCAACAAATTGATCCAATGTGTCTTCAAAGGCCAATTTACCCTTTAAGTACTGGATTTCCACCATATGGAGGGCAGTATGCTCTTTCATTGTTCCCTCCCAGAGAACAACCATATGGGAGTTTACAACAAAGTTCAGGTCAAACTGGAATTACATCCAGCGGTTGGGTACCAATACTGCCTCAACAACCAGGGGTTGTATATTCAATGCAACCAGTACACCCTGTGTCGAATATTCCCACCATACCTGCTATAGTGAATGTGTCGCAAGTACAAGCTCCACCTGTTGTATGTCAACCCCAAGTTTCTCAGGTTGCAATACAACAACCTCTTGTCTCAATGACTCAATCACAATCTCAGGGTAGTGCCTCCTTATCTGGAGCGACTCAGGCTCAAACACGTACTGTGACTCCTCATCTTGGTCAATCATCCAGTATTGGTCAACAGCAAATGGTCCAACAACCAGAGCTGGTTCAATCTCAACAACCGCCATTCCAGCAATCATATCAAGGACCTGAGCAACAAGTCTTTGTAAGTAATGGGCAACCATGCTATAATGGTTATGCCCATCAACCTTGTCAAAGTTGCCAGCATTATGCTGGTCTGCAAAGACCCATTGCTCAGGCGATACCATCTTATCCTGGATATGCTTCGCCTAACCTGAACCAACAGTTGCCCTTTGTAGCAACTCTAGAATTACCAGATCTAAACCGGCTGACGAATGATCCAATTGCTTATGCCCCTTGGTGGCCAACGATTCCGCATAAACTTCCGTCAGATATTCCTAAATTTAATGGAAATCCGGGTGAAGATCCGTCGAATCATGTGATGACATTCCATCTATGGTGTTCATTGAACACCCTGAATGATGATTCGATAAGACTTCGCCTCTTTCAGAGGACGTTAACAGGTCCAGCGGCAAAATGGTACATTGAATTTCCTAGAGCTTCGTTCGACAACTTCAGTACCTTAGCCACAACCTTTTTAACCCATTTTCAATTACCGATAAGGTATGAAATGGGAACAGAACTCCTTACCAACTTCAAATAGACGACTGCCACCCACATATCTGATCATATACATGAGTGGCGTCGTCGTCGTAGGATGGTGAAAACATATGTTCCCGATCAGCTGTTAGCTGAATGGTTTATAAAGTCGTTACTTCCTGCTATAACGGAAGATGTGGCCAAGGGGGGAGTCGTAACAGAGGAGCAAGTTATCGCTCGTGCACAGTATTTGGACTTAGTTTATACTCAGTCCGGCACGCTCTACGACAAAATACCTGACGCTCCTAGACCGGAATTTTCAATTCCTCCTCCTCCTAAATCAAACAATGACTCTCACGCCAGCGATGGCGTGATTGGCAAACACAAAATTTATAGTCAAAATGAAAATGAACTTCTTGCCTCGGAAGTAAATGCCATGTCGACCGACAAGGGCAAACAACTGAAGCAACCAGGGGGCAAGAAGAAAAAGACAGGGAGAAAAAGGAAACCCCCGGCAGGGTGTCATATATGCGATGAGGATCATTGGACGAAAGATTGTCCACATATAGCTGAAGTTAAGAAACTCTTCAAGAGTTCAAAAAACCCAGCAGTATTGACTGATCCGTTTCCTAATCCAGGTCAAAATCTAGTTGCTAATCAAAATGCTTCCCGATCCCAAGTGCTTATGTTGTCTACCTCAAAGCAGTAAAATAATGCTTTGACAAGGAATAAAGATTACGGGAATCCATGGCTGTCGAATAACAAGGCTAATGAACAACCTAGTAGTTCGACGACAACTTTGACCAAAGTTGTGCCACCCATCATTCCTGAACCAATGATAAAGTTGCCAAAAGGAGTAGTACACAAATCGACATTTAATCCTCGTGCCAAAATAGCACAGAATTATAATATAATAGAGGACCTGGCCCAATCGCCGTCTGCTATGTCGACACTTGAGGTACCGCAAAATTGCCCCTCCCAAGAGCAAACTTTATTTTCAGCAATAGGTGGGATTGGCCCAATGGATTCCAATCTTGTGGCCTTTGATCATAAAGAATATGACCCTAAGTTACCAGCTCAACTAGCTTTCCTTGTTCAAGTGAAAGCCCTCAACAAAACTGTTCATCGAACAATTATTGATGAGGGGGCATCTACATGTCTTATGTCGATGAGTTGCTGGAAAAATTTAGGCTCACCACCCTTGTCGAAATCGTCAACGACCTTAAAAGCATTTGATGGACGATCATACACTCCATACGGGATTTTAAGTAACTTGCCAGTTGAACTGGGGGGAAAAACAGTAGAAGTCGATGTTGAAGTAATCGATGGAAACCTCGATTACAACATCCTACTAGGAAGGCCCTGGATATATGCCATGGCCGCAGTCGTGTCGACCTACTTCAGGAAGATTGCATTTCCCTTTCAAGGAGGGATTACAATCGTCGACCAACAAACTTTCCTACCCAACAGTTCACAAGTTACGGGAAGCATTCCAATGATCCATGGAAGCGATCATTCGCTTCAAAATATTGGAGTAGGTCTCCTAAAAGACCCTGCCTTAATGGGTACTTTTGCCCTACCGCCTGCAAGAAATCTGGCAGAAGTGGCCACAGTGGAAACCTACAATATGAAATCTTCTATATCTAATGGATTCGGAAGATTCCTAAACATTTTGTCAGCATGGATCATCGCCCTAATGGAAATACTGTAAATACAGTGGGCTCTGAGGATGGTTCTTATCTCGTGTCAACCTCGTTAAAAAATGAAACAAGGAGTCAGAGGACGGTTCTTATCTTGTGTCAACCTCTTTAAAAAATGAAACAAATCCCCTTTCTCAAAGGTAAACCTTCATTCCAACCACCGAGTTCAATGCAATGAAGCTTGGGGGGCATGCGAACTTATCTCCGAGCAGTTTTAGCACATAGTTCATGCTCGTTAAAAAATAAACATAAGATTGAGCAGTGTTTTGGCGCATTCGAGCTCTTTAAAAAATGAACCCAGTACTGGTAAATAACCATTTGAGACCGTAAATTCATCAGCCATAAAAGCCTTGGTCGTATGTGCACCTACCGCCTTCACCTTTCATTTGGCCGATCGTTCACCTCCATATGATTGTTTACCCATTTTGAGGAACAGCTGCGAAGAGTGATTTCACCTAGCCATCCTTGTGACACTGCCGTGATTGGAAAATTCCAACCTGTACCTAGAATCTGCTGCTATCCCTGTTTATCACTCGTTCCTCAAAAGACGAGTCTTCTTTGAGCTCTTTTCATCTGACTCGTAAAATATGAAAAGTTTGCCGAGTTTTGGCCTTCCAGCTCGTTAAAGTGACCGGAAGAGCTATCCCTCCTCTAGATTTTAATCTTTTTGGACCTGAGGGATTATTACACAAAAAGGTCGAGCGCTTGTTTTATTCGGCTCGTTAAAGTTATCGAAAATTCATCCCTTCTGTATTGTTTTATACTTTTTCGGACTTAAGGGATTAGATGACGAAAAAGGAATTTTGGAGTTAACTTTCTGTACCTTTTCAGACTCTCTAAAAATGAAAAGGACCGAGTTTTCCTTGTCGTTAGACTCGTTAAAACGATTAAATAGCGACAAACTTGTCTTTAGACGAGAACGAGTTTCCCTATCGCTAAGCTCGTTAAAACATAGCGATGGGCTTGCCCGAAGGGCAGGTTATAGAACAAGCATATGTTATCCTCCTCAAGCTTGACAAAAATAAAGAGGTACTGGTCAGAAATGACTGGGGAAAAATTGGGAGAACCTCAAAGCTTTAATGGTAGCAAGTCGCTCTTGAACATGACACTTTGTCCTCCGTATCACATCGGGTTGGGTTGTTTCATTCACCGGTCTCATCACCATGGTCCTCGCCAAACCATCCACATTTGGGGTAATGCTACCGATCCATCACATCAGTGTCGTTATATGTTCAAGAGATGTGTTCAGAAAGAGTCAACCGTGTCCCATCCACTGCCATACATTATCCTTCATCCACCCATGATCGCCACCCTGAATCATATTTCACAGATTGTTTTCACCTCCACTAAAATCATTAGCTCCGTTCCGTGTCACTGATGTGGGATTCATTAAGGCCCTCCTTTGACGGATCGCTTCTTGTCGACTTCAGCTCATTATCCAAGAAGTTGATCTAGGAACAAACCCCCCAGTACTTTGAAGCTTGCATGCCTCAATGGCAAGTTTCTCACTTCCGGCGACAGGTATACATCAATGACCTTTGACCAGAAGATTTTGCGTGGTGTTCGACGCCAAGTCCTTTATTCACACCACGTGGATTGTACTGCAGTACCTTGAGGGTCATTGTCATTATTGGTGATTCCTCTCGCGCTTGTTAACGGTTTACATTATTGACCGGTAATCAAGCGATGTCTTTCCATGTTCGACTTCAGCGCAATTCTCACATGGATCGACTTGTACTTAGAGTGAAGATCGAACGAGTTTGAAGACCCCGGATCTAGTTTCATCCATCCGGGCTGCGATATATATATTCAGGATATAAAGACATTTGTTATGTACATAATTGCAGCAGATGATCATCCTACTCAAAGGATGATAATTTCAGCAGAGAATTATCAGTCTACCATCAGACGATCGTCTGTTCTATGTACCAAAATGAATTTATAAAGCTGAGCATGGGAATGCCCGCCTCAGCTAGATCATGAAAGCAAAATGAAAAATAATGTATTGTATTGTATTCTATTACAGGTCACCTCTCAGCGATTGAATGAACTTCGGATCCTCCTGATAAAGCATTTCACCCGATAAACGACCTCATACTTTAGGGGGCAACTGTTATAGACATTTTTGTGCCTTACAGCATGAAGCATGAAATGTCAATAATCTAAGGGATCCAAAGTCCCTAAACATGTTGTTCCTACCCCTAGAGGAACAAGGTCAGCAAACCACAACACTAAATATCAGTTCTCCACCTGAAAACACTCAAAAACAAGCTTATTCTGGATCATGTCGACTACTACACTAGCTACCTGCATTGAATGTCAACTGCTACACTGGCTACCTGCACTGAATGTCAACTGCTACACTGGCTACCTGCGCTGAATGTCAACTCCAACACTAGCTACCTGCGCTGAACGAGTTTGGACATGTGGCAGACTCATTCCTCAAGGTGTCAGAGCCCAGGAAGCTTCCAAAGTGACACTTGCATCAAGGAATTCAACTGGTGATGAGTAAGAGGGTCTAGATCTCCAAGTGGAAGCAAGAACCTCCAAGTGGACTCAAGAACTGAAGAATAATTGAAGTGGGAGAGGACACTAGTCAGCTTCATGCCAGCTACAAGCTGACTCATCCTTCCTCCAAAACTCCTATATATAGAGCTCTCTCATGAGGTATAGGAGGAGGGAATTTTGTTAATGCAGGGAAGTGCTGTTGGTTTGAGTATAGAACTATTGGGTGATTGCTTTGAAGGAGGTGAAGAGGAGATTTCTTTCTGCTGGGAGGTGTTGCTGGATTGGGCCTCTTATGGTTGTAACACTCTCAGAACTTTACTTCTTCCATTAATAAAGCATTTGAGGTTCTTCTATATGCATGTGTCTTAATGGTGTATTGATGCTTGTATATTTGATTTATTCTAATCCTTGAATCAGTTATGGATGTATGCTTCTTGTAGTTTCCTTTTCTTGTGCTTTTGCAGGATCTTTGTGTAGCTGGGCCAGTGAAAGAGCAAGGAGCTGGGAGCAAGCAGCAAAGAGGGAAGATTGGATCAATCATTAGCGGAAGATAACGGTTAGTGGATCTCTTCCTCCTCTCTCTTACATCTCATAAAGAAGTAATCTTGAATAGCTTTGTATTCAGTTGTTGCTGAGGTACTATCACCCTTAGAGTGGGATAGGGTCATTCCATATTGGATACTTTTCCCTACAACACATATGCATAGATTTCATGAATTCCATGCAACAAGAAGAAAATGCAAGATCATGAGTGTGAAAATAAACAAGCAGGGAACTAACTACCTGTAGTAAAGAAAATGAAGCATGAAAAATTTAATTCATAAAGAAAATTATAATTAGCGAACTAATAAGAAAAAACTAAAACCTAACTAGTATAAAACCCTAATTCCTAATTTAACCAAAGCATAGGTCGGGTTTTGTGAAATCAAACTTCCAATGCAGCCACTGCAGTAGTTCCCGACCTGCCAAAACAAAGATGACAACAATTAGAATTTGTGAAAAGAGTTGTGCAAAAAATAAAATTCTTACCTGTAAAACATGCACAACAAAAATAAAATCGTGTCTACTTGTAGGGAAACGTGCCCAAAAATACTTTTTAAGGAAAGATGCAACCTAATCCTGGTGAACCAAATCATAAGCATGAAATTTATAGTCACCCAGCCATGGCATACATCCATTCATGCTTAACCCTAAATCCAAGGCAAGATGTTGTCGGTTAGAAAAGGAATCTGCTAGATTTTGATCAACAACTCGATCATGATGTAGAGGGCGATCAGCTTGATGAATCCGAAAAGAGGGGCTTCTGATAGGTGTAACTAAGATCCCTAACATTTCAAATGCAAAAGCCCTAATTTCAAAAACCCTAGTTTGAAATTGTTCATAGACTTCGTCTAGGGCATGAGGATTTGACATATCCATCAATGGAAACTAAAGTGCCTCACAGTCCTGACAAAACTCTTCAAATATTGGCAACTTTGCAAGATTTGTAGATGGATGTATATTGTTTTCGTTTGGTTTGACCGAACAAATATCAGTGAAAATATTGTGGATTGGATCCAATGTCTGAATATTGATAGATTCACAGCTCAACAAATGAGAATCTATAGATTCCTGAGAATGAACTGAATCAACCAAAAGAGTGCTAGGCATAGGGGAGGTCAAGCGATTGGCACCTTCCCATATAGGAGATTGTAATACATCATTTGATAGTGTATGTTGACAGAATGTACTTGTTCGGTAACAATAAAAAAGAATTAAGACAATGGCCAAAGCACTCCCTTGAGAAAACAAACTAGGGTATAGTGGTTGACATAGATCAGTTGAAAGGTGATGGAAATATTTTCTCAGAGAGACATTTCTTGGATCAAAGGATCTCCAACATGAGCTCACATCCAGGGAGCTGACGTTGAGAGTAGTGTGATGTGTAGAAACCCTAATTTGACTTGGTTCAGGGGTCTCATTAGTAATGTTAGAACCTAACATAACCATCAGCAGAAGCTGAAGTGCCTCAACTACCTGATGAGTCCTTAAACATTCCAAAGGTGGGTCATCAAATTCTAGGGGCTTCATAGGATCCACAAACAGATACGTAGGGTAATCACAAGAGGCATGAGTGAATATATTTCTGGTAAAATCAGAATTACTAAAACCACCAGTCTGATCAAGTTCGGTATCTGACACATAAAGCTCTTCTTGGATTGGGGATGAAGAGCAATTAATGAGAGGACCAGCTTGAGCCAGGTGAGATGCATGGCCCTCTTCTTCACCTATTAAAGACTGTGAGTGTCAAAGATAAGGCATAATGGATTTAAACTCTACATCCCTTGAATGTGAAACATCACGCCCATATACATGATTGCAATCAATGCGAGCAAGATAGAGATGTGAATGATCTGAAGGAACTGCTGGTGCAATAGACTGATGGACTAAATCAGGGTAGAATCGATGCACAGGGTCAAATGAAGAAGCACCTATTAGACCCCGAATCACATCCTTCCCATTATGTTCGCCAAAGAGTAAGACATATTTGTAGGCTTGATGTGGTTAGTGGATTTGATAGGATGGTCAACTTTACTTGAGACAAGACCAAAGCCATCATGCATAGGTGAATGAGATCCCAGGATATAGTGAGACATATGTTGAAGATATGTTATGTAATTTATAGATTAAAGATCAAAAATATGTATGAAGGATCTAGAGGCAAGACCATCAGATCCATTTCCCAGAAAGCATTGTTCATTTTTTGAACCATTTACGGACACAATCTCATTATGTAACAAGTCAAGAGGAGGATGAGAAATCCCACAAATAGGAATCTCTTCCTCGGGGGCTTGAGGTTGTTCCAGATTTAGAAAGATAGGAAAAACAAAATTACAAGTAGAATCTGGACACTCTGTAATCTTCAAATTATGATGATACTTATGCAAAACAAGACTTGTTTCTAATTTAAAATGTTGTAAAGAAACAACAACCAATGATTGAAAATTTATATTCAAATACACCCAGTGGAAATCACCATCAGGAAATTCAAAATAAAGGTGCACAAATCTAAAAGAAAAATTCTCTAAAGATTCTTCAGGTTTCATCTGAAGCTCATTTATCTTCCTTAACACATCTTGAAAATCATACTTGTGAAATGCTTGTTGGAGCATACTGATGAGTTTCTCAAATGAATGAATGGATACCACTATCAACGTGTGCCACAATTGCTTCGCGTGACCTTCAAGGGTGAGGGAGAAGACCACACAAGAAAAATCTTCATCGTCAATCTCAAAATATTCAAAAACCTAGAGGAAATCATAAATGTGCTCGATTATGGGTGTTCCATCCTCACCATCAAACTTTAACCTAGACTAGTGATGGAGCTGCTCCTGGGGGATGGAGAATTGAAAAATAGACCAATGAGATAAAAACCCTGGGAGCAAGATTCTTGTTGGATCCATTAACATGTATGCACCAAACTGCAAGCTCCAAGGTCTCAGCTTTTCATCTAGCCCTCCTTCTAGCACCAATTTTTTGATGGGACAAAATGTACCTCCAACGACTAAGGGGTCTCCCAAGTGTGAAATCCCAATTAGACCTCATGCCATTTTTTATAGGATCCCCATCCAGTATGTGGGACCAGCTACCACCATGAATGTTTATGCTCTTGGTTTTCAAATGAGAGGGTGTTAGAGAGGGACAAGAATGAAATTCCCATGAAGGGAAACAAAATCATCCCAATATTGACAAATCACAGAAAGAGGTACAAACAGGTCTCAACAATAATAAGAAGAGACAAATGATGCGAGGGATTAGTGAGCTAAAACCCCATCAGACATTATAAACAAGAACATGCTAGAAGTGAATTGCAAATTAGGTCACAATAAGTCATTGACATGACAATGAAAAAGTAAACACATATTCAAAAGTGAAACATACATGAAACCACTCTGTATCAGTACATAACATCTTGTGTATATGAAAGCACACATACAAATATGCTAATGTACTAGACAATTAATACAACCACAGTGAATAAGCATGGGAATCAGTGCCAAAGGTAAGAGAAAACATCTTATTACTATTGTTGTAACCTCAAATACATAACATGTAATTGGTCAATACCCAATAGTGGAACATGGGCTTTTCACATCGTTGCCCGGTGCCAAAACCCTAGCCCCAGTGCAAATCCCTTCTACCAGCTACCACAAGATGAGTGGCTCTAGCTCTCAAGAATAAATCATCTGTCTATCTCTACCTCAACTCAAGTGCTAAATTCCTCTCTAAATGAGGCTAAGGAACATTTACAGAGATGAGGTGACTATTCACCTATTGTGACCCTTGGCCTTCCCTCATGACCTTTCAACTACCCTCATGAATCTTGAGATTGCCTACTTCTTTCTTAGTCCAAAATGATTGTTACATACCCAAATCAGTCCTAACATAGTGGGTGATATAATGGTGGGCGATATTTTTATTATGATGAAGGAGAGAGAGGGCAAGATGTAGAGGTTTATGGGAAACTCTAGATTGCTTGTTTCCATATGTTGCAATGATGCAGATGCTTGGTCCTTGAACTAACTTGTTCTCTTGCCAATATGATTTGATCACACTCATCAATCCTCTGGTTATGAGCCTTGGGGTTTATTGAGGGGTTCTTGAAGCTTGTAAGGGACCATCTAGCTTGGTAGATGAGAACCTTAGCTAGGGAAGCTTCATGATAAAATGTAATTCTTATGCATGGACAAACATCTTTCTTCCTTCTTTCTAACTTTGATACTCATCCTCTACTGATATTGGAGGTACCCTCTTGCCGTTTAGGTTGTTGCTCTAAGCTATTATCCACATAATGATATTTGAATGCAGCTTCATGTTATGCAATTTTGTCTGGCATAATGCTTAGAAATTTGATGATATCTTTGTTATGTAAACAAACTTCTCATGACCTTAACCTTGCAAGCACATACAACCATTGATTAATTATCAATATGAATTTACTTAAATAAGACAAGTAGAAAATATAAACAATAATAATAGGCAAGAATTCATGGCCCTTGATATATTTTCATCAAAACAACTCGGTCTTCCATGGCACTTTATAATGGCTTTCATCATTCTTTGTATCATCATTTTAATATGTTCTCCAGGATGTATCCTAGCATATTGCTTGACATTGTATGTTTTAGTAGAGAGCTCATCCTCAGGTCGTAGATTTGATGAGGAGGTCGCAGGTGGGAGGTGGGTCACATCTTCAGTTGACATCTGTGAGACCTGCAATGCGACTTTGTGATCTGGGAGGAGGTCACAAATCTGTCACACAGGATTGTGACTTAGGAAGAACAAAGATTCCTAAATCTAGATCACATGGTCCCAACCTGCTGAAAATTGCACACCCTTTGCTTGCATGGGGAATCATATTGCGACTTGCGAGTTGTCATGGTGATCTTGGTGAAGAGTGATGATGTGACCCAGTCCAAATCGCATTGTGGAGTGTGATTTACATGGGAAATTACGAGCTTCTCTTAACACCTTTCACATCATCGTGAATTGCATGTCACTATACATGGCTCAAAACATGCTGATGAGTTTTCTTCCCACCATCACTACCTTTGTAGTAATAAAAATCATGTCCTTTTCATTATTAAACCCAAGCCACCTTAATTTGTCATATGCAACCAATAAACACCTCATACAATACAATGAACCTCTTCATACAATACGATGGTTGCTACTTTTGTCTCATGCTACATCTCTTCTGGAAAGCTAGGTCAGAGCTTAGAAGCACAACTTATGGAGGTCACTTGGTCACATAATAAGTAGGTCATACCTCCATGGCATAGCTAATGGTTAGTTGCATTTATCATGAGTTGTAATGCGACTCTGTGACTTGGTAGCAAGTGCGACCCCCTTGCAGGTCGCAAGGTCACAACACAACATAGGTTGCATCTCTTAGGTGCCCACTTGAGGTCTTTGAGTGTGATTTAGCGACCATTAGTCGCACAGTCGCATTGGAACAAGGGCGCACTTCTAACACTTGGTTAACGCTATGAAATTGTGATCTTCGACTCAGAGATGCAGCATAGTCATAGGTCGTGTTTAGAGCTTCCTTTCTGAGCCTTGTCTCCTGTGATATCATTAGGCTTTCAAATGTCTATGTTTTGGGCATGGACCATCGAAATGCTTGAGTTGAATATCGTTTGTGGCCTAGGTCGTAAGTCTAGCTCGATGCCTTCCTGCATAACCTGTAGTTTACTTCATTTGATGGTTTAATCTCCCCAACAATGCTTATGAAATTGACTGGACAAGGAATGGAGTGAGGGCATGTGAGTTTCGGCATTAGATATGTGTTGTGTGAATAGAAAAATAGTCGTTGACCGTACAATATGTTAATCTTCAAAACTGCAAAATTTATATACCTCTTTCACCATCATATTTTCATGGGTTGATGTCATGTAACAAGGTGAGTGTGTGAAGCTAGAGGGGTCTACTCTCAATACATGGTCTGCATCGATTTGGAGTTACCAAGCAATTTATCATGATTGAAATTGTGAACTTAGTGTGGGGTGATGAGCGAAGCTGCAACACTATTAGCACAACCCTTTTCAGATTGTGACCTCATTTATGCCTCATAAATATCAATGTGCTTATTCTAGCATGATTGTCTTGTCCAATACCTGGAGGAGTCTATCCAAATGCGACTCCAATGATTAGACATGGCTTGTTGACTATGAGATAGAAGGCGTTGCATCGTTCCATGTGAAACACAGCCACCTTCCCTTAGTCAACATAGGACCATGATACTTGGGTTTTCCATATTGCTTTCTTGATGTGAATGCACATATTCGGAGGCTCAAATTATATATTATAAATAGTGCCACAGTTTGCACAAGTGATCCATGAACTCGTTGATCATATTATGTGGGTTTTACATGATTCAACATCATGTTTTAAATCTTGGTGTAGCCTCATGTCAGTCCTTCATGGTGCCACTTACACCTTTTGCGTGATTAGAGTGTGGGTTGGTCCATTACAATGACACCATATGTGTTTTGAGAGGGCTTCGATAAAGGTGAGGCATGCAGTTTAAGACGGATAGAAAGAACGAAAGGTGTTGTCTCCATTTCCCTATACATCACAATAATACATGTGTGAATTTCTTGATATACATAATAATAATGCTATGTTCTAGGGTGCATTAATGCATGCTCAATGCTCTTTCAAAAAGTTTTGTTTTGTATTTCGGTCCTTTGATACAAGCTTGTTTAATACCAAACGCAAACATTAACCTAGTATCCAGGGTGGTGATCACATCTCAACGGGTCCCTATAATGATGCAAATCCAGTGAGATGTGATGCTTATGGGAGTGCATTCATGGGGCCATAAGGGCGAGGACGAATAATGAAGGTGACTCTCATTTTGACCAGTTAGGTCTTCAAAAATGCACACGGTGAGGACAACAACTCATCAACCCTAATTAATTTGGAAGGGATGAGGGTGACGGTGAGACAAAATCATCTAATGCATATGCTGAGGTGAAGGATCCACCAAGAATATGGGGAAAATGATTTGCAATGGCTCTCACCATGATGTTATCACTACAAGAAAAAATGACATTGGTGACGGGTGAAAAATGTCACCATAAGCTCATTGGTGATAGTCACAAGAGTCTTTGTCACCAAAAACTGAATGTCACCAAAGGTGGCATCGCCAAAAGTATAGGTGTTGTGGTGACATTCAAAGTCTGTCACCAATAATGATTTATAATGACGGATAGCGACTGTCATCATTTCATATGAGAAATGGTGACAAACTATGGAGTACTAAAGAAGGTATGTTTTTATTGATTATTTTGTCATCTTTTCTTTAGAACTTGTAACCTCTTTGCATCATGAACTAGGTAGATAATAAGAAATCATGACAAAATCTATAGGATTTATACGCAACACGAAAAGACTAATAATTGCTATTTCTTATGTAGGAAAAGGGAAAAATGAAAGATTGCCATTCCAAAGAAAAAGACATGGCCAAGTTAACTGTTGTCCCTTTGGCGGGGAACCATATGCAAACAAGGCAATCTAAATTAAAACATATCAGCCGAGGAAAGGAAAAGGATATATCGACTTGGCACAAGAAAACAAACGGATAACTGGGAATTAACAGTTTGGCGAATCCCTCAGGATCCTTTGATCCTGAGGGATCACTGCCTTAACTATTTTTGCATCCTTGATATCTCTGCTTTAGCTGTTATAAAAAGGGGCAGCAATGCTAGCCTGGGTGACGATCTGCTGTTATTTTTTCTATGTAACTTTTCTCTGTATTTGAAACTTTGATCATCGACTCTCATTGAGAAGTGATTCCTTGTAACTCTGTTTTAATGCTTTTATATAAATCTGCTTGCTATTCCGTCTTTGATCTTGGAGTAATTTCAAGCAATGTGTCCCTGGAGGCTAAGGGCCTGACCCTAGTGGAACACTTGCTCCTATATCATTATCTTTAGTTTGTGCGTCGTTCTCTATGACAGGAATGTTGGATTGTTCATTCTGACTCTCTAATGCATTGTTGTTCCTTTAATCATTAATATAACATTGCCAGTCTTTACAGAATGCTATTGTTGTTCAATTACAGACTACCCGTGTTGTAACAGTCATAAATTGGTATTACTGTGTTCATTTATAGATTACATTTAATTGCAATTGCTGATTCAACTAATATTGTTGTTCGATTACAAATTACAATCGTTATTCTTTATAACTAAGATTGATATTTGTAGTACTGAAATCAGATTACTGTTTTTCTCAATACTTAGGTGTGTCATGTGTGTTATTTATCTTAGTTTATTGTGCATTTACATTTGGTTCCAAGTGTTGTTCTATATATCATTACTAATTAGTTTCCATTCTATTTCCATTTGTTGTCCGATTTATTCCTAGAGTAAAGACTGCTATCTGATTTCTGTAGGATACGATTGTTGCACTTATTCATGTAGATTAAAGTGTTGATATTTATAAGAATCAGTTGTTGTTACATTTTCTAGTTGTTATTCCATTCTTAGTTGTTGTTCCATCTCCTAGTTGTTGTTCCATTTCCTGTTATTTGCGTTCCCATTGCTTTGGTGTGCAGAACGATCTGAAACTGTAGTGGGCATTGGCATTTGTTGTCCAGTTCCTAGATTGATGATCTGTTCCTTGATTATCTTTAATTACGTCAATTTACAGAGGGATGAGTTACTGTTACTGGACCCTTAACTGATAAACTGCTTAGTTTTCCGAATGCATGATTTAGGCTTTAAAGTGCTTTGCTATAAGTAGATCTTGTTTTCAGAATCCGTTTACTCCTGTAATCTGAGCACTATACTACTAGCATTACTCTGGCAAATGACAGCCTCAAACTAAGTGCACGTTTTGAAATAACAAATCGTTCTTGGATTGACAGGTTAATGTGAGGTAATTAGAGGTGAAAAAGACCCTTTTTATCGCTCGACATTTTGGCGCTGTTGCTGGGGAAGAGTGTAGCCATTTGTCTCTTTTCAAAGTAGTGTAAGATCCTGTTAGGAAAGGAATGGGTTTTAAAAACAGAAGGTAAGAACCTGCGTGTGGAGTATGTAATAGCCCTGCTCCCCTGCCCGCTTTCCTGCAGATTTGTTGCTATTCTGTTTGGGTAGAACCTAGCAGTTGATTTGTGTGCATGACTAAGCAGAAAAAGACCCTTTTTACAACTCGACACAAACCATATCCTCGGTCACCAAAAACTGAATGTCACCAAAGGTAGGGTCACAAAAAGTATAGTTGTTATGGTGACATTCAAGGTCTATCAAGAATATTGATTATAATGATGGATAGTGATTGTCACCGTTTCATATGAAAAACAACGATTTATTTCCATGGATGTTTCATGGCCATCACTATTGGTACATATGTACAGTGACGTTCATTGACCAACAACAAAAGAAAAATTACCAAAAGTATAGGTATTGTGGTGACATTCAAGGCCTATCGCGAATAATGACTCTAATGACGGACAATGACCGTCACCATTTCATATGAACAACAATGAGTTATGGTTATAGACCTTTCATGGTCATCGCTATTGATGCATATATATGGTGGCGTTCATTGACCGTCACCATTTCATATTTTGGTGAGGGTAGAAAAATGTCATCATAAGCTCATTGGTGATGGACAAAAGAGCCTCCATCACAAAAAAATGTTTGTCGCCATTCCACATGGATATTAGGGCACGATGGAATCGAACCACAACCTCCTGATTTTAGAGCATTTCTCTTCCATTGTGATAGCACCCTTTAAATAATCAGATTTTTAAAGAGTATACCTTCAAACTTAATAAATTGTAAATTCTACAACTTTCAATAAATTAAAGTCTCCGTAATGTTTTACTAAACAAGAAAAGAAACATCAAAGTTGTAGGTACCTACCTAATTGTTATGGAAGTTATGAAATGTGGGTGGAGGGATTATATTTCCTTAGGTAACAATGGTTAATAAGGAATTTGTTCTTGAGGAAAAGGAACACATCTTATTCTACTATCGACATGGATCTGCATTGTTTCCAGGCATGGAAACAAAAACACAAATGTCAGTGGGATCTCCAAATTTTGTCTTGGATGAATTCAGTACTAGTGATGATTTTGATTCCTTGTCAAATAAAGAATGTCACAAGTCAAATTGAAATAAACAGAAGTAGCTCAAGAATGAAGGTGAAGCTGTTGCTTTCTGTTCAAGTCAATTTTTTTATTTGTTGATGGCTGTCATGTTTTGATTGTGAACTTGTGAAATTCCAAATTGCATGTTGGTTTATATGAAGATGATATATATATATATATATATATCTATATATATATATATATATATATATATATATATATATATATATATATATATATATATATATATATATATATATATATATATCTTATGTCGTTCATGGTTTTTGAAGATCTGTGTTACATTTGCACAGAAATTTAGATATCATTAAGATATCTAAACACCTAACAACAACATCATTGAGATTTTTCCTTCACTCAACCTATGACATATTGCATATGTCTTCATAAATGCAACTCTTCGATATTCTATCCACTTATGAGATCTCCTTTGCAATATTTGGTACATTTTCTAGTTATAGGTCATTTATAGGTTATAAATGTCTTCAAATTTTCACTTTTAATTGAGTATTGAACTGAACATTTTGATTCCCTTTTACGTAACTATTTTTCCCTCCACCCACATTTCATAACTTCCATAACAATTAGGTAGGTACCTACAACTTTGAAGTTATGGAAGTTATCAGCGTACACAAAATCCCCTACTGAAATATAATCATAACTTAGCTAAGAAGTCTAAAAGATGTTCCTAACTAATAAACATTGTATTTGGAAATTATGTTTCTTCAGATTTAAAAAAGGCTACGGTGTACAACACTTCTATCTATTTATCCAGGAAATTATACCATAGCATATTTCACACAGTAGAAATCTACAACACCTAAAGTAAAAAGACAAATTTTCTCAAGAAAATAGACTGGAAAAAACCTTTGAAAACTATATGTCTTTCATCAAATCTTTAATTAGTTTAAGAACAAACTAGTTGGAGTTTGAAGACCAAAATCATTCATAGGAAATGAACAAGATAATGGCCAAAGTTGCCATTCATACAAATAAAGCTAGAGTCACTATTGTTATTGCAGACAACTGAAATTTGGGTAGTGGTCTAACAGTTAGAGCATATTTGCAGGGAAAACTCATCAATATCATCATTGCTTTTCCACCATCTGTTATGTCTCTAGATCCAGATCAAATAGCTTGCTATTCTCAAGTTCTACCTTCCAAGTACGGATTTATGGCTCACCCTTTAAAACACAATTCTACGACTCCATTTGATTTTTTTTCAAGAGAATTGGTAGGAACTTACCACCCTCTGTTAGCTAAAAGAAATTTTTTTAACAATTTTTTTTGTACCATAATGACAAACCCATTGTCCCTAGGTAATATAAACCAATATCCAAACATGAAAATATGAACCATAACAATTGTCTAGGCGGGCCTTGGCCTTGTGCTTAAGATAAAATATATATTCTCTAGAAATATACACAAGACATTTACATTAATTATATCACAGCGTCATCATAGGTGAGTCCACATGGCTCGAAACACCTCAAAATACCCAGGTTATTGCAATATAGGTATAACATGACTGATTATATTCCAAGGGTCAAAATTGCAGGGTTAGATCCATGATATTATTTTTCAAGTATCTATGCCAATGAGAGCATGCATTCAAGTATGTACTCATTAATTCAATGGAAAAATACTAGGTAGGTTGTGGGCCAACTACCTCACAAAGTTCATATAACTGATTTTCGACCATATAACAATCTTGCTAAGACTTATCCTATAAAAGCAAGCATAGTTTCAAAACATATTGAGATGAGTTCTAAATTTTTTCTTAAAAACAAATTTGTAACATTTTCCAAACATTATAAATCAAATTTCATTGGAAAGAACACATGCAAAATTAAACTCATCTAAGTATATATGTAAAAAAAGTCACTAGATGCACTAAGAAAAGAAAAAAACATAAAAATAAAAAATCTTCAAATATGTAATTAGTTGATACAAATGAAAATTAATATAATGGATCTATCAATGTCATCAAGAACAAAAATTGAAAAATAGAAACATAATTGATTTTCCAAAAATAACAAAAGCCTAATCTGCTAGATAACATAAATGTTCGTCTCATCATTACCCATTCGTTTCAAATCTAAATTTATTATAGGCTTGAAAAAATTTCAACCTATAGGTAATACTTAATTGTGCTTAAAGGTTCACTGCGCCTACACTATTTTAGCACAAGATTAAGATTATTATTCTTAAAGGTTTACTAAACCTCCTCTATTAAAATGTGTGATTAAGATTATTATGACTAAAGTTTCAATAAGCCTCCACCATGCAACCATGACAGTCATATTGGAATAATCGCTTTAATTCAGTTAATAATAAAGTTCATAACATTAGTTTTAGTCAAACCAAGGTCAAAGGTGTATCAAATAAAGATGTGAGGGTAACTTATGCATATAATGCATTTCAAAAATGTTTGGGGAACTGGAATCACTAAAATAAAGGCCATGTTTTGTACAGATTAACTCCAAATACTTTGATGTTTCTTTTTGGTACTCGTAATGGCATACAACTATTTGACAAATGAAATTAAAATCTATAATACTTAGTTGGTTTAAATACTTGAACAACGAGTATTAGACCATAGAATACAATGCTAACAATATTTCTTTTAAAATACTTGAACAAGTTGAATTGGTGGCTTTAGTTGAAATAGATGGGATAGTAGGAATCAAAACTATGCCTTGTCTTCACATGTGATGCTATTCCTTTCCCATTTGAAAGAAGAATCCATTTCAAGAATCAACATTCAAACTTTTTCCCTTTTAAGTGACAAGTAATTCATATCCTCATATGTCTGCCTAAGTCTAAATACACTGCTAATTTCAAAGCATGTACTTATCATTTCACTAGGAACTAGAAACACTAGATGGTCAAACATGCTTCAACTTTAACCCAAGGATATATAAGAATACTACAAAACATGTATTATTTACTGACATCCATGTTCTGATTTCATTGAATGCATACATTCAAATTTCAAATTTTGATAGTTATACTTCCTTGCATGGACTAAGCATCAAACAATAGTTTTTCGGTTCAATAATAAAATTTGATCTGCTTTTTGTTATTCAACTATAGCAACAATAAATTTAGGTTATGAATAATATAAACAATTCTATTCAATAGTTCAAGGAGTATTTTTATAGTGCAATGAAAATATTTTGATATATTGAGGAGGAATAGTCATCAGAGATCAACCTTTATTCAAAATTAAATTAGGAACTACAAGAAATGCTTGAAAAGGACATTTGTACAATCTCCGTATACATTAGTTGCATGGGCCCTAAAGGGATTGTCTACTAGAAATATTTTAGTGGAGTTTAAAATCGAAGGATATCCACTTCAAGGATTGAACTTTTACCTTGACACTACTTGCAAAATGAGATACATAGTTCATCAAAATTGATACCAATTACAATCCCCGTACATCCTTCTTTAATAAAACCGTAATCTCAACTTTTTGGTCTATATTTGGGTTCCAAATTCTCTCAATGCCCATAACACGACCAATGCTTTAAAAATTGTAATCACATTTTGGGTCAAACTGTACTTAGATTATAGTCAGTTGATGATTGTGCTTATAAACCATTTCACTAAAAAAATCATTGAAATATGAAAATTTTAATGAATAAGGAAACACACACACAAATCATTGAATGTAAATGCAAATCATTAGACCAAATATGCAAAAAAATTTCATGTATATACCATTTAAGGGGGGATATAACAAAATGGCATTAAGAACAATGCCTATCCAAAAAAAATACATAAGCAGTGAGGCTCTAGATGGCCTGTAGAGTCCAAGAAAAAACATGCCACTCATATATATTCCATGTAAGGGTGAATATGGAAAAAAGGCACCAATTGGAATACAAATATGAAACAATATACATAAACAATGATGATCTAAGTGCCCTCTAGAGTCCAAATCACAACATGATACAATCTACTACATAACAATGTTTTAGGGTTTTAGGGGGCTAAGGGGTTTCAAGGTTTTTTTAAAATTGCTTCATCCTCTAGATTTTGCTATGGCCACACCATACTGGTTTGGTGCAAAACTAGAACTAGTCAATCTAACAAGATTGGTTTCCAAACTAGTCATTTAAGTATGGGAAAGGTCATCAAACCAGTCTAAGGGCTACTTTAAAGGGTTATACTGTAAAATTGATACCATATTACATGATATCAAAATCCTTTTATATGGTTTACCAATTTGGGAACCAAATCAACAACAAAACTTAATGTTTTTTACCGCCAATGTCTATATACTAACCAAATACACACAAAACGATCTACTAACCAAGACTTAATTATGAAAGATATTATACCATAGTACTGGTAAATTCCAAGTGAAATAGAAAATCCATAAGTTAACTGAAAGATCATGAGCTTTCCATTGGTGCCACAGCGTACCTTAATTAGGAATTCCATGATGGATGCAAAGGGGAAGGCGATGGAAGCACTCAGAAACACAAGAAAGAGAGTTGGAGAAGGTTTCTTAATGAGATCAAAAATGAGGATATAGAAATCAATAGTTGAAAAACATCAAGGGGACAACACCTCTATAAATAAATCTTCCACACATACCACAGTCTATGCATTGGAACACTAAGTAATCTATTTTTCTTGTAAGATAAATGAGCAAGAGGGGGGTTTTCCTAAGTACGAAGACATGTATGAGTTAGTTGCCTATGTTTGCATCTAAAAGGGCTCTGGGTTCAACAACTCTTTAGAAAGAATAAAAGGCAATAGATTCAGGTTATGGGATTCAATCGGCAGCAAAGTGCAGCTTCATTGAGAGAATAAGGCAAGCCTAAGTTCATGGATTGTAGGAAGAAGCCATTGTCATCTTCCTAGAGAACATCAGAGATAGTTTCTATGGATTGAGGCCACTATTTTGATGTAAAGAGGAAACATGATGTACTTTTCATATTTATGAATGGATCGATTTGTTAATTGAAGTGAACCCAGAGATGTAGCCCATATGAGCAAACTTTGTTATCAATTGGCTAAGTATTACCTATGTCATTTTAGTTCTTTTAAATTTTAGTCTTTAAATGCTGATTTTAAAAATGAACCTTTAGCACTAATCTCAAATCAATGAGTAAGAGGTTGACAAGTCCCAACATGTTCAATGTCCTCCATGTAAAATTCCCAGCATGTTCAAAGTTGATACCCTAGTTGTTTTGATCACGGTTGAGTAAGTGAAATCTAAAGTTTGAAACCAAAAGAGAAGGAACTCGACTTATCAGGTTAACAAATTGAAATCAAAGTCAAATTTAAAAGTGGGAAAAGGGACTTTAGGATGTCCATAAACAAAATTAGAGGGCCTAAAGAAAATTATTGCTGCTCAATTTGGAACAAGGAAAAGCACTACGCTAGAAAAATATTTCTTTTTATCATTGATTGTTGAAGATAGAATGGGACTTCACTTTATTTTACTTTCTCCAAGGCTCATTGAATGAATAAAACATTGGGTAATATCATCTCCTACTATTTTATTTTTTTGACCTTTAGATTTCAAATTATTCCGAAGAGTATTCATTGATGCATTAGAAATGGTAGTAATAAAATAATGATATATTCGGTTAGTGAGTACAAGTATTATTTTCAAGAAAAACTTACAAATATCCTCCTTATCTAAGGAAAGTTCAAGATGGTTTTCCATGACTGTTAATCTAGAAAATATTGGTCATTATTTTATATTATTAATCAACATTAAAGGAGGCAAATGCAAGCAACAAACAAAAGGAACAAATGGTTGGAGCTATTCCTATGTAGTGGGAAAATAACTGTTAAAACATCATTTTCACATAAATACTATTGTAAGAGGGTCTTATGTAGGTAGTTTCAACATTGCAGGTCATCAAGCATCATCATTTCAACCAGTAAAATGGTATTGTGTACAACTACTTCAACCTCGAAAAGGTTTCAGAACTGACACCTTGGCCATACTCTAATAAGGTGAATGCTACAGTAGTATATTGTTGCTAAGATTTTAAGGGTTCTATGAATGTCATAGAGGGGTAATATAGATATTGCATGATTATTTCCAACACTGTTTGAAATAAAAATAGAGAATGTTTGGCAGTAGACTTTATGTTAATCCTCCACTCTTAATTCCAGTATGATAATAGGAGGTTATGAGAACATGGAAGTTGTAAATTTATGCATTGTTAATTTTTTCAAAAACATATTACTAGAGTTCCTTTGGTCAATGTCTCATTGTCTTCTATAGGGTGTTTGATGGAAATGGAGGAAAAAATGCTACCCATTTTCTTAATGAAAACCTATCCAAGCTCATTATAGAGAATGGTGATTTTCCTTTAGCACTGGAGAAGGCAATTAGAATTTTTTACAGAGACAGAAGAAGAATTTGCTAAGGATTGTTTACTTCACATTCTTCTCTCATCAAGTACAACAACCCTAACTGCACTAGTTTTTGGGAGACCTCTACTAGTTGTAAATGATGGAAACTGAAAAGTTATTTTTCGTAGGCATGGACGGGTTGTAAAAATGTCAAGGGATCACAAGTCTTGTCGCACAAGACATAGAAAACATATTCAAGGATTAGGAAGACATGTGGATGATTTTTATTTGAATTGTCAGTTAAATGTCATGAGGGTTTTGGGTGATTGGCATATAAGGTATGAAAGATCTTACTATTGGTGGTAGGCATTTGAGTGCAGGGATCACATTCTTTCGTGTGGGAAAGAGAAGCTTACAATGTCAAGTTGAAGCTGAAGGAATGGGCAAAGACACATTATGTTTCCCCCTTCAAATAAAGAGAAGACATTCAACTCAAGTTGAGCACCCTTCAAACCAAATAGGATAGTTAAGAAGTTACAAGAGAAATGCAACAATAAGAAAAAGAGATCACAAAAGCTATTACATGCAAGAAGGAAGGAAGAGGAGCATTAGCAATTAAAATAAAAAAATTTATGGCTAGAGGTAGAGAAATCTCTCAAGGAAAACCCAAACAACAAGGAACCATAGGAAAGGTGTGCCAGGGTTCAAATTAACACATTCATGAATGGGTGCATTAATCTAAGGCTAATCTCTATTAGTGGAATGCCCCCTTTCCATTTTGAAGTTCCATGTTTCGCTATCGCTCACAACACTTCCTTTATCTCCCCTCGACCTATTCCAGCTAAACAAGACGAGCTACCATAATTGAAGGGTGTTGGGTGGAGATCGAGAGTTAGTACTGATAGACGTAGTTGCGACAAAAGGATTCTCCATTCTCACAACTTTTGTCACTTGAATTTTTCCATTCCTACGCTTGTAGTTTGTTGATGCATGTTTCTTGAAACTATTGGTCATATTGAGCTGAAAAGGAAGGATTTGTCTTGTTTTCTTTAAATACATGGGGAATAGGTGCTTTTGTATGGTTTTGAGGGGCTTAAATTTGTATATGACATTGACAATATGTATATGTCAATTTATGAATAAATTTTGTATCACATCACTGGTTTTGAGGGACTTATGCATTGAGTGAAGCATGGACATTTTGAGCTTTCATTGTCTACAGAAAAGTCAATAATGCGCATCTCTCCAGTAGTTGCTATGGTTTCTAAGGAAATGTTGGCTAACTTGTGATCTCTAATAGCATCTAGTTCTGTACTAGCAGCATTGAGACAAATAAGACAATGGTAAGACTATGTAAGAGGTTTCAGAAAAGTACAATATATCTATAAGTTATCAAATCTTTAATCTTCTATTGGTTTCATTGGTTCAATCTGCATAAGGAATTTGTTGTAATATATAACAATCGAAATGAAAGGGTTGTACTTTCCCTAATTTACAGATATCATATTTAATATAATGATGTTTAAATAATCTCTTAGATGGATGGAGAAGTCAAGCTCATAGTTACTCTTACCGAGGCTATTATGTAGAATATGTAATAGAAAACATTCAATCACTTTAAGAACCATTTAGTGACAACTTAGAATAATGGTTCCTATGTAAATGTTAGCAGCAAATCCTATTATGCCTAAAGTGTAATGTTTCAACTCCAAAAGAGTTAGATTTTGATAATTCTCACAATACAAGGAAGAGAGAAACAATTCCCAGGGTTTGAAGGAGTGAAGTAATTTGAGTAGGTATAATGTTCGGTCTATCCGGGATTCGACATTTATGAAGAAAAGAGATGGAAAGGGAGAAAATAGAGAAGAAGAGGCAAATTTTAGAAGGAGAGTAGTGATTAAGGGAGAAAAAGAGAAATAAAAGGAAATTTAAGTGTGTTAAAGCTGAAGCAGGGAGATATGAATGCTTTCTAGGGTTTGACCTTTTAGTGGACTATGCAATGGTGTTGTCCAAAGTTGGTGTAATAGGTAAGTTTCTTGACATAAAATTCAATCATTTATTGTTAAGAGAATGACCTTTTGGCATGTGGGAACACAGATTAGGATACTTGAAAATGTTTCATATCTTGTTGAAAGGATGGATTTTATTCCAGTTCAAATTGAGGCAAGATGCTTAAGTTATAATGCAGGGAATTGGTATCTCTGTTTTGATCCTAGGCATGATGCAATTCTTATCAGGCATGTGTGCTTGCTTCTTCCAGGACATCCCCCAATTTTGGACAAAAAGAGACATTGGAGCTAGAAATGTAGTTGGAAAAACTCTCCTCGTGCATCAAGGCTAATGTAGAAACAAGGACTGGAGAATGGCTAGAGTGTTGATTGAAGTAGACATTTCGAAAGGGCTTATAATAGAAATCACCTTAAAATGAGGCAAGCTCTCTTTTGTCCAGCCCCTCGATTATTAGGGAGTGCCCTTTAAGTAATACTCAGGGATGGTCATGACATACTTTCTCTACCATTATATAACTCATGATCTATTGCATTGGGATCGAAGATGTCCACAACGTAGTTATAATAAGTCTTTCTCATAAACTTGTATAAATCCACAAGAGTGGAAGTTGAACTAGGATTTGATTTAGGGCTCTGGGGTGTCTCTATTCTTGATTTCCTGGAAACTGATTCAACTACATTCATTGAAACCGCTTCTAGTGATATAGCTTCTACCATGTTCAAAATCATCTCATATTCAATAATATAACTACTGAAAAATCACTAGTCCCTTGAAACCAACTTTGAAATGCTAATCTGATTCAAGATTGCCTGATTCCTAAAAAATTTGGCAATCAGATAAACTAGTAGTTTCTCATTTCTCTTTGAAGCGAAACGTGCACTTTTAGGCCATCACTGCAAGTTTGCAGAAATCCGAGTAGCCTCAACCAAAATCCAGGCACCCACTTCTCACCGTGGCTTGGGAGCTGCAGCCATTCATTCCTCGATGCAATCTGACTTCTCATTTGAATATTTGAAAATTTATAACATTAGTCCAACAGAAGTCTAATAAGGGAGCTTAAAATTTACATAATTGAATATATGATTACATTATCATCTACAATAATGATGAAGAGAAATTTAAGTAACTCCTCCAAGATAGGGTCAGTGCCCACCAACACAGATCACAAAGATCAAACTAGAAAGCTAAGAATTCAAAGGCTAGTTATGTATTAGTGATTACTGATTACTACCTGTTGAGGGCCCTGAGGTCGGGTCAACAACAAGGGGGATACCCACCCGGTCCGGAACCTGGTTGGCGGCTCCTTGCCCGTTTGGAGTAGCGGGTCCGACTGGGGGTAATGGGACCAGTTTCCCAATGTGATGGGTGTGTGTGTGTGCGTAGAGTCTGATAGTATTAATCTAAGGGGGGGGGGTTCTTCTAAACTAGTCTTAATTCTAACTGCTAAATTAACTCTATACTAATGTAATCTAATGAAGAAAAATACATCTAATCTACGCTAACCCGGGGTGTTTTTCTTTTGTTATGCGATCTAGAAAGATTTCTAACAGCAGCCGGTAATAAAGATCATTCAACTGATATCAGAATATAAATCAATAAAGATAAACCATTCTGCATAAGAAGTTAAGCAGAGTAGTTGTGAACAGCATATCGCATAATCAGTTTTCTATATGTTAAACATAAATAAATGACCCCATCGTACAGAAGTGCCAAATGGTAATGCAGACATTCATGCAATAACATACAAAGAACTCAGCCACATATCACTTTAGGAATACTAGCAGAATCTAGCCAAGAGATAAAAGTACCATTTATGACTAACTTCACTAATAAACTTCAAGTAACAATGATTTATTTCTACTTGTTCTAACATCTGCTAAGAGTACAGAAGTGCAACATCAGTAACAGATATTAAAATGCAAACATAAATAAATCTCGATCCATCCATTCATCAAAAACCTCCTCTGAGGGTGCAGAAGTGCATGTTCTGAGGATAAGTTTTTTGACAGATTTCCGGACCTTTCTCCAAAAACCATGAGAAGGGTTAAATACTACTAACTAATCAATCTTAATTACATGAAATTAGGGAATCGGCCTCAAATGACCGCCCTTTTACTAAAAGCAACTTTATTTCTAAACTTAAAATCTAATTTCTGACCGTTTCTGTATATTCTCTTTAGTGCTGTCAACAGTGTAATGCTTTCCTGGGAAGAGTCGGCTGGCCGCCTTCTTGTTTCGCTCGGGAGATAAAAGTGGAAATAACAGGAGCTGGCACTTCCTTCCGGCAGACCAGAAGATATTTTCGAAAACCTTTCTCTAGCTGGGTGTATTCGCCGCGTGTATACTTAGTGTGTCCCAGTTTCTTCTCGAACTGATTTTGCTGTTGCCGTTTTCGGTTTCCGGTCGTGCAAATGACTGAGTGGTTAGGAGTCGTGCTGTATGGGCAAGTCCCTGTGTCGAGAATTTCTTCCGTTCTTTGTTCCAGGTTTTCCTGAAGCGTCCTTCTTCACTTGCGTTTCTCTTTTTGCTTTACCCGGTCTGAGCTTTAGGATCTTTTCTGAACATGCTGCTTTTGTGCGCCTTTGACTCTGAGTCCTGGATAGTCTAATTTCATCAGTGCCGGTTGGCTGATAGCCTGGAATCCGCAGTTCTGCTGCATGCGGCATCCGTTTGCGGAGGCATTCTCTCTCTGCTATCTGATTGGCGCTTTCCTCTTTCCCTCAGATGTTTCCTGCATATAAACTTATATCAGTTGCGTGTCTTGCAGTCTACGCAAAGGGGAAGTGAAATGAAAAGACTTGACGTGAAAGCATTAATCTCTAATGAATGCATAATTCTGACATTCATCATAACTTGACTCTTCGATAAATGTAACGCAATCATTCCTAGATACTTAAGCATGCGGTTTATTAAATTCTTTCAAGGCGCGTGCTTAATGCATGGGTCTATCGTGTGATAAGTCTTTTCAGGTCGCAGGTCGCAGATCGCTGCCATCGCAGATCGCAAATCGCTGCCATCGCAGATCGCAAATCGCAAATCACAAATATCACAAGTTCTCGTTTAATGGTTACGTCGTATAGCGTGATGCTTGTGATTTGCGATATCGCATATCGGCGATCGCATTGCTCGGAGGTTTTTCTTTTAAGGGGCGCGTGTGGGGCATGCGATGCGATTTGAGCCTTAGGGAGAGAAATACAAAAACTTTAGAAAAAGTATTTTTTGGGATTTTCGTTCAGGGTCCCCTCTTTGCTTGATGTTATTGCTAATGTCAAGTGAAGAAGGGGGGTTGTTGGTGACCACAACAATGGCGATTCACTGTGAAGAACCAGTTATCTCTGCTTGTTCTATTGCGTTTTCACTTCCAAAACAGAAAAGTTTTCTTATGCCTAAATTTTGTTATGGACAGATAGAGTATTACCTTTTATGTTGTCAATGATGTTTCGTCACAACTTCTTATTTCATTCTGATTGTTTGTTTCCCCTGGGTTATTTTTTGTATTCATACCTAGTCATTACTCAGTCTCCTCAAAGACAAAATAAGGTCTTCTCTGCGTACTGGCTTTGTAAAGTATGCTCATTTGTCGTAGGTAGAGCCTCTGCTGCCCGCAAGCGTCCATAGCCTCGACAGGGTTACCATGTTATCCAGCAATGATCCTTTTTCCTGCTTGAGGTTATTTACAACATTCCAGAGAAAAATCTTTTTGACACTTTTTCTTTCTTTTTTGATTTTTTTATTCTCTAAAGAACAATGTCTTGGTTTGGTGGCCAAATTATGACACAGTCATTCACTTGATTTACACTTTTGCTGAACAAGCTGGCTCGTGATGAGACCCCTTGTCTTTCGATTGCACAATCTTCAGTCGTTGCCCTGTTTTGGTAGACAGTAGTGGCAAAGTCAGCAAGTTATAATATCTGTGATCATGATAAGCCGGCTCGTGATGAGACCTCTTATTCTTTGAGATATAGTGTTTTCTTGGATTGTCTCTCTGGATGCTGCGATTCTCCTTAGCAGGGAGGAAGTCATTGTTTTTCCTTAAGAAAGCTCTGGACGACAATAATAGAGTTTCAAGAACAGCATTTTTGCAGAGAATAGCTATTTTGCTATCGATGATACCTTTCATAGCATTGGCATAAAACAATTTTTTGCCGAAAGTTACTCTCATCCCAAGCTTCTTTGTGAAGTTTGAAACTAACATCATATTCAGGTTAAAGTTAACTCTATTTGTCAATAATAAAAGTCAGATTTTTCGCAAAGTTTTTCTATTTATACAAGTGAAATCAAAATCTGATACAGAAATGGTATGTTTCTTCATGAATACTATTTATGATCGTTCACAACCAGCCCTATCTATGAAAAATGAAAACTAACATGAAAATTTAAAACTATCTTACAAAAAACAGAAGGATGACCTTCTATGGGAAATACATTTTGAGGATTTGTCCGTTTATAGGCAGAGAATCTCTCCTGCCTGTCAAGTCCTGCAACACAAAAGTCGACGAGCCTATGACTTCTACGATTTGAAAAGGACCAAGCCATAGCTTCTGGAATTTCGTATGTTTGCCCTTTTCTTCGTGAGCCTTATCCCACTTCAAAACTAAATCACCCATCTGGAAGTTTTTTCTGGTTTTTATGTTCGAATCAAAAGAGGATTTTATCAGCGCTTGGTGGTGAGCATGGGTTTTCTTGGCCTGTTCTCGTCGTTCTTCTAACTTGATTACCTCCATTTGCCTTAGTTGTAAGGGAGAAGTAGGTACTTCATCAATGTATTGTACTAAGGACAAAGAGGGAATGAGTAAGTGAGTAGGAAGAACTGCTTCTCTCCCGTAAACCAAATTAAAGGGAGAAGTCCCGATAGAGGCTTTCTTGGTAATTCTGTCTGCCCATAAGGCGTTTACCAGCGCTTTGTGCCAATTCTTTTGGTTTTGGTCAACTGTCTTTTTGATAATCCTGATCAGGTTCTTGTTTGTTGATTCAGCCAACCCATTACCTTGCAGATAGTAGTTGGCAGAATACTTCAGTTTGAACCCTCTTTTGAGTGCGAACTCAGTCATGGTATTTCCAGAAAAATATGAAGCGTTATCAAATATTAAGGCCGTTGGCAATCCAAACCTAGTAATGATAAACTGATCTATGAATTCAACAATGTTTTCAGAATTAGCTGTCTTGAGAGGAACTGCCTCTATCCATTTAGTAAAATAGTCAGTTGCAGTGAGGATATACCTATGCTGTTTAGAGGAGTGAGGAACGATCTCACCTATTATGTCCAGGCCCCATTGGCTGAACGGTTGTTCGATGTTAACCGGCTGCAGTGGCATGGATGACTTCTTTTGTTTTCCTGCAGCAGTCTGGCAGACTTGGCATTTTCTCACGTGATTGTACGAGTCTTTGAACAGCGTGGGCCAGTAGTATCCTGCACGTAAGATTTTGTGTGTGGTGGCTTCTCCAGCATAGTGTCCACCTGCTGGTCCATCGTGGAGTTCCTGCAAAACCTTTTCGGCTTCAGTTTTCTCAAGACATCTAAGAAGCACAGAATCATAGTTTGCTTTAAATAAGACATCATTTACGAGCTGGTATTGTTTAGCTTTTAACCTCAGGGCTCTCTTTTTGATGTGATCCAAGTGAAATGGAGCATATCCGTTTTTTAGGAAATAAATGATGTCGGCATAAAATGATTCTGCGTCGTTTAGGCTTACCTCATACGCGTGTACCTCTTCAGGCGATTCTTCGGGGATTTGCGATGCTCCAGCTAACATCTTGCAGAAGCCTTGGCCTCTTACGATGTGTGCCGGCTTGATTTTCAGGTCGTATTCTTGCAAGGCAGTGATCCAATTCGCTCTCTTTTTGCCCACGTCCTTCTGAATCAGGAGGTTTCTCACCGCCGGGAATGGTACTATGACCTTGGTATGGGCTTTTAGCAAGAAGGGTCTGAAATATTTGACTGCTTTAAAGACGGCATATGCCTGTTTCTCTACGTCCGAATATTTCAGCTCAGCACCTTGTAAGTTTGAGCTAAGGAATGCGATTGGGGCTTCTGCCTTTTCTTTGTTTGCGTGGGTCAAGATCGCAGCATAAGAATGTTCTGAGGCGAACGTGTATAAGACAAATGGTTCTGAAAAATTTGGGGTTGCTAGGGATGGAGCGTCGATGATGGCTTGTTTGATTAAGTTAAACGCTTCATGCTCGTCTAGACCCCATTTAAAGTTTGAATTCTTTTTTATCATTTTTTGTAAAGGAGAAATAATACGTGAAAAATCTGGGACAAATATTTTCACAAAATTGATCTGTCCTAGGAAATATTGCATGGTCTTTTTGTTATGGGGCATGGATATCTCGGAAATTTCTTTGATTCTGGCAGGTTCGATGTGAATGCCCGATTTGGACACTATGAACCCTAGCAATTTTCCTTCACTCAACGCGAAAAAAGATTTCTTCGGGTTAAGCGAGATTCCATACCTTAAACATCTTTGAAAGATTTGCTTCAAATCTTTGAGATGGTCGCTTCGTTTTTTGGAGTACACAGTTATATCATCCAGGTAAATCACTACTGATTTATTGATTAACCCTTTGAACGCAATATCCATAGCTCTTTGAAAAGTAGCGCCGGCGTTGATCAGACCGAACGGCATCTTTCGATACGCGTAGGTACCCCATTTAGTTCGGAAAGTTGTTTTTAGTTGATCGTCTGGGTGTACCAGTACTTGATTATATCCTGAAAATCCATCCAGGAAAGACATCAATTCTGAGCCTGCTACAGCCTGTAATATTTGCTCCATAGGTGGGAGGGGAAAATTGTCCTTCTGACAGGCTTTGTTGAGATTCCGGAAGTCGATGCAGATTCTATATCTCCGTTTTTCTTCCTAACAGGTACCATATTGGATACCCATTTGGAATTTCTGACCGGGAAAATTATTCTGGCTCTCAACAACTTATTCAGCTCAGTTTTTATCTGATTTTCCAGGTTGGGGTGGATTTTTCTGAGCTTCTGTTGGACGGGTTTCTCATTGTCGATCATAGGGATAGTGTGCTGAATGATAGAAGTGTTATAAGTTTTCAGCTCATCGTAGTTCCAGGCAAAGACGTTCTTGTACTGTCCTAGAAGACGGATGTATGCTGATTTTTCTTCAGGAGCTAGGCCTTGGCCTAGATTGACATTTTGGGGTTTCTCATCGGTTCCTAAGTTCACTGATTCGTAGTTCAGAGTTGAACTGTAAAGTTTGGCGTTAGCTGACCTTTTGAACCGACTTTTTAAGTCATACAAATCTTCTAATTTGACCACTGATTTGGGTATGGCGTTATCAGTGCTATTTTGTTGTATTTGGTGGTCATGACAGTCCTCGTCGATTATCTGGTTTGAGTAGGATCCTTCAGAGGTAAGGAAACTTACGATGTCTGGGTCGTCGTTGAATACTCTCCAGTTGGTGATGTTGTCAGGGATAGACGGTTTAAAAATTAATTCTATCGAAAACCTATCTGGACTAAAGTCTTCGGAGGGAATGAGTCTGGAGGCTACGTTTGCTAGCAGGTCTGCGCTTGCATTGTGAAGTCTTGGGATTGATGAAATATTGAATGCTGTAAAATGCGCAGTGAGATCTTGCACTAAAGATTGGTAGTGCTTTAAATGACTAGACAGGCAGTGTATGGTGTTACGTACCTGTTTGACGACGATCTCGGAATATCCAAAGACTTGAAGATATTTGACATTGGAGCCGATTGCTTTGTATAGGCCTTGCACCAAGGCTTCGTATTCCGCTGTGTTGTTCGTGCAATCGAACTCTAGTCTGCATGTGAGCATGGTCTTATTTCCATCTGGGCTAATCAAGACGCATCCTGATCCCGCTCCCTCGTTGGACTTAGAGCCATCAAAATATAATTTCCAAAATAAAGAAGTATTTACAGGGTTATCTAAGAAACTAACACATTTTGAATCATCAGTCTGGGAAAAGTTTTCTACTTGGGACACGACTGAATTTTCTAAATATGGTGATACGTGAGCATTGAAATTTCCAAGGAAAGAGTCTACCGAATAGTTGCCTATGATGCTGCTGTTGTATGCTATGGCTTCGTTCTCTCCCTCCAGATCCGTCACTATGTACTTTTGGTGCAGTTCTCGTTCAACCTTTATTTGATTTGGCTTCCCGTTGAAGGGTAACCACATGTGCGACCAGTCAGTCGAAAAATATCCGTGGAGCTTCTCGGACCAATCCCTGCTAAGAATTAGACCATAAAATTTAGGGATGTCAGCAACTAGAATATCGATGACTTGGCATACCTTGGGGTTGGACGATAGTCTTATGTTCACTTGATTAAGTTCGCCTATCACTTCGACTTGTGATCGATCAAGTTGAACTATGCGCACTCCGGATTTTTGCGGTTGAACATTAAGTTTGGCACATATTGACTTGGGTAGAATATTGGTTGAAGCACCAAAATCAACCAAGCAGTTATGCACGTTTCTGTTAAAGATCTCGTAAGTGAGGAGGAAAGGGGGAGTGTGAGATCTAGACCTCCCTCCAATCAAAGCGATGTCATTTGGATCGATTTTATTGATCGCGTTGATTGGGGGTCTTCCTATATTATGGGAAGCTATAGCTGTAGGTAGAGGCGCAGTAGGTACGGCGTGTAACTCTTTCATCATGATCTTCTGTTGGTGTTTCAATTTGCTCAGCTCGTACAGGGTGATATTAGCCCTAGTCTTCTTCATGTCGTCGATGATGTTATACTCCATTTCATCCGACACTATTAGTGTCTTTGATGGAGGCGATTGCTCTGATTGGACTGGGCTAAATGAGGTCGCTTTAGGGGTTGTCTTCTTTGTTGCGACCTTTTCTTTTGCTGGAGGGCTTGCGCCCTTCTGTTTTGGGGTAGTCTAGGGAGGATCAAGTTGATTTCTGCTTCTTGTGCTAACCGGAAGTGCTTCTTGATCTTCCTCTTTTGGGAGGATGAAATCCCACATCCCTTGCAGTTCCACCACTTCTTCATCATCGGTATGCGTTTCAATGGTGTTCTCTTCTTCTTCTTCTTCAGATTCCACGTTAGAGACCACGCTGGGTGGCTTCGTCTCCATAGGAGGATTTCTCTTAAAACTCCTAAAAGGCTTTCTTGGGGACGATTCTGCTACTTGTTTCCTGATATCAATCATCTCATTTGACATGGCCTTTAATACCTTTTGTAATCCTTCCATGTCGAAAGGATCCTTCATTTGCTTCTTCCTGGTTTCTTCTTTGAAAGAGATTTTCTTAGATTTACGCTCTTCGATTGTAGATCTCTTTTCTAGGGCTACTACGCGTCTTTCGACTGCCAATGCCTCAGCCAAGTTTTCGACTAAGGTTGTCTTGCTTGCCCTATCTACGAAGATGGCCAAGTTTGAAGGTAAGGCCGTGATGTACCATTCGCATCTTACTTCCTCGCTGGGTTGGGAAGCAGCGGGGATTTTATTGAGGATCTTGTTGAACCGTAAGTTAAAATCTTTAATGGGTTCCCGAGCCTCAGCTTTAAGATTGGACAGATCGTTGATCAGTGTCACTGTCGATCTATCATCGCCGAATTTGGTGAGAAATTGATTTTGAAAAATATCCCAGCTGGTGATAGATCCGGAGGGTAGCGAAAAGTACCATGACCCAGCCGTCCCTTGCATCGTATAGGGGAAGAGTCGGACCACGGCGTCTTCGTTGGTAACTCCGTTGAGATTAACAAAAAGCATGAAATTATTGATATGTTCTTCAGCTAGCATTCCAGTTTCTGGATTAAACTTTGGTAACCACTTCTCGGGATGGGCAGGTATTGGACTCAGGGGTGGAGGCATTAAAACCGCCCCAGGGTTGTTCCATGGAGATTGTGCCATTGCTGAGTTGCTGGTTAATAAAAGTGTAGAAGATGATCTTTGAGGTTGAGAAGATAGAGATGTTATGATTTTTGACGATTGTGGGGGAAGGGTTGCGGAAGATGGATGAGTGATTTGAGGTGGAGATGTGGGTGGTTCACTTCGCGGAGAGGGAGTTGAAATGGATGAGGTGGATGAAAGAGTCTCTCTGTTAGACTCTTGAAATGCTTTCCTTGCTCTTTTCCTAGTGGGGAGAGGGATTTCAGTTGGCTGAATGCCAAACTTTTCACTCTTCAATCGGGTCAGGGGATGAGCAGGGTTGTATTGCGAAGTCAAGCTGCCTTTAGATTTATCAGATTTCTGATTAAAAATAGAGAATCCCTGGAGTTTACGGATCAAGGTTTGAACTTCAGGGGGATCGACAATAAGTTGTTCTGATGTATCGGGATGTATAGCAGCAGTGGATGTCCGAGCGACTTCCAGTTCCGAGTTTAGTCGTATTGGGGAAGTCGGGGAAGTAGGTGAGGGTGATTTGCTCTTAGAATGGTATTTGGATTTTGAATTATGTGCCATTCATAGCTAGGCCCTCATTCTAGCGCCAGAAATGTTGAGGGCCCTGAGGTCGGGTCAACAACAAGGGGGATACCCACCTGGTCCGGAACCTGGTTGGCGGCTCCTTGCCCGTTTGGAGTAGCGGGTCCGACTGGGGGTAATGGGACCAGTTTCCCAATGTGATGGGTGTGTGTGTGTGCGTAGAGTCTGATAGTATTAATCTAAGGGGGGGGGGGGGGGTTCTTCTAAACTAGTCTTAATTCTAACTGCTAAATTAACTCTATACTAATGTAATCTAATGAAGAAAAATACATCTAATCTACGCTAACTCGGGGTGTTTTTCTTTTGTTATGCGATCTAGAAAGATTTCTAACAGCAGCCGGTAATAAAGATCATTCAACTGATATCAGAATATAAATCAATAAAGATAAACCATTCTGCATAAGAAGTTAGGCAGAGTAGTTGTGAACAGCATATCGCATAATCAGTTTTCTATATGTTAAACATAAATTAATGACCCCACCGTACAGAAGTGCCAAATGGTAATGCGGACATTCATGCAATAACATACAAAGAACTCAGCCACATATCACTTTAGGAATACTAGCAGAATCTAGCCAAGAGATAAAAGTACCATTTATGACTAACTTCACTAATAAACTTCAAGTAACAATGATTTATTTCTACTTGTTCTAACATCTACTAAGAGTACAGAAGTGCAACATCAGTAACAAATATTAAAATGCAAACATAAATAAATCTCGATCCATCCATTCATCAAAAACCTCCTCTGAGGGTGCAGAAGTGCATGTTCTGAGGATAAGTTTTTTGACAGATTTCTGGACCCTTCTCCAAAAACCATGAGAAGGGTTAAATACTACTAACTAATCAATCTTAATTACATGAAATTAGGGAATCGGCCTCAAATGACCGCCCTTTTACTAAAAGCAACTTTATTTCTAAACTTAAAATCTAATTTCTGACCGTTTCTGTATATTCTCTTTAGTGCTGTCAACAGTGTAATGCTTTCCTGGGAAGAGTCGGCTGGCCGCCTTCTTGTTTCGCTCGGGAGATAAAAGTGGAAATAACAGGAGCTAGCACTTCCTTCCGGTAGACCAGAGGATATTTTCGAAAACCTTTCTCTAGCTGGGTGTATTCGCCGCATGTATACTTAGCGTGTCCCAGTTTCTTCTCGAACTGATTTTGCTGTTGCCGTTTTCGGTTTCCGGTCGTGCGAATGACTGAGTGGGTTAGGAGTCGTGCTGTATGGGCAAGTCCCTGTGTCGAGAATTTCTTCCGTTCTTTGTTCCAGGTTTTCCTGAAGCGTCCTTCTTCACTTGCGTTTCTCTTTTTGCTTTACCCGGTCTGAGCTTTAGGATCTTTTCTGAACATGCTGCTTTTGTGCGCCTTTGACTCTGAGTCCTGGATAGTCTAATTTCATCAGTGCCGGTTGGCTGATAGCCTGGAATCCGCGGTTCTGCTGCATGCGGCATCCGTTTGCGGAGGCATTCTCTCTCTGCTATCTGATTGGCGCTTTCCTCTTTCCCTCAGATGTTTCCTGCATATAAACTTATATCAGTTGCGTGTCTTGCAGTCTACGCAAATGGGAAGTGAAATGAAAAGACTTGACGTGAAAGCATTAATCTCTAATGCATAATTCTGACATTCATCATAACTTGACTCTTCGATAAATGTAACGCAATCATTCCTAGATACTTAAGCATGCGGTTTATTAAATTCTTTCAAGGCGCGTGCTTAATGCATGGGTCTATCGTGTGATAAGTCTTTTCAGGTCGCAGGTCGCAGATCGCTGCCATCGCAGATCGCAAATCGCTGCCATCGCAGATCGCAAATCGCAAATCACAAATATCGCAAGTTCTCGTTTAATGGTTACGTCGTATAGCGTGATGCTTGCGATTTGCGATATCGCATATCGGCGATCGCATTGCTCAGAGGTTTTTCTTTTAAGGGGCGCGTGTGAGGCATGCGATGTGATTTGAGCCTTAGGGAGAGAAATACAAAAACTTTAGAAAAAGTATTTTTTGGGATTTTCGTTCAGGGTCCCCTCTTTGCTTGATGTTATTGCTAATGTCAAGTGAAGAAGGGGGGTTGTTGGTGACCACAACACTACCATGCAATATATTCTGAATTCTTGATATAAATGCTTTTGATGCATTGAAGAACTTAAAAATAAAACATGCAAGTGGGGGATCATAAAAACAACCCACAATCCATAATCAAATCAATTTTATGGAGACTAGGAAATCATTGTTGAATCCATGAATTAAAACTCCATAAACTGGAATTTCTCCACACATGAATGAATCTTGTTTCAGGTTTTTTCACTAAATTCATATTCTGATTCAGTTCATTCATGTTTTGTTTTTGTTCCTTAGAAAAATAATTATTAAATTTAATATCAAGATATTTTAATAAAATTATTATAATATAGTTTTAAAAAATCATATACATTTTTATAACACGCTACTCTTTGTTTCATTATTTTAATATTTAAATACTAACACATATGATTTAGTTGATAGGTGAGGAATGGAAGTTGAAAAGATCACATGCTTTTTGGTTCTCTTCAATTCTAACATCATTACTTTCTAACTCCTATTTCTCTCTCTCACATTCTTATAGACAAAAATTATACTTCAAACATAATATGAAGCATACACCATTTCATATTCTTCATATCTTGAGCGAAAATATTTAGTGTTCCACGGGGACGCATCCCCTAGGGTTGGGTGCATGCACCCCTCGCACCCCACGCACCCGGGATGGGGGGACATCTGGGGAAAGGTTTCCCCACGTCCCCCTTTTGGGGAGATGCAGGTGGGGACGTTTCCCCAGTGTGGGGGACGCGACTCCCCGAAAGGACAATGCCTGGGCATCCCCCCTCAATATGGGCTATGTGTACCCCACTAAATTTGCTTGTAAACAATGATTTATGACACGGAAAACCTAGTATTTGACCATATTTCCCTACAGTAAAAGTGACATTCTCTTTTATCTTTCATTTTCATCCTTTTACTTAAATTTTTAACATTACCATGAAATGACTCAGGATGTTTGAGAGTGGTTCCGACCTCATTGGATTTCATATGGAGAAAGTAGAATTTTGGATCTCACTCAAAATCCAGCAGACTTAACAGTTTTTAGGAATTCAAGATTAATGGATTGCAATGTTTCCATTGCATTTTGTCATGTACAAGGGTATGGAATTTGTATTTAATGAAGAGCACAAAGCCCTCTTTGTACTTTAGAGTGACTTTTAGACCAATCACTCCAGTGTTTTTGAGTTTTAGTTATATCAATTTACTATTCTTCAGTGTCTATTATAGTCTATTTTGCTTAGTACTAATTAGATTGTAGAATGATGAATGATGAATTATAATTTTAAATCAATTTAGAATTATGAATTATGAATGATGAATTTAATTTTTAAATCAATGTAGATTCTAGAATGGTAAATAATGAATAATGAATATGGATTGGAGTATTTCATTATTGAATCTCGCGGTCTATGGATGAATCATGTATGTATTAGCAAAGATGATGAGTATGGATCAATGTATTTCATTATTTAATTCAATTATGTATGTATCATTGTATTTATGCTTTCATTATTGAATATGAATTTGATATATATATATATATATATATATATATATAAAAGGAAAAAAATATATACCCCGACATCCCCGTCCCCCCTAAATTTCCCTAAAATTTGAAGGTACTCCCACACATCCCCTTGTGAGTCTCCCCGTCCCCGAGTCTTGATGGAACATTGAAAATATTCCATATATACATTATATATACACCCATCTGGATTTTGTTTATATATACACCCATCCGGATTTTGCTATGAAAGAATCTTCTCTATATCCATGCATTTTATCAAATCGACAGGCTATGTACAATAATATACGACGTGCAATAATATATAATAAACAGTGCATTGCAGCCTCTGGATAATATTAATTTCCAATGAAAGAAGAGTTTAAAACTTGAAGGGTGAAGAATGTTCTGTACGAAGGTGGAAGTGAACCGAACTGACGGGAATATGAATCGAATGAAGAGCTGAAGGTTTTCCAAGAAATTTACTTCAATCAATTATAAACACAGGAAACTCACCGATAATTATAATGGCATGATTCAAGAAAACATGGCACTTGAGGTCTGAACGAGAGGGGAAGCCCTGAGATTTTATGATCCTCAGTACTCCCAGCCAAAATTCATCTATGGTTGCAATTTGCAGCAAGCGGAAACCCGAAACAAGCACAGAAATAAGAAATCAATAGAACGGAGGCCGACATCCAGATTCCAAACTACAATATGCCCAAAAATTAATCACTTCCCGCCATATATCTAACCCTTACAGCCATACCTCCAACCCTTGCGGCCCTATGGACGATGGACACTGATTATGGCGATCTTGGCAACTGTTTCCTTTGGAAAGGTCTGTGATAGGATCTCCTACCTGTATTTCAATCATTTAATTACTCACATCAATCGTTTAATTACTCTCCCGGAACGGGTACATAAATGGGTTCTTTCTCCACATCGTTGACCTCAGTAACTGGAGAGTTTCGGGGGAATCCTATGTGGGGCACCTTTTCGGGTGTGGGATGCTCGTTTAACCCCTGTATTCATCTCGTCTCTTATTTACCCGGGTGTGTCCCGTTCCCAAAAGCTTCCTGTCGAACCGGCTCCTATTTCAATTCGTGTTGGACCGATAAATATACCAATAATTAAGTCCATACCTCCTCTACGACCAAGGAAAAGCATAAAAATGTTGAACGAGGAGCAACACCAGTAGTAGATGCAGTAGAAGCATATAAAAATGAAGTAGCAGTACTGTCCTCTCATGGACCAGAAGCAATTGAGACAACAGCTCTTGATGTACTAGATCGAGGTTAACATTTTTACACTCGTGAAATAGATCATGTTTCTGGTTTGAATGAGCGATAAACTGGGTTTGGATGCTCAAGCTTCATATTCTGTTTCCAGTAGCAATAAAATCCCTAACATTATTTCCTTCATGAATTGTGTAATTCATCGTGCCTCGATATATTCTACGAAAGGAGATGAAAAGGTGGGCCTGAGAACCGGTTCTTCTAGCAAGGCAAGGCTGAGAAGTGCAATAGCGACAGGGGGTTAATGCATAAAATTCAGAGACGGGATGAACGAAACTGGATGGGTCCTGAAGTTCAATAGCGGTAGGGGGTTAATGCATAAAACTGTGAGAAATGGGATGAACGAAACTAAATGGAGACGAGATGAACGAAACTGGATGGGTTCTGATGTTCAATAACAGCCGGGGTTAATGAATAAAATTCTGAGAGATGGGATGAATGAAACTGGATGGGTTGTGGCAACCCAAATTGACATGACATTTCTCAGATGGGAAATGTACTGAGATTAGTTTGATAGGGGTTTTCTTCTATTGTGGCCCAGAAAGATTGTACTTGTAGGTGCAATGACAATCTTTGTTCAGAGTGCACTTCGTCACCTCTGCGAAATCCTTGAAGCAACAGTGATCACCTCATATCGACCCAGTTCCGATCTGGCCTGGACATCTCACCTTATATCCACCCAGTCTCGATCTAGCCCAGGAAGTTACATTGGAAAGGATAGCTAAGCTAAGCGTAGTTGAAGTTGATTCGCCGCCATCTACGGAATCCCTTACGGTTTCATAGTCATGGCCTGTTCCAGAACCCACTGTAGTTTCATCCGTTTATCCATACCCAGTGAATGATCCGACAGAGGCAGAAGCAGCTACCATTTCACTAATCGATCTTGTAGAGGTGGAGGTTGTAGTTAAAGGTGTTGTTCCAGATCCATGCGTAGATCGTCTATCAACAATTTCTTATGTTGACCAAGATGCATGAGCGACATGTCGATAGTCTTAGAATGATAGACCGATCAGATACACCTACAAAACCTACCAATAAGCACTTGAATTTTCCTACCAACACCTACAAACAGATTGTGATGGAAGACTAACCGCCTACCAAACAAATTATGAAGGAGGACAAACTAGAGCGCTCGAATTTCAAAACCAAAATTAAGATTTGAACGATACCGCCAAAACCAAAATTAAGATTTGAACGTAGTTCGATACCGCCATCGATTGACTTATGCATGGATTGATTTATGCTATGTTGGAAGAGATTATAAATATTAATTAAAATAAATAAGAAATAGAAAAAAGGTTACGTTGAGAATAAATGGTATTTCTTCTTAAATTTATGTCCTAAAATCCTCATGGATGTAGTCTAATAAGAAATCTAGGGAATTAAATATGGTTTTTATGAATTATTTAGAATAATAGGCTATAAAATGTATTTATTTCAATATTTAATCCTCTATACTTATTAATGAAATGAGCATTTATGGTGCACCATTTAGCAAAGAGTTGATGGGAACTCTTTTTCAACTAGCATGCAATATTAGGAATTATTTTACATCACATAATATTGTTACATAAGACTATATGTCATCAATAAGAAAAAGTAAGACATGTGATAGTAATATTTCCTCCTCATGCTTAGTGTCTTCAACTATGTCTTTGGCCTTTGCTTCTTCAACATTTCTATTCAATGTTTGTCTTCAATATTTATTATTTCACCCAAAAATTGTTAAAGTGGAAAATTCTAATAAAATAATACTATATCATTTTGAGGTAGAAAAATTCAATAAGAGTGCTTAGTTTCAAAACTTCAAAATTATAAAGATACGATATCCACACAAATCATTCAAATAAACTCTCTTAAAGGTAACATTTAAATCTAATTTATTCTTGTAATTAAATGTGTCAAGCTCTATTGTAATCAATTTCCTATGAATAATATGTTCCCATACCATATAAATGAGATACCAAAAAGGTTATTTACTTAATCCATGGGACCACTAATGAAATTATGAGACTAGAGCCATTAAAGAAGTCACCATTGAGGAAATTTGGTGGATGTGATTTGGGATTTTATCACATATGCATGTAATGTTCTGAAACACGTCTTACGAAATATAACCAAACATATTGATGTAATCCATGGCACCATTCATGAAATTATGAGGCCAAATCCATTAAAAGATTTACAACTGAGAAAATTTATTAGATGAAATTAAGGCTCGGGATTTTATCACTTAATAATGTATTCATGTTGTTTTCACTTCCAAAACATGTCATCAAAACTATCACCAAGCGAAAGATATCATATTCCATGAAAGAAATTAAAATTTACACTTTTGTTGTAAGTTGTGTATTTATTACTTGACATGGAATTCTTCATAAATTTCACTTTTGATTCATCCCTTCTAATTCACACAAATGTCGACCATTATTTACCTTTCCTCATGATTTGGCCTCTCAAATCCATGTCACTACCATGAGATTTTTCCACTACCTTGACACCATTCAATCTTGAAACAAATTTCAATCTATGAAATTGAAAACCTGCCTGGGCTTCTCGAACTTGCCATTGAAAACCTCCACAATGATAATGCTCACCTTGGTGCAAAAAATGGTGATGCACTTCTTCTACATTCAAAATTGAACCTTTGGGGGCATTATTTTCTATGGGCACACAATGTCAACATCCAACACAATCACCATGTTGCACAGCACACTCACAATGTGGTTTGGAGATTGCATATAGCCATGTGCTCGATGACATACTCCAACAACCTAACCTCTTTGTTCACTACTCTTTCTCTTGATAAATAAACTTGCACATGGATCTTAATGGAAAGGCACATTGTCTTGAACTAATGCCAGTGTCAATGGTCTTCTTGAATCAACACATAAATTTAACCTATCAAACAAAATGATAACTCTCATATGAACTATGACGCAACCTTCTTTGCTTTTTTTATACGATAATAGTTACATATAAAATCCACATTCTCGTGTCCTTCATCCTTGCAATCTCTATGAGGATATAACCATGAATAATAGAGTATTTTGGCACTTCATGTTTCAATAGCATAGTAATAGGTGGAGGAGAACCAATGGTAATTATCTCTACTTAACTCAATATCCACATGGCTACTAGAGAAATTATGTAGTCTAGTAAACTCTCTCACTAGATAAACAACTCTTGTTTCTATGCATAGCACAATTTACAGTGTCTAGTAGGAACTACAACAAGTACACATTGTAGCCAATGATTGTGGATGCAAACAAAATGCCTTCTTATCTAATCTAAAACTTGAACCTAAACCTCAAAACCTTGGTTCTAGATTAATGCAATGGTCAATTGATCTCCTACATGCATGGTGACACTACACATGACTTACATACTTCAACAGTCTCCATGTTTGTCGTGGTTGTTGATATTTAAACTTTTCTTTGCTCATCCATGATAATGGGATTCAATGGAGCCCCTTTGGAATTTAGGACTTGGTAATTTCCTCTAGAGTGTTGTTTTATTTTTTTGTATCATTGTGCATTGTAATCTTGGTGTTGAAATCTTCTCAAAAAACGTCAAATGTTTTCTCCATCAAACTCAATTTATGCAAAACAAATTGACATTGCCTACCTTTCTCCACCACCACCTCGGAAATGAATATTTTATTCATCCAATACAACTCATACAAGCTAAATATATTTGTTTCATGAGTTATCAAGTACCCAGGGTCATAACTGTAACCTTTGAACTCTTCTTCCTAATAGTCTTTGGACAAATGTTCCTTCTTCTGTGGATAGCTTTCCCCATGCTTGCCATCTCTTTTTTTTCTAAAAAGTGACTATGAAAGTCTTTAATTTCCCTCATAGAATTTGTTTGGGTTCTTCTTGTGCATTGAGGTGATTGAATGAGTAGATGATTCTTGCGAGTAGTTTGTGATGCCTTTAGCAAGCTCTCATTTATTACATTAAGGTGTTGAAACATTTCCTCTGTATTTCATGGTTTTAGGTTTACACCAAAAATGATAAATTGGGGGTCATTTGAAGTAGGAGGGGCTTTCAAATTGGGGTTAGGGTTTCGCAAATATCATTATATTTATTAAATTCTATCATCAAATAGGTCAGAACAAATTCAATTTTAAACGTTTAAAAAAACTAGGTTTGTTAGCCAAAAGGAGTAAAACACTCTTGTGTTTGACTATTTTGACCCTAAAGCATGGGAAAGGGTTGAAGTGCGCCACCTAACATCTAAGTGAGGTCCACACATGTGAGGAAGTTAGTTGGGAGTCACTTATTTGCTGATTGTATTGACCACACCATTTCATGAGGGAACATGGTTTTGTAATGATGGCTTAGAATGACTCTCTTCCTACAATAGGATGGCACTCCTCTCATTTTTACATGGTTCGAAATGGAATAAAAATCTCATTTTCTCGCTATTGCTATGAAACTTTTCCTGTCTCTTAAGCATTTCGTCCCAAGTTAGAAACAGAAAGGGTTTTGGGCATGCACATTACATTGAAGGAAGGAGCTAGTGCAACATCAACAAATGCAAGTAACATATGCATTGTTCCTATGTTGTTTCATTGTGAAAATATTTAAGCTAAATTTCGATTATTGGGGTTAACTATTTTCAGAATTTAATTCTTTACTTCACATTTGAGCTTAGAAATTTTAATTTTTTTTAGTTGCATTACTTATGCTAGATCTAATACTTGTCTATCCTCTCTTTGGTTTCTATACAATTTGGCTTCCTAGAGTGATGTTTTCCAAGAATTCACCAGGGAATGTGTAGAAACTTCATAAATACAAAGAAAAAGGGCTTTTTCTTGAGGGTCAAGATAAGACTCCATGCCCAGTGGAGGCATTTAGGGCCTTTTATTTTCTTTTCCAATTGTTTCTTTGAGTTTTTCCTCTAAATTTTGTTTACTTGCAGCCTAAGACTTGTGTGTCTATACCTTTAGAACTAAGCTTCCTTTTTCCTGTTTCAATGAGCTAATTTCTTCATTTTTTGTTACAAACAAATTTTGTTCTGCAGGTCAACCATAAGAGATGGTATAATCTCTAGATTGATTTGTTGTTTGTATGATATTATCTACAGGTCGTCCATTTAAAAGGGGTCGATTCGAAATTGGCTTACCATCTTTTCTTTGATATAAGGATTTGTTGCATTTACTCAATTTTTTGAGCTTAGATCGTGTCATGCTAATAGTTTGTCTCTTTACCTTTAGAACTAAGTTTCTTTTTTCCTATTTCAATGAGCTAATTTCTTCATCTTTTGTTACAAACAAATTTTGTTCTACAGGTCAACCATAAGAGATGGGATAATGTCTATATTGATTTGTTGTTTGTATGATATTATCTATAGGCCGTCCATTTAAAAGGGGTCTATTTGAAATTGGCTTACCATCTTTTCTTTGATATAAGGATTTATTGCATTTGCTCAATTTTTAGAACTTAGATCTTGTCATGCTAATAGTTTTGAATTTAGCATAAATGAAGTTTTGATTTGGTTTCCTTGCACATAGCTTTTCATCTAACCCTAAGCATAAATAAACTCAAGCACTTTAATTTTCAAACATCTTGTGATTTTTCATGCTTGGAAATGAATGGTGAACATTGCCACTTGCTCTCTAATATGAGACTTTATGCTAACATTGCATCATTGACAAGTGGAAAATCAATTTGTAAGGGGACAACGATCTAACCTTTCAAATGTATCCATACACCTCGAAGTTATCAAAGGTTGTAATTTTATCTACATATGCAGACGATATGTTTTATAATCTGAATTGTAGCGAAAGCTTCCAAAACCAAATCAGGAGAAGAATATCTCAATTAAAGCTAGAAAAAGAGCGAACCCAAATCTGATATAATAAATAGAAATGAAAAATCTAGTTGAATCGGTAAGGAAATGAAGAACGAACTTTCATAGAAGGGTACAAAATCTGCTGTGAAATCATAAAGATTATGAGCAGAGAAAGAGAAAACAGAGTCCCAAACCTGGCATGGGAGAATAGCGGCGGGGAAATAAATTTTAATAGGTCCATTTAGATTTTAACCCATCAAATTAGGTTTTAATAGGTAGTAAAATCTTATAAATCAATTTCTATGGTTGCTTAGGTTTTCATTAAGTTTATTTTTATTTGAGCAAAAGGAGGTCATATCACATAGAAGTTATATATAATGATGTTGAAGATAAGTAATAATGTTAGTCTAATTAAGGCATCAATAAAAACTATATGACGCCTCTCTAATATATGTAAGTATGTTCATATAAGGAGGGAAAATGGATATGAGTTTTACACATAAGGGAAATATCTATCAATCTTTAGGGAGGTAAAAAATATGCTTAAATCTATAAATAATGTTATCAATAAACTTAAATAGCTATAGGTAGCCCATTATTTTTTAGGAAGTTCACTTAGAGCTTAAAAATATCCTATTACAAGCTAGCCATAACTTAGAAGGCATTCACATGTGTTGTTAAGAGAGACACGAGATAAATTTTGACTCAAAGAAATAAGTGGTACAGTAATATCAATGTATAGCACTTAATCAAATCATGAAGAATATACCCAAACCTTCAAGATGACACACTTCTATGAGAAAAATTATGAAACACCATAGAAAAACTCAGATTAAAATTTATAGCCAAAGCATTAAGAGTTAGAATAGAGTGTTTAGGTGAACGCAATAAAAATAGTACACATTAGACATAATATGTGTGCTGAGTGTCAGGGAGTGCTAGGATGTGCTAGGGAGTGCCAAAGCATGCCATGAAATGTAGAGGATGATAACACATGCTACATAGTGCCAATGGATTGCTAGGCATGCCAGGTGTTATGGCATTTGAAGATGTAAACGTTGTTACTTAGTTGTTTTATGACCACAGTTGGATGTGATTCTTGTATTCGTAACTTGTTAACTTGCATAGGTTGATATTTAACACAAGTAGCCTAAGATGAGTTATAGTAAGTTCTTAGGTGAACAAGGCATAGTCTAGTTGTAGTAACTGTAACTTGGTAATGATTTTGTTATAGTCTGAAAGTTGGTGTTATAGTTGAAGAAGGATTTGGTTGGGTTCCCATGTTGCAAAAAAATTAAGCGTAGTTGTGCGGCATGATAACTAAGGAGTGCTAGGCATGCTAAGGAATAAAAAGGTGTGGTAATACATACTAGACAATGTGCATGCATGCTAAGGAGTGTTGGGGAGTGTTAGGGATAGGCACAACATTAGTTTTTCAATCACTTGCTTGTTTTCCCAAGTCACAAGAAAGGTAAGGCAATCTATAAATGCATGACAATTAGGGAGTGCCAGCATGTGCCAGGAAATGCCAAGAAATGCTAACACATGCTAGATAGTTTCAATGCATGTTAGGTATGTTGTTGGGGCCTTCGTTTTGAGTTTTTACGGGAATACAAGACAAGAATACGTGGTGGGGATGACCAGTTGAGTTGTAGAGCTGACAGCCGAGGGGGGAAACGAAAACCAGGAGTGGTCTGGTAGTTGCGAAAAGGTGGCGGAGGAAATCAAGAGCAACTGATCAAGTAGAGAGAAAAGGCAACCGAAGAGTCAGCTAAGAAGGAAATAAGTGGAACTGGCAATCTAGGTGTGAAGCAAAGGATAAAGGGAAGAAAGGATGGGAAACAGTTGGTGATTACTAGCTATTGATGAACCAAGCGAGATGGGAATCAGTGCATCCTTCCTAAGTTGCGGAAGGTGGGTACACCCTTGCTTTGTTGGTATTTGATCTATGGGTTGGGTCATTCTTACTGTTGATGATCAATATTCGAGCCTTCTGTACTTATTAATGTATTTATTTATATGAAGCATAATGAAAGAGACTGTTTGGACATATGATGTATTGTTTAGTTCTATATTGGTTCTTTAACATTTTGAAATATTTGTCCATATGTTGTATGATTTCCTAAGGTAATGTGAGTAGAATAATATGGTTGGATTATAGTAGGTGCTTGATTTTTATGATTTAATATTGGCTTCGGTTTGCAGTTTTGTTCATGCCTCATTCTACCCCATCACACTTTAGTCAAGGGATGCCTTGAGTGAGACTCCTTACCCTCTCTAGGTGAGGTGAAAATGTCGGTGTTGTTCTAGACTACAACAGAGCCTTGTTGGCCCCTTATTCCTAAACCTAGGTTCTTTTCCTTGTTCCCATTTTCATGTCAACACATGCCAAGTCATTTCAAGTGCTAAGGCATGCCAAGATGTTCCAAGTGTTAGGGTGTGGCACCAACACATGCTAGGGAGTGTTAGGGAGTTCCAGGAAACATAGGGGAACACCAGTTTCAATTTAATGGAAATGAATGAATAAGAGTGTGTGATAGGGAGTGTTAGTGAGTTCCAAGTGTGCTAAGGAGGGAGTGACAAGGTATGTTAGGTAGTGCCAAACCATGATATAGTGTTAGGGAAGCATGTCAAGATGTACCAAGTTGCAAGGTGTGCCAATGTGTGCTAAGTTGTGCTAGTGAGTGCTAGGGAAACACAAGGGAGAACTAGGTCAAAATGGATGGAAACAAATGAATAAGAGTGTGTGACGGGGAGTGGAGTGAGTTTCAGGTGTGTTAAGGACGGAGTGACATGGTATGATAGATAATGTTAAGGCATGCTAGAGTGCGAGGGAAGCACACAACCAAGATGTGACAGGTGCAAAGGTGTGCCAGAGCACACTACGAAGTGTTACAGTGCCATGGAAACACAAGGGACCACTATGTCAAAATAATTCATCGAAATGAATGAATAAGATTTTGTGATAGGAAGTGTTAGTGAGTTTGGGGTGTGCTAAGGAAGTGACAATATATTCTTTTCAATGCTAAGGAATTCTAGAGGCTCGGGCAATAATATACCAAGATGTTCCAAGTGCTAGGGTGTGCCAATGCATGCCAGGGAGTGTTAGGGAGTGCCACAGAAACACAAGGGAGCATTAGTTTCAAATGCATGGAAATGCATGAATGAGAGTATGTCATAGGGAGTGTCAGTGGGTTCTTGGTTTGCTAAGAAGTGAGCAACAAGCTATGCTAGGTAGTGTTAAGGAATGCTAGAGTGCAAGGGAGACATGGCAAGATGTGCCAGGTGTTAAGGAGTGTTAGGGAGTGCCATCGAAACACAAGGAATAACTAGCTCAAAATGCATGAAAATGAACAAATAAGAGTTTGTGATAGGGTTTCAATGACTTTCAGGTGTGTTAATGAGAGAGTGGCAAGGTTATATGCTAGGGAGTTCCAAGGCAAGCTAGATTTCTAGGGCATGTCAAAGAGTGCTAGGGAGTTCCAAAGCATACCAACGAATGTAGAGGGTGCTAACACATGCCACATATTGCCAAGGGATTGTTATATGTGCTAGGTGCTATGGCATGTCAAGATGTAAACTCCGTTGCTTACTTTTTTTATGGCCATGATTGGACGTGAGCCTTGACATGGTAAATTCTAACTTGTTAATTTGGATAAGTTGAAATTATACATGAGTAGCCTAAGATGAGTTATAGTCAGTTCTCATGTGAAAAATGCATAGTCTAGTTGTAGTAGCTGTAACTTGGTCAAGTTGTTGTAGTTGATGTAAGATTTGGTTGGGTTCCCAAGTCCCAAAAAAAGTAAGGGTAGTTGTGAGGGCATTATATCTGAGGAGTCTATGGTGTGACAAGGAATGAAAAGGCATTCTAACACATGTCAAACATTGCTAAGGCATGGTGAGGAATGTTGGGGTCTGTTAGAGCATCACAAGGGGGAACTAGGTCAAAATATATGGAAATGAATAAGTATGTGTGTATCCCAACGAGTGTCAATGAATTCTAGGTGTCCTAAGGACAAAATGCTTTAAGTAAAGGTCAAAATCAGAATTGTAGGAGGAAAGCCTATGGTTAAAATTATAAGGGATTGGTCAAACCAGTTTCAGACAAAGGGAGACTCTAAGTTGGCCACAACACTATTTTTCTAATGACTTGGTTGGGTTCCCAAGTCACAAAAATATTAAATCTATATATGAGGGCATGACAATTAGGGAGTGCCAATGTGTACCAAGGAAATGCCAGGAAGTACTAACACATGCTATACAATTCCAACGCATGTTAGGCATGCTATGAGAAGCCAAATGCTAAGGCATGCCAATATGTGCATGTGCCGTGTGCCAGGGTTTGGCGTGAATGCATACTAGGGAGTGTTAGGGCCAAGTGCCAAGGAAAAACAAGAGAACACTAGTTTCAAATGCATGTAAATGAAGTGTCAAAGATATCCAGGTGTGCTAAGGAGGGAATGACAAGGTATGCTATGCACTTCCAAGGCATGCTAGAGTGCTAGGGAAGCATACCAAGTTGTGCCAAGTGCCAAGGTGTTCCAATGCGTGCTAAGGAGTGTTAGGGAGTTCCAGGGAAACATACGAGAGAACTAGGTAAAAATGCATGAAAATGAATGAATAAGAGTGTGTGACAAGGAGTGTCAATGAGTTCCAAGTGTGCTAAGAAGAGAGTGACATGATGTGCTAGGTTGCTCTAAGTCATGCTACATTGTTAGGGTGACATGAAGCCAAGATGTGCCAAGTGCCAGGGTGTGTCAACATGTGGTAGGAAGTGTTAGGGAGTGCCAGGGAAACACAAGGGAGAACTAGGTCAAATTAATGTATGCAAATGATGAAATAAGAGTCTGTGACATGAAGTGTCAATCAGATATGGGTGCGATGAGGGAGTAACAAGGTATGGTAGGTAGTGATAAGGCATGATAGAGTCTAGGGTAACATCCCAAGATGTGTTAGGTGCTAGGGTGTGCCAATGCATGCCATAGAGCATTATGGAGTGCTAAGGAAACAAAAGGGATCACTAGTTTCCAATACATGGAAATGAGTGAATAAGAATGTGTGACAATGAGTGTTAGTGAGTTTTAGGTGTCGTAAGCAGGGAGTGAAAACAAATGTTAGATAGTTCCAAGGAATGCTAGACTGATAGGGAAATATGCCAAGATGTGCTAGGTGATAGGGTGTGTCAATTTGTGCCAATGAATTTTAGGGATTGCCACATAAACACTAGGGAGAACTAGTTCAAAATGCATGGAAATGAAGATATAAGAGTGTGTGATAGGGAGTGTTAATGAGTTCCAAGTGTTCTAATGAGGGAGTGACAAGGATATATGCTAGGAAGTGCTAAGGCATGCTATAGTGCCAGGGCATGTCAAGGAGTGCTAGGGTGTGCTAGGGAGTGTAAATCATGCCAAGCAATGCAAGGGATGCTAACACGTGCAACATAGGGCTAAGGGATTGTTAGACGTGCCAGATGTTATGGAATTTCAAGATGTAAACTGTGTTGCTTATTTTTTTTATGGCCATGGTTGGACACGGGCCTTGACTTGGTAAGTTTTTAAGTGGGATGAGTTGAGATTGGACATGAGTAACCTAAGATGTGTTATAGGCAGTTCTTAAGTGAACAAGGCATAGTCTAGTTGTAGTAACTATAACTTAGTTAAGTTGTTGTAGTCAAGGCATGACTTGGTTAGGTTCCCAAGTCTTAAACAAAGTAAGGGTAGTTGCGAGGGCATGATAGATATGGAGTTCCAAGGAATGACAACAAATGAAAAGGTGTGCTAACACATGACAAACAATGTCAATGGATGTTGAGGAGTGTTAGGGAGTGTCAATGGAACACTAGGGAGAACTAGGTCAAAATGCTTAGAAATGAACGAATAACAATGTGTGACAAGGAATGCCAGTGAATTATAGGTGTCCCAAGGATGAAGTGTTTTAGGATAAGTTCAGAATAGGACTTGCAGGAGGAAAGCCTGTGATTTCCCACAAGTTCTATGATTGTGATAAGGCATGGAAAAAGCAATTTTAGAAAAAAAGAGACTTTGGGTTGGCACAATATTGTTTTGCTAATGAATTGGTTGGGTTCCGAAGTGGAAAAAAAAGTAAGGTTATCTATGAGGGAATGACAGCTAGGGAGTGCCAAGGTGTTTTAAGGAATGTAAGGTTCCCAAGTCGTGGAAAAATGTAATATTAGCTATGAGCGCATGACTGCCAAGGTGTGTTAAGAAATTTTAGGGCATGCTAACATGTGCCATATAGTACGAAGGCATGTCAAATGAGCTAAGATGTGCCAAGTGTTAAGGCCTGCCAAGATGTGAAAGGGCGTGACAATACATTTTAGGGACGGTCAAGGCAAAAAAAGGGAGTAAAATGTTAAACTACAAGGAAATGAACACATAATAAGGTTAATAAGTCATCAATTTACCTTTTCCATTAGGGGCATGATAGTCACACCAACACTAGGTGCTAATAAGTGCCAAGTGCCAAGTGTGAGTGCATTCTAAGTACCAAATATTCCTTTGTTTCTTCTCATCTACTTTACAATAATTAATCCCAAATAACTTTAATATTAAACCATACCAAAGTATACCAAGTCATCTCAACACATGCCAAACATTCTAATACTTTCCAAGTGCCAAGATGTGCCAAGTTCCAATGTGTGTCAAGGACTGTGATCCATACTATGAAGTGGCATAGCATGTCGAAGAGTGCTAAGGTGTGCTAGAGGGTGCCAATGCATGGTGAAGAGTGTTAGGGAGTACTAGGACAACATAAGGGAGAACTAGGTCATAATGCATGGAAATGAATGAAAATGAGGGTGTGACAAGGAGTTTTAATGAGTGTTAGTTGTCATGCCAGGGAGGGAGTCACAGGGTATGCTAAGCATGGGTAAGGCATGCTTGGGAATATCAGGGCATGTCAAGAATTTATATAGTGTGCTAGCTAGTTTCGGGGTATGCTAACATGTTCCAAATAGTTCAAAGGCATGCCAAGACATGTCAGGTGTTAAGACATGCTAGGATGTGCAGGGTGCGAGAGTATGCTAATATGCTTCAAGGAGTTTCAAGGAAGCAAAAGGAATAACCAAGCTAAAATGAAAGGAAATGAACACATAAGAGGGTAAATAAGTTAGGAATTTATCTTTCTCAAAATTTGCATGTTAGACACAGTAATAATATATTCCAATACATGCCAACTTCCAATGTGTGCCAAGTGCTAATGTATGTCAATGCAATATTATGACAAGGTGTTCCAGGTCATGCTAGGGACTACAGGGCATGCCAATACATGCTATGGGAGTTATATGCTATGCTAGGGAATTCCATCATGTGCTTGGGCATTCTACTCATGGAAAGATGTTCTAGGTTCAAATATGTTGTAGGTACAAATATGTTCCAAGATATGCGAGGTACAAATGTATGTTAGTGTGTTCCAAAGCATGTTAAGGTGTGCCATGAGTGTTGAGGAGTGCTAGGTCTATCTCATTAATAGAATTGACAGAGCTTGATTATGTATTAACTAATATACTTCCTACACACACTAGTGGAACTTTGTCTAAAGGAAAATTGCTAGATTATAAAGCTAATAGAAATGAATCGTGTATTGACTCATAGGAAAACTATATTCTTATGAGTTAAGGGAAATGATACACATTAGTTACTTATTAAAAAATTGACTGACTCTAACCACAATGGCCTTGGACACATAATGAGAATGACTCCACAAAAATGGTATTAAATCATTATCTTTTAACAAAAAATATAGAAACAAGTACATCGCATCATCAAAAACTCGTTGGAATGATAAATCATTATGAACACTTTTTGACCATCACCAAAAGTAACCAAAAAGATCATTGGTGAGGGTCAATAAAAGATTGTCACTAGAAGTGTCGCCAAAGAGAGAATTAGTGATGGGCTTTTAACAACCCTCACGAAAAGTGTCACCAAAGAGAGAATTAGTGACGGGCCTTTAACGACCCTCACCAAAAGTGTCATTGAAAATGTCTTTGGTGAAAATGCTTAAAGGACCATCACTATATGCACTTACAACAACACTTTCTTAAGGACCCTCACCATATATGACATTGGTGACATACCTTAAAGGTTTGTCACAGTCATTGCCCTCACCAATGGCATTTTTTCTTGTAGTGTATGCAACGCTAATGAGGATACGCCCTTAGAGGCATGAGAATTAGGTAACAATAGGGAGGGGATTAGTATTTTGACGAATTATGGTTTTCTCCCAAACCCTAATATTGTCATTAGAGAGGAAAGAAAAATTGAATGAATGATTGTCCAAATACAGGGCATCTACTAGTTGTGATGCATGTAACAAGTTTCAAAATCATGGGGTACTTTTAATCGCATCTATGGAGCTATCGACCTTCAAAACCCTAATGTGATCCTAAAGCATGTGTTTGAGATAAAAAATGATGCATGAAACGTGAGTGGTCACACCAAAGGGGTTGGATAGGCAAGGTCGTGGGGATAGAAACCAGTTGGGGATATTATCAAAACCCTAGTAACTTGGGGCAAGTGGTGGGGTACCCAAATTTTGAATATCACCAAAAATTTCAGTAGTGTTGTAGTGGCTACAACAATTGGCAAACCACTTGTAGAACATAGTATCTCAGTCAACATCCTTGTAGTCGTCCGAACGTGAATAATTATGCAAGGGAACATCAAACATATACCATGGGCACCTATTGCATTGCCTCGACATTTATAGATATGCCTTCACTTTTTGTCTTAGATTGGTCTTTGGTAGTCAGTAAACACCCAATTAAATGTTCACACATGCTGGTAGTTGATGATGGTGTAAATAATGAGGGAAATGTCATATAATATTCAGAATCTTAAACGTAAGTTTCTGGTGTTTCTCTGCTACCAGCAGGATTGGACAATACCCCAGTGGAGTCACTCCAAGAAATCACAAACATTGCTCCACTACCAGTGAGCCTGGTCAATACCCCAGTGGAGTCATTGCATTACCTCTCTTCATAGGAATCCTTTCTCGATCCTTTACCCTTTATTTGGTTTCATTTTCTTTTATGTGTGAATTTTCACTTATTTCTAAGTGTTTATTGTGCAAGGGAGGATGAGGGATCATGACTTATTTTATGAGCGAGAGAGGTTGTTTATTTTTTGGCAAAAGCTAAGAGATATCTTGATTTAGGTTTGCCCTTATTCCAAGCTCTTACACCTCATTTTCAGTCAGAAAGTGAATCAAAAGCACAAGTCATTGAAACAATCAACACCATGCTGAGAACGAGTTTCACATTATGGGTATAGGTCGTTCAAATGAATTAGGATTTCCCATAAGTGATATGTTCTTATCTCCCTTGTTAATAAACTATATTCGTAGGGTATAGTGATTTATGTACATTAGTTGAAAGGTGATGGAAATATTTTCTCAAAGAGACATTGCTCGAATAAGAGGATTTCCAACATGATCTCGCATCTAGGGAGATGATGTTGAGAGGAGCGTGATGTGTAGAAACCCTAATTTCAGAAACTCTAATTTGACTTTGTTCATGGGTCTCATCAGGAAGATGAGAACTTAACATAACCATCAGCGGAATCTAAAGTGCCTCAACTTCTTGATGATTCCTTAAATGTTCAAAAGGTGTGTCATCAAATTCTGGGGGCTACGTAGGATAATCACTAGAGGCGTGAGTGAATATATTTCCAGTAAAATGAGAATTTTGTAGCCACTAGTCTAATCAAGTTCGGTATCCGACTCATAAGGCTATTCTTCGATTGGGAGTGAAGAGGGATTAATTAGTGAACCGACTTGAGATGGGCAAGATGCATGGCCCTCTTCTTCACCTGTTAAAGACTACGTGTGGCAAAGATCAGGCATAAGGGATCCTGACTCTACATGCCTTGATTGTGAAACATCACCCCCATGTACATGATTGCAATCAATGTGAGAAAGATAGAGATGTGAGTGATCAGAAGGAACCATCAATGTGGTATACCCATGGACTAAATTAGGGTACAATGGATGCACAGGGTCAGATGAAGGGGCACCGATCGGACCTGGACTCACATCCTGCCCATTATGTTCGCCAAAGAGCAAGACAGATTTGCAGGCCTGATGTGGTTTGTGGATTTGATAGGATGGTCAAATTTAATTGAGAAGACCAAAGCCATCATGCACAGGTGAATGAGATCCCGGGATTCCATTAGCAGGAAGAGATGTTAGGTAGTTTACATATTCAAGATCAAAATGGTGTACGAGGGATTTAGAGGCGAGACCATTAGATCCATTTCACATAAATAATTGTTCATCGTTTGAACCATTTACGGTCATAATCTCATTATGTAACAAGTCAAGAGGAGGATGAGAAATCCCACAAATAGTAATCTCTTCCTCGGGGGCTTTAGGTTGTTCAAAATTCAGAGAGATAGGCAAAACAAAATTACGAGTAGAATCTAGACACTTTGTAATCTATAAACTATTATGATATTCATGTGAAACAAGACTTGTTTCTAATTGCAAATGTTGTAAAGAAATGAGAACAAATCATTGAAAATATATATTCAAATACACCCAGTCCACATCACTTTCCAGAAATTGAAAATAAAGATGCACAAATCGGAAAGAAAAATCCTCTAAAGATTCTTCAAGTTTCATCCTAAGCTCATTTATCCTCTTTAACACATATTAAAAATTGTACCTATCAAATTCTTGTTGGAGCTTACCGAAGAGTTTCTTGAAAGAATGAATGGACACCACTAGCAACGTGTGGCACCATTACTTAACATGACCTTCAAGGGTGAGTGAGATGACCACACAAGAAAACTCTTCATTTTTGATCTCAAATGATTCACAAAACTCGAGGAAATCAGAAATGTGCTCGGTTATGGGTGTTCCATCCTCACCATCAAAATTTAACTGAGACAAGTAATGGAACTGCTCCTGGGGGATGGGAAATTTAAAAATAGACCAAACAAATAAACACTTCAGGACCAATATTTTGGTCGAAGCCATTAACAGGTATGTGACTAAAATGCAGGCTCCAAGGGCTCAAATTGTCATCTGGCCCTCCTTCTAGTGCTCATTTGTTGATGGGCAAAAATGTACCGCCAACGACTAAGGGGTCTCCCAGTGTGAAATCCCAATTAGATCTCACACCGTTTAGGATAGGAGTGTTAGGATATTCCGACACATAGGATATAGTTAAGTTCAACTTGGTCTAGCATAGAGTTAGGTTAGAGTTAGGTAAAGTGTGTTTCTTTACCGTTGTACATTTTGTAACTTACAATCCGACGGTCACGATATGTAGTGATCCGACGGTTCACTCTCACCTCGGTATTACCGACACTTGATCCGTGGCTTGACACCCGATTGGTCCATGAGTTCTATTTAAAGCGCATGGAGGGTCATTGTTCGGGTAATCCGTGCATGAGAGAAGCTTATGTAAATTTTCATTCTTTGATTAATAAATTGTCTGTACCCACGTTGGGACAGGCCGTGGACTGTTTCCCTCCTTGCACTCTGAGGGTTTTAACCACGTCAAAAATACTGGTGTATTGATTTGAGATCTGGTTGTGAGCGGTGTCCTTTTGGTATTCTTTCTGAGGAACTTACCCTGTAAATTCCTACATGGTATCAGAGCTATTTGAGGGCCGCGTCCGTTGGTGATCCAAATCTGAAGCCGGTAGAACTGCATGCGGCTGTCGTTTCCTAGATCTGCTGTTTCTGACTGCTTTCGGGCCGAGAGGACTGCTCTGTTGCGTTCGGAGCATCTGTTTCAGTGAGGAACCCCTTTCGTTTCATGCGAAAAGGTTTCCAGTAGCCCTAGCTGCGTCATTTTTCAGATCGGGAGGGGAAAAGAGCCTTCCCAAGGCAAGCACGCAAATCGAGGCCCCCCCCTCTCTCTCTCTCTCTCTCTCTCTCTCTCTCTCTCTCAAATATTTTGTATAGATCAATTGGTTCAAAGACTTTTTAAGAGAGTAGAGGTCTTGGGTTCAAGTCTCCATTTTGTGGGGGCGGATTTTTTCATTCCCGCACATTCGCGCACTTTGCCGGCAACGTCAACAATTTTTTTTCAAAAAGCCATAACTTCTTCATCCGGAAGCCTTTTTCAGAGCCGTTTTTTTTAAAACCGCCTATTTTTTCGAGATCTATCCATTGGACCACTTACTTTCAGCATCTTCAGCTTCAGTTTTTTTAAAAAAAATGGAAAGTCCATGCCAAGTCATTCTTGACAGCACTAACTACTTCCAATGGGTAGCCTACATGGGAGATTTACTTAGAAGTAAAGGTCTCTTCAGAATAGCCACAGACCAAGAGAAGAAACCCAAAGATGAAGACAAGGCCGAAAAATGGGAAAATAGACAAGATCAAGCACGTGGTTTGATAGGAATGTCTGTTTCTCCTGATCTTAGATTCCACATTGCAGAAATTGAAACTCCTCATGAAGCATTAGAAAAACTTGCTAAAGTTTTTGGGATTAAAAATGAAATTAGAGCCCATCAACTTGAGAATGAGTTGCTTACTTTGGATCCTAATAATTTTTCTTGCATTGAAGATTTCTTGTCCAAATTCAAGACCCTTAGATATCTCTTGGAAGGTGTTAAAGTTAAGAAAGAAGATGGTAACCTTATTTATTCCATCCTTACTAAGTTGGGACCAGCCTACTCTGTATTTGTTTCCACTTTCCATTCTACAAGGGAAGCTTTCATTTGTCAAGGCAAAGACTACAAACCCCCTTCCTTTGACTCCTTTTGTGATTCCTTAATAAGAGAACAAGAAAAACTCTTACACCTTGGTCTTCTTAATCTTGGAAACTCTTCCTCGAAAGCGTTAGCCGCCCAGCAGCAACCAAATTCAAAGAATCCTAAGAAGTCTTATCCTCAAAGGAATGGTCCTAAACCAACTCAGCCTCAAGATGAAAGATCATTTCAGCAAAATGATAAGACCAATAAAAACAAATGGAAGAAGACTGACAGACATTGTAACTTTTGTAATCGAGATGGCCACTTAGAATCTAAATGCTTTAAGAAGATGGAAGCCTTGGAAGCCGCAATGAAGAAACATAACATCCATCTGGAGCCTACTTCAACTTCAACTTCCGGAACGGCACTTTCTGCATGTCATCGTCAATCATCTCAGTCTGGTTATGCATTAAATGTATCTTCTTCTTCTTCTCATTCTCATGAGTGGCTCATTGATTCTGGAGCCTCTTGTCACATGGCCAAAAACCAAGCCATGTTTTCTTCTTTAAATGATTGTAACACCAAAAATATATATGTTGGTGATGATAGATCTCTTAATGTTGTAGGGACTGGAACTGTTCATCTAGACAATGGTCAGTTCAATGATGTATTATGTGTTCCAAACTTATCCTGCAACCTTCTATCTGTCTATCAGATAACTCATTCAGGTGAAGGTAAAATTGTTGAATTTTCACCTCATGATGTTGTAATCAAGGATCTAAAAGATCCTAAACAGATTCTAGCTACTGGTCTTGCTGATGATTCCAAAAGGTTGTATAAGTTTCACAACTTTGGGTCATCCCATCTTCCCTCAGTATTTGTTGCTCATAATGATGAAGTGAGCAAACTTTGGCATGAGCGGTTTGGTCACTTAAACTATCGCTCCCTTCAGCATCTATGTAAAGAAAATATGGTGACAGGTCTTCCTATGGTATCTTGCAAAGATGGTGTTTGTTCCGGATGTGTACTCGGAAAACATCATCGGGACAGTTTTGACAAACGTGCCTCTTGGCACGCCTCAGCCCCTTTACAGCTTGTGCACAGTGATTTATGTGGTCCTCTTCCTGTTGCTTCATTCTCTGGCTGCAAGTACTTCTTAACTTTCATTGATGATTTCTCTAGACGCACTTGGGTATACTTCTTAAAACTCAAGAGCGAAGTATTTAGCACTTTTTTGGCCTTCAAAGCATTTGTTGAAAAACAATCTGGACATCAAATTCTTAAGCTAAGAACTGATAATGGTGGAGAATATGTTAAAAATGCATTCATCAACTTTTGCACCGAAAATGGAATTCAAATGCAACATACTGTTCCATACACTCCACAACAAAATGGTGTAGCTGAAAGGAAAAATCGCACCTTAAAGGAAATGGCTAATTGTATGCTGCAATCTAAAGGACTCAGTCTTAGTTTTTGGGCCGAAGCAATTAATTGTGCAAATTATATAATCAATCGCACTCCTACTAAGGTTCTAGAGAATATCACTCCAGAAGAAGCTTGGAGTTCCATTAAACCAGATGTAAGTCACTTTCGTGTGTTTGGAAGTGAAGCATGGGCCCATATTCCAGATGAAAAGCATAAAGCTTTAGAACCTAAGAGTGAGAAATGTACTTTTGTTGGATATTCTGAAGATGTAAAAGGTTATAGACTTATTCCATTTAAGTCCAAAAATGTTATCATTAGAAGAGATGTAAAATTTGATGAAAATAAATCGGCCTGCGAGCCTAGTCCGGCGGATGTGCCACCTCTTCCTATCTCTTCTATCTTTGAAAACATTTCTTCTTCTGATGATGAAAGCGAGGATGATAATCCTCCCCCACCTTCTCAGGATCCTCAACTTCCAAGATGGGTCCGTGCTACTCGGGATGCAGCAGGTGATCTTGCCGGTGATCCTACAGATCAGCGACGTACACGTTCTCAGTTTGAAAGAGCCTCTTCTTTACTGGCTCAAGCTCCAGTAAATCATGATCCTGACACTTTTGCAGAAGCTTCAGGCCATCCACATTGGGAAGCAGCTATGAATGAAGAATATCATTCATTGATGACAAATGATACATGGGATCTTGTTCCTCTACCAAAGGGACGCAAACTTGTTAGATGCAAATGGGTTTACAGAACCAAGTATGGACCAGATGGGAAAGTTGATAAACATAAAGCTCGTCTAGTTGCTAAGGGCTTTTCACAGGTTGAAGGCATTGACTACACTGAAACCTTCTCTCCAGTTGCCAAAATGAACTCTATCCGCCTTGTTCTTTCCCTTGCTGCCTCTTTAAAATGGGAAGTCCATCAAATGGATGTTAAATCTGCCTTCTTGCATGGGGACTTGCAGGAAGAAATCTATATGGAACAACCCATTGGCTTCATACAAACAGACTCCAGCCTCGTTTGTCGACTTAAGAAATCCCTTTATGGCCTCAAGCAAGCTCCTCGGGCTTGGTATGCCAAAATGGATAGCTTTCTTTTAGAATCTGGCTTTTCTAGGTGTCATTCTGACAATACTGTCTACACCAAGAAAGTGGGCAACTCTCTTATCATCCTTGTTCTTTATGTTGATGATCTTATTCTTACTGGTAGTGATCCCAACCTTATAAACCATGTGAAGTCCAGCCTTAAAAAGAAATTTGAAATGACAGACTTAGGACACTTACACTATTTTCTCGGTCTTCAAGTCTTGCAATCCCAAGAAGGTATTTTCCTTTCCCAGTCCAAGTATGCTTGTGATATTCTTCGTCATTTTCACATGGAAGACTGTAAGCCAGCCCCTTCTCCCTTTCAGTCTGGAGTCAAACTTTCAGTCTCTTGTACTTCTCCTGAAGTTGATGCTACCTTATACCGTCAACTTGTCGGAAAACTCTTGTATTTAACCCATACTCGTCCTGATCTTTCCTTTGCTGTTGGCCTTGTTGCTCGTTTTATGCAAAACCCCCGTGAAAGTCATTGGAAAGCAGCTAAAAGAATACTTCGTTATGTTCGAGGTACAGTACAGTTTGGGATTCATTACAGTGCCAAAGCAGCTCCTCTGTTAGTTGGTTTCACTGATTCTGATTGGGCTGGTGACCTTGATGATCGGAAGTCTACTGCCGGTTATGTCTTCACTCTTGGTTCAGGACCTATTACATGGGCTTGTAAGAAACAGGCTGCCATTTCTCTTTCGTCAGCAGAAGCAGAGTATCGTGGTGCCGTGGAAGCTAGTAAGGAAGCCTTGTGGCTTCGTCAGATCCTATCAGAGTTTGGCTTTGAGCAGCAGCATCCAACCACACTTTGGTGTGATAATCAAAGTGCCATTCAGCTATGCAAAGATCCAGTCCAGCATCAGCGCAGCAAACACATTGAACTACACATGCACTTCATCAGAAAGCTCATTCATGACCATGTTCTTGAAGTGCAATATTGTCCAACAGATGATCAGGTTGCAGACATCTTCACAAAGGCTCTCACAGAGGCGAAGTTCACTAAACTTCGATATATGCTTGGAGTTCAGGAAGTTGTCACTAAGGGGGGATAGGCTCTAGTGCCTCCTTCCTTCTCCTATTGTGTCATATTTGTAAATCCTTCAATCCTATCCCAAGTTGTTCTTAAGGGGGGATGTTAGGATATTCCGACACATAGGATATAGTTAAGTTCAACTTGGTCTAGCATAGAGTTAGGTTAGAGTTAGGTAAAGTGTGTTTCTTTACCGTTGTACATTTTGTAACTTACAATCCGACGGTCACGATATGTAGTGATCCGACGGTTCACTCTCACCTCGGTATTACCGACACTTGATCCGTGGCTTGACACCCGATTGGTCCATGAGTTCTATTTAAAGCGCATGGAGGGTCATTGTTCGGGTAATCCGTGCATGAGAGAAGCTTATGTAAATTTTCATTCTTTGATTAATAAATTGTCTGTACCCACGTTGGGACAGGCCGTGGACTGTTTCCCTCCTTGCACTCTGAGGGTTTTAACCACGTCAAAAATACTGGTGTATTGATTTGAGATCTGGTTGTGAGCGGTGTCCTTTTGGTATTCTTTCTGAGGAACTTACCCTGTAAATTCCTACACGGAGACTCATCGGGTATGTCAACATGGCTACCACCATGAATGTTTATTCTCTTGGTTATTGAATGAGAGGGTGTCAGAGTGGGACAAGAATGTAATGGCTAAGCAGGGAAACAAAATCATCCCAATATTGACAAATTGGAGAAAGAGGTACAAACAGGTCTCAACAACAATAACAAGAGACAAACGATGAGAGGGATTAATGAGCTAAAACCCCATCAGACATTATAAATAGTAACATGCTAGAAGTCAATTGCAATGTAGCTCACAATAAGTCACCGACATGGAAAGGAAACAATAAACACATATTCAAAAGTTAAACATACATGCAACCACTATGTATCAGTACATAGCATCTTGCGTATATGTAAAGACATATATAAATAGGGTGAGGTATGAGACATCTAATACAACCACCATGAATAAGCATGGGAACTAGTGCCAAAGACAAGAGAAAACATCTTATTACTGTTTCTGGAACCTCAAATACGTAACATGAAATTTGTCAATACCTAATAATGCAACATGGGCTATTCATATCATTTCGCGGTGCCAAAAACCTAGCCCCACTGCAAATCCCTTCTACCAGCTACTAAGAGATGAGTGGCTGTAGCTCTCAAGCATAAATCATCTATCTATCTATGTGTCAACTCATGTGCTAAATTCCTCTCTAAATGAGACCTGAGGGAACATTTACAGAGATGAGGTGGTTGTTCACCTACCGTGACCCTTGGCCTTCCCTCGTGACCTTTCAACTACCCTCATGACTCTTGAGATTACCCACTTCTTTCTTAGGCCAAAATGATTGTTACATGCCCACATCAGTCCTAACATAATGGCTGATATAATGGTGGGTGATATTTCTATTATAATGAAGGAGAGAGAGGTAGGTATGTAGAGGGTTATTGGAAACTCTAGACTGCTTGTTTCCCATATGTTACAATGATGTGCATGCTTGGTCCTTGAACCTACTTGTTCTCTTGCCAATATGATTTTCTCACATTCACCAATCCTCTGGTGATGAGCCTTGGGGTTTATTGAGGGATTATTGAAGCTTGTAAGGGACCATATGGCTTTCTAGAGGAGAACCTTAGCCAGGCAAGATTAATGAAAAAATTTAATTTTCTGCATGGACCAACATCCTGCTTCCTTCTTTCTAACATTGAGACTCGTCCTCTACTGATACATGAGGTACCCTCTTGACATTTGGGTTTTTTCTCTAAGTTATCATCCACACAATGAGTTTGAATGCAACTTCATTTTATGCAATGTCGTCTAGCATAATGCTTAGAAATTTCATGATACCTTCATTATGTCAACAAACTTCTCATGACCTTAACCCTGTAAGAAAATACAACCATTGATTAATTATCAATATGAATTTACTTAAATAAGAAAAGTAGAAAATATAAAAAATAATAATAGGCAAGAATTCATGGCCCTTGATATATTGTCATCAAAACAACTTGATCTTCCATGGCAGTTTATAATGGCCTCATCATTCTTTGTATCATCATTTTAATATGTTCTCCAGGATCTATCATAGTATATTGTTGGACACTGTATGTTTTAGCAGAGAGATTGTCCTAAGATCACAGATTTCATGAGGAGGTCGTAGGTGGGAGTTGTGTCACATCTTCAGTTGACATCTATGAGACCTACAATGCGACCTTTTGATTTGGGAGGAGATCTCAAATCTGTCGCATAGGATTGCGACGTAGGAAGAAAAAATATTCCTAAATCTAGATCGCATGGTCCCAGCCAAGTTGTATTGTGGAGTGTCATTTACATGGGAAATTACAACCTTCTCTTAATGCCTTCCACATCATCTTGAATTACATGGCTCAAAACATGTTGATGAGTTTTCTTCCCACCATCACTACTTCCGTAGTAATATAAATCATGTCCTTTTCATTATGAATCCTCAACCACTTTAATTTATCATATGAAACCAATAAACACCTCATACAATATAATGAACCTCTTCATACAGTATGATGGTCGCACCCTACATCTCTTCAAGCATGCTGGGTCGCAACTTAGAAATGCGACTTATGGAGGTCGCTTAGTCACACAATAAGAAGGTAGCACCTCTGGTTCGCAGTTGATGGCTAGCCACATTTATGGTGAGCTCGGCTGAGGAGTTGTAACGTGACTCAGGGACTTGGTAGGAAGTGCGACTCCCTTCGAGGATGTGAGGTGGAAACGCAATGCACGTCACATCTCTTGGATGCCCAATTAAGGTCTTTGAGTGTGATTTAGTGACCATTAGTCACACAGTCGCATCTGGAGAAAGGTCACACTTATAACAATTGTTTGAGGCTCTTAAATTGTGATCTTGGGACTTAGAGAAGCAACATGGTCACAAGACGTGTTTAGAGCTTCATTTTTTAGCCTCGTCTCCTATGATATCATTAGGCTTTCAAATGTCTGTGTTTTGGCATGAATCATCACAATCCTTGTGTTCCATATTGTTTTCGGCATAGGTTCATAAGTCCATCTCAACGCATTCTTTCATACCCTATAGTTTACATCATTTGATGGTTGAATCTCCCAATGATGCTTACAGAAGTGCATGGATGAGGAATGGAGTGGGGACATGCAAATTTTGGCATTATATATGTGTTGTGTGCATAGAAAAATAGTCTTTGACCCTATGATATTTTGATCTTCGAAACTCCAAAATTTATATGCCTCTTTCACCATTATATTTTCATGGGTCGATGTCATGTAACAAGGTGAGTGTGTGAAGCTAGATGGTTCAGATCTCAATACATGGTCTCTGTCGATTTGGAGCTTACAAAGCGATGTCCCCTGATTTAAATTGTGCACCAGTGTGAAGTGATGAGAAAATATTCACCACTGTTAGCACAACCCTTTTCATATTGTGACCTCATTGCTACATCATAAATATCAATGCACTCCTTCTAGAATGACCGTCCTGTCCAATTCCTAGAGGAGTCTGTCGAAATGCGATTTCAATGAGTAGAAATGGCTCGTTGACTATCATATAGAAGGCGTTGCATCGTTTGATGTGAAACACAACCACCTTCCCTTAGTCTCCATAGGACCATGATAATTGTGTTTTCCATATCGCTTTTGTGATTTTATCGCACATATTCACAGGCTCAAATGATGTATAAACAACTCCACTATTTGGGAAAGTGATCCACGAACCCATTGATCATATTATGTAGGTTTTACATGATTACCATCATGTCTTAAATCTTGCTATAGCCTCATGTCATTCCTTCATGGTGCCACTTACACCTAGTGCATGATTAGAGTGTGGGTTGGTCCATTACAATGACACCATATGTGTTTTGAGAGGGCTTCGATAAAGGTGAGGTCTACATTTTAAGACTGACATAAATAATGAAAGGTGTTTTCTCTCTTTCCCTATACAGCACAATAATACACATGTTAATTTCTTGATATATATAATAATAATGCTACAATGTAGGGTGCATCAATGCATACTCAATGCTCTTTTAAAAATGTCATGTTTTGGACTCCGATCCTTTTATACAAGCTTGTTTAATATCGAACGTAGACATTAACCTAATATCTAGGGTGGTGATGACATCTCAAGGGGTCACTATAACGATGCAAAGCCAGTAATATGTGATGCATATGGGAGTGCATGCATGGGGCCATAAGGACAAAGTCGAATAATGAAGGTGACTCTCATTTTGACCAATTAGGACTTCAAATATGCACACGGTGAGGACAACAACTCATCAACCCTAATGAATTTGGAAGGGACTTGACCGTCAAGTGACATCACCTAATGCATATGCTAAGGTGAAGGGTCTTCCAAGAATCTGGGGAAAATGCTCTGCAATGGCTCTCACCATGATACTATGTGATGCTGATGAGGATGCGCCCTTAGAGGCATGCGAATTAGGTAACGAGGGAGGGGATCAGTCTTTTGGTGAATTATGATTTTCCCCCTAACCGTAATATTTTCAGTCATGAGGAAATCCAAATTGAATTCATTGTTCTCCAAATATAGGGCATACACTAATTGCGATGCATGTCACGAGTTTCAAAATCGTGGGGAACTCTTAACTGCTTCAACAGAGCTATGGACCTTCAAAAACCTAATGTGATCCTAAAGCATATAACACATATTTTATTAAAACTAGAAATATTTTATTACAAGGACATCACTGGAATTGAGTTTTTTTGTTATTTTTAAATTCTAGATCCATTTTTTAATTCCATATTTAATGAAATATGTGTTATATGTTTGAGATAAAACATGATGTGTGAATAAATGCATGAAATGTGAGTGGGCGCACAAAAGGCGTTGGATAGGAAAGGTCACGGGGAGAGCAACCGGTTGGGGATCTTATCAAAACCCTAGTAACTTGGGGTGAGGAATGGTGTACTCAAATTTTCAATATGCCCAAAAATTTGGGTGGTGTTGTAGTGGCTACAACACAAGTATGCACACTTTTGTGCATTATCCAATCCCTTTAAAGCCAGTGCAGTTGCTACTACATTATGGAAATAATTCAAAATCTACATGGAAACCCAAAGATTATTGTAAGCGAGAGAGATCCCAATTTCATTGGAAATTTTTGGACAAAATTACTTTCTTGTCTGGGTACTCAGTTAGTTCATAGTTCATCTTATCATCCTCAATCAAATGGGAAAAATCATATAGTGAACAAATTTTTGTAAGGATATCTTTGTTTCTTTATATCTAATAAACAAACACAATGGATCAAATGTTTGCCTCTGGCTGAATGGCGGTATAACACTTCCTTCCATACTATGTAAAAATGACCCCATTTATGGCACTTTATGGATATCATCCACCATCCATCACATCATATTTAAGAGAAAATTATAAGGTTCAAGCAGTGGAAGATCACATCGAGCATCAACAACAAGTTCTCCAACTCTTAAAAGACAACCTCACTTTAGCACAAAATAGAATGAAACAACAGGTAGATCAACATTGCAGCCAAAAGAAGTTTTGATGTAGGCGAATGGGTATTTCTATGGCTACAACCATACAAACAAATTTCCCTCAAGCAAGCTAAGAAGGATAATAAATTATCACCAAAGTGTTATGGTCCATACAAGGTGTTGCAAAAGATTGGTACTATGACATACAAATTGGAGCTTTCTACAACTTCCCGAGTGCACCTAGTTTGCATGTTTCATGCTTAAAGAAGGTTATAGGTGACAAGCTTCAAGTTCAAACAATATTTCCAGAACTTGAAGAGGAAGGAAAAATAATATTGGAACATGAAGCAGTCATAGAAGCAAGAACTCGACAGCTACAAAATTGATCAATTTTAGAGTATCACATGAAGTGGAAGATCTTACCCACTGAAGATTCCACATGGGAGGATGAGAATTTTATACAAAAGCATCTGGACCTACTAAAGTGTTGAGGAAAACACTTTTATGATGGAGAGGGGCATGTTAAGTCCCTATAATACTAGTGTATTCTCTTATTATTATTGTCATTGTAGCTCTTTATTGTTGTTCATGTTCCCATGTTGTCCCCATATTGTTATTATTATGCTCCATAGAAGCCCACTATTGTTATTGTTGTGCCCTTACATTATTATTGCAATGTCAACTTTGACTATATTGTGACCCCTTAGACTCCTATATATAGAAGGGAGGTCTTATCATTTGTTTCACCCAAGAATTGTTCGTTTGTGTAATGAAAAGGAGGTTTACCCCTTGAAGAGGTTGATTTGGAAGTCATTGCTCTATCTTTTCTTCTATTTTGTGAGCTAGTTGCACAAGAGCACTGGTTAGCTAGTGGAATCAAAACTAAAGCCTTTGTGCTCAATTGTACCCCTAAGGCTAGACCTAGCAGGGTCAAATATTGTGTAGAGTTGGACCTTTTATGGTCACTATTGAGATAACTATTATTAAAGTTAAACTACCTCCGGGGTGGGTTCTGATAATGGATATTGTACTTGTTGGTTACATGGATTACCTTCTTTCCTAGTGATTTTGTGGTTGGTTCAAGAATTCAAGGAAAGATAAGTAACATACTTTCTATCTTTAATAAATTATTTTTCTTCTATATATATGTTTTGTTGTATGTTTCCTTAAGCAATATAAACTTTTTCATATGGATGTTGGTTGTGGTTTTCATTCACTATAAATGATTGAAATTAGTGAATCTTGTTAGTTTCCAAGCCAATAAGGTTAATCAACAGCCTAAAAGTAATCTTTAATTCAATACAAGGGAACTGGAATGAATGAATAGGTCTCATATGGTTAGGTCTTGCTCACGAGATTCCAAAATGAGTAAAAAACAAATAGTGAAAATAACATACTATAATTTCACAAACTGGTTCCATGAACATAAACCTAGAGGATAGTCATAATTGAACTAACATTGGCGATCATCTTTCTAGAAAAAAATAAAAAAAGATTAATAAAATAACTTCTTGCATTACAGACTATTGTATGTACTACTCCTTTGATAGTAGTAGTAACTAGTAATAGTATAAAACCTTCAATTGGGTAGCCAACTATAAATATTTATTTTTAAACAATGAAACCATGATTACAAAGAAGAAAATTAAACTATATGTTGGATGTAGTAGAGAAGGGATGCCAAAATTTCTTTGAAATATGTTAAATGAACTTATAAACATGGTAAAACTATACAAGACACCATTCCAAATTAGATGCTAATACATATCTAACAAAGGGCAGTTGTTCGACAGATGAAATAACACAAGAAGAAATATAACCCTAAAATCTTAGGGTTTCAATAACAAAGAATTACATTGTTCTCACATGCAATAAAAATAGAATATTTTCGACAAGAGAAACTTTATAAAAAAGTATCATTCAAACCCATATATCAAAAAATGTGTTTATAGATGCATGAAGCTGGGGTGGGAAGCCATGAAAGGCTAACTATCATAACTTTCTAAAACAAACTAAAAACCAAAACCCTTTGTGCTAAGCTCTAAGGGCTACATAATACACGCTTCCATTAAACGATAACAAATCTCTTAATGAAATTTTTTTCTTAACATAAAGCTTGGTCCACATGACCAAATCTTGAGTCCCTAATTAAGAATAAACAGGAATGACCCACACTGAGAAAAGTTGGCTACCAGAAAAAACCCTACATGTGTCAATCATAACAATTTGGGAAACAAAAAAAAAGTTAATTTTTTTTACAAAAGGTATCATAGTTGCAACCTGTAAGACATCGAGAATTGAAGTTGCAAGGGCGATAATTCCCACAAAGAAATGATAAAATTCAGACCTGGAAATTCCAAATGGAAATAAACAATTAACAAGCATTATAGTTGGGCGAGGTAATCATTAAACATGAGAATTAATCAAACAAAAAAACCAAATAACTTACCTACATATGACTTCACAATGGTCACCATTCCAAGCTTGTAAATGAGGGAAAGACAAAAGTATTAGACCACAAAATATTGTATAATGATAGTACTAAAAAGGCAAGGAAAACATCTAGAGCCTACCTTGATTCTAAGTAGAAAAATAGGTTAGCTTTCAGTGCTATGAATGTAACAAAAAGAAGTTGACTCCAGTTCCATTAGGATAGTAAACAATTTGTTTTGCAACAAATTCCTTATATCGCTAAGATAAAAATTAAATAATTGTGAGTATCATTATAAACCATAAACAATAGTGGTTTAAGGTGATAAAATTACGTTTCTGTGGAGAGCCACCAGTAAATGAATGGGCCAAAATGAGACATGATTCTTTTGCTTGGAGAGGCAAACCCTTGGTAGGAAGAAGGGACAAATAAGAGTAGTGGAATGATGGAAGGGAGAAGTAGTTACCCTAAAACTACCCAAATATCATTCCCACCATAGTACCTCAACCCTAGAATCAGAACCATTGATCCTTAGATCAATCTTGGTGGATCGTGTATCGAGAATGTTATTAGATTCCTGATCCATGTGCATATTGGTGGCCACCTCCCTATTCCACCTGTACCTCTATTTAGTTTCATCTACTTCATTTTTTATTTTGACATTTACTATTTTTAGTAGGTTTTCAGGACTTGAACTTTTGGAACAGTTTTGACACCCATAAATGACCCTTTTTTGAGGTCTATAATGGGCCTGTAGCTGCAAGTAGAAGCTTGTCATAAATCCTATATCATTTGAAGATACCTTTCTAGCAAGGCATCGTACAAGTCAAACAGAGATAATATGACCAACTTGTGACTCCAGGAAGTTGGTTTCCCAACTAACTCCAACGGGGCCCACAAAATCTTAGCATTCCATCTCCTGGGGTTAGGGTTTTGGTTGTTTAGGGTTTTCCCTTGATGTTCAACAATAAATAGGTCCTTGAGCCTCATTGTAACAAATGTCAAAGGATTGTAGCTGCCACATCTCTTCTCATAGATAAGCTACCATCACCCAAGCTAGTTTATTTCCATTATGTTTTCAAGCATATTTTAGTATTTTGATATTAATGAAATAAAGTGTTATTTCTTGATCCATATTTGTACTTATAGTTATGCCTGTAGTTTGTTGCATTCCTATTTAAGCTTGGATCAGTGGTATTAGAGCAGTCTGTTCTTTCTCTATTTTTCTTTGCATGTCCCCAACGAGGTCATGGTATAAGGAGTTAGGGCTGAAACTGGTTGAACCTTTGGAAGACCAACGTCACAAAACCCAACGGACTCCCATGGTGGAAAGAAAGAAAAGTGAGGGGGTAGAAGATCCTTTCAAAATACTGCTCGAGGAAGCCCTCGAGCGACAAAGGAACACGATGATGGATAACTTTGCTAAGATCATTTGATGACTACCCATAGGTGACGCATCTTCATCAAGCAGCCACTCTCAAGGTTCCACTCCTTTTAAGATACAAGTTAACTTCAATATTCTCATATTTGAGGTCCAGATAGATGCAAAAATAGTAGATAAATGGTTGAATATGTTGGAAGGATATTTTTCATTTCATGACTTTTCCAATTGGGAAAATATTACTTTTGCACTTCTCAAAGTTGCCCCATACATTAAGGACTGGTGGGAAACCTACTATGAACAAAAGGACGAGAGGGAATCCTCACTGTTTTCAGTCGCACTCACTTGAGATTCTTTCTGAGACGCCATCAAGGAACAATATTACCTTGTTAGTAGCTATGAAGATAAATACATAGAGTGGACAACATTACAGTGGGGAAGGATCAAGATGTACTAGATAAATGTTTTTCATACCCTCCGCATGAAGTTGGGTATCAAGGATTCTAAGTGACATTTGGTACTCAAGTACCATGACTATCCACACAAGTAAATCTAGGATGAGATGGAGTTCCTGTACATCTCTTCACTCGGCATGACATACCGATACACTGTCAATATTGAGTAGAAGTCTAAAAAAAAGAAGCAAGGCTTTGGATCTACGAATCCGAAGCACGGGAGAGGTGCCCCCAACCCATGGAGCAAAGGCCAAATCCAAGGCAGGGCAACCATGGACAACCCACCAAAGCCGCAAGAAGAGAACAACACCATTAAGAAAAAGAAGGAAATAGGAAAATGGTTTGGGTCCCATAAGAGATCCACTCATAACACAAGTGAGTGTCGAGCAAAGCAGTCACTAGTGGTCGAGCTGAAGGCTTTCAAATCAGATGCATGTTTTGACTTAGTCAGAACTTGACAAGGGGAATGACAAAGGAAAGCATATTATTGACATCAAGCCCAGTGCCACTGTGGCCACCACCAAGATCCATAAGGATGAGCCTAAAGATCTAGATGAGGGGAAATGGCTCTTCCGCTCACAAATGTGGGTGAAGGGTTCTCCATTACAGTTCATTGTTGATAGAGGGAGCCAAAATAACCTCATTTCAATAGAGGTCATGAAATGGTTGTACCTACCAATGATAACACTTCTATAGCCATACACCATCAGGTGGCTTCACCAGGGACGAGATACCCACATCAGCCAATAGTCCTACCTTCCCTACAACATCAAGCCCTTCACAGATGAGGTACTATGTGATGTGACTCCTCTTAAAGTTTGTAACGCATTATTAGGACAACCATACTTGTGGAAGAGACATGTTGTATATGAGTCTAGACCTCGCTCTGTGATTATTACTTTGGGTAATAAGTCGTATAGGATAATGGAGGTAGCCTCGGCTACCACCATCTCTTTAATCACTGCAAAAGCAATGTAGTAAGATCATTTCCGAGACCATGAAGTTTTTTTCCTTATGATTCACCCTTACGGAGAGAAGAAGGTTTTCACCATGGATTCCAGAAATGGCTCCTTTGCACAACAACAACAGATGGACCAAGTCATGGAGGAGTACAAGGACATTCTTGCCTCACCTATAGGGATAGCTTTGACTATCAGGTTAAGCACTTCATCTATTTAACCCCAGGCATGCTACTACCCAATGGACTAATCTATCAACACTTTGTTGTAGATAACGATGATATCAAGAGACAGATTGAGGAGCTCTTGTAGAAAGGGGACATCAGGCCAAACTCATCACCATGTGGGAGCCTGATTATATTGATACAGAAGAAGGATGAGACCTAGAGACTCTATATTTATTGTCGGGCGTTGAACAAGATCACTATCCAAAATAGGTACCCAGTCCCACAGATTGATGACATTCTAGACTAGCTGGAGGGGGGGAATATTTCAACAATATTGACTTGAAGTCTAGTTATCACCAAGTGCCTATCCAACCCTATGATGTGTGTAAGACTACCTTCAAATCCAAGGAGGGCCTTTTCAAATTGTTGGTCATGCCTTCTGGGTTGACGAATTCCAACACAACCTTCATGAGATTGATGGACGACATCTTACAAACCTTTTACAATGCACTCGCAGTGGTGTATTTAGATGACATATTGATCTTTAGCCATAGATGGGAAGAGAACCTCCACCAAATTCGACAAGTCCTTCAAACCTTGTGACAACATAATTTGTGTGTCAATTTGGAGAAATGCACTTTTGGCATGACCCAGGTTCAATATTTGCAGTACCTCATTGATGAACATGGTGTGCATGTGGACCCAGCCAAGATACAAGTCACTAGGGATTGCCCAGCCCCAACCACTCTAACTGAGCTCCACAACTTTCTGGGTCTTGCCAATTTCTATCGCAACTTTGTGTTGGTGTTCTCTCATATCATTTGGCCTTTGAGTCAAGTCACCATGGGCAGAGTGAAAAAAATTGTTTCTGTTCCAAAAGCCAACAAAAGGTGTTTTCTAAGTTGAAGTATCACCTATGGTCTAGACCAGTGCTCACGTTACCAGACCTGCATCAACCATTTGAGATTGAGAGAGGCACCTCCGACTACGCTATTGGTGTAGTTATTACTTAGTGCAGCCGTCCAGTGGCTTACCATAGTGAGACACTTTTAGACATATTCTTAAAGTATCTCACTTATGACAAAGAAATGTATTCCATTGTGCAGGTTTTTAGTCAATGGAAGAATTACATAATGGGGAAAGAAATGGTCATCCACATAGCCAACCGACACCTGCAGTTCATAAAGACACAAGGGAAGTTGTATAACGATCGCCATCAGAAATGGTCCACATACATGCAACAATTCCATTTGAACATTAAGTATAAGAATGGAAGCACCAATAATGTTGCAGGATGCCTCAGTCGACCACCAATCATGGTGTTGATCACTGTGCTCGATTCCTCTGGGCACAAGACTCTAAGGTGGATGCGTCTTTACAAGAGCGATCTAGAATTCGACAACAAATACCAAACACTCCTGGAAGGGAAGCAAGTTCCAAATTTTCACCTCCAGGATGCACTCTTATGCCACCTTGAAACATCATTTTTCCTTCAAGTGAGTGTGCTAAGATGATTTGGGAGGCACACTACAGTCTGGTCGTTGGACATTTCGGAGTAGAAATGAAAGTGGTGGTACTGCAAAAGTATTTTTACTGGCCGAAACTTCACGAGGATGTTGATAAGTACATTAAATCCTACACTACATGTGGTATTACAAAACGAACCATCAATAATCTAGGCCTATATACTCCTCCACCTACTTCTAGTCAACCAGAGGAATCCATCTCCATGGAATACATGTCGGACCTTCCTTCTACTAAGCATGAAAATGATTTCATTTTCATGGTTGTCAACAAATTCTCTAAGATGGCCATCATGAAAGCTTGTAAGAAGAGTGTCATAGTAGAGGCCACTGCTGAGATCTTGATTGAGTGAGTGTGGGTACACTTTGGGATCCCAAATTCCATTATCTCAAATCATGACAGAAGATTCCTATATGGATTTTGGCCACGTCTCTAGTCAATGCGGCATACAAAACATTCTACGTCCATGACATTCTACCACAAAACTAATGGCTAGACAGAGGTCGTTAATAGGATGACCATACACATTCTACGCATGTAAAACTCAAAGCATCCATGCACATGGGATGAAAGCCTCCCCTATGTCTAGCACAGCTACATCAAAGCTCTCCATAGCTCAATGGGCCATAAACCCTTTTGTAGAAATTCCCACTGTAGATCATTAGATTATGCAATATACTAAAGCACAATACAATATCTACTTCTACAACACTTTGCGAAAGCTAAATCGAATTAAGCAAGATCAAGAGAACACATATAACTGAGAATGAGAAATCAATCACACATAACACAGAAGAAATAACCCGGGGAAAGCCTCAGCCTAAAACCCCAATCTTTGTATTATCATACAAGTGGAAATCTTGTTCAAGTTACAAAAAGAATCAGCTCTCAAGCTATCCTTGTCTCTCTACAATCAAACAATATAGCTCACAGACTGAATAGACATAGTATGTGTCTTCCTCAAGCCCTCCAAGCCTCCTATTTCCTTGCGCAGATTTCCTTTGGGTCCAATGATTTCACATGTGTGAATTGGCCTCATCACACTCACTAAACCTAAAGAAGTAACTGCATAATCCTCAAGGAGAGAATTCCTTTTGCATGCAAGGAATATTCACAATGGAATATTCTAGCAACTGATAGTACACTGCCCCTCCATCTGATCTCAACTAGGTCTCTGTTTGAACTAACATGCATGATTTATTTATGAGAGAATACTCAGTTATTTGAAGTGCAGTAGTTACATGCATGAAAGCATTAACTAACTGAACTTACATTAATTCAACAAACTGTTTCAATTAATCTAACTAGACTTGACTCAGTTAATTGATCCAACTAATTACAACTCATCCTTATCTCTTTAACTGATGGATAAATTTCTCAATTAATGGGCAAGCTGTTGCATGTCCCCACATAGACTTCATGTTTGATTTTCCTTAACTAATTAACTCAAGATGAATTAATTAATAATTTTACAAATAGCTGCTAAGATGAAATTTGAATTTTACTTCACTATTTTAGTTTAGGGACTGACTAAAATAGGAAGGTATCCCGAAATCCTATTTATAGAATGTTATTTTTAGCACTTCCATTTTTTCATCCATTATTGCTAAGTTCAACACTGGCTGAACTACTATTTATAGCAGTGCTATTTTTAGCATTTCTTGTTGCTATTTTCAACACTCTCTCTCAACAAGAAAGAGATTATCAGTAACCCCAATCCTATCTCTGTGGAAATCAAACTTGCATTTTAACAATGCCTTAGTCAAAATATCTGCATCCTATTCCTCGGTCGAAACATACACCAAAAACATGATCCTCTTGACCACACAGTCTCGAAGATGGTGATAACAGATATCAATGTGCTTGGACCTGTCATGAAAAACTAGATTCTCAGAGAGTTTGATACAACTCTGTTTATCATAGTAGATCAATGTAGGATCCATCATCTGACCAAACAATCCCACTAGAATCTTCTGCATCCAAATGGTCTCACATGCAACCTGACTAGCAGCCATGTATTCAGCCTTTGCTGAGCTAAGTGAAACTGTTCTCTATTTCCTGTTGTACCAGGAAACTGCAAGTGAACCAAGGTTGAAGATTCCTCCGGAAGTGCTATTCCGGTCTGATGGACTCCCTGCCAAATCCGCATCTGTTAAGCCCTCAAGCTTCACTCCCTCTATCCATTTGTACCACAATCCGAACTAAGATGTGCCTCTGAGGTATCTCAACACATGCTTCACTACCTTCCAAAATAGCTTGGTAGGCTAAACCATAGCTTGACTTAGTTGGTTCACCCCAAAACATAAGTCGGGTCGTGTGTTCACCAGATACATAAGTGAACCCACCAGCTGCCGATAAATAGTAGCAGCTACTACCTCACCTAAAGTAGCATCCTCCTTCCTCCAATTCCCAGGTAGAGGAGTCTGCATGGGCTTGCACTTCTCCATGTGAAAGCACCTGAGTATCTCATTGGAATACTTTCTTTGAGACACAAATACTTCCCCATCTTTCTGCCACACCTCCATGCCTAGAAAGTAGTGCATAAGGCCCATGTCCCTCATCTTGAACTCTCTTGCAATGTCCTCCTTCCAAGACTGTTTCAACTGATCACCACCTATCGAAATCAGATCATCGACATAAAGAACAATGATCAATGGTTTACCTTCTAACATGATGTGGTAAAGGTTCGCATCTAATTCACTCTTGGTGAATCCCAAACCAGTGAAATAGTTGTCGATCTTGGTGTACCAAGCACGAGGTGCTTTCTTCAGCCCATACAAAGCCTTTTTGAGTCGGCACACATGCGACTCATGATCGAAGGTCTCAAAACCCTCTGGCTGCTCAATGTACACCACCTCCTCAATCTTCCCATTGAGGAAGGTTGTCTTCACATCCATCTGGGGGATCTTCCACCCCATCTGAGTTGATAATGCCAATATCAATCTAATCAATGAGTACCTTTCTACGGGTGCAAAAATCTCATTGTAGTCAATCCCCTCGACTTGTGAGAAACCTTGAGAAACAAACCTTGCCTTATGTTTCTCAACACTACCATAAGTTTCCTGCTTTATCTTGTAAATCCATCTGGAACTCACCACTGACTTGCCTTGAGGCCTTGGGACAACATCCCACACAATGTTTTGAATGATAGAGTCGTACTCCTCTACCATTGCATCAACAGAGACTAGTTGTTCCATTGCCTCCTCGAAAGAAGAAGGTTTAGTATCTACACACTCCCCAACTAGGGCCATGTAACTAGTGTACCACTTAGGCGACCTCCTCTGTCTGCGCTGAGAAGATGGCTATACCACATTCTCCCTCGCATCCAGCATCAACCTGTCAGCTTCCCATGAGTGTTTCCACCCATCTTTGGAAGTATCAGAATGAGTGGATGTCTCCACTCCCAGATCCTCTGCATGTGGTTTCTCCACATCAATATGAGGCTCCTCCTCCTTAGGAACTGAAAGTTCCTCCTCTACATGCAACTTGAGCTCCCTCTCAAGTGACACTTGCATGGCTTTCTCCTCGTCAAACTTCAGATCCTTGTGTACCACAGTCCTCTGAGTGGAAGGCAGGTACACCTGATAGTTGTGGGATGTATCCGTGTACCCCACAAGTATTCCCAACTCAGCTATTGGGTATAGCTTCTTCTTGGCATCTTTGGTCACATGGTAGTAAACTGATGATCCAAAGATTTAGAAGTGACTTACATCAGGTTGCTTCCAAGAATAGGCCTCCATAGGTGTCTTCATTCCTAGTAGACGGTGCGGGCTTCTGTTATGCAAGTATACTATTGTATTGCATGCCTTAACCCACAAATGCAATGGTAGGCTTTGGTCATGTAACATAGATTGCGATGCCCCCACAATTGATATGTTCTTCATTTTGGCCACCCCATTCTATTGTGGGTTATGGGGTGTTGTCAATTCTCGTTTAATACCTTATGTAGCACAAAAGTTTTTAAACTATTGGAAGACATACTCTCCACCATTTTCTCTACACAAGGCTTTTATTTTCTTTCTAGATTCTTTCTCTATGAAGGCTTTAAACTCACAAAACCTCAAGAAGGTTTGATCCTTCTTTTGCATAAAGTAGATCCAGCATCTACGAGAAAAATCATCAATAAAAATAACATAGTACCTTTATTTAGCAATGGAGGTTGTAGAGAAGGGTCCACAAACATCTAAGTGAACTTGCTCCAGGATTGCTTCAGCTCTACTGTCTCGATTCATAAAGGAATATTTTGTATACTTACCCAAGGAACAACCTTTGCATGTAGTCATCTGCTCAAGTTTTCATTTGGGTAATCCAGTAGAAATCTGTTGCATGATCATCAGGGCTCCATGGTGCAAGTGGCCCAGTCTTCTATGCCATAGCTCACCAATATATTGGCTTTGCACCATCTCAGCATTGGAACTCAAAGCAACATAGTCATCTACTTCAAGCTTGTAGAGATTCTTGACTCAAATCCCTATTTTCTTTTTCTGTCCCATACCGATATGCCTTAGGAATACCTTTCCTTTACTAAAGACTACATCATAGCCTTTATCTTCTAGCATAGCGACAAAAACAAGATTCTTCTTCAGACCTGGTACATAATTTACATCAATCAGGGTAAAGGGAGCTCCATGCTCCCTCTCAAACACAACCGTACCTTCACCTGAAACATGGTACTTTCCATCATTGCCCCTCTCGATCGGCATCTGGAGATCCTTCTCCTCCATGTTACTGAGAAGATTCTTGTCACCTGACATGTGGAATGAAGCTCCACTGTCTAGGTATCACACACATCCCACCATGTATGAAACCATGCATGTGATAAGCGAGAAATCCAACTTAGACTCTCAAGCCAGTTCCTCACCATCAGATCCCTTTGAGGAATCATTCTTGGATTTCTTCTGTGGACAATTCGTAGCATAATGGCCCACTTCATGACAATGAAAGCATCGCACTTTCGATTTTTCAATCTTCTTCCCTCCATGGGAAGAACTAGATTTGGGATGGGACGCCTTCCCTTTCCCTTTCCTCGCCTTACTCGCTAAGGCTAGATATTTCACATCATCTTGCTTCAATGAGGATCCATCTCTAGTGCTTCTTCTTATTTCCTCCTACATTAGATCGACCAAGGTTGTTCCCAATATGGCAGATTTTCTCTTCCATTAACCGAGTCTTGGTAGCTATGTCAGCTCTTAGGAAGACCGAGGAGTGCAAGACTCACCATGTCATCATCAGCGGTCCTGATCCCTACACTTCCAAGCTCATCCTTGCAGATGGTGAGCTTGTTCAGATATGTGGAGATCATGTCGCCCTTTTCACACTTGATCTTGTGAAGCTTGTCTTTCAGTGCCAACTTCCTCTGATCGCTACTGTTCTAATATAGATCTTTTGATTTTCTCCACGTCAAAAATGGTGTCTCCTTCCCATGGAGGCTCGAGACAATGTGGTCTTGAACTCCCTCCAAAAAGATTCTCCTTGGTCTAGCCACACATTTCTTCCATTCTACCAGTTGAGTAGCATCAGTCGGCTTGGGGACTTCTTGATCAATGAAGTCCTTTAGAACGTTATCCTCTAATACTACCTCCATGCGATCCTTCTAGGCTATACAATTCGAACTGCCATCAAGGGCATACTCGAGTCTTAAACCATTGAACGCCATCGGTGAAATTGAGATGTGATAAGAACTCAATTTCTATATTTAGGAACCACAAACTTCAAACTTCTCCTTCTTGTCTACTGTTCTTCACCTTGATCACCTTTGCTCTAATACCATGTGAAATTCCCACTGTAGATCAACAGATTATGTAATATACTAAAACACAATACATGATGTACTTTTACAACACTTTGCGGAAGCTTAATCGAATTGAGCAAGATCAAAATAACACATATAACTGAGAATGAGAATCAGAAGTCACACATAATAGAGAAGAAATAACCCGGGGAAAGCCTTAGCCTAAAACCACAATCTCTGTATTATCATACAAGTGGAAATCTTGTTCAAGTTACAAAAAGAATCAGCTGTCAAGCTATCCCACTCTCTCTACAATCAAACAATATAGCTCACAGACTGAATAGACATAGTATATGTCCTCCTCAAGCCCTCCAAGCCTCCTATTTCCTTATGTAGTTTTCCTTGTGGTCCAATGATGTCACATGTGTGAATTGGCCTCATCACACTCACTAAACCTGAAGAAGTAACTGCACAATCCTCAAGGAAAGAATTCCTACTGCATGCAAGGAATATTGACAATGGGATATTCTAGCAACTGATAGCACACTGCCCCTCCATCTGATCTCAACTGGGTCACTGTCTGAATTGACATGCATGAGTTATTTATGAGATAATACTCAGTTATCGGAAGTGCAATGGTTACATGCATGCAAGCATTAACTAACTAAACTTACATTAATTCAACAAATTGTTTGAATTAATCTATCTGGACTTGACCCAGTTAACTGAACCAACTAATTACAACTCAATATTACAACTCATCCTTATCTCTTTAACTGATGGATAAATTCCTCAATTAATGGAGAAACTCTTGCATGTCCCCACATAGACTTCATGTTTGATTTTCCTTAACTAATTAACTCAAGATGAATTAATTAATTATTTTACAAACAACTGCTAAGATCAAATTCGAATTTTACTTCACTATTTTGGTTTAGGGACTAAATAAAATACAAAGGTATCTCAGAATGATATTCATAGAATTCTATTTTTATCACTTCCATTTTTTCATCCATTGTTGCTAAGTCAACACTGGTTGAATTGCTATTTATAACAGTGTTATTTTTAGCAATTCTATTTTTAGCATTTCTTGTTGCTATTTTCAACACCTTGTAGGTAGGGCTAGAATTTTAACCATTATGTCCCATTGATGTGGCCATACCATTTGCAGCTACTGATGAAAATTCATCTCAAATCCAATCCAAAGCTGACGGGGCTAATAGATTCATTGAGCACATTCAACACGTCTACGAGCAGGTGCATGATATATTGGACATAGCTAATGCTAAGGACAAGAAATGCCATGATCAACCTTCAGTCATGCACAAGTTCGAGGTGGGTGGAAATTTTTTGCTACATTTGCAGAAAGAACACCTCATTGGACCCGATCGCAAGCTTTTCCCACTCTAATATGGGCCATACACAATCACCAAAGCTGTAGGGGACAATTCCTTCCATATTAACATCCCACCATTCCTTGGATTTCACCCAGTGTTCAATGTAGGCCACCTTCGACCATATTTTCCACCATTGTTGGACACATATGACATTCTAGAACAAATCACACCAATAGAGCTAAACCCGGACTACATGCAACAAGCCACAAATGATCGGATCATGGACACACATATCAAGAACACTCAGAAACAAAGGATTCCACTAGTTCAAGTTGTCAAAACAGGGAAACTCCTTCACCAAGGGAAGTGGTTCAAAAAAAATTCCTCACCTCATGGAAGTTATGCAGGCAATGAGGACCATTGCTTCCTAAGGGGGGAGGACTCATCCAGGTGGATATTGGTGGCCACCCGCCTATTCCACCTAGACCTTTAGCCGATTTTATATTTTTCATTGTTTATTTCAGAATTTACTATCTTTAGTAGTTTTTCAGATCTTGAACTTCCATAGCAGTTTTGACCCCCTAAACAAAAGTTTTTCGAGGTTTGAAGCAAGCATATTGTCGTAGGCAAGGTCGTGTCATGAATCATGTATTAATTGGAGAGATATTTCCAAAAAGGTATCATACATGCCAAGCGGAGATGATATGAGCAAGTTACAACCCTAGGAAGTTGGCTGCCTAACGAACCCCAACATGACCCACAAACTCTTAGTGTTCCATCTCCTGGGTTAGGGTTTTGGTTGTTTAGGGTTTTTCCTTATTGTTCAATAATAAATAGGCCCTTGAGCCTTATTGTAACATATTTCAGGGGCATGTAGCCGCCACATCTATTCTTAGACATAAGCTACCATTGCCTGAGCTAGTTTATTTCAATTCTGTTAGTAAGAATATTTCAGTATATTGATAAAAATGAAATGAAGTGTTATTTCTGCCACATCTTTGTACTTATTGTTATATTTGTAGTTTTTTGTGTTCCTATTTAATTATGGATCAATGCGAGTTGTAGGAAATCGAGGAAGCTCCCAAAGCAACCTCATCCTAGCCAAAAATATTAAGATTGATATATTATATTAAACATATTCGTATAAACCATTGAAACAGGTCCAAGTAATTATGAATATAATAATATTTCAGTGCTCTCAACGGAACAAGAGTTAAGTCATAAATCTAGATAGATTACCATAAAACTATCATGCCTCTAAGTTATTGTAATGAATAATTACTTTTTTATGTAGGTTGAACTGAAATAAATTAAAATAGAATTACATTTTCCTTAACTATGGATGAGGAAAATGCCATGTCCATAAATTCACAATCATAAAAGAAAAAAAAAATGTAAGGAGATGTTACATAATTATATGTAATTTTTAATATAATTGTAATTATTATTGTTTTCTTAATATAATTTTAATGGAAAGTTGTTGATAGAGAATGAAGACATAAAATTGAAAAATATTAGAGCTCTTATTTGATAAACCAACCTAGATCCATCTTAACTCCCAATCTACCAAGCCTCGACAGGGATCAAATTACATTTCACCTTAAAAGTGTTTTCCACCTCAAAAGATTTAATCCCTTTGAACATGGTATATCTCAAGTTAAGATGGATCTAGGCTGGATATATATATATATATAAGAAAATCATAGGTAAATTAACTTATAGGAAAACCTTGCAATTGATTAATTTACCTCAAATTTATTTTGATTATTCATTTTTTTCTATTTTTTTAATATAATTTGACTCACTCTTTACTCTAAAATAGGTTTCCACCTAAAAATATTTTATCCCTCCGCGCTTTATAGATTTGGATTTAACATGGTTTTAGGTTGGTTATATATATATAAACACACACACATACACACATTTTTCCATCAAATAACTTTTATTATATTAGAAGAAAAATACAAGATATAAAATGACTTTCAACAGCTCTCCCAACTTCACTCTAATTGCATTTTTAGGAAGGAGAGCTGAAATATAGTGCATAAGATTTTTCTTGAACCATACATGCCAAAATAGAGACCAAATAAGAACACATCCTGTGGACAACATATCAGGGTGGTGGTTGAGGAGGACGCATAGGAGAAGATTCCATTGGACCATGATGCTCATGAATGTGGGGATATGTATTCCATTCTAGCCTCAAGTTCATGCAGACGATGATTAGTGTATCATTAGCTCCTACACAAATTGTCCAGTTTTCCTGGAATCCTCGTTGGGCTATAATAAATAGCGTTCATATATGCCACTTACTCATTCTTGTCCTTATATCTATTCTCTATGTGGATATACAAGTTTGCCTAAATGCCCCTCAATTGTTCATCTAGTAATTCCAAGGTTACTGGAAGGTCCACATCACCTGGGAAACGACCTAGGTCTTGGGAAATTTCACCCTCTCTCTATGCTCATAGAATATTCCCCGTTGGATGAACTTTCTTTTTTGGCTTGCATCATAATATGTCAGCATTGGTGGCTGTTGCGGGGTCATCCCCTTTGTTAGGGGATACCTCGATACAAAATTATAACCTAGATCCGGACCCTAATTTGGTCACCAACAATGTCAACGGTAACCACCACAGGAACCCAAAACAAATACGGATTAAAAAAAATAGGTGCAAGTGAGACAGACTCAGTGCTTAGCAAACCCTGCATTCTTGGCCGACGGAGACAAATCTTCTAAGCAACGCGAAGGCTTATTGAATTTAACACAATTCCCCACCCCAACCAGTGCTCCCTGATAGACACCTGTCTGCAATAGGGAAGACTCTGAATAGACTTTCCCCGATCACTAAAACAACTATATATATAGAGAGAGAGAGAGGGAGAGAGAGATAACTTTTTCTCGATTTTATTTTATTTTTATTTTTATTTTTATTTTTATGTAATTTGAACGAGTCAAAATCTTTAGAGAACACAACAAAACATTACAACAACTCCACCGCACCTCTCCGTAAAAATATAATATAATATCCAATATAATGCTATACTTATATAAGATAATATTTAACATATAAAGTGCTAAATTGTAGAGAGATATTAACTAATATTAAGGATGATCTAACAAATATTAATATTATTAATATGATATAATTTATTGTGTAATAAAGGAAAAATTATATACTAATATTTTGTATAATACTAAAAAACATTAAATTTTGTTGATGAATGCTTTTAGAGAATTATGTGTTGCTATTAAGGATGTGTCCAACTTTTTGGGTGAACCTTTGACGAGGGACTAGAAGCAAGGTGAAAATCTGAAAAGTTGAGGAAATCTTTGATAACAATAGACTTTTTTTACGCATTTATCAACAACAATTTATAAATTGAGACATTGGACATGTTGAAGATGTAGTCCTACCAAAAACTAAGCTTACAAAAAAGAAATTATAAAAATTTAATATAAAACATTATATAATATAATATTAAATATTAATTAATATAATATTAAATATCAAATAATATAATATTACTATACTCGCTCTATCTATATTGTTATGGAATATAAAAGTGAACAAATATTCAAAAATAAATACGTGATGTAAAAACTCTAAGAACACTAAACTTTCCTATTCACTAGTGTGTTGAAGAGAGATGTCTACAAAATATCATTTGAATTTACGATTTGAACTTAAAATTTTAGAAACTCGTTGTACATCACATTTAAAGGATCCTACACAGTGTGAAGCCTGTGTGTGCTTTGCAATAACGTGAATCTGTTAAACTCGAAATTTATTCAACACTTGTAGCAAAACATTATGTTAAGATCTTAAAAACAACTGAACAAACCATCACTATTTTGTGGATTAAAGGAGTGCCAGCGTAAACGTTTATAACTCGAATTCAATTTATATGATCTAGATCTATAAATATTTTTATAAATTATATTTTTTATAAATTATAATTTTATGTATGTCTGTATGTATGGGAGTAGTGTACAGAGACGGACGAATTCTCTAGATGGCCAGAAGTGTTTAGATTATAGGAAAAAAAAATAAAAAAATATTGTAGATGTAGTGTTTGAATCATATTTTTGATGGTGGAAATGGATTCAGCACTATCAAAAATCTTTAATGCACGGAAAATTATGAAGTTTGATAGCTTTTACATGGATTTACAAAAGTCCCCGATTTTTTCAAAATATTGCAAGAATTTTCATAACTCTCAGCACAAAAAAAACATAATCATTACACTATAATAAAGTTAAATATCAGTATTAAGCTAGAATAAATTTATACATCCATAATTTATAAAAAAAAATTACAAATGTCCTCCAAACTATAATTCTATAACCAAGGTAAAATATAATACGATAGATGTTGACACTATAATGTGTAATATCTAAACATGGAACAAATTAACTAGATATATAACTTTTCTTACAATTTTTGTATATAATGATGCTAAATATCCTTTTTCGGATGGAATAAATTTATATATCTATGATTTATAATATCTAAATTGGAATAAATTTATATGCCTATAGTTTATAAAGAGATTCACTAAATATCCCTTAACCAATAATTAGGCCCTAAGGCGTTTACCTTTGAAATGAAAATTGTGGTGTTAGACGATTGAACAAGGCTTGATCGTTGATCCAAAACTAAAACTGTTCATGAAACTGAAACAGTTCAAAACTAAAACGGTTCATCAAACTGAAACGGTTCATGAATCAGCCCACGAACAAGGTTAAAAACCTATGTATAACGTCCCTCTCTCTATTTCCAACTTCGGCCTAACTTCGTTCAGGCTAGCAATGTCAGTTGCTAATAGCCGGCTCTTTTCTGCTTTCTTCTACTACAGCATGTTCCTGAACTCTCTTTAACCCTACTGTAAATATTTCTTAACGTCCCTCTGTCTATTTCCAACTTCGGCCTAACTTCGTTCAGGCTAGCAATGTCAGTTGCTAATCGCTGGCTCTTTTCTGCTTTTTTCTACTACAGCATGTTCCTGAACTTTCTTTAACCCTAAAGATTTCTTTCAATTTTACCGTTTATAACCCAATTCCAATCAAACAAGCCAGGGTAACGAAACGCTTCAATGCGACCTTATTACTGCTGTTTCTGTTCTGTTGAACCATGGTTATCTAGATTGTATATCTCATTGTATTATCTATTGTAATGACAAAAAACATGCAGGATGACTGCTACGGTGCTACCCACCTCGAATTTTATTATGCCGTAAGGCGTTTACCTTTGAAATGAATTGTCCTAGCCGCTGACGTGTTTTATTGGTCACCGTAGATTTGTGGTGTTAGACGATTGAACAAGGCTTGATCGTTGATCCAAAACTAAAACTGTTCATGAAACTGAAACAGTTCAAAACTAAAACGGTTCATCAAACTGAAACGGTTCATGAATCAGCCCACGAACAGGGTTAAAAACCTATGTATAACGTCCCTCTGTCTATTTCCAACTTCGGCCTAACTTCGTTCAGGCTAGCAATGTCAGTTGCGAATAGCCAGCTCTTTTCTGCTTTCTTCTACTACAGCATGTTCCTGAACTCTCTTTAACCCTACTGTAAATATTTCTTAACGTCCCTCTGTCTATTTCCAACTTCGGTCTAACTTCGTTCAGGCTAGCAATGTCAGTTGCGAATCGCTGGCTCTTTTCTGCTTTTTTCTATTACAGCATGTCCCTGAACTTTCTTTAACCCTAAAGATTTCTTTCAATTTTACCGTTTATAAGCCAATTCCAATCAAACAAGCCAGGGTAACGAAACGCTTCAATGCGACCTTATTTCTGCGGTTTCTGTTCTGTGGAACCATGGTTATCTAGATTGTATATCTCATTGTATTATCTATTGTAATGACAAAAAACATGCAGGATGACTGCTACCCACCTCGAATTTTATTTGCTGGCCTCGCAGAAGACTAGAAACCAATTGAACCAGCGTAATACTCATTGTCAAATAACTGAATTTCGGCTTTGAAAATACATGATTTCTGAGGCGTTTATTCATCTGAAGCCTCTGCCATCAACAGCCAGATATATCTGCTCTTCATAACCCTATGAGGAGGTCAAAACTCCCCCCTGTTGCATGCCCTTAACGAAAACCACCTCTCGCCGTTCGGCCAATTCATAGAAATGTTGACCAGCGATCGAATCCAATCAATTTAAATTTACTTGAATATTTTACAATTTCAAATAATAATAAAAAATTGATAAATTAGATTTAGATCAAATTATATGGAAAGTTGAAAAATGTTAAAGAATCTTAATTGAAACGGTTTGTGAATTGTTTGGTTACCCAGTTATGTGGGTATAAATCTAAAAATATGTTGTAATTGACTGTTGATAACATTTATAGTTATATTTAGTACAATAATAATAATATTTTTTTAAATAATAATAATAATTTTTTACAATAATAATAATATTTTTTTAACGTCTTTCTGTCTATTTCCTTCGGCCTAACTTCGTTCAGGCTAGCAATGTCAGTTGCGAATCGCTGGCTCTTTTCTGCTTTCTTCTACTACAGCATGTTCCTGAACTTTCTTTAACCCTAAAGATTTCTTTCAATTTTACCGTTTTTCTGACTTGAACTAAATGGCATATCGGCCGCCATTTATCTCAGCGGAAATCTAACTTTGTGAAGGGGGCTCAAGAAAAAAAAACTCAATATCTTCCCAAGGACGTTCCGAAGGGCTCGGTGGCTGTTTATGTTGGGGACGAGCAAGAAGAGCAGACGCGGTTTGTGATCCCCATCTTGTATTTCAACCATCCACTCTTTCTCCATTTGTTGGAAGAAGCCGAGCCCGTCTATGGCTTCTACAACAAGGGCATCCTCACGATTCCTTGCCAGGTTTCTGATTTTGAGTATCTCCGCTGGCTTATTGAGAGGGAAGGGGCAATGAACCGCCTTGCTTATAGTGCTTCGACTTACCAGAAATAGGTTTTTCTTCACCTGAAGAAATCGTGTTTGGAGTACTTTTCCGGCGTCTGGAGTAGCTTTTAGAAAACATACTCCGGGCTAAAACGTCGGTTATAGTTGTTAGAGTCGGAATGGGCAGTCATCCAATTCTTCTTCCGAATGGAAGGGCAAATGTATAGAAATATTTTTCCAATTCATCTGTATTATAAGGAATTGATTAATTCTTAGGGATGACACCATGATGCCAAGTCTTCTTCATTTTAGGTTTTTCAAAGATGGATGATTAAAGCATTTGTTTTTAAATAGTTGTTTTTAAATGGAAGGAAAAGAAGTATAAAATGAACTCGTTTTAATAATATTTTTATAAAATAATATTTATATTAATAATTTGTTTGTTATTGATAAATATAATTTAATATATTTTTTCTAAAAAATTAAAATGTATTTTAAAATTGTGATTTTTAATTTTTAAATTAGAATGAAATTCGTTATATTTATATTCAAGTTTATATTTCCCGTGTAATAAATGTTTTAGGTATGAAATATCAATATTAACAAAATTGTAGTTTGTTTCTTATTATATTTTGTAAAGGGACATGATGATTTTGAGCATTAAAAAGTTTCTTTTGGTAAGTGAATACTTAATAAAATTGCCTCATTAAATAGCAAAATTTACATAATATTAAGCTATTGATTTAAGGCGCCGTGGATTTGTGGTGTTAGATGATTGAACAAGGTTCGTTGATCCAAAACTAAAACGGTTCATGAAATTGAAACGGTTCATGAATCAGTCCACGAACAGGCTTAAAAACCTACACTATATATATTTTAGAATTTACCTACACTATATATATTTCAGAATTTTCAAGGACCAGAGAGTCTGCTAAATAGCAGCGGCAAGATGCATTTGCCACGGAACACATTGAAGCCTCGATACTGTTTTCTCACAAGCATAACACCACATCGACCCTGGAAAACTTCATTCACCTCTTTTTTATGCATGTCATGACGTGGGTGTCGTTTGGTATTGTGTCGTGATCCATGACTCATGTAATGTGCTAACTAGGGGTTTCTTTAGCATGATAAATGTGTGGCTGACACATACAATGCTTGCTATTTTGTTTTGACTATTTTACTTGTCTCATGACTTGATCAGCAAGAATCGATCCCTGGACCTGATGACAGTGGCGTCGCGCGGAACTTCAGAGCGTATTTGTCCCTCCATGTCCTCGAGATCTCAAAAGAATAACAAACACCTGTGAATTGAAAGGCACCTTCGCCTTCAGTCCTTCCTCTGCACTAAAAACATACGCACGAGCAGAGCAGAGGAGAGAAGCAAAGCGCAGTGCGAGACACGCGAGGGCGGATAATAGTTGGGCTCAGCTTTGACCTCTATCTAATGTTTTCTCTTCATTCAATTCCAATTAATTACTTTGTCAATTATGTTCCAAATGGGGATTGAAACGCCGTTTTCTGGTCTTCTGGTTCATGCCCTTCCTCCACATGTGTCCCCAAAAAGAACAAGGTTCATACGATTTCAGTGTATGTAAATGAAAAATTAATAGATCAATTTAATCTTAATTTTGATGGATTTACTGTGTGTGTGTGTTTCCTTTTTGGGGATTTCAGAAGGATTGTTGGGGGACAAAAAGCAGGCTTGGATTGTCAGTAAGTGAAATCATATTAGTGTTGTAGATGGTTTTTTTTCTTGGCCTGCAACCCTTCATAATGATCTTTAGTTGAAATCTCTATTTCAGGGGAGCCAATTTTGGGGTCTATAGCTACATTGGTTTTTAATTGGTGAAGACTGCATTCTGTTTAGCAAAGCATTTGTGACTGCTTGTGTCAATTTCATAGAGTTTGATCTGTATGGAAATAGACTAAATTTGTATTGTTCAAACATCTTCATTCTAATGTTTTGAATACACTTCATCAAACTGCTAACAGTTTGAAGGTGGTAGCTGATAAAAGATGAGAAATAACTTAATCACACATCTGTTGGTAAAGGCCTAATACTAAGAAGGCAGGTAGAACTGGATGATGTTCGTATGCTTTATCTTCATTTTTGCATAAAAAGATCATAAGATAATTGGGTTTTTCGGTTTGGTTTGATCAAGTAGTTTTATTGGTTTATAACTATTGTCAGAACTTTATTTGGAATTCTAAGAGAGATTGAGATGGACTATGTTTGGTGTTTTCATTTTAAATTGAGATATTTGATGTGTACTATCAAAGATCTATTTAAAGTCGGGGTATTCACTTTGAGGTTGTGTTGCAGGCTATCTGGTAATAATAATATTAGTATTATTAGTATTATAATAATAATAATAACAATGGAAAGGTGAGGAAGGAAGAAACTAATAATTTCAGAAATTTGGACCTTTTATCCTAGCTTTATTTGTTCTTCAAATCCAACTTATGGTGAACTAGCAGCTTGAAGGCCAATTACAAGTCATTCAGCCAACAACAATCTATAAGCATGCCATAGTAGTATGTCTCTGCATATTCACAATAGTGATTCCAATGTCATATTATTATTCCCCACTTGGACAAAGCGATGACACAAGGGGTTTCTACATGTTGACCAACCATGTAAATTGGATCTTATAAATTATAATTCTTGTTTTCTAGCCTTCTATTTCTATAGATATCAATTGTGTAGTTGACGGCATACTTTTTATAAATAAATTTCCATGGCTATTACGGTTCAATTAAGAGCCAATCTATTGCAGACTTCAGAGTTGAAGTCATCTGTAAGTGCCTTTGATTTAGGGAGTGATCTAGAAAAAACTTTAATGCCTAACATGACTGTGATAATCACAACCATAAACGCAACTTGGGTAGAGGAAACAATGTACTAGATTTGTATATGCAGAGCCTTCGAATAGTTATTGAATCATGTTCTCCTCGTTGTAGTGGACCAGGGGTCATTTAATCGTTGCCAACATATTCATCACACTGCTATATTTTGCTGAAAGAAATATCTGATTTCAATGAATCTGCCTCTGCATACCAAGACTGGCGTGAATGGTAAAAGTCAATGAATCTGCCTCTGCATGCCACTAGAAGTTGTTGGATGAAAATATCTGTTTTAAAGGCAAGAAATGGAATGGTTTTTTTGTTATTTGGATTACCAAAAGAAATTGCTTAGTTAAGACAACTTATAAATGGAGGCACATGTTCTAAGGCTCTCATGGTGTTATTTCAATATATTGGCTCTGTTCAAGTTTTGAATGATTCAGAAATTAGCAGATCTGTTAGATAGTGGAGGCAGGAAATTTGCACTTCTTTTTTGTCAAACCTGGTAGCTGATAAAAGATGAGAAACAACTCAATCACACACCTGTTGGTAAATGCCTAATACTAAGAAGGCAGGTAGAAGTGGATGATTAAGATTGTTTATAGGTTTAGCCAACAGTTTTATTGGTAACGTGCTTAGTTTAAACTTTTGGTGATATTGTTTCATCACCTAGGCTGACTACGGTTTGGTGAATTGTTACTGGAAATATACTTAAATCAGGATAAAATATAGGTGGTAATACCTAGTTGAATGGAGAGTCCCAGTATATTGGCCCTTTTGAGGATTATTACTTGACCAGTTTGTTGCCTTAGTCTACTGAGTACATTTTTTTTGTTGGTTGGTTATTGTTGTAATTGGTAAATTGTATAGGTGATTTTCATTCACATTCTTATTGGAATAGCTGGCTTCTTGAATAGGGTAGTCATGTAGTTGAGTATGTGAGAGGGGTTTGTAGAACACATTATCTAATGAACTCTTCTATAGAGGCAAAAAGTCTCACTCATATCCTACTCAAGGCTTCAGATGGGAATTTCTTTTATAGACTGATCAACTTACTAGAACTACTGGTGCACTTTCTTCATCCACAGAAGCCACTTGAAAATGCTTGAAAATCAACTCTTTGTAAGGGCCATTGTCAATAAAAATATTTGTAGTGGAGGCCCTCAGCCCAACAACCATTTTAGCCAGCCTTGGAAGGCAAATAGTTGAGTTCAAACATGATGAAAATTTAATTCCATGTATACAAAAGCATGTATTAGGTGTTGATAATGGCTAGAAATATGAACTGAAGATGTATATACCTCCTTCTTTACAAAAAAGAACAGAAGAGGCAGAGGTATAAGGTTCACCTCAAATTTTCTTGAAAGTTCAATCCACTGTAGGACGTGAAAGGAAGTGTCATAATGCTAAGAATGAAAAAGAGGGGAAGGATGAAACTAATAATTTCAGAAATTTTAGCTTTCTATCTGTACTTTGATTTGTTCTAATAAAATAAATATTAATTGTTTGACGGCACCTAGGGAGCTATCTGGTAATACTAATACTAATATTATTAGTATTATAATAATAATAATAATAACAATGGAAAGGTGGGGAAGGAAGAAACTAATAATTTCAGAAATTTGGACCTTTTATCCTAGCTTTATTTGTTCTTTAGATCCAACTAATATTTTGTAGATCCAACTTATGTTGAACCAGCAGCTTGAAAGCCAATTGCAAGTCATTCATCCAACAACGATCTATAAGCATGCCATAGTATTATGTTTTCGCATATTCACAATAGTGATTCCACTGTCATATTATTATTCCCCACTTGGACAGAGCGATGACACAAGGGGTTTCTACATGTTGACCAACCATGTAAATTGGATCTTATAAATTATAATTCTTGTTTTCTAGCCTTCTATTTCTGTAGATATCAATTATGTAGTTGATGGCATACCTTTTATAAATAAATTTCCATGGCTATTACGGTTCAATTAAGAGCCAATCTCTTGCAAAGTTCAGAGTTGAATTCATCTGTAACTACCTTTGATTTAGGGAGTGATCTAGAAAAAACTTCAATGCCTAACAAGACTGTGCTAATCACAACCATAAACGTAGCTTGGGCAGAAGAAAACAATGTACTAGATTTGTACATGCAAAGCCTTCGAATAGTTATTGAATCATGTTCTCCTCGTTGTAGTGGACCAGGGGTCATTTAGTCGTTGCCAACATATTCATCACATTGCTATATTTTGCTGAAAGAAATATCTGATTTGAATGAATCTGCCTCTGCATATCAAGATTGGCATGAATGGTAAAAGTCAATGAATCTGCCTCTGCGTGCCACTAGAAGTTGTTGGATAAAAATATATGTTTTAAAGGCAAGAAATGGAATGGTTTTTTTGTTATTTGGATTACCAAAAGAAATGGCTTAGTTAAGATATCTTATAAATGGAGGCACAAGTTCTGAGGCTCTCATGGTGTTATTTCAATATATTAGCCCTGTTCAAGTTTTGAATGATTTAGAAATTAGCAGATTTGTTAGATAGTGGAGGCAGGAAATTTGCACTTCTTTTCTATCAAACCTGGTAGCTGATAAAAGATGAGAAACAACTTAATCACACACCTGTTGGTAAAGGCCTAATACTAAGAAGGCAGGTAGAACTGGATGATTAAGATTGTTTATAGGTTTAGCCAACAGTTTTATTGGTAACATGCTTAGTTTGAACTTTTGGTGATATTGTTTCATCACATAGGCTCACTATGGTTTGGTGAATTGTTACTAGAAATATACTTAAATCAGAATAAAATATAGGTGGTAATACCTAGTTGAATGGAGAGTCCCAGTATATTGACCCTTTTGAGGATTATTACTTGACCAGTTTGTTGCCTTAGTCTGTTGAGTACATTTTTTTTTTTTGTTGGTTGGTTGTTGTTGTAATTGGTAAATTGTATAGGTGATTTTCATTCACATGCTTATTGGAATAGTTGACTCTTGAATAGGGCAGTCATGCAGTTGAGTATGTGAGAGGGGTTTGTAAAATGCATTATCTAATGAACTCTTATGTAGAGGCAAAAAGTCTCACTCATAGCCTACTCAGGGCTTCAGATGGGAATTTCTTTTTATAGACTGATCAACTTACTAGAACTACTACTGCACTTTCTTCATCAACATAAACCACTTGAAAATGCTTGAAAATAAACTCTCTGTAAGGGCCATTGTCAATAAAAATAGTTGCAGTGGAGGGGGTTTCTACATGTTGACCAACCATGTAAATTGGATCTTATAAATTATAATTCTTGTTTTCTAGCCTTCTATTTCTATAGATATCAATTGTGTAGTTGATGGCATACTTTTTATAAATAAATTTCCATGACTATTACGGTTCAATTAAGAGCCAATCTCTTGCAGAGTTCAGATTTGAATTCATCTGTAACTGCCTTTCATTTAGGGAGTGATCTAGAAAAAAATTCAATGCCTAACAAGACTGTGATAATCACAACCATAAATGTAGCTCGGGCAGAAGAAAATAGAGTACTACATTTGTACATGCAGAGCCTTCGAATAGTTATTGAATCATGTTCTCCTCGTTGCAGTGGACCAAGGGTCATTTAATCGTTGCCAACATATCCATCACACTGCTATATTTTGCTGAAAGAAATATCTGATTTCAGTGAATCTGCCTCTACATACCAAGACTAGCGTGAATGGTAAAATTCAATGAATCTTCCTCTGCGTGCCACTAGAAGTTGTTGGATGAAAATATCTGTTTTAAAGGCAAGAAATGGAATGGTTTTTTGGGTATCTGGATTACCAAAATAGATGGCTTAGTTAAGATAGCTTATAAATGGAGGCATAAGTTCTGAGGCTCTCATGGTGTTATTTCAATATATTGGCCCTATTCAAGTTTTGAATGATTCAGAAATTAGCAAATCTGGTAGATAGTGGAGGCAGGAAATTTGCACTTCTTTTATGTCAAACCTGGTAGCTGATAAAAGATGAGAAACAACTTAATCACACACATGTTGGTAAAAGCCTAATACTAAGAAGGCAGGTAGAAGTGGATGATTAAGATTGTTTATAGGTTTAGCCAACATTTTTATTGGTAACATGCGTAGTTTGAACTTTTGGTGATATTGTTTCATCACATAGGCTGACTACGGTTTGGTGAATTGTTACTGGAAATATACTTAAATCAGGATAAAATATAGGTGGTAATACCTAGTTGAATGGAGAGTCCCAGTATATTGGCCCTTTTGAGGATTATTACTTGAATCACATAACAAACTTTACTAGACAAGCATACCTGGGAAATGCTAGTTTCAGAAAGTAACAAATAGGTTGAGATGACCAAATGGGGGAAAAATGCCTCACACAGTTTCTCATGATGTACTACCAAAATGTTGAGAATGCAACAAGATGATGAGCTTAGTGAAAAGGAGTCACCTTCACTAAGTGAGCGCGCAGGCTATTTTTGGCGCAAAGTTTATTTTTAGACTATGTCTATTTTTAGACATATGGATCATGGTCTATGAGTTGCAGGATGCTGTTTATAGATGATTGGTCATGCTGGTAAAAATATATGGACTTCTGTTTTTAGACATATGGGCAGAGTCTATTTTTAGACTGCCAGGCTAAAAATAGAAACAGTCGAATATTATTGTCTCATAATAATATTTGGACTATAAACATTATCTTATCCTCTTGGAGCAGTTTAGTTTGAGCTACAGATGTGGCACATGTAGCTGACTGAAGGAAATACACTTTTATTATGTGTTAGTTGAGCTATTGCATGGAGGACTTTAGTTAGAACTCATGCATGTGAGTTCTGTGGAGTTGGATGTGGAGTTGATGGAGTTGTGCTCAGTTGAACTAGTTGTATTCAGTCTAACTGAAGAATACACTAGTGATGAGTTGTGAATTGATTGTTAATTAATTCACTAATTATTAACTCATAAAGAAACTAAAGAATACATCAGTTAACTTAGTGCATGGACAGTTCAACAGAGACAGGTGTTAGAGGTAAGTGAAAGGGTGAGTTGTGACTATCAGTTGTGCATGAGATTTGTACAATCAATGTATTGAGTATGCCCATGAGGATTGCGCAGTGTATGCCCAGTGAAATAGCATGTGCTCACGTGATTTTCACTTGGCATTGTGCAATAGAGGCAGGCAAAGCAGTGGAGGAGATTTGAACCTATGACTTGTTCGGATCTGAGCTAGTTTTGTGTGTAACAGGTGGAGCTAGTACTGATTACTTGTGAGGAGTATTGTACTATGTATTGTTACATGTTCTCAATCAATATAATATATAGATAGTTGGGGGTTTTCAGCTGTAAGCTTTCCCTGGGTACATACTGTGTTGATATGTGTGATTGATGCTTCTATGTGTGCATGTTATTGTTTCTTGATTCCGCAAAATTGATGATCAATGTAGAGGAGCTTATGTATTATGCATGTATTCCACAATAGTGTATAATCAGGATAATCTCTGTGAATAAGTATCATATTATTCAAAATTTCTACACAAAATGCTCTTCAATGCATCTCTCTTATCTATGACTCTTCAATGTGCCTCATCCCTTAATCAATTGTGACTACTAAATACACCTTGGTCCTCCTCACACTAGATTCACAATGTTGCTTTACTTACACAATGACTCATAATACAAAATGATGTGAAATGCCAAATAATACCTAACAAATGTGTATTCTCCATGATGAAGTAGCTAATTTATAGATAAAAACTAACACTTTAAAACTGTTTTATAGTTTTTTGGAAGCATCATGAAATTGACATTGAAACAGTGAGAAAACATCATCAAGAATGCAAAAAATTAGGGCCCACGAACTTGAAAGCTTGTAGGTGATTCTGGCAGATTGAGAAAGCTTGTATTGAAAACTCGATTTAAAATGTTACCAAATTCCATTCCTGGGTCTCGAAGCTCGCAAGTTCTCTATTCTTCATGATGGAGTAGCTATTTTATAGATAGAAATAAAACTTATAAAATTGTTTTGTAATTTTTTTTGGAAGCATCATCAAATTGACATTGAAACAGTGAGAAAACATTATCAAGAATGCAAAAATTTAGGGGCCATGAACTTGAAAGCTTGTGGGTGATTCCCGTCAGTTTGTATTGGAAACTCCATTTAAAAATGTTACCAAATTCCATTCCTGGGTCTTGAAGCTCCCAAGTTCTGTGTTGTAGTTTTTAAGGACATTTAATATCCTCATGGCTTATATTACTATTCCCTGAAGAAGGAATCTTCCATAATAATCCTCTATGCATGTACGCATTCGTTTGAAAATATTACTATTCCCTGAAGAAGAAATCTTCCATAATAATCCTCTATGTGTGTACGCATTCGTTTGAAACTTTGATGTTCAATCATGTTTCCCTTGTAAAATGTTACCAAATACCAAATTCCATTCCTGGGTCTTGAGGCTCCCAAGTTCTATGCTTTAGTTTTTAACGACATTTAATATCCTCATGGCTTATATTACGATTCCCTGAAGAAGGAATCTTCCATAATAATCCTCTATGCATGTACGCATTCGTTTGAAACTTTGATGTTCAATCTTGTTTCCCACACAAATGTAGACCATTTTTTCCCAGTCTTATCTAAAGAGTTCACAATTTTTTTTGGACGGAAAATTCCGAAATTTGACTTTGGGAGTGTTTAAATTGTTTTTGGATGGCGGAAATGGATTTAGCATCCATCATGAATGCATAGGTACCCAAAATACTGAATCTTGATCCCTGTAATTGACATTTTCAAAAAAATTAGCTGGATTTTTTCAAAATCATGCTGTAATTTCTATCATTTTCTGTGCAAAATTAAGACACTCAAAATTCTAAAAAGTGACAACTATAATCCACATTTTCAAAAAATTTAGCTAAATCTTTTCAAAATCATGCTGGAATTTTTATTATTATCATCACGGCTCCAACAATTTTTCATGCATTTTCAAATATGGAATGACGCCCATGATGTTGTTCACAATGTCATATCGTTTCTTTCACCTCTCCCATTACAATATAATAGTATTTTCTAATAACACCATAAATAGGTAGCATATGGAAAAATTACATCTCGGAAGACAAGAAAAAAAAATGTACAAAAACATGTTCACATAAACAAAAACAACAACATGGATAATGGATAACCTCTTGAAGACATTACTATTATTTACCAAATAGCCATATTCAAATACACATAACTAATCATTTCAAGTATAACTCATTATCATCCACCCTAGCTTTCAACAATGTCCATTCACATGTTGCTATTTTTCCACATACTACTATTATTTACAAAATATCCATATTCAAAATACACATAACTAATACTTTCAACTCTAACTCATTATCATCCACCCTTTCTTTCAACAATCTCCATTCACATGTTACTATTCTTCCACAATCTATTATTATTTACAAAATATCCACTTTCAGAATACACTTAACTAACTATTGCAATTGTAACTCATTATCATCCACCCTTGCTTTCAACAATGTCCATTCACATGTCCCTATTCTTCCCCACTCTATGCTATTCTTCCCCACTCTATACATGTCCCTATTCTTCCCCACCCTATGCCTTACGGCGTTTCCTTTGCAACATAAGGTGCAAATGCTAGTTCTAAAACCTAGTTAAAATTTAATACGATGGATCTTCATATTATAATTTAAAACATGGAATACATTTATATCTTTAGTCTCTATGAATGAAATGTTTCTATTAAGTTCATGAGTTTAGAATTGCTCAGTGTTTCATTAATACATCATTATAACGAGTGGCCAACCATAGTTGTACTAAGCTCTAGCTCGGGAGACATGCTGGGGTACCTGCTGTGACTGACAGAAGGGGATTACTCGGACCTGTTGAGCCATTACTCGAGGGTCTTTCTAGTGGACCGGTCTGTGCTCCCTCTATGAAGTTGATTCTCTTATTAAGTATTTGTCGATTGAGGATACTTTGTTATTAGAACAAATTGAACAGAGTGTTATGAAACAGATTTCGAGTCCGATAGCTCAGCAGCTAGGAAAAAAACTACCTTGATTCTGTAATAAGGAATCCCAAGATTCTATTTCATTAAACTGCTATGATATTCAATTTACTGAACTTAATAATGTATTAAACCAAGTTTTGGAGGAAGAGGCACTGGCTTCCATATTTCATTCTGTAGAGAATCTTAGTTATTCTACCATTTCAGAACATCACACTAATCTGGTGCTCAAAACTTGTGGTAAGTCTGTAACAGTTTTATTCCATTCGCATTTGCATGGCTCTGGTATGGAGTCTCTATCGCCAGGTATTCTCCCTCATGACTCTAATCAACTGGTCTCTTCTTTACCTGTACTTTCCTATATTGATGCTTTGAAGATGTCACCGATTTCTACCTGTAGAGGGGTTACCCCTGTGGGTAATCCTATGGTTGAGCCTTCTTTTTCATTCCAGAATGTTACTATTAGAAAGAAAAAGGTAAACAAAAAAGCACTAGCTAGAGAGACATAGGTATTAGAGGCTATTTAGGGATGTTTAGGAGTTATTAATTCTACATATTCTGAAAATTATTCTAGGGCACCAAGATGCCCATAACCACACCCAAATAATGATTATTTTATGTCTGATGATTCTTGGGATTGCAGGGCCCACAAAATTTGGTGCCCTCAAGCATCTGATTAGTAGTCATCCTCCTTTCATCATCTATCTTCAAGAAACTATGGTCTCTGGTGACAAAACTAGCGAGAGTCTGGTGCCAGGTTGGGTAGCTTGTACTATGGACTCAAATGGAATCTTGAGAGGTTTGACTACTTTGACGGATCCAACTTCTGCATCATTGCAGGCTTATTCCTCTTCTATGGGCCTTTTTTTCAAACACTCTCTTAAAGGTTATCCTATACCCATAAAATTGATTAACTGTTATGGTCCTTATTATTAAAGACAATCTTTTTGGGATTAGATCCATCTTAGTGGAATTCTATCAGACCATGCTCTTATTCTTACTAGGGATCTAAACTTTACTATCTCAACGGGTGAGTCATGGGGACATCGAGCATGTCTTTACCCTATGTGTTCTTACTTCTTGGATATGCTACAAAGACAAAATCTTTGTGATATTACTCCGTGTGATATATCTTCGATCTGGAGAAATGGTAGATCATGCATGGATTGCATAACCAAGTGGATTGATAGATGTCTATTGGAAAATTCATTAATTGAAAAAGTGGAAGGACCAGATCATAGATAACAAAAGATAAGATTTCTGATCATTTGGCCATCTTTTGGATATTTAATTTCCGAATCACTATCAAATATATCCTTTCAAATTCAACCACTTATGGTTGGAAGAAGAGCCTTTTAGGAGGATGGTGGCAGAGGTCTAGCAAAATTACCATATCAACTCATCGAAATCGGTCATGTACTCTATGGTCAACAGGCTTAGGAGTATGAAGAAGGCTACTATCATCTCAAGAAGAAATTGGAGTTTAAAACAAAAAAAATATCTCCTATACATTGAATCGTCTAAGTTTATAGAATTTAGATCAAACTACAAGGAGGTAGCCTAGTTTTTAATCCGGGGATTCGATAGAATCAGAGGTCTCACTAGGTCATATTAGGTAAGTCATCTAATTTCCACATGAACTAGGTTACTTAAAAGAAGTAGTTCACCTAGCTACCTAGCTTAGTCTAGCGACCCCGAACAAGCTTCATTAAAGTTCAGATTGAGAGAGATAAGGAGCGAAAGGCTGACCAAGTGATTTTGCCCAAGCCATTTATTCATTCTATTTCATACTATAGGACCGATCTGTCTATACGCCATCTTTGATAGCCCTAAGACTGGGACGGGGGGAAACTCTTACGGCTTCGCCTGACCTTCCCGATTCACTAACAAAAGATGAAAGCAAGAAGGATGTTATGTGTGTGCAACTCCATCAACTAAAACAACATATCCGAAAAGAGGATTCGAATTTCATTAATGAAAAAGAACGACGATCAACAAACGATCAACGAGAAAGCTCTACCACCCGAGATAGGAATGAATGGCGGTATGCTGATGTATCTGCTAGATTCGGATTTGGATGTGAATGCTTCTTTTGTACTTTCTTCTCGCCCTTATTCTTATTAGCTATGGGCGCTATCTTTCGTTCTTGCTTGCTTTCTCCCATTTGGAACTGGTGATCCTACACGACATGGGAATACCTTTCCCAAAATTTCTCTTCATCTTTCTCATGTTGCTCAGAAAGTGAGTTATCTAGAAGATAAAAAAACATAGATGCTAAAAAAGGGAGGAAGAGGCTTGGAGATTAAAAAGTAGGGCTACTTGGATAAAAAAGGGAGATGGAAACACTAATTTTTTCCATAAATTTGCAAGCCATAGAAGGAACATCAACTCTATTTGGGAGTTGGAGGTGGATGAGGGAAGGTTGATCACTTCTCCCATATAATTAAAAGAAGCGGCTACTTCCTCTTTCTATTCCCTCTTTTCAGATCCAAGGAAGTCAAATATTTGTTCTCAAAATCAGCTTATTAAATTATATCTGCGTTTTTTTAGTTAAGAGGAAGTGACACAAATTGGAAGCCTCATATATGTAAAGAAAATAAAAGGAGTTCTGAAAGCTTTTTCAAAGGAAAAAAACTCGGGTCCTTATGGTTGGACAATAGAGTTATTCCTTTCCTTCTTCGATCTTGTGGGTGTTGATTTATGTCTAATGCTGGATGAATTAAGAAGGAATGGGAAAGTATCTACAAATATAAATGCTACCTATATTACCTTAATCCCTAAATGTTCTAAGCCTAAGACCTTCTTGGACTTCAGACCTATTTCTTTGTGTAACTTGGTCTACAAACTTATCTCCAAGATTATCTCCAATAAAATCAAATGTTTTCTTGTGAAGATGATGTCTGCCAACCAATTTGGCTTTCTTTCAGATAGGTAGATCCATGATGCTATTGGTATTGCTCAGGAATCTATTCACTTGATCAAATAAAAAAATAGCTGGCGATGGTGCTCAAAATGGATTTGAACAAAGCTTATGACAAAGTCAATTGGACATTTCTTAGACTTATACTTCTTCAAATTGGTTTAGGGATGGAAGTGACAAACTAGATTATGGGTTGTGTTACTTCAGCTAATTATTATGTTCTTATCAATGGGTCGCAATCCAAAAAATTATTTGCATCTAGGTGGGTTAGATAGGGTCGCTCATTACCTCTGCTACTATTTATTCTTGTGATGGAAGGTGTGTGCCATCTATTATTGGAGGAAGAGCAGGAAGGTAAGATTAGGGTCATAAATATTTCCAAAAGTATTTATATTACACATTTATTTTTTATGGATGATGTGTTGCTTATGGGGACTGAGATTGTTGTTGAATGGAGGTATTTCCATAGATGTATATTACTCTTTTGTAATTACATAAGTATGGAGATTAATATAAATAAATCTTCACTCCATCAATAGGATGTCACTGTTGATATTCTTGTTTAAATTTAGTCATTCCTACCTTTGTAGGTGTCATCTTTGGAGACAAGATTTAAATACCTCGGTTTTTATCTTAAACTAAATAGTTTTCACAAGGAGGATTCAATGTGGATGATTAGAAAAGTGGACAAGAGAATAAATTTATGGTTCTATAATTGGCTATGAATAGGTTGTAGAATGATTTCAGTCAAATTTCTATTGGAGAATATTATGATATTTTGGTTGTCTTGGTAAAAATCCCTGCTTCTATTCTTGCAGTGATCAAACAGATGATTTTTAATTTTCTGTGGGCTGGGAAAAGTAACAAAAAGAATATACATCTTGCAAATTCGTTCATTCTTTCGATCACTAAAAAGCTAGGAGGATGGGGTTTTAAAAATCTTACTTGGTTTGTTAAAGCATTAGTGTTGAAAATATGTGGAGAAGTCTATTTAGGAGTGGCTTGTCGAATATTTTAATTAGAGAAAAATATATAAACAAACATTCAGTTTTAGACTCGATAAAAAACAAATCATATTATGTTCACAAAAAATTATCCATGGTTTGGAAAGCTCTTATGACATCCTTTCCCCATCTCTTCAATTGATTAGCTTGGAAAGTGGAGAGTGGAAGGCAAGTCATTCTTGCCAAGGATCCATTTATTGTGGGACCAAAGTATACAAATTTTCTTCAATGTTAAGACAAGCACTCATAGCTGTAAAAAATCCTCTCTATTCACAACTGCAACAAAATTATTGGATGATAGTAGTTGGTTTGGGATTAAGGGATGCATTAGTGGTGGAGTAGATCTATTAAATAACAGAGTTAAATCTCAATAGAGTAAGATTAAATAACAATGGGGACTCTTTGATTTGGAGCTGGGAGTTCTCTGGTGGTGAGATTAAATCCAACTCGACATATGATGAGATTGTTGACTCAGATATGGAGCCAACTGATAGATGGTGGGATATATATGTATTTGGAAATGGAATATACCTACCAAGTTAAGATGCTTCATATGTCTAGTACTTCACAATAAAATCTTGACTCAGGAAAGTATCTAGAAAAGAGGCTTTGAGGGACCCAATGGATGTGTTGTATGCAAACAACAACAAGAAACTACCGAACATGGTTTCAACAATTATAATTTCATGTAGGATATTTGGTCTTATGTGCTATAGTTACTAGGCATTAAGGAAGATATGAAGAAGTATTCTTTTGAATAAATCCTATTTTCTTGGGCAAAGAAGTACAAACATCTTAGTCCTCTCCCTATATTTGTTGTTTGGAATATTTGTCTATTGAAAAACAAGAGAATATTTAGAGATGATAAGATATATATTCCGGTTTTAATTTCCAAAATTATTTCACAATTTTAGGAATTACTTCTCCTTCAAAAATCAATATCACATAGAAGTGTACAACACCCTCAAATATATCAGGATCTGTCGATACGATTCACTAATGGGGCAGCACAGACAAATATGTGTGGAGGCGGAGGGATGATTAAGTTGACACAAGATAGGTCCATACAATATGAAATTGGAATTGGTTTTGGAATAGATACCAAGGCTGAATTGATTGTGGTATGGACTCTATTGATGATCGCAAAAAAAAAAACTTAAATTAGTTCCATATACTAGGGAACTCAAAATGTATTATCAATTGTTTGAAAGGAGAGGCTCGACTCGAGGTGTTAAATTTACCACAATCAAAACTCAGAATAAGAGAAATTACTTCAAGCTTCCGAGCTATTAGTTTTCAGCACTTTTATAGAGTGTTCAATACCATCATAGATATTATCTCAAAGAGAGCATTATAATTGGATCCAAGAATTATTATCATTAATGAGCTTATCAACAACAAGATTCAGAGCTCATCTACCATTACAATTGATCATTTTCCATAGAGAACAGTTCTCTAGTGGTCGGTGAATCTTCTACAAATATGAACAGTATTCTATAGGAGAGACTTGGGCAACAGGAAGAAAAAATGTTGATAATTAAGTATCTCTATTAAAGTTTTGTAGTTTTCAAATTACTAGTTTGATGTTACTACTGGAAGTATACTGGAACTTAGGTAGTTAATATCTATTTGAAATCATTTTGGTCAAGTCACTCTACATAGGGAGTACAAAGAAATGTAACTTAGATGGGTAGTAGTTTTATTGCACATCTATGATTTATTACAGAGCTATGTCTAGTAGTGATCTGGAAAATTTGTATTTGAAAATATGTATTTTTTTTATTTCAAATGAACAACAAAAAAATAACTTTTATGGTGAAAAAAAAAGCTCTATGTTCCTTTCAATTTCATATTCTGGTCACTTTGTGAGAGTAAATGAGATGTGTAGTATGGTAAAACTAAGTTGGATGTTTTTGACACGAACTTAATAGTTTGTCAAAGGAAACAATAGTTATCAAATAAGATGTCCATTGAAGTCAATGATTTTGACACACATTTAATAGTTTGCAAAAGAAAACATATAGTTAGCAAATAAGATGTGTATTGAAGTCAAAGTTTGGAGGGTGTTCGACTAACTCATTAAATAGTTTGGAAAATATGTGCATTAAAGTTATAGTGGGAGGATGTTTGACCTCTCCATTTGAAAATTTGCAAAATAAATTGGCTACCAAAGTTTGGAGGATGTTCGACTAGCTCATTAAATAGTTTGGAAAAGATGTGCATTACAGTTAGAATGGGAGGATGTTTGACCTCTTCATTTGAAAATTTGCAAGATAAATTGACTACCATAGCTCCTTTATCCATAGCTTCATCACATACGTTCATTTTGGTAAGTCCAAAACTCACAAAATATGGTAAAAACATTTTTTTCTAATTAAAGCTTTTGAAAATCTTTTCTAAGAACCTACTACATATTGATCGATTATTGTGTCATATGCTTTATTGTGCCTATAGATTAAGCATTAAGATACCTTTTAACTTAAATTTAAAATATTTAGAAGACATTTGAATCTTACCTTTACCATGTTGTGCTAATTTAAATTTTGTTAAACCCTTTGTTCCCCAAAGTTTATGGGACTTGTTTGGCAACTCTATGAATCCATGATCTCAAATTGGAAAATCAAAGGAGTGGGTATTAGCTTTTGGATATATGCCAAATGGCATTTAACATCTAATGCTTACACATATCCTCTACATTAGGCTATAGAGCTCTTTTCAGCAGAATGAAGAGTAGTTAAAGCTAACATTTAACATTTAACATCTAACATCTAACACCTACACTTCTCCCCTATATTGGGCTATAGAGCACTTCTCGACGGAATAAAGAGTAGTTTAACTATGTAAATTAAATGATGACAGTCTCAAGGGTTGGGTTAGTTGGTTATGTCCCCACTGTTAAAGCACTTTTGTTATTAAAATGTCAGAAGTTCTATTTTCCCATCACTCTGAAGGTAGGGATTTATGGTTGAGCTGACAAGAACTGATCCTTTCAGGTATACATTTTCCTAGTACAAATATTTTGTGGATGTAATGGTCATCAATTTAGATACTATAGACCACATATGATATATAACTAAAACTATTACTTCATGATACATGTCACATTAAAAATAACTAAATTACAAATTATATATTTATTTTAAATTATTTTTATTATTATTAATTATAAAAAGAATTACTAAATGAGTTAAACATATATACATTTAAAATTATGTAATAAGATTCTTAATCATGGAGATTCACTTCCACATAGTCATGATATTTTTTGTCTTTAGATAGACGTGTTACAGTATCATAAGCCACTACCATGGCTTATCAATATCGTATTCCAAAAAAACCATAAATCATTTCATATGACACTTGTTCATATTAATTTTTTTAAATTAACCAATCTAAATAAAGGGGAGAAAAATTATAACTACTTTTGAGATAAACTTCATGAATTTTAAACCCTTCCATCTATTTTGGAATAGGGCCTCCAAAATTTTAATTTAAGCAAAGCATTCTTGGTAGTAATCACAAAGCAAAGGTTAAGATTTATCTCAAAGGTAGTTATCCCCTTTCTCTCATTTTAATTAATATGATTAATTAAAGAAATGCATAAATACGAGTTACCATTTTTTGGGCATGTGGTATTTATAATCCATGCTATTCATCCATTGTATTTTAACAAAACTTATTTATAGGTTAAAATTTTCCATAGTAAAGTGGGGTCGATTCTCCCTGATTAAGAATCTTGGTACATTTGTTTTTTTTTCAAATGCACATAGTTTTAGTATTATATTAATTATTTTATTAATTAATAATAAGGGAGCTCAATCAATGATCGAAGTAATGTGAAATCTAGAAAAAATGAGAGTTCCAATGCTCAAATCCCTTCGGTTGTGGCCTGATTTATTGACAAGAGGATATGCCATAGATCCCCACAGGTTTACTAGTAGTTATGTGAAATTTGCTATAACAGAGAGGTCCAAGGTTCAAATCCCTTTGGTTGTGACCTAGGTTACAAATAGGAGGACACGTAGTAGATCGCCAGAGGTTTATTAGTAGTTATGTGTCACTCAAGTTGCTGCTTTCCTCTCGGATACAAAAAAAATACAAAAAAATAGAGTTATAATTTAGTTATGTTTTATGTCCCATGAGGTGTCTTGATGTCTATCAATGTCTACCAACCATTTAATCTACATGACTATGGTACTAACTATAAATAGTTAAACTAAAATTGTGAATTTTTTTATTTTAAAATAAACATGTTTATTTGTAGGAATTCATATAAATAAATGGTTGATAAAGCTTAATAGGCATGAAGACACTTATTTCATCATACATCTCACATTTCCAAGGTTAAACAAGAAGAAAAAATCATAAATCTTAACAAAATTCTAAGTTTATTTTAAATTAACAGTATTATTATCAATAATTAAATGCATAGGGGGTATAAATTTCAGAATAGGACTTTCCCAATTTTAATTCAATTATCATTGTAATATTTGGTCGATTATAGAAATTTAACTTCCATGGAATATGCTGGAATATTCATAGTAATATACACAAATCAATGGTTAAGATTTAATCATCTCCAAGTGAATTATACTCTTTTAATTAATTTATGTAGAATTAATTAATTAAAAAATTTCATATCAACGCTGTCATATTGGGCATGTGATATTGATAAGTCATGGTATTGTAACAATAACTATTTACAAATTAAGAATTTCCAGGCTTAACTTGAGATGAATCTCCATGATTAAGGGTATTATTACATGTTTTTTAGAATGTATAAATGTTTAAGTGATATAAAAACACAACCATATAAATTAAATGGTTGGTAAATGTGGGTAGACATAAAAAAATTACACCGAGAGACACCTCACATTACCCATATTAAAGAAAATCATAAAACATAACTAAATCATAATTTTATTTCAAATCATTTTATTATCATTAATTATAAAACAAATTAATACATGATTTATGAAATATTCTTAACCAAGGATATTCAACCCGCAGTACCATGGATATTCTTAAGTTGTATATATATTTTTTTATAATTCCATGGTTATGGATGAAAGAGTTATTGGAATATGACTTGCAACTCATTGGTGAGACAATCGCTCATGCGAGAGAGATTGCTCCACTCACAATTACATTCACCAAGCCAACACTTAAATACATATATAGGATTGCAGTCTACTTTAAGATAATCATAGAATCTAGGATTTGGAAAATAACAATTACTAATTTGGACAATCATTCAAAACAGAACTCCAAAAATGAAACAAATTCTAATATTAAGAGATTCTATATTTCTCTATTATTTTGACACTCACCCTTAATGGAGAAGTGTTTTTTCTAGCACACCCAACTAATTCCTACATACTTTCAACTTTTCCTTTCCAAGAGGCTTTGTAAATATTTCAACCACATTTTCATTGGTATTACAATAAGCAAAATAAATTTCCTTAGACAACATATTTTCCCTAACAAAATGATAGTGAATCTCAATCCCTTTTGATCTGACTTGATATATATATATATGTTAGGGTTGGCCTTACTTTTCATAAAACCTTTGCAAAGAAAGAAAAAGTCAATCTTCACATACTAAGATCTTGGTGCTTGTTTTAATCCATATAAATCTTATTCTAACTTGCAAACAATGTGCTCTTAACCCTCCTCTATTAATACTTCTCACTGAACACGATATATTTTTCCTTTAGTTTCCCATTTACAAAATAATATTTAACATCTAGCATACCTAGTTTATATTTATATTTTGTATCTAGTGCAATTATTAATCTAAATATGTTGAGCTTAGCTATAGCTGAAACATTTCCTTCGTAGCTAATCCCATCTTTCTCCGAGTAACATTTTTCATTCAACCTAGATTTATACGTATGTATATTTCCACTAACATTAAATTTGGGTTTGAATAAGCATTTCGAACCTATGGGAAATCCATTTTTAGCCAATTATGTTAATTCCAAATTACAATTTTTCATTATGGAATCATATTGTTCCTTCATTAAATCTTTCCATTTTTTAAGCTAATTAGTTTTTTTGAAACCAAATGTTCTATGACATTCATTACTTCAATGAGTAAATTATAATCATTAAATCCTATTGCTAGTTGAGTTTGACGTGATGATCTCCTTTATGGTTCATTACTTTCACCTCCTCTCCTGATTTGTGGTGAATCATCCTTTCCTCTTAGTGTGTTCATGCTACTAAAGATGTCAATGACATTGGATTATTCCTCCTATTTATGCTCCTACTTGTCATCTTTCTCTGATTTTGACATCATCATAATAACAAGGAATATGTCGTGCATCATACTTTTCCTCCTTATGACATTCATATCCATGCTCATGAAATAACACATATTTGCTTGCAGGAACTTTATGTGTACAAGGATCAAACAACTTTTATCGATTGTGATCAAAAGAGTAGCCATTGAAAATACATGTTATAGCTTTTCAATCAATTTTTCTCATATATTTTTTCAAAACATGGTAAAATGTTTTCATGGCTCCATATATTCTTAAATGGCTTCTACTAGTTTGTAGCCATAAATAAACTCAAGACTCTTATGATCTAAACTTTTAGTTGGACTTCCATTTTCAAATAAAGAATAGTAATAATAGTTTCATCCCATAAGCCATTAATAAGGTTTCCACCTTTCAACATGCTAAGTGCACATTCTACTAGGGTTTTGTTCTTACTTTCACCTACTCCATTTTTCTATGAAGCATATGGTAATGTGTATTGATTTTTAATTCCATCGGATTTACAGTACTTGATGAATTTACTTGAAGTATATTCCCCCCTTTACTCTAATCAAAGGATGTTGATGTATTTTCCTATTTGCTTCTCAACCAAAAGTTTTAAAATTTTAAAGTATTTAAATACATCACTTTTCTTTATTATGAAGTAAACCCATGTATATTTTGTATAATCATCAATAAATATAAATAAGCAATATGCCCCACCTAATGATATTATCTTCATAGGACCACATACATCAGTATGCACAAGTTCAAGAATATCACTTTTTTCTATGATTTGTACGAGTCTGGAAATCTTCCCTATGCATCTTCTGTAGTGCATACCATTAATGTGAAACATATTCATTATTAAGTATGGAAATAAATTCTACCATTCCTTGCTTTTTAAGTAACAATAAATCATGATAATTAATATCACTATACCTTTGGTGCCAAAGAAATTTTGTCCTCGTTGTCATGGATGCCAATGTTTGATCATTATTCTTATCACATTAGTCTTAGCTAGACCTCAAATTCTAATTCATATTGTAATGACCTTAGAGTGATCCTACACATCTTTCAACACACAATGAAAATTTATAGAGTCTACATTGAAACCCTACTCTCTTATGGTAGAAAGTGAGATTTGATTCTTCACCATTCTAGGCATATACATCACATTGTGAATTTGTTTAACAAAACCATTTGGTAATGTCATAGATACATTACCATGCTCTTTAATTTGATATATATCTATATCTATATATATATATATATATATATATATATATATATATATATATATATATATATATATATATATATATAGATATATAAGATATAGATATATATCTCATACCAATGCTTATTAAAATACATATGGAAAAGAGGCTCTAGAATTAACAAAACAAGTCTTCGAATCATCTATTTTAGCAGATAGTGCAACCTCTGAAATAAATTGTGTAATATTTTTGAAGTTATCATCATTATTTCTCCTGTATCAACAAAATTACCAATGTTCCTTGTGCTTTTATGTTTGGAATAATGCTAGTTCCTTTTCATACAATCTCTAGATTAATATCCAAACTTGCCACAATAATTTCATTTAACTCTAACATCAACCTTTCGAGATGGCATACCTAGTTGTGGTTTTGCAAATGGTAGCTCAACAAATGATGGTGTTTGGTGAGGTGGATTTATTCCTTTATTACCTTCCTAAGGATTTTCCTTTAGAAGGTTACTTTCCTGTAAGTCTAGGGCTGCTTCCCCTTCCTTCCTCCTGCTTAATTAGACCTACTAAAGCATCAAAAGTGGGAGCCTTATCCATTGATACAATACCTATGATGAACATCTGATACCCATATAACATTTCGTTTAAGGTTATAGTGATTAGTTCAATTCTATATACTATTTCTCTTATATCTCTAAGCTTATCTTTAATGTCTTTAATTCATAAAATGAAGATATTGATGCTTTAATTTTCTTCCATTTTAATTAGAATGAATCTTTCTCTTAAGGGATGAGACTCAATTTTTATTCTTTGACTCATAGAAATCTTTGAGTGTTGTATAGTTTTATTATAATTTTTCCAGTCTCTTATATGAGGTAAAATGATTCCTTTTATAAGCATTCTCAATAGGATATTCACCTTAGTCTTTTGCCTCTCCCAATATTGAAATAATATAGTTGTATCTCTTGTAGTGGCCACTATGTTTACTTCAACACCACCTGTTATTGATCGAACAATTTATCCTTCACCTACATTTTAAACTTCCCTCACCTATTTGGCACCATCCAAGTTAGTTGCTTCATTTAGATATGATTGTCATAGAGCATTAGCCATTTTGAAACAAATGTTTCTCCAACTTCAAACAACAAATAGCTTTTAAGATCACACATAGTGATTGACTATTTCAACTCACACATATTGGTTGGCTATTTCAACAGATGGAAAACTAGAGTTCATGATCCGTTCAAGAAACATGGACAACTTGGATACAAACTATATCTTCCACATTTCTTAGTATAGACTAAACTTATTAGGTTATATATTCGTGGGTTTAAAATGTATTTATTGTTATGGTTACAATAGATATTTCATTAAGGAGAATTAAAGTACAAACTATTGCAGAAGATTATTTGATATGCTAATGTCATTAGATTCAAATCTGTTAGCTTAAAATGGATAATTGTTATAAATTAAATAAAATTCTAATGTTCTAAATGAACTCATTATGGCAGGTAAAAAGAAACATGAAACTATGGTTTTTACACTTCAAAGGGTAAAAGAGGTTATTGAAGTATTAACATGATATGGCAGTATACAACTAAGAAGATAGGAAAACTTTATTGTTGTGGCTTGTCATGGCCATGAGGCATAGAGGTAAAAGGCTTAAATTAGTATTGTTCATTGAAAATTGTATATCCAATTAAGCATTAATATAATGAAAGTCCATTATAAATTCTTAAATTGATGGAAAAACAAAATCAAGATGAGTAATACAATCATTGCAAATATATTTTAATAAACTTGTAAATTTATAATCCAAAGTTGTCAAAACACAATATTTCAACAACGACAAAATATCAAGTTTGTAGGTAAAATGTATATCATAATACTCTGGAGAAGTTTTAAAATATGATTCAGAATAAAGGCATCAATGCTAACCCCCTAAATGATACTTAAATTAGTTTGGATAAAGTGCACTATTTCTCATCATAGGTACAAAATAAAAAAATGTAGTGAATAAACCTTTTGACAACTTGTACAAAAATATCAATAATATGTATAAATAATTTCACCATTCATTTTAATATCCATAATTCATACAACATTTTCAAAATTTTGATAATTGTAGATATGGAGCTCTAAATTTCATTTCTATTAAGACATTATATACGAAACTATTATTTATTTACATTGTTGTAGCTAAATATTGCACCTGCAACACAAGCACAACAAGAGGCAAAGAAAGCTCCCTAGAGATAGCCTTTGGGTTGATTGTAGACCAGTTCCTAGGACATATTAAATAGAGGAGTGCTTGTAAGGTTGTATGAGAGGGATTTGCAGCACTCCAATTGTCACGAAATGAATATGTTGGTAAGAGGGTTTGGTTCAATATGCCTTTAATGAGGGAGATTCAAGCCAACTAACGAATCCAGATGCTGGGGGTATATGGAGCAATATCAAAGAGAAATGGTTTCTTATTCTGGTGGCCTACAGATGGAAATGGGACAACTTGAACTAAATTTGAAGTGACAAAGGAGAGGGGAAGGAGAAGGAGGAAATCAGGTGCAAAGGGTTGTAATAAACAAAGTCCTCAAAAAATGTATTTCAACAGAAATGTGAGAGAGTAAGAAGGTGGAATGGCAACAATAGGGGGAGATGATGTAAAGCTTAAGGCTTGAATAGTAATGGGCATCAATCTCTATTCAATAGTTGAGGTAAGTCTGAGCCACCACAAGCATTGTAAGCTACTCACAGACATGAGTAAATCTGAAGGATGACAGGTACTCCATGCGTAAAGATAACATAAGTAATTATGTGGTCTCGCACAGGTAATCAATTCTATTTAGAGGTGAAGACAAATCCATTTATCAGCCATAAACATAACAATTGCCTTAACATTGTTTTAAGGAAGAAATACAAAATTGGAAAGAAGTTTACAAATGGGAAAACTTACTGCACATTAACATGTTTGGAATCAATTAAGAAAATATCATTTATCTCAGAGAAGCCAATAACTAGTCGATACATCCATCAATGATATCAGTGAAATCCCATGAATACAAGAAATCAAATCAAAATGGCATCATAAAACTCAGCCCTCACTGGTCAGAATATCTACAACCAACTGAAGACCCCGCGTAGTATTAAGGACTTAATTCTTGCTAATCAGTCGATAAATTTGGTTCCCCGACCCACCGATGCCGATATATGATATCGGTGGTTGACTGATCATAGCTTCTCCAATCGTTGATAGTATTGGCCTCCTTGTCTCCGTCGATGTCAATATGTGATTGCGATGAATTATCCCAAGTCCCGATTATAATGTTTCTTCAACACTTAGCCATTTTTGGGTTTTTTGCACTTTCTAAAGGGATTCTTCAATAGGCCCTAATTTCTGATCTAGGAACCCTTTATGGACTTCTATATATCACCACAAATATCTTTCCGACATGAGGGAATGGAGAGGGGTTGATTAAGCTATGATGGCTTATGTGGTCCAAAAATTAGCATCAAACATCACTTCTATTTGACTTTTTACGCAACTTAAGACTAATGAAGTAGTGAGAGACAACATTGGCTCCTACTCGGGATAGTGCTTCTTTTGCAAGGTGCTGAGAACCTGCACACCAACATCATTCACCATTGGGCATGGATTCAGTAATATATGAACATTTTAATCAGCAAAATCTCCATGGGACTTTCCTCATCAATCCAAATGCAAAAAATAAAAACTCTAACAAGTAAAAAGTAAATGCTCAACTGCTGGGCTTATTTATGTACATTCCTACATATTCATAGGCCTCAATTAACCTAAGTGAGTTCAAACCTCCAATGGAGCCAAGAAAAAATTTGGGTCCTGGACCTAATGCCCCCACGCTACTAAAATTTAAAAACAAAACAAGCATGCACCATGAAAAATAAAGAAATAATAAGCTTTGATGCATACTCCAGAAATAACCCATGTTGCTCACCTGAGAATGTGGTCATGTAATTAGCTACAGGGTCATATAACTGACAAGAAAAAATTGCAGTTGCCCCTTTTTCACAGATAGTCCACTCACCAATGTCTTCTTGGTTATGGAAGCTACAAATATTGTTCACCTCCTCAACCTTAGATTTTTTAAGCAAAACTTGATGTCAAAATATTTCTCCCCACTCTCTGGTAAACAAATACTTTTGGACCTCCAAAACCATCTCATCTTCCCCTGAATAGTATGCATCATAAACAGGATGTGGTTCTTGATCTTCCTCTCCATGTGAAATATGTGCATCATGGGTGGGATCCTCTTAATGAAAGTGAATGTTTTCTTGGAGTAGAGCTCCACAAACATCTTTTGCAAGGTCTTCAACCACTGGAATCTCTTCATCTTTAAAATGTGCGCATAAATCTTCAAATAGAGTATTTAGTGGATATATTCCTTTGGAGTAGTATTTGAATGCCATATGAAAACTTTTAATGGAAGATAGGCTTCCATGAGGTATTGTTTTGTACCAGACTCTAACACTTCTTCTAAAGAATACATGAACAACTTCATTTGTACATCTTCAAATAAATTACATTGTTGCTCCATGCATTTATGAAACTCTTTAAGGTATTGGTCGGGCCTTCTCTCTGTGTTCACACTGAATCTAGGCAAGTAGGTATCCCATTCATGAAACAAAGGAACATGGTTAGGATAACCAGCAACGGAAGAAAAAACTAGTGGGGAAAACTTGTTGGCTAAGAATGCAGGAATTTCCATCTTGAAAACCTCCCTATATGATTAATTTCAGATTCACAAGTATGGAGAGTTTTCAACTATTGTAGCATTTGACTGAGTATGGGGTTGCTTGAAAACTAGGATGATCAGCTATAGATATGGAAAGTGCAGTTGCCATTATATTTACTATAGAATTGATAGTGGAGTCGCCAAGGTGAGAGATCTTCAAAACACACTTCCCTAGCTCACCTAATAGGTGAAATGTAAAGCTTTGTCGTACCCAAGGAAAACTATTCTAATACATTCCCTGACAACAACTCTGGAAAGATGTTGTAGCTAAATATTGCACCTACAACAAAAGTAAAGTATGAGGCAAAGAAATCTCCCTAGAGGCAGCCTATGGGATGATTCTAGATCAGTGCTTAGGACATCTTAAATAGAGGAGTGCTTCTCAAATGGTAAGGAAGGGGTTTGCAACACTACAATTGTCACGAAATAAAGATGGTGGTACGAGGGTTTGGTTCAATATGCCTTTAGTGAGGGAGACTCAAGACACCTCATGAATCAAGATGCTAGGGGTATACGGAGCAATCTTAAAGAGAAATGGTTTCTTCTTCTCATGGCCTACACATGGAAACAAGAGAACTTGAACTAAACTTGAAGTGGTGAAGGAGAGGGGGAGGAGAAGGAGGAAATCAAGTGCAGAGGGTTGTAATAAATAGAGTCCTCAACCACTTTATTTCAATAGAAACGTGAGAAAGTAATAAGGTAGAATGACAAAAATAGGGGAGCTGATGTAAAGATTCTGACTCACATAGTAATGGGTACCAATCTTTCTTCAACAGTTGAGGTAAGTCTTAGCCACCATAGGTACTGTAAGCTACTCAAAGACACGATTAAATCTGAAGGATGACATGTACTACATGCATAAAGATAACATAAGTAATTATGTGGTCTCACAACGGTACTCTCTTCTATTTAGCAGTGAAGACAAATCGATTTATCAGCTAGAAACATAACAATCGCCTTAACATTGTTTTAAGGAAGAAAAAAAAAATTGGAAAGAAGGTTACAAAAGGGAAAACTTACTTCACATTAACATGTTTGGAATCAATCAGGAAAATATCATTTATCTTAGAGAAGCCAATAACTAGTCCATACACTTGGCAATGATATCAATAAAATCCCATGAATACAACAAATTGAACCCAAATGGCATCACATAATTTAGCCCTTGCGGGTTAGAATCTCCGGAACCAACTCGGGATCCATCGCAGTCTTCAAGGCATAAATCCCACTGATTAGCTGATAAACGTGGAACTTTGACCTGCTAATGCTGATATATGACATCGGCGGATCACAGTTTCTAAAATCGTCGATGTTCTTAGCCTCCTGGTGCCCATCAATGTTGATATGTGATTGCGATGAACTGTCGCAAGTCCCGATCATGATTTTTCTTCAACACTTAGCTATTTTTGGGTTTTCTGAGATTTCTAAATGGATTCTTCAACAAGCCCTAACGTTTGATCTAAGAACCCTTTTTTGGACTTCTATATACAACCAGAAAGCTCTTTATGAGAGCTAGGCAATGGAGAGGGATCAATTAAGCTATTATCGTTTCTATGGCCCAGACATTAGCATCAAACATCACTTCTATTTGAATTTTTAAGAAACTAAACATTGATGAAGTAGTGAGTGACAACATACACAACAACCTCATCTTTACCAAATTTGAAATAGAGTTATTCAATAATATAATTAAATATATTAATAATCAATTTACATTGATTACAATGAAATCAAAATATAAGAATCTAAACTCTTTAGAAGTACCAAATAATGAAGTATTGAATGTCAAGTCTTGTATCAATCAAATTACCCTTGCGATATTTGGTGAGCCTTGGTATTGCACTAAGAGTGTTGCAACTTTAAGAGGCTCTTAAGCCTTTACTTTATCAACTCGGGGTTTCATACAAACTTAGAGGTGATAGTGCTATATACATAGTATATGCATCATTCTTCTCATGCCACCATCAACTAGGTAACTTGATCATTAAGGTTCCAGAATATTCCCCTACCGAACTAAATGGGGACTAACTACTAGAAGCAGAATGTAAAGGCTAGTTCTAGTGCAGAGAAAGTAAATTCTTTTCAACTCAAAAAGAATGGTGTCAAATTGTAAATACTATGAAAGGACACAAACCTTATGCTAATTTTGCAAAAAGGAAACTATTCTAACTTGCACTCAATCATCTAGTTATTAGGGTTGCTTGAAAACATGGTATTATTCTACCATCTCATAATTCAATAATGCATGCATTGACTATCCAATTTTTACTTGCAGAGTAAATAAAGTTCTAATTTCCACATTCAAAAATGAAAGAACTAATGTTATATGATATTGGAGGAAAGGAAAATGAGTGAATGGACTATTCTAGGTGGCACTTCTGATCATGGAGTCCCAATTGAGGGGTCAAACTACTCCTCAACTAAGCTAGGCTATCATTTCAGGTCAAAACATGGCCAAAACAGATTGCTACAAGTGTGCTACAATATGTTGCTACAGGATTCCTATACTACTACAGGATGTCCTGAAATGCTATAGGAACTTGGTTGAGAGGGGTTGGAGGGTAAGAATGGTGAGATGAAGTGTTGGAAGGTTGTATGACTATTTTGGGAAGGTTCTTAACACCTTAACTATGTCCAACACTTCAAGAAGGCTGAATTTGGTCTAAGATGGCTACTTGCGGCGACCAAAAGACAAAGATCTATAACAATGGTTCGAATGCATCAAAAGATAATGGAAAGGTCCTAAATGGAGTTGGTGAAATGTTCCCCTTATTGTATATCCAATAGCCCTATAACAACACATGCACATGTTTCTCTTTTCATTTGCAATCCGTTACAAGACAAGGTGGAAAGGATGAGTTTAATTTGGAAAAAACTATCAAGCTAATTATAAGCACTTGATCTATGCAATGAACAGGAAATAACACTCTATTTTTGGACTTTGATAGTGGGGTCCTATAATCATGATCCCATGAGGGAGATGAGATAGTGTTCATTGACATAGAATTTTGATGGATTTTACTCTACTAAACTACAAGAACTAATTAACTCTGTACGCTAAAGGAAGCATTCATCAACAACAAATTAATCAATCTTCTAAGCTAACAAGAGCATGAATAAACTTCAACAATTAATCAACATTCTAAGCTAAGAATATAGACACATGAGAGGAACTTTTGCTGCTAAGAGATGTAGCCCTCTTACTTAGTGTTGGATCAAAACATAGCTTATCATTATCATTCCAAAAGTGTCAAATACTTCATCAAAGTAATAGTGAAATATGATGCAACTCAATGGCCTCTTGGCTACAATAAACATTAGAATCCTAAGGAGTCCCTTATCTTGTTTATTTATAAAAAAAATGGAGCTACCAATAGCTCCCTAGAAAATAGGTATACTTGACTCCCTAACTCGAGAATAGGTGAATCTAACTCTACTTTGACTTGCACTCGATTGGTCTCCAATGAATTGGGTTTGCTAGGATGCGAATGAAATCTAGTTGATGAGATAGAGTTGGGATCTTCGACTGGTTGGAGGATTTAAGGAGGTAGACCACCTCCTAGAATCTCTCTTTCTTGTGTACTTCAAGTTCCTGCACTCAAATTAACTGAAAATTTCTTCAATGCCCACATTTAACAAAAATTAGGCCACATGACACAGAAAAACATCTTTACTCCTCACACAAAGCATAATATAAAAAAATTAGATAAATGTGAGAAAAAGATAGTTTAATAAGATGGAGGATGACATTGTTACCCATATAATATACCTATTGATGAGCCTCATGATCACCTCCATACTGAAACTGTTGCTCATCGTCTAAGCAACCTTGTCATCTATGTCCATATCCTTCATGACCCTGGTGACTTCTCTGACATCCCAAGGATTTGTAGATGGAGTGCCTTCTAGAGAGTATAAGCATGCATTTCTCTCTATGTTTTCCCATTGCTTCTGTTCCTTTTCTTCATTTCAACCTTTTTGTAAACCCAACAATAAAGGTGGGCTGAGCTTGTGTCCAATCGAGTTGACCTTCAATCTTTGCATGACCCTTTTGTACAAAGGTGATCTCTCCAGTGCACTTCCTAGCCTTCCAAGAGAGTGATATTCCCTAATTTGGAGATTGTGTGGCAAAGCATTCCATCTACTTTGACATGTCTGTCTAATTTGTGTCCCCTATACTAGAAGAGTATTCTCAAAATGGGAGATGGCTTGCTCTTAGGTGGCAAGGTATCTAGGTGTTAGCTTAGCATCATTTTAAATTATATTGTGATCATTGATTACAACCATGGGATTTATCTACTTTGCCCTAATTTAAAGGGGTTGTTTTTCCTCTTTTTCCAATAATTTCCTCATCTCCTCAGCTTTAGCCTCCTCTTGTGTCATCCAAGGTGCAAGGGCCATCAATTGTAAGTCTCCCAATTTTTCATTGGGATCCCAAACATTCATATAAATTAAGGTGAGGCTGTGCATGTAGAATTTAGCTAATTTGTCTTTATATTCAATGCTACTCTTATCACACAACTCAATGAACTTCTTGTAGTCTTGCAATGGCATGGAACCATGATGTGCCAATGCTTTGATCTGAAACTCCATCCATTTCTATTTGAGGAAAAATGCATAGGATTTGGATGAAAATATGCATTGTATTTCATCCATCGAAATGTTTTCCATTGTGGCCACTTAGGTTTCCTTCTCTTGTAATTTATTCCTAAGCCATCTATTTTATTCTTGCATTTTTCCCCTCACTGTGGACTCTCTTTCTCTCAACTCACTCAACTCCTTGACCATTTCTAGGCGCTTTTATTCCATAAGGCCCACATCCTCCACCTTCTTGGATTTGGAAATATCCATCCACCTATGTGTCCTCCTTCTCTTTGCTTCATGTTCAAAGAAGAGAGGGACTACAAATTTCTTTGGGACCACTCTTCCTCCATCAATGAACTTATAATAGGAGCTCGAATTAAGTTGTGGACTAGGCTCATGTAGCTCTGGAATATCCTTTTCAAATGTTATAGGAGAAGTTTCCCCCTCCTGAATCTGTTGCGTTGCCTCTCTCCCTTATTTATACCCATTTTTTTCTTCCTGTAGCACTTTCTACTCTTCCTGTAGTACTTCTTGATTTTCCTATAGCAGAGTCTGTTTTTCATGCAGTTTCCCTTTTCCATTTTGTTGGAGTGTGGTAGGTGCCTTGGGTTACTTAGAGGAGGTTGATAGAGTAACATGCCTCATTACATAGATCATGGTAGTCTTTTATGTGGCTTCAGGAGATGTGACTTCCTCAACTTTCTTTCGAATGGGTTCTAGCTCCTCCCTTTTTCTTGTTGATTCTAGAATTGTAATAGGGGTCTTTGTGGGAGTTTGAGGCTTCCCCTACTTACTCCTAATCCTTTCCCTTGTTTTGAAATAGAGGGAATTTTTCCTCTAACTTCTCTTAGGTTTTATTGGTGTGCTCAAGGCGACTAAGAAAACAAATGCCTCCTTTTTAGTGGGTCCAGGAGACAAAGTTTTATTTTCTCGAGATAGATCCTCTTCTCTAGGTGTAGTGGTTTTCTCAAGGCTTCGGTATTCCTATTTTTCCTCCTCTTCTTCTTCATTCTTCTCTTTCTATGGTTCCTCCTCTGTTTTCTCTACCTCCTCCTCGTCTTCCTCTTCTGCATCTTCCTCTTCTTCTGTTTCCTTTGCCTCTTATCCTTCAACACTAGAGGATGGGGTATCACCAAGTTCAAGGACTTGAGTTTCAAGGAAAGTTTATATGTCCATATCCCTAAATGTGTACTAAAGGATAGGAATCCTTAACCGACTCAAAGCATCTTCTACTATCATTTTGATGTGGCCATGGTGGCCTAAGTGTTGTTTCTTTCCCTCTTTCACCTTTTGGCTCATGTCCATGATGGACTATAGGAGGAAATAAGGCACACTGAGTATTTTGGCTATGGAAAAGCTTACTTGAAATCTTAGTTCATGGAGAAATCTAAATTGGTAGCCATAGACTACACTTAGCCTACCTTCACAAGAGATGAACTTAAGGATATGGTAGGCCAAATCATCGTAGAGATAGGGTAGGCCCTCTCTTCTGACTCCATTTTTATCTTCAATAGGCTTCTTATCAATAATGAAGAAATTATTCTTATAAATGGCCTTGTTGTACTTGTCTTATATCCTCCATTGGACCTCTAGGGGAAGTTTTGTCACTCTGCTAATTAGCTCAGGACTAATAGCAATGGAAAATCCCCTCACCCTAGTGGTAGCACTTGCTCTGGTCTAAGAGTTTAGGGCGATGGAAAACTCATAAGTGATACCATCATCATACCCCTTTGGATGCTTGAAGAAACCTAACCATTGATGCCTTCTGAAAATGTCCACTATAAGGGGGTGAAGCTGAATTCTCTGAGTGTCTGTGAGTTATCTCCTATTAACTCCCCCTCCCATCTTCTTCTCTATTTTCAAGTAGGTGTAGGAGGGTTTCTTCCTATGATGGTTGTGATATTAATTCAGACGGAACAAAGGGTTGGAGTCTCTGGTGATGACGATTATGTATATCTCCTCTACTTTATACCCAAAAATCTCTTTTAAGCCGCAAGATTACTAATATTGCTAGGAGAATTCAAGGTGCACTAGTATGTAAATCATGAAAAAATGAATGATACGGGCCACTTACATTTGACCACATAGTCTGGTATAATGATAATTGGAGGCCAAATCAACCCTAGGTAGTGTTCTTGAACCCTTGGAGGCCTCCTGTAGCAATTTTTTGTGCTTCCTGTAGCGACATCCTATAGAAATGATAGGGTATGGTTTGATTCCTCTTGATGGCTTCCTAGGCTCATCCTTACCTTGGTGATCTTAAAATGAGTGAATATGCAAGATAATTTGGGCCCTAGTACATTATATGTTATTTTTAGCTAGGGATAAAAGCGTTTTGATGACTTGGCATAAGTATGATCTTCCTCATTTGGAATGTTGGTCCACCTGGATTTATCATTCTCTTATCCCTCGTAATAAATGCCCACTCCCTCTTATCTTATTTTCAACTGATATGACACTCCCACATTGCATGATGACTGATAAGTAACCTTTTCTTTACTAACCAAGGGTGGCCAAGTTAATTGGCCTGCTGAATATTATAAAAATACCTTACCTTGACATTCATAAATTTTTCATCATTTTACACCAAGGGAGCAGCTTAGAGGTCACCATACATGTTCCTACCTTGTGCTCGATTGATGCTTGTTGGAGTGTTGGATTTATGTGATGCTACTCAGGGAGCTACCTTGCAGTCTTTTTGCCCCTCTGTATACTTCCCTTACTCTTGTCTATTTGGTTGTTGGTGTTGTTCATGTGTGCAAGTGCTTTGCTGCTATCTCAGGTGTTGCTTCTCCTCATGTAGATTACTTCTTAGAATGGTAGGATGTGTCAAGAGATGGTATCATCCATGAAACCTGATGAGAAAGAAAAAATATGCTTCAACCTTGTCTGTAATGGCTCCACAAGCGGCTACAAGAGATCCTGTAGATTTTTATTTTTTTTACCTTTCTGAAGGTCTTTTTCTTCAAGGTAGTGATGAGAAGGAGTGTAGGGGGATGCAGGATGATGCTAGGGTCTTGATGGCATAGTGAAGGGATATGGGAATGGAGGGATTGTCCTTTGTGTTTTTTAGATTTTTTTTTCTATGAGACAGAGCCAAGGTTTAGTTTTGAAAGATGGTGATATTTGTGAATCAAGGATGCATGGAGGATGGGTTAGTGGTGTACCAAGGTGGGAGGAGCCTAATTAAACTTGGATAGGTCATGCATGACGATTTTCCCAGTCAGATCCTCTTTCTGTATCATTTCGAGAGTTTCATGTAGTGCTACAGGATCTTCCTGTAACAATTACATACTTCCTCTAGAAATCCAAAGAGGGCCTAAAAATGGGCCTTTTAGTGATTAGGATGGGTGAGAGTGGCAAGGAGATGGTTTATATGGAGGGGATGGAGTGCATGGAGGGAAAATTGGATGGAACTTCGAGTATGCTGGCCTTGTAGCTCTGCAAGTTTCCACTGTCCTCAAAACCTGCAAAATGATAGAAATTATTAATGGACAAGTTGTGGATACCTATCATGTCATTCTTCTTTGTTTTTTTTTGAGGAATACATAGGCTATGTCAAGAGAGTTTTTCAAACTGTATGGCTTCCTTGAGTACCTGAAGTGATGTTTTCACCTAGGGATATTTTATTTTTGGTTTCCCCTTTTTCACTCTAGGCTGCCTGAAGGAGGTTTTCAACCCCAAGGTTGGCCTCAGATGCCTCATGGAGGTTTTCATCTAGTCTTTTGCTTTTATTTTTTATTTTTTCACAAACAAAAATAATATCTAGGAATGATGTGACTTGGAAGCTAGGACACTTACAATCACATTCACCTCTCTACTCATAGTGCTGATGAAATCTTCCTTAGACATAGGCTTCTTGTAAGCCTTCAATCTATAGCCCTTGACTAGCAAGGGAATCCCTTCATCATTAATGGTCCTGACTTGAACAAATCCATTTTCATGTAATTTCTCTATCAGGTATGGGCCTAACCACCTTGTCATCAATTTTCTTTTGAATTCCTTGAACCTAGAGTCATATAACATAGCCCAATCCCCTTCGTAAAAAACATTTCCCTTGATGTTCCTATCATGCCATACATTCCTCTGCAATTGGATAGCTTCATTGTGTAGGGCCTATATTATTCATTCATCCAAGCCATTTAACTAGAGAAACCTCTCTTGTTTTTCCTTTGTAACATCTAAATCCAATTGTTCTGCCGTCCTCAAAATATTGTACTCAAAATCAATGGAGAGAAAAGCCTTGTTTCCATAGACCAAGTCAAAATGGGTGAAACCAATAATTATGTTCCAAGTTGTATTATAGGCCCAAGGCGCCTCCACTAATCCATTTTCCCAATCCTTTCTATTGCTTCTCACAACCTTGATGAGGATGCCTTATAATGCTCTATTGCTAACCTCTTCCTATCCAATTTCTTGAGGATGATAGGTAGTAGAGTTTTTGTGCTTGGTATGATGCTTCCTTAACACATTCTCGGTCAGATGTGATGCGAATTGAGCTCCTTGATCGATGACTAGCTCTTTGGGGTACCCAAATTTGTAGCACATTCTCCCTTGAGAACTCAACCACTTTCGCCTCTATTTCCACCTTGAAAACCTTTGTCTCAACCCACTTTGTCAAATAATCAGTGCATACAATGATGTACTTTTTCTACCCTGATCGTGGATCAATTGGCCCAATGAAATCCATGCACCACTAATCAAATGGATCTAAAGCCACCTGAGGTTGTAAGGGAATTTCATCCTTGGGAGTAGGTTTCCCCGTCCTCTATCCCTAATCACATGGACTGGTGTATCTTCTTGCATATTGGTGGAGAGTGGACTAGTAGTAGCCACCTTGTAGAACCTTGAAATTTTTCCTTTTGGAAACAAAGTGACCTCCACAAGGCTCATCATGACAGGCTAAGAGGATGTGAAAGAAATCCTCTTCCCTTACACATCTCCTCAAGATTTGATCTAGTCCCAACTTGATGAGATTGCCCCCAATCGAAGTGAAAAGGGTACTCTTCCTAACAATTATTTTATTCTCCCTAGGTGACACGTTTAGAGGTAATTCTGTAGCAACTAGGTAGTTGACTATGTTAGCGAACCATGGAGAGACAACTGAGAAAGAAAATAAGTGCTCATCTGGTAGCTAAACATCAACCATCCCTTCATGACCTATAGCCAAAGAAACTCTAGAAAAAAAATATGCAACTGCATTTTCTTTACTCGCATTATCAATGATAGCTAAATCAAACTACTATAATAGAAGCAACCATCTAATAATTCTAGCATTCACATAGGCTTGTTCATTAAGTGCTTGATAACTGCATGGTCAGTATGAAAAAAACTTTGATATCCAGTGATGTAGTTTCTGAACTTGTTCAAAGATTGGACAACAACTAGGAGTTCCTTCTCAGTTACAATGTAATTGAATTCAACTTTAGTTAGATTTTTGCTAATGATGTAAATGACATAAGGAAACATGTCACCTACCTAGCCTAGAGCTGCTCCTATAGATTTGTGACATGCATTATCATGGATGTGCAAAGGAAGAGCCCAATTTGGGCATCTAAGCATGGGTGCATTAGTTAATTTGTCCTTCAAGATCTCTAGGGCCTCTTGGCATTTATCTGACCAGCGAAATTCATAGTCCTTGGCGAGAAATCCAAGCAATGGTGAGGGTAATTTTTTCAAGTGTTTGATAAACCTCCTATAATATCCATTTAATCCCAAGAAGCTCCTAACATCCCTCTACTTTTGAGGAGTAGGGACCCTTTCTAAGATGGAAATTTTGCTTGGGTCCACTTGTATTCCCTCTTGAGATATTGAATGGCTAAGGACACTCCATCCAGTCATCATGAATTCAAAATAATCATGACTAAGAAAGAGGTTCATTTCAAAACACTTCTTTAGGACTTTCCCCAAGTGAGAGAGAGACTCAAAGAAGTCGCACCCGTAGGGAGTGAAATCATCCATATAGGTCTCTACAAAGTCATGGAATAGCTCAGCAAAGATGCTAATAATTTCCCTTTGAAAAGTGCATGGACATTACATAATCTGAAAGGATGGACCCTATAAGAAAAGGTATCCAAAGAAAAATTAAATGTAGTTTTATCTTTGCCCTTTAGGCTAATCTGGATCTTATTGTAACCACTGAATCCATCCAGGAAAGAGAATAACTTCTTCCCTACAAGACCATCCAAAAAATGATCAATGAAAGGTAAAGGGAAATGGTATTTTTTAGTGCTTTTGGTTGTCTTCCTATAATACACATAGACCCTCCACTTTCTATTATTCTTTGGGATGAAAACTAAAGGGGACATCCACTCACTATCTTAGTTGGGGTCGATGAACCCTGCACCCATCAATTTTTGCAAATCTTCCTTCACTATGTATTTGAGGGTTGGGTTCATTCTCCCCTAAGGTTGGCACATAGGTTTTCACCCTTCCTTGATGTAGATGTGATGAGTACACACAGAAGTATGCACCCCTTTAATTTATTTGTAGCTCCATGCAAAGGAATGTAAGTGCTCTATCAACATGTTGTAGAACTTGTCCTCTTGGTTGGCTAAGAGAGCGGGCTTAATCTTCACGGTTTTAGATGGACCAAATTCTACCATTTCACATTTGCAGGACTTGGGTCCATTAGGAATAACTTAGTCCAAGGATTACTCTCACATTCCTTTACAAACTCATTAAGAGCCATGGTATTGGGGGGCTGGTTCTGGAGGATTTGATCAATGAGGTCATCTTCATCAGGTTGCCCCCATCCTATGACAACATCTAGGGTACAGATTGGATGGGATGGCATATGATACACTTCATCTTCCTCCTTCTATTCCAACCATAGGGGCAATTCATGCTCAAGGGATGGTTGAGTAGGAGGGTACAATACCAATTTTTTGGACAAATGCCCATTCTTAATGGTCATGTTCCTAACTCTGCGACTTATGTAAGTATTAATAATGGCTAGCCATGGTCTTCCAAGGATGAAAGGATATCCATTGAATTTGGTCTTGGCCTGCAGAACTAGGAAATCACTAGGATACTCCCAGGAATCAATAAAGACCATTATATCCCCAAAAACTACCTCAAGAGCCATTGTGGACCTGTCTTCTAGTTATAGCATTGTCATGATCTTTCTCAAAGATCCTTGGAGGTTTAGTTTGACCATGGTTTCCCTAGTCATTACGTTGATGGTAGCCCAAATATTGATCAAGGTCTGGTGGAAAATGATGCCATCAATGTGCACATCTACTACAAAACTTCAAAGCTCTATATACTTTGGAAAAATCTCTCTCCCCAACATTAGATCAGATAATTGACCAATGAAATTGATGGTGGGGGTGTCTTTCTTTCTCCTCCTAGGATGTTTAAAGAATTTATCTTTTATAAGCTTATTTTAGATGGGAACATCCTTGATATCTTGGAGAAGTGGGATTTTAAAATACAAGATTTTCAATTCTCTTAGAAGTTCAGTCTCTTCTGGGGTGTGCTCGTTAGGATGGACTAGTATTTTAGGAAAAGGAGATGGATTTTCTTAAGGGACACTATCTTCCTTTTCCTCTTCAATCTCCTCAAGTGGAGTTGGAGGTTGGTTATCTGGGAGCACTCTTCCAGAGCTCAAGTTCATTTCTTAAATTTCCACTGTATAGGTAGGGTAAGACATCTCTCCACTATAAACACAATGTGCCTGCTTGTTGTTTGGGTTTGGATTTGGTTGAGAAAGCACCTGAGGTTGCTTGGGTGGAGCAGGATGAGTGTGTTGTGGTTGAGATGGAGGTGGATGCATTAAAGCAGGACGTTGGTTGAAATGAGGCCTCCAACCTTGTGATGGGTTATTCCATTGAGGATGTGTAGAGGCATATGGCTTAAATGTTTAATTGGCAAGTTGGGGAGGATAATAAGGTGCATAAAACTAAGGAGAAGGTGTGTACCATGAAGGATGAGTAGAAGAATACAAAGGAGGAAGGAGTGCATTCTCATTCAGACAGTAATATGAAGAGGATGCACCTTGCATGCCCTATTGGTATGGCCAAGGTCCTTGAGGCCTCCTTTGAATGATGTAATATATTTGTTCATCCCCACCTTCCACCCCTTGGTATACAACTTTCAATCCAGGCAAATAAGGACACTTATATTCGGAATGGTTTTCCTCATAGACTCAGGAAACCTCTATAACATTTAATGGAGATTCATTCTTGGGGTTCCTTCTAGTCCATTTAGGGAAAAATATACCTAAGGCTCTCTATGCTTCCTCTTGTCTCCTCTTTATATTCATGGTGTCCATTTGCAAAGAAAAGGTGTGAAAAAATTCACTTTACATGTTTCCAATTTCATTCTTGATAGATGTGGTGGAGGAAGAGACACTGGCCAAAGCTTGACTAGCCCTACCATTCTTTTCAACAGCCCTGGAATGTTTTTTGAATATTATCTTAATGATGTCATAGTGTATCTAATAAATGTCTCCTCTAAAAATCATGTTTAGGACTTCCAATATGTCCTCCCTGATACCTCTAATAAGGGCTAACTTGAGTAATTCAGTATCAAGGGTCCATCTACCCCTTTAACAACTGAGTTGGAACATTTCCTCATAGTCTTCGAGGAATTCATGAGGTCCAAAAGTCATTCTAGAGATTTCCTCTTTGGTGTATTTGGACCTACAATAGTCCATGTACTTGTCGTTAAAGGATTGTTGCATTTGAGCTTAGGTAGTGATGCTACCCCTAGGTAGATCCATGAACCAGTGCAAGGCTACATCCTTAAGGGTGGATGGGAACACTTCAACTTATGGTCATTAGACGTGTATTCATAAGTTCTAAAGACAATAGAAAAAAAAAAAAAAGTATAAGGGTCCTCTAAGGTTAATCCATGGAAGTGAGGAAGGGCAGAAGGGCTTATATTTTTCATCCTAGCATCTCCATTAGTCTCTTTGATGGGAAAATCACCCTCATTTATATTTTTAGCCATGGTGTGGGTATGTGTAATGGTTTCTTCTTATTCTTCCACAATAGGCTCTTCAAAGATCTCATGTTGTTCACCTAAGGGGTCCTCTAACTCTAATGTAGTTAAAGAGGGAAGTTAATAGTCATCAAAGAGGCATGAAGGTTGACTATTGGATGGTGTGGGGCTATTTGGCAAGAATTTCCATAAAGTGTCTCTACTCGTACAAGGCATGAATTTTTATTTTATTTTTGTTGATGTTTTTTTTCAAAACCAAATGCAAATAGGAAATCAAGAATAAAATATATCTATTGGATGCAAAATAGAAAGGAAAACCTAAATAACATCTACCTATAAACCTCCATGGCAATGATGCCAAAAATATGGTGAGTCGTGGTATTGCACCAAGAGTGCTACAAGTTCCAAAGGCTCTTCAGTATTTACTTTATCAATCTGAGGTTTCATACAAACTTAAAGGTGACAGTGCTATATACATAGTAGATGCATCATTATACTCATGCTACTCTCAACTTGGTCACTTGATCATTAGGGTTCTAAACCATTCATCTACTGAACTGAAGGGGGGCTAGCTACTGAAAGAAGATTTTAGAGGCTAGTCCTAGTGTAGATAAAGTAAATGATTTTAAACTCAAAATGAATGTTTTCAACTTGCAAATGCTATGAAAGAACAAAAACCTTATGCTAATTTTGCAGAAAGAAAAATATGATAATTTTCACTCAATCATATAGATATCAAGGTTGTTTGAAAACAAAATATTCTCCTATTGTTTCATAATTAAAGAATGCATGCATTGACTATCTAATTCACACTTTTAGTGTAAATAAAGTTCTAATTGCTACACTCAGAAATTAAATAACTAATGTTATCTGATATTGTAGGAAAGAAAAAGGAGTGAAGGGACTAGTTTAGGTGGAACTTCTGGTCATGGATTCCAAGTTGAGGTGTCCAACTACTTCTAAAATAACATAGGCTATCATTCAATGTCAAAATGGGGTCCAAACTACGGGTGTGCTACAAGATGTTTCCATATGATTCCTATACTACTAGAGAATGTCCTTAAATGATATAGGAAGTTTGATGAGAAGGTTTGGAGGGAAAGAATGGTGAGATTAGGTGTTGGAAGGTTGTATGATTATTGTGGGAGGTGTAGGGAAGGTGATCAACACCCTTATCTAAGTCTAGCACTTAGAGAAGGCCAAATTTGGGCTAAGATGGCCGCTCACAGTGACTAAAAGACAAAGATCTAAGAAAATAGCTAGAATGCATCAAATGGGAGTGGAAAGGTCCTAGATGGAGTTGGTGAAAGGTTCCCCTTCCTGAAAATCCAACAACCCTGCAACAAAAGGTGCACCTGTTTCTCTTTTCATTTGCAAAGCATTACAAGACAAGGTGGAAAAGATGAGTTGAATTTGGAAAAAAATATCAAACTAATGCTAAGCACTTGATCTATGAAATGAAATAGCTTCTAAGCTACAAAAATCATGAGAAGAAACATATTGAATGTAAAACTTTCTAAGAAATCATAAACAACTGTCTACTAATGCCAAACTTGATCTATGCAATGAACCACTCCATTTTTTGGTTGTGAGAGTGGGGTCCTCTAATCATGATCCCATGAGGGAGATGAGATAGGGGACACTGACACTAAATTTTGATGGATTTTACTCTACTAAACAACAAAAATTACTTAACTCTCTAAGCTAAACAAAACATACATCCACAACAAGTTAATCAATCTAAGCTAATAGGAACATGAATAAACTTCAACAATTAATCAACATTCTAAGCTAAGAATATAGATACATGAGAGGAACTTCTACTGCTAGGGTGGGGCCTTAACCCAAGAGCTTCAGCCCTCTGAGTTAACTCAATGCTTGACCAAAATAGAACTTCACATTATCATTCCAAAACTATCAAATACATCGTCAAAATAAGAGTGAAATATGCTTCAGCTCAATGGCCTCTTGGCTACAGTAAAACTTTGAATACTAATGAGTCCCTGAGATTTTTTATTTATAGAAAAATGGAGCTATCAACATCTCCCTAGAAAATATGGGTAATTGAATCCCAAACTCAAGAATAGGTGAATTTGAATCTACTTTGACATGCACTAGCTCAACTTCCAATGAACTCAGCTTGCTTGGATGCCCATGACGCTGATTTAATGAGATAGATTGGGGATCCTTGACTGATTGGAGGAGTTAAGGAGGTATACCACCTCCTACAATCTATCTTTCATGTCTACTCCAATTTTTTGCACTCAAATTAGCTCAAAATTTCTCCAATTCTTGCATTTAACACACATTATGCCACATGACATAGAAACAAAAATTTACTCCTCACACTAAGCATAATATCAAAACAATTATAGATAAATGTGAGCAAAAGATAATTTAATAAGTTAGAGGATGGAATTTGAACCCATATAATATACCTATTGATGAGCCTCATCAATGTGGATGTCTCATATGTGTTGAAATTTCTTATTTTACGAAATATTGTGAACTCACCAGTGAACCTCCCTATATACTCCTAAGGTACTCATTTTTCCCACAAACCCCCAAACTACAATGGGGGTGTATGAAAGATATTTGTACTAAAAGGTGGATAAGTTTCCTCAACCTCAACAATTCCCACTCACATGACCTCATATTTCACCAAACTCACCACATATTGCAATAGTCTCTCAAAGTGCACATTGGTCATTGTTGGGGAAAATTAATTGCTTAATAAAAACAACTAATCACATGAACATTAATTATCAACCCAAGGAGCACCTTTTTATTTCAAGGCAATCAGAAAAATATATGCATAACAAATGCCAATAGATAACACTGGTTATATATGATTGTGTTCTATATTATCAAGCTCATTCAACAAGAAATAAAATGTAAGACTTGAATAATAAAACTAAAATTAAAAAGAAGATAGTAAATGACAGGAAAAACAATTATGTTACACAAAAATATCATCACCATGACTATTTGCAGTCAGTATGGGTCTATCATCACTTGTACTGTCCTCCTAAGCAAGTCTCAGACCTCAGCTCTTCAAGTCAAGCTTTGAAAATGAGAGAAAGACATTAAAAATCAACAAAGCTCTGGTTCCGCACTTTCTCTCACTATTACCTGCAGTCCCACACCTACTTTTCACATTACCTGTAGACTTTCTCGCTCTGTCCCTAAAGGAGTGGGTGTGGACGCCTGTGAAAGTCAAAAAGGCGCAAGTTATTCTAAAAAAATCACTTCGGGTTAATTCTAGATGATTCTAGAAGGAATTTTGACGTGGATTGTTCGCTCTTAGGTGGTTCATGCATCCCAAAAGAGAAGGAGCTAATCCCTTGATGAGAGGAGATATCCCTTTGAAGGAGGACCTAGTAACTTCCCTCCATTGCACTATAAATTAAGGCATTGGGCTGGTTGCTAGTGAGGTTAGAAGCTGAACAGTTTTTAGGGTAAATGCTGGTGGAATTGGGACTTCGTAGTTAAGCTTGAGAGGAGAGATCACATACCTTTTTGGCTTCATTGTGTTATAGACATTTTTGTGCCTTACAGCATAGAGCATGAAATGTCAATAATCTAAGGGATCCAAAGTCCCTAAACATGTTGTTCCTACCCCTAGAGGAACAAGGTCAGCAAACCACAACACTTCAGATCAGTTCTCCACTAAAAAACACTCAGAAACAGGTCAATTTTGGATCAAAGCAGCTGCTCCAAAGGCTACCTGTGTTGCATAGCAAGTGCAACAAGGGCTACCTGCGCTGCATAGCAGGTACAACACAAGCTACCTGCGCTGGGTGTACTTTGACATGTGGAGGAATCTTTTTCCCAATGTGCCAGTGCCCAGGAAGCTTCCAAAAAGGCACTTGATCATAAGATTCGCCTAATGATGAGTTAAGAGCTTCTAAAACTCCAAGTGGAAGGCAGAAACTCCGAGTGAAGGACTGAAGAACAACTGGAGTTGAAGAGGACAACAAGTCACACATCAAGCTGACTTATCTTCACTTCAAAACTCTATATAAGGATCTCATCCCATGTGATCTGGAGGCCGGAATTTAGTGCAAAGAATTGCTGTTGGTTTACCGTTGTGAGTATTGGGTGATTGCTTGAGGGAGGTGAAGAGGAGATTTCTTTCCATCGGGAAGGTGATGCTGGATTGGACCTCTCACGGTTGTATCACCGCCTGAACCTTACTTCCTTATATTAATAAAGCATTTGAGGTTCTTCTATTCGCATGTGTTTCAATTGTGTATTGTCTTACTTGCGTATTTGATTTATGCTAATCCTTGAATCAATTATGAATGCGTGCTTCTTGTAGTTTCCTTTTCTTGTCTTGTTCGCAGGATCTCGTGTAGCTGGGCCCGTGAGAAGACTTGGAGCTGGGAGCAAGCGGCAAATAGAGGAGATTGGACCGACCATTTGCGCAAGACATCGGTAAGTGGATCTCTTCCTTTCGTCTCTTGCATGTCATAAAGAAGTAACTTTAGATAGCTTTGCTTCAGCTGTTGCTAAGGAACTATCACCCTTAGAGTGGGATAGGGTCATTCCGTGTTGGATACTTTTCCCCACAACAGACTGGCGACTCCGCTGGGGATCGTGTCTTGTTGGTAGCTTGTGTTTCTCGCTATTCATTTCTTAAACAAAGGGAGTACCGAATCGAACTGCATCTGAATCCTTCGAATGCAAAGTAGAGGGCAGCTACTCTAGCCCAGTGCTGGGCATGTTTATGATTTGAAGAGCTGATCCACAAGGACTTTTTTTTTAGCTCTTTGTGATAGTGTTCATCTTCCTTAATCATCCTCTAGTGTATACTTGACTGATAGCCTCTGATTTTGCCAAAAACCATTGATTTTTGAGCAAACTGTGACCCAGAATCTGAGAGAGACGAGAGTTGTCTCATCAGTGCAGCTGCAACAAAGGCTACCTGCACTGCAACGCAGGTCCCGAAGGGGCTACCTGCGCTGCATCTCAGATTGACAGTGCAGCACCTGCGCTGATCCAGTTTTGCATTGTGCAACTGGGATTCCCCACTGTCTGTTGCCCAGTTTTCAGTACTGTTTTTGCAGCCTGTTGTCAACCTGTATACCCAGCTGAAACTACCTTTCTTTGCCTTCATTCTGCCTCAGTTGTATGAAGAAACTGTGATTATTCTTATTGTATTCTTGCTTTCATTCATAGTTTCCCATAGCGAAAGTGAACTAGTCTTGCTGTGACCTCTTGGATCTAGACCTGTAAGAAAGTGTCGTTGTGATTCTGAGAGCTAGTTTATTGTTGTTCATAGCTGCTTGAGCATTTGCTTTCGTTATATGGTTCGAATTTCCGTATTTCTTGTGTTGAAACGAGTGAATCTTAAGGTGTTATTTTGATTATTGGACAAAAACTTGTTTGCTTTCGCTTGAAATTGAATTCGAAATTATACAACAGCTTTCTTTTTGTAATACATCAACATTAAGGAAGAAGAAAAGAAATACTTGCATTGTGCATGTGCATTTTGACAGTTTGCATGTCGATTTAGGAAAGTGCATCAGTGTGTGCTCTATGATCTGTTTGAAAAGATGATGTCTTTCTTTTCCTTCAGTAGTTAAGATTTTCATAAGTTGAAAGAATTGAAAAAGCTTGCTTATCATTCTCAGACTGCATTTAGGAGTTGTATCATACATCACGTGGTGATCCATAAAGGCAAACTGCTAAGCAAGATCAACCTAAAAAGAACTGAATTTATCTAACAACGCTTTGAAACATAACGAAACACAGTAGAGATCTAGGTAGAGACGTGAACCGGCGTCGTTAAACATAGTGACTGTCGATCTCTACGAAGGTGGGTGATTCCTCCCGAGGGACGATAGCACTAATACGGACTTGTGCCCCCGCGTACCGTCGCGTATATTGGGGGACCCCTATAGGAACAAAGCCTTTATCCATAGGAAGCCATATTGGCCGCCCTACTGATCGCGATGCAGTGAACACAGCATTCACGAAGATCGACCACTCGTACCATAAAACGTATTCTGTGGTTTCGCGAAAGGTTTGGCACACCCTCTGCCTAGAACTCCAGAGTAGTTTCTTTTGGCCTTTTTCAAACTCTATAACTGAAAAAGTCCATCCGAGCATTTGTCACTTCGGGCTCGTTAATACATCGAAGGAGACTAGAGTCATCTTTAGCTTTTTCTCGACTCTTAAAAAGTGAAAAAGCAAGTTGTGTCTAAAAGCGTCGTCATATAAAATTCATTCTAAGCGGAACATAATCACCCCTTATTCCTACGTTGATCTTTAGGTTGAGAACATGGAACGCACCAACCAAGGGATTCCACATGATGGGACCCCTAGCCCTTTCTCCTCTTGGGGAGAAGTTGGTGCGCCCCACATGGCCACATTGTCGCTTCTAGGATTGACAATTGGCCTGCCAATTTGGCTATTCTCAACCACTGTAGTTCAGACCACCACGGTTCCTGAACAGTCGAGTCAACAGTTAGACCAGTCTAGAGCTACCCTCCAGCCTTCCACTTCTTATAAGCCTTCCTCCGATCCTTCTTCTTCGAAAGGTCAAGCCGCCGAAAGCGGAGCTCCCATAGAAAAGAAGAAGGAAAAGAAGAAGAAAGAAAAGAAGCCGAAGGAGCCAAAGGCGCCTGGGGGCAAGCAAAAGGCATCTAACAAAAATCCACACACAGCACGGACCGGGCCCAAATTGCCATGTGTCATATGTAGAGGGGACCACCTCCACCGTGATTGTCCCAGTATTCCCTGGATACTAAGGGACTGGTCCCCTCGTTTGCACAGTTCGGAAGCGTCAACCTCTGACAACCAGGTTGAATGCTTACCGTCGACCAACGAAAGTGAAGGTTCTAGATGACGAAGGGGAATGAGATTCCCCTGCGAACTGTGTGAAGGCAATCACACCCTCCGCCGTTGTCCCTTTTTAGATGAAGCAAAGAGAGTTTTGGAAGATCAACCGGTTGCACCGTTGCTACTTCCTCCTGGATATCAAAAACTCGCGCCAAGTCCTTCGTTGGTTGAAAATACAGCTGCCCCGCTCATAGGGCCAGCTGAAGTGTCAGTCACTGAAAGTGAACCTACTGAATCCGGACCGGACGAAAGTCCAAAGGTCGAAACGGCAGTTGACCCGGTTCTCCCTTCAGAAGTTTCATCTTCAAATACCACAGTCACTGAGGATTCATCTTCAGCTGACACCCCTACCGAAGAGAGTAAGGATGACACCGTCCAGATTCTTTTCATCAACACCAATTCTGATGATCATCATGCCAATGTGCCCACTCCTTTATCGCAGGAAGGAGCATCGCCAGGATCATACCTGGCTGTATATTCGGTCCCACCACCAAGCAACCTAGTTGTGTCCTTTGATTGGAACCAACTAGGCAGACCCCAGTTGCCAGCCAGTATACCATTTAGAATTATAGTCCAAATATACAAAATGGTGATGGCTGGAACTATCATTGATGAAGGGGCATCTGTGAGTATCCTGTCCTCTATTGCTTGGAAAGCACTGGGTTGCCCGGCGCTTTTGCCTGAGACAAGAAATCTCTCGGGTTTTGACAAAGGAACCAGTCGACCATTAGGGATTCTACCTAATGTGCCTATTACCGTGAAAGAGAAGGCCGTCAAGATGAACTTGATGGTTGTCCAAGGACCCTTGGATTATAACTTACTCCTTGGACGAGACTACATATATTGCATGGAAGCAATAGTCTCCTCACTCTTTCGAATAATGTGTTTTCCATACGAAGGAAGAATGGTCAAGCTCGTAGACCAACTTTCACTTCCGGGATCACGCATCGCAAGTAGTCACATACCTATCCTCAATGGTCTATTTGATCAAGAAAGGTCTCTACCTCCGGTTCTTCTTCCTGATGAGTGCGAGTAATTCGGGAGAGGAAGACCGGAACCCAGGGGGCATGCATCCTGGTCTGCTCTAGAGGCAGAAAAAACCTTGGGTGTAAAGTAGAATTTCCGCGGGAGAATATGACTAGTCCATACCCCGTCCCCTCCTTCTTCTTCGTAAAACAGAAGAGACGGCAAGAGCTCTCATGCGGAAGAAGGGGCAGTTAGGAATGGGGTTGTTCTAGAAAAAGATTCTTTTGTTAAAGTTAAGTGTGTGGCGGAGCGTCGTCATTCACCTTTGTCTAGAAAAGTGGGCTCTGCCAAAGAAGGGGATCCTTTTGCGGCAGCAAGTAGTAACCATCTTTGGATAAGAGGCAAGCCTCACCCATTAAAACAAATGTTTTAAAGGATAAGTAGGGGCAGCCTCCAAAGAAAGGGATTCAATTGCTGCAACAAATTGTAACCATCTTTGTGTAACCTAATGATAGACATCGCCGAAGAGAGTTTTTGTTTGAAAGGATTAGCAGAACGATCTTTGGGTAACCTGAAAGAGGTAAGCCTCACCTGTTGAAAACAAAGGTTTTTAACGGAAAAGTAGGGGCAACCTTGAAATTAGACTTACACCTGGGGGCATGGAAACCTCTTGGAATGCAAGCTCGGGCGGCTTTTTAGTTTTAGGAAGGACTAACCCCGCTAACCCGTAGATAAGCTGATACCCGGCTTTCACAAAGAGAGGATATGGAGCAATACGTAGGGAGATGAAGCTCTTCAAAAAATAGCGATCTTCCATGAGACCTTACTACTTTATGACTGGTAAAAACGAGCAGTTTTGGCAAAGTTCATGCTCGTTAAAAAATAAACGCAAGATCCGAGCAGTTTTAATGCAGAAATTCATGCTCGTTAAAAAATAAACATAAGCTTGTGAGCAGGCTTCCCCCCAGAGTTCAAGCTCATGTAGAAAAAATGAACCGGGAAATGACCATTTGAGACCGTAAATTCATCAGCCATAAAAGCCTTGGTCGTGTTTGTGCACCATCACCTCCACTTTTTATTTTGGCCGATCATTCACATCCACTTGATTGTTTACCTATTTTGAGGAACAGCTGCGAAGAGTGATCCCACCTTGTAATACTGCCGTGATTGGAAAATTCCAACCTGTACCTGGAATCTACTGCTATCCCTGTTTATCACTCGTTCCTCAAAATACGAGTCTTCTTTGAGCTCTTTTCACTGACTCGTAAAATATGAAAAGTTTGCCGAGTTTTGGCCTTCCAGCTCGTTAAAAGAACAGGAAGAGCTATCCCTCCTCTAGATTTTAATCTTTTTGGACCTCAGGGATTATTGCACAAAAAGATCGAGCGCTTGTCTAGTTCGGCTCGATAAAGATATCGAACATTCATCCCTTCTGTATTGTTTTATACTTTTTCGGACTTAAGGGATTAGATGACGAAAAAGGACCCCTGGAGTCCACTTTATGTACCCTTTTCAGACTCTCTAAAAATGAAAAGGACCGAGTTGTCTTTGTCGCTGGGCTCGTTAAAAATATTAGATAGCGACAAACTTGTCTTTAGACGAGAACGAGTTTCCCTATCGCTAGGCTCGTTAAAACATAGCGATGGGCTTGCCCGAAGGGCAGGTTATAGAACAAGCATATGTTATCCTTCTCAAGCTTGACAAAAATAAAGAGGTACTGGTCATAAATGACTGGGGAAAAATTGGGAGAACCTCAAAGCTTAATGGTAGCAAGTCGCTCTTGAACATGACACTTTTGCCTCCGTAAATATCGGGTTGGGTTATTATCATTCACCGGTCCCTTCACCATGGTCTCGCCATACCATCCATACATGGGGTAATGCTACCGATCCATCACATCAGTGTCGTTATATGTTCAAGAGATGTCATTCAGAAAGTGTCAACCGGGTCCCATCCACTACCATACATCATCTTTCATCCTTCCATGACCGCCACCCTGAATCATATTTCACAGATCGTTTTCACCATCATCACTAGCTCCGTTCCGTGTCACTGATGTGGGATTCATTAAGGCCCTCCTTTGACGGATCACTTCTTGTCGACATCAGCTCATTATCCAAGAAGTTGATCTAGGGACACCCCCTCAGTACTTTGAAGCTTGCATGCCTCAATGGCAAGTTTCTCACTTCCGGCGATAGGTATACATTAATGACCTTCGACCGGGAGACTTTGCGTGGTGTTCGACGTCAGATCCTATATTCACGCCACGTGAATTGTGCTGCAGTACCTTGAGGGTCATCATCATTATCGGTGATTCCACTTGCGCTTGTTAACAGTTTACATTATTGACTGGTAATCAAGCGATGTCTTTCCATGTTCGACTTCAAGAAATTCTCACATGGATCGACTTGTACTAGAGTGAAGATCGGACAAGTTTGAAGACCCCGGATCTAGTTTCATCCATCCGGGCTGCGATATATATTCAGGAGATAAAAACATAGACATGTGCAGCAGATGATCATCCTACTAAAAGGATGATAATTAAAAGCAGAGAATTATCAGTCTATTATCAGACGATCGTCTGTCTATGTACAGCAAATGTATTTATAAAGCTGAGCATGGGAAATGCCCGCATCAGCTAGATCATGAAAAGAAAGTATGAAAAGATAATGTATTGTATTGTATTTTGTTACAGGTCACCTCCCAACGATTGAATGAACTTCGGATCCTCCTAATAAAGCATTTCACCCGATAAACGACCTCATACTTTAGGGGGCAACTATTATAGACATTTTTGTGCCTTACAGCATAGAGCATGAAATGTCAATAATCTAAGGGATCCAAAGTCCCTAAACATGTTGTTCCTACCCCTAGAGGAACAAGGTCAGCAAACCACAGCACTTCAGATCAGTTCTCCACTGAAAAACACTCAGAAACAGGTCAATTTTGGATCAAAGCAGCTGCTCCAAAGGCTACCTGCGTTGCATAGCAAGTGCAACAAGGGCTACCTGCGCTGCATAGCAGGTACAACACAAGCTACCTGCACTGGGCGTACTTTGACATGTGGAGGAATCTTTTTCCCAATGTGCCAGTGCCCAGGAAGCTTCCAAAAAGGCACTTGATCATAAGATTCGCCTAATGATGAGTTAAGAGCTTCTAAAACTCCAAGTGGAAGGCAGAAACTCCGAGTGAAGGACTGAAGAACAACTGGAGTTGAAGAGGACAACAAGTCACACATCAAGCTGACTTATCTTCACTCCAAAACTCTATATAAGGATCTCATCCCATGGGATCTGGAGGCCGGAATTTAGTGCAAAGAATTGTTGTTGGTTTACCGTTGTGAGTATTGGGTGATTGCTTGAGGGAGGTGAAGAGGAGATTTCTTTCCGTCGGGAAGGTGATGCTGGATTGGACCTCTCACGGTTGTATCACCGCCTGAACCTTACTTCCTTATATTAATAAAGCATTTGAGGTTCTTCTATTCGCATGTGTTTCAATTGTGTATTGTCTTACTTGCGTATTTGATTTATGCTAATCCTTGAATCAATTATGAATGCGTGCTTCTTGTAGTTTCCTTTTCTTGTCTTGTTCGCAGGATCTCGTGTAGCTGGGCCCGTGAGAAGACTTGGAGCTGGGAGCAAGCGGCAAATAGAGGAGATTGGACCGACCATTTGCGCAAGACATCGGTAAGTGGATCTCTTCCTTTCGTCTCTTGCATGTCATAAAGAAGTAACTTTAGATAGCCTTGCTTCAGCTGTTGCTAAGGGACTATCACCCTTAGAGTGGGATAGGGTCATTCCATGTTGGATACTTTTCCCCACAACAATTGGGAAGAGAGTGAAACTTTTCAAATTAGAGGAGACTTCTTGTTGGACCCTGGGTGGAGATTGTATAGCATCAAGGCACATGTTGTAAAGTTCTTCTTTAATTTGAATTAATACAATCAGATTAATTTTTCTCAACAAATTGTCTTATGTCATTTGTTTCATGAATTCCCTGATCATCATGTTGGACACCTAATCCTAAATGGTTAGTGTGGAAGTTGAATGGACAAAAGCAGTCCAAGAGACCTTGGGATCTGAAACCCAAGAGTCACATATTGTACTATAAATGTATATCTGATGTTAATAAAAAATGAATTGCATGTTTTATCTTTCACATTGTCTTTGCTGTCCATGTGTGTTTAACATGGTATCAGAGCAGGCGATTGCTGGTCCTACTTCAATTTGAGCCATTTGTTTTATGGCCTTTGTGTGCAGTTTATTTCTGCCATGAAATTCATGAATATTTTCTCATGAATATTTCTTCAGCTCAATTTTAGCTGCAACCTAATTATACTGCTGCTGGTGTCTGCTCTCCATATAGAAGCACCTCCATACCCCTGACAATCCCTGTGCTGCTCCTCCATATAATTAGCTGCTACTGTTGCACATCTGTCCATATCGGTTTAACGCTGTTTCATAACATTTTTTGAATGCGTTTCCATTTGAACGTTGTCCATATCATATTAACGCTGTTCAATTTTAACGCTGCGTTGGTATCATTATTGAATGGCTGTTGAATATTAATGCTCTGCGTTACCTGACCTCTGACTCTGCCTCAGAAACGCCTGTCGACCTCTGCGCATTCCATTTTTACTACACCTCATTACTAAAAGCTGGTGACATTACTGTACACTGTTCTGACATTAATGAAACGTTGTGCTGCTCTTTTCATTCCATTGAAACGCCCCTGCCTGGCCCTGATGGATTATGATGCTCCTCTGATATATCGTGTCTGATGTTTGTACCAATTTTCTGAGTAACTGTCCCTGGCCCTGATGGATTAGGATGATCCCCTGTTAAATTGCGCCTGATGTTTGTGGTAATTTTCTGAGCGCCCTGAAATTTGAGTGGAGGTCCTTGGCCATCGCAGATGTGCTCCCGAGAATTGGTTCTCTCTACTTTTCTTTCTTCCACGCTGTTCACTCTTTGTTTGTGGACTACTAGAGATTTGTTGGTGGAAGAGACTGCGTCTTGAAATCTAACTGGCAGCGGTCCTTCTGAGGAATGCTTGGAGTTCATCAGCTTTCCAGTTATGCTTTGCTTGCATCGCTCTGATGAACCCTCAAAGAGCTCCGATCCCTTGAGAACGAAGTCATTTCCATGAGTTGGGTGTATGATATCATCTTCTGATAAATCATGCCAGACATAGCCATTCTTGTAGCTCCTCTTCGATGACCAGGAGAACGCGTTGGCCATGCCTTTTCCACGCAGAGCATTCAAACGCTGTTTAACATCGCTCAAGTATAGGCCTTCATTTGAAGACAGTGTAACTTCCATGAAATGGGGATGTTCAAGCTGACCATTCCTGCTAAGATAATACAAGACCTGAACTCTTCTGGGCATAAGCTTTGATTTGGGTTCGATCCAGCTGGGCTTTGCTCGGTCTGGGCTGAGCTCTCTGCTCTGCTGCTTCATTCTCAGTTCCAATCGGCCTTTTGGGCTAACCAACCGGGCCCTTTCTATTTCGACATAAATCTTCCCAGCTGAGACATTATTCAGTGTTTTGATCAGTTCAACACATGTATCGAGGTCAGGTGTCTCATCAATATATTGCATGGCTTGCTGAACCATCGCAGTGACTGCCTGCTTCAGCTGTGCTCTTTTCTTGGAAAGAACGCTAATTTGCTCACTTAGTGTCTTCCATGCACGCACTTCATAACAAATCTGCACTATCGCCACTACCACCTTTCGAGTTCCAGAAACATCAGCAGCAAGCCTCATCTGCTTCTCTATATTTGAAAGAGCATCTATTGCAGCATCCAATTTGCCTTCCTGGAGGGCTACTTTCCTCTGCGCAGCAATTTCACGGTCAATAGAGTCCAGATCGGCTCCGGCAGGCCTCGCGGAGGGACGACCAGCGTCCGGAGGTCCCGTGGAAGCTTCTTCCTCCATAGCGCTCATGGTTGTTCCATCTTCCACCAGCACGCAGTTTATGATCTAACGCGGTGTTTTTTTTCCGTGCGTTAAGGGATGGAGAGAGTCTTTTCTAATCTAGTTCTCACAGGTATTCACCAGTAAGATGGAATAGACAAATTGTTTGTTAAATACCGCTAAATTTTCTTAGAGCCCGTGAAGTTTCTTCTTTAAAAATATTGGGACAAATATTGTTGAGACATATATTGAACCCAAAACCATCATTTCTCTTGCTGTATGAGTTTCCTGTTGTTATTGGACGTAGTCTGCATTTTCTGGGCTACGTACTGGATGCTGGGTTGAACATATACGCTGTCAGGGCCTAATTCACAATCTAAAGTTGGCCGTGTTGCTACTGACTGTATGTGCCAAGCATTCCTGTTATTTCCTGAGCGTGAATATTGCCAGAATAGCCTTTGCTTATAGTGGAAAACATTGGACTTCGAGAGACTCGACTTATTCTTGTTGGGCATGACAGAAGTCTTTATCATCTGCGTCTGAAGTATTTGGAGCAAAAGGGGTAATGTGTTACTCATTATATGACTGATATATAAATAAATATAAGTGGTCTTCTTATTTTTTTATTGGATGTTCCTGGGATGTATATGGGCTGACTCAGTAGGAGAGCGCTCCTCTCAATGGAGTTCTTAATTGTACTGGAGGCTGCTGTAATGCCACTTATGGACTACGTACCATTCTAAAAACCAAATCTGGCTTATTTTGTTGGTGTATAAAGGCTGCTGCTCTCAAAAAGATTGTTGAGCTGAACGTGCCTTGCTGGAGAAAGAACCTGGATCATACAATAATCAAGAGGCCAAATTTGTGCGTCACGTTGTATTTTAGTATTCAATATATTACAGTTTGTGGCCGGGCATGTCGTACCTATAGTTCATCCGGGGAGAAGAATTTAACGGGTCAAGCTGCTCCTAAATCAAAGCTCCGTGCTAGAGTGTGCTGGCTTCTCATTTTTATTGATTATTGACTTGAGAACTATGCAGGCTGCTCATTACTGCAAGGCGGGCAGCTGACTAAATAAATTTTTAGATGCCTTATTCTGGGTAAAGTTAAAGAAGCTATCACTGTGCAGAATCGTGGAGAATATGAGATTTATGGTGCATCGTAGTATATCATGAAACTTTTCTTCGTGGCTTGATGCAATAATATGTAGTATATTGCTTGTATTATCGTGTATTTTCTATGGTTGTTTCAGTTGAGCAGAAGCATAAAGAATGATCTAGCCCCAAGGCTACAAACTTGTATTTTCTGTGGTTGTTTCAGTTGAGCAGCATATCACTGTACCTGTGCTTGAAATCTTAATGAGTATAGACTATTGGAAGTGATGTTTGGTGATGTACTTCTACTATAGAGGGTCTCAAACTTTCTCATCTCATTGGATGTGTGGCTGTGAATATATTGAAGACACTCCATATTTATTTCTCTGTCTTGGAGCTGAATACGTTGCATATATTATCACTGTGGTGTTTTCTCTATAATGATGGAGCTTCTTTGATGTTATAACACTTTTCTACAACCACTGCTCTTCCTAACATTTGCTGGTATATTCTACTTCAGATCTCTGTTATTATTAGAGTTGATATATCAGAATTATATGTAATCAATTCCTGTAGTTGAAGTTCGAATTTCAAAGAAGGAAGAAGTCATCTAGTTGTGCATCCATACAAAGCGTATCTTGGTATACCTGAGCATTTTAAGGGTGAAACATATCTATTGTATCTGTGTTGGAAGGACAATGTAGTTTTCAAACTGATATTCTTAATCTTCAATAGCTGGGGTTTGTCTAGACTTGCTATAGTCTCCATTAGGATTGTTGAGTGTTCATTTCTTTGTTGAGACAATGGCTAGATTTGATGATGTATTAGAGTTACTGAATACACTAATACACTCCACTATTGGTGGGAAGGTAAATGTTAGCAAAGACACTCTTTGTGACATTCAGACCTGCCTGCATGATGCACAAGAAAAGATTGATTTTTTGCAACTAGAATCTCAATTCCAGCAAGATGAGCTTCAACAGATTTGTCATTCCAAATCGTTTTCTGCTCAAAACAATATGTTGTTCAAGGTTAAACCAGCAAGTGGTGAAATTAGTAAGATTAAGGTTGAATCGGATCCAGAATCAAATAAAGCAGCAGTTGTATATGCAGATGCAGAAACTCAATCTGCACTTCCCAAGCCCATCATCAGACCTTGGGAACAGCTTGTCCACAACAAGCACAGAACTGGTCTTGGATATGACAAGGGCTTGTCCTTTCATATTCTAGACTATGCCAAGCCCATTCAGTTTCAGAGTGCTGGATTCATTCATGACAGTTCAACTGCTCCTCATGACAGTTCAGCTTCAGCTGTTCCAGACTCTGCCCCTCTTCCACAACAACAGCAACAACAACAACAACAATAGATCATAAAATGCCAACACTATGACCGAGTTGGCCATCTAAAAGATCACTGTTTTGATCTTCATCCATGTGAGCACTGTCATAAAACCAGTCATTCTTCACACAGATGCTTCAGAAACAAACGTCCTGCAAGAACAAAGATTCATCTTGGATGGATCGCTTCTTGGCAATGGGCATCAACAGCCAAGAAGATATTCCAAACACATGTCAGAACTTGTTCTAGAGTATTGAACAGTCTTGCAGCTGAGTTTTCTCCATCATCTCACCTTGTATCTGACAGGGGGGGAAATGATGGTCATTTACAAGCTTCAAAGCCACATCAAGCGAGCCTGAGCCACAACCTGCCACACCAGTTTCAGAGTTGTAGCCAGAGACAAAGATGCCCGTGAACATGCCTTCAGTTGGAAATCTGGGACACTTCCTCTAGTAGAAGACTCCAGCTTCTTGCCAGTTTTGGAAGAATTCCAGGAACACAATTGAGAACACTTCCTCTAGCAGAAGACTCCAGCTTCTTGCCAGTTTTGGAAGAGTTCCAGGAATTGCATTAAGCATTCCAGAGTTGTTGGTCATCCTTAAACCATCACAGATTAAGAACACTTCCTCTAGCAGAAGACTCCAGCTTCTTGCCAATTTTGGAAGAGTTCCAGGAACTACACTAAGCATTCCAGTGTTGGTGGTCATCCTTAAACCACCGCCCTTTATACCAACATTTCATAGAGCACATTCAGCCTAGTGCTTCCATGCATTTTTTTCACATGTTGTATTACAACTCTCTTCTTGGACTCATACATAACCCTTCGGATTAAGGGGGGGAATGTTGGACACCTAATCCTAAATGGTTAGTGTGGAAGTTGAATGGACAAAAGTAGTCCAAGAGACCTTGGGATCTGAAACCCAAGAGTCACATATTGTACTATAAATGTATATCTGATGTAAATAAAAAATGAATTGCATGTTTTATCTTTCACATTGTCTTTGTTGTCCATGTGTGTTTAACACATCATGATAAGTATGCTTTATGATATTGGCTTTTCAGGTGCTATTTAATTTGTTTTCTTGTTTGTGTTTGCAGATTCGCTACAAGGGAGCTCATTTGGATCAAAGGAGCGAGGCTTCCACAAACTTGCATTGGACACAAGGTAGGCCTGAAACACTTGTTTGCCTTTGTTTATGAATTGCATATTTAGAGAAAGATAGTTTTTGATTGGCTTGCTTCTCACTAGATATCATTAGATACTAGGGAGGTTATCTTTTCTGCAAGATCGACTCATTCCGTGTGACAAATGGCGACTCGACTGGGGACTTGATTTTTTCCTTGTTTTTACTTTGACGTGAGAAACTGTGTTTTTGTTTCTGTTTTTGGCTTGTTATGTGTGTAATTGGGTAGATTTAGTAGATCTAGGATTATTTTTGTTTTTCATAACTTTGGGAGAGGACCGCACCCTCGGCTTACAACACAGTGTGGACCTATCCGCACTTTTGATTTTAGCACAGAGTGGTACCGCACCTGTGTGAATTGTGGGCCTGCGGACCCTACTAAAATTTTGAAAAACTTAATATTTTCCCTTTCAGCAAGTTTAGTTTTCATTTAGATGTTGTTATCCCCTACCAGACCTACATATTAATTGGTAAGAACTTTTCTTAGGTTAATTCCATTGGAATTAGGGTTTTAGGTGAAATTCCTAGAAGTTTTGGTTACCGGGCTTGGTTTTCATTTTGATCTTGTAGTAGCTCAGAGCTTAGAAGCTATAGAAGCCTCAGATCACCTTGGTTTTTACTGGCCTTCTTATGATTCTGACCATTTGCAAAATCTACCTTTGTTGAGAAATCCACCTTGTGTTTTCTCTTAGGGAAACTTCGAAAAGGATTGTGTTAAAAGTTTGGATTTCATTTTTAGAAAAGAAAACAAAAATTGGTTGTTTTTTGACTGATTTGCGATTCTGGCAAATTAGTCCTTAGTTTGTTTATAGCTAAGTAAAACATCCTTGAAAAAGACATCTTGTAAGCTTTGACTTCAAATAGTTTTTTATAGTTTATAGATCTCAATATTAGTTATTTCCATAGTTTTGAGTGATTTACAAAAAATAAAAAAAATCTCTTTTGGAAAAAGTTTGTTTTTGTAGTATTTGAGTGTTTGAAAAAAAAGGGAAATTTTTGTGAAAATAACTAGTTGTCTCGTTTTGAGTGCATTGGAAAACACAAAAAGCTCTTGTTTTAATTTGTTTGTTAAGAAAGATTTGTGTTTACAAGCATTTGCATTCTCAAACTCTTTCCTAGCTAGAAGTTCATTGAAGGGAAAAGATTGCTTGATCATCTTAAGTGCATTTTTAGTGATTTCGAGTTGAGTCTTCACACCACGAGTTTCATCTCCGCACCTCTTGACTTAAAAAAAAACCAATAAAAATAGTGCTTAAAGTAAAATCTATCTAGTAATATTTTTATTTCTAGGGCTCTAATACACCAACATAGCTTAGGCTACTTTCTTGGAGTAGGGAGTAATTAACTCTCCATGACAGTAAAACAAACAAGTAGCTGTGTCTTGTGGTAGGAGAAAAATCCAATTGTTGCATCTATGCTCTGGTAAAGATCCTTTTAAAGGAGAAGCACAAGATCATGTTCGAACCACTGTGGGAATCAATCCTTCCTCATTGGGAATGACGCCAGATATTCATGTATTAATAATGGTAAACCTTGGATTAACCATTGTCGAGGAGCCTGGGGTGATTTGTTGGTAAACCTTGTATTATGTCAAGGAGCCTTCAAGGGGATTGAGCTTGTTACTCTGCCCTTGCATGCGTATTGGATTGTAGATTGTTCCCCCAGGTATATTTATTTCCGTTGGTAACCATAGTTACCATATTCTATAGTATTCTTCCTAAGGTGACAGTGGTGGGAAGATCCCACTATACCTGGAGTAGACATCGGCTAGATTCACTTGGATTTTCTAAGGGGTTCTCTTCACTCAAGATGGTTTAGTGGAGGAACTTGTGCCAGTCTATTCATTAAGCAGGTTTCCGAGGTAACTGTTCGAACCGCCATTTCTGCATTGAACTTTGCAACGTTGGATTTCATCACCAACTAGTGTTTTTAGTACGGAAAGTTACTGTTTGTGTGTAGTTTGATCTCCTAGATTCTTTAGGTGTGTGATTCAAATTTTTTTGGTTCTTTAGAGGCTTTAGGTGGTTTTCATTGAGATTTTACTTTGTTTTCGTGTGAAGTAGTTAAAATTTTTAATCGTGGCTGCATTACCGAGGAAGTCCCGTAGACTTCGGGGCCAACCTCCTGAGTTTTCACCGAGCCAACTTGAAGGGTTAAGAGCCCTCGTCACTCCTAGAGATAGTAGAGTTGGTCACCTGAAGAAGGAGAGTCTTCTTTGGTGGTACATCCTGATTTTCAAGCTCTAGTAGCAGATTATAATCCACAATCTGTGTCTGTTTCCGAAATTACTGGTAGCTTTTCATCTACTAGTGATATAGGTGAGTAACCTAAAATATCTAAACCTGAAAGTGAATTTGCTGCTACTCTGACATCAAGATTTACCTATCCAACTTTTAGTTGTCCTTGTTCACCCAGGGTAGAAAGAATAATTACCCAAAATCTTCCTTCTGGACTCATAGCTATTGAAGAACTTACTACTCCGGAAGAAGAAGTAGGCATTCCTATCCCTGAAAGTCAACCTGTTATAGAACTTAGGGAGCGTGAATCAATCTTTTACAGTCCACCTAGGAGCAATGCTTGGTATCTTTCATTGACCAATTTTTTGGAAAACCCAGGACTAAGCTTTTCACCACCTCGTATTCCTTATCATCCAACACCTAGAAGTTACTATCCTCCGTTAAATATGTCAAGACAGTCGTCCATGTTTTCTCAATCTCCAGAATCCTTTTTGTACGGTGGTCCTTCTATTCCCTATGGGTATCAATCACTTACTGGTACTTTTTCGGGAGTATCTCCTCAACCCATTGAACAAGGGTTATTAACTGGAAACAATGGTACTAAGCCGTTGAGTGTAGAAGATATTCTCATTATGTCAGGTACTATTCCTAATCCTCAACCTCAAGGTGGCCAGTTACCGCCTAGGGGCAGCCTCAAAATCCTCAATTATGGCCCGGGGGGCAACCTCAAGGTACCCAATTTGCACCTGGGGGCAACCTCAAGGACAGTACATACCTACGGGACAGTACGTTCCTCAAGGTCAACCCTAGACTCAATATGCACCTCAGGGTCAACCCCAGTATCAATATGTACCTCAAGGTCAACCCCAGTATCAGTACATGCCTCAGGGTTATCAACCCCAAGGTCAGTACTTGAACTAAGGTTTCCAACCACCTTTCGGTCAATCATATGTTCAAGGAACTAGAAATGTACCTCTGAATTATCAACCCTACCCTCAAATTGGTTATGGTCCTCAATATTCTCAACCTGTTATGGGTCCGTACCCCCGAATGAATTTAGTGTGGGATCCATCACAAACTCAACAGGTCTTGCAACCAAATGTATAGTTGTCATCTCAAACTGGACAACCCTTAGTTTCTGGTTCACCCTAGCAACCTGTCCAGTCTACTATTCAAACTTCTATACCTTCGGTAGCTTCTCAGCTTGGGCCTAGTATGCCTCGTACTCAACCTCAAACGTCTGCTACAACTGCTACAACATCTGTTCAATCAACCCCACCTATTTCTGGAGTATCGACAGCTCCGGTTTCTACTGTTCCTGTATCAACTCCTCAGACATCTTTACCTCAGTCTCGATCCACAATTCAAACTTTGGTTCAGATGCCTGTAGGACAACCTGGTTCAAGTACAGTTGTCACAAGTCAACCTCAATTTACTTATCAACCGTACTAAGGACAGTACCAATTTGGTCTAGCTGTGCAGCAGCCAGTCTATCAGTATCAACCGTACCCTGGGTATACATATCAACAACTTCAACAACCCCAGTACGGTCCAGTTAATCCTGGTTTTATAGGAGGATACAATATCCCAAATGCAATTCCAATTCCTAGTTATCCTGGATATCCTCCTCCTGGGGCTGGTCTCATGACCCAGAGTTTTAGGGACCCTAATCATCAGTTACCGTTTATCGCAAATTTGGACTTGCCTGACTTGTCGCGCCTGACGAACGATCCCATTAACTATCTTCCGTTTTGACCGCCAATGCCGAATAAGTTGCCTAGTGATATTCCTAAGTTTGAAGGCAAATCAGGAAAGGACCCGTCGAACCATGTGATGACTTATCACCTCTGCCATGCGTCTAACTTCATTTCAGATGATTCAATCCGTTTAAGGCTTTTCCAGCACACTCTAATTGGTCTTGCGGCCAACTGGTACATTGACTTACCGCGAGCCACTTTTTATAATTTTAGTCAGTTAGCTACTTCGTCTTTAACTCATTTTCAGTTGCCTGTCAGATATGACAATGGCACGGAATTATTAACGTCATTAAAGCAGTCAACTTCCACTCAGATCACATTCATGAATGGAGACGTCGACGGCGTTTAGTGAAGGTTTTTATTCCAGATCAGATCTTAGCTGAATGGTTTGTAAAATCTTTATTGCCAAAGATCACTGAGGATGTAGCTAAGGCTGGAGTCATTACTGAGGAGCAAGTAATTGCTCAAGCATAGTAACTTGACTTAGTTTATACTCAGTCAGGTACGTTACACAAGAAAATCCCCGATCTTCCTAAGCAAAATCAAATCGCTGCAGCTCCTTCAAGGTCTCATGCCACTGATGGTATGACTGGTACGGTTAATACCAAAAGTAAGAAGAAGTCTTCCAAGAATTCTTCTCCTATCATAACCTTGCCAGATTCCCCGACAGGAGATTCTTCCATGGAAATTTCCGCTGATATTCATGTTGTAGAGTCATCTATAGCCAAATCAAAATCTGGTGGTAAGAAGAAAAATAAAACAGATAAAAATTCGAAAGAGAAACCAGAAAAAGTGGAATCAAATGATGAAAAATGCAAACCTCGTTATCCTTGTCTCATTTGTGACGAAGATCATTTTACAAGAGACTGCCCTCATCGTGCAAAGGTTGCAAAAATTGTCAAAGGTTCCCAAATGCCTGCTGTTTTGAAGGATTCTTTTCCAAGCCAAGACAGTAAGATGATAGGTTCTTCCTCAAATGCCAATGAATAACCCATACTGATGATGTCCCATGTTAGGATTGCGACTCGATCGCATGATTATGGTAGTAAAAGTCCGGTTGATGGTAAAGAAGTAGAATCTTCTCATTCTAACCCATCAACCTCAGCTCCCGGTTTCGATCCACTACAGATCAAGAAACCTAATCTAGACTTAGTAATCAAATTGCCCGCCAAGGGTATACTTCGAAAGTCAGCTTTCAATCCACATGCAAGAGCGGCTCAGAACTATAACATTGTTGAAGATTTAGCTGTTTCACCTTCAGCAATGTCGGCTTTGCAAGTGCTGCAATCATGTCCAGCAGAACGTAAATTAATATTGTCGGCTATAGGGGTTGTTGACGTTCAGGACTCGAACCTTATAATTTTCGATCTAGAAAATAGTACATCGCACTTACCTCATCAAATTGCTTTCCAGATCCCAGTGTTAGTAAAAAACAGACCTATTTACAGGATTGTGATTGATGAGGGAGCCTCAACGTGTATTATGTTGATACAGTGTTGGAGATCGCTTGGTTCTCCTTCGCTAAATCAATCCCCGATGATTTTAAAGGCCTTTGATGACCGTGGGTTTCATCCTTTTGGCATTCTACAGGACTTACCTATAGGGGTTGACGGCAAAACTGTTAATCTAGATGTGGAGGTGGTTGATGCCCCTCTAGATTACAACCTTCTCTTGGGTCGTAGTTGGTCTTATGCTATGATAGTTGTCGTTTCATCAGTCTTTCGACTTATAAAGTTCCCTCATAATGGAAAGATCATAACTATAGACCAACTGACTTAATTTTCATCCGACCCAGCCTCTTCTGAAAGTATTCAGCATGTCGGTAAAACGACTATCCCGTATAAGGATGTTGGAGTATGACTAGTTAAAGACGCCAGTTTATTGGGAAATATTCCTTTTCCTCCTATCAATACATCGTCTTCTACTGTAGCCATTCATATGATTTCTTCAAACACCATTGTTTATGATGATCCTTGGATCGTACCTTCTGAATCTGAGATAGACTCATTTGGTGATGTTATGCCTTTGAGTCCATATGAAATTGCGTATTAGGCCGTGCAGTCATTTTCCGACCCATCTTCAACCAAAATTGACTTAATGAATGTGGTCCATGAGGAATCACTTTTCACATCAAACTCGGATTCAACAAAGTTTTCCAAACTTGTTCACACTGATTAGCATATTCGTGAAACCCTATGTGTCGATGATTTACCATAGGAAGATCTCCATCATAGATCTTCGTTTTTACTCGAGAGTGATCGTTTTGAAAATTATTTTTCATCAATTTTGATGACTGCATATGTCAAGGAATCTCAGAATCCAATAAAGAATCCTGATTCAGAGTTAAATTTGGGAAACATTTCTTGAACTATTCCTATTGATATTTCGGTTAAGCCTGGAATTGTTGAAAACATTCATATAGGTGCCTCGTGTACGAAAGATGAAATTCAAATATATAAGGCCCTATTTCAAGAATTTCGCGACGTGTTTTCCTGGTCATATGAGGAAATGCCAGGAATTGACCCCGCAATTATTGTTCATGAAATCAAAACTTACCCGGACGCTAAACCCGTCCGGCAACGTTTGCGTCAGATTCACCCGAGAAAAGCTGCTGCTATAAAAGAAGAAGTTGAAAAATTACTCAAAGCAGGTTTCATTTATCCGATTCCGTTAACGGATTGGGTATCGAATATTGTTCCGGTTAACAAAAAGAAAGGAAAAATAAGAATATGTATTGATTATAGGGACATTAATCGAGCGTGTCCAAAGGACAATTACCCAACTCCCTATATCAATCAAATCATTGATGATTGTGCTGGCAGTGAAATATTCTCCTTCATGGATCGTTTTTCCGGATACAATCAAATCAATATTCTACCGGCTGATCAACAAAAAATGGCTTTAATTTGTCCATGGGGACATTTTCTTATTGCAAATTACCTTTTGGGCTTAAGAATGCAGGGGCAACTTTTCAAATGGCCATGTCTTATGCGTTTCATGACATCAAGCACATTGTGCAACCCTATCTTGATGATTTTCCTACTCATTCATTACATCGAGCTGATCATCTCATCCATTTACGAGCAATATTTATGAGGTGTAGGCATTATCGGATTAGGTTGAATCCACACAAGTGTGTTTTCTGTATAGAAACGGGTCGGTTACTAGGGTTTGTTGTTTCAAAAGCCGGCATTCGCGTCGTTCCCTCGAAGGTTGAATCTATTGTCAAATTTTCTGCTCCTTCGAGTCTTCGCCAACTCTAAAGTTTGCAAGGGAAAGCGAACTTTTTACGTCGATTCATTCCTAACTACACCGAGATCACAAAGGGTTTTACCTGGTTGTTGAAACAGAATATTCCATTCTATTGGGATGAGATAGCTCAGAAATCTTTTGATGCAATAAAACACTCGTTGACCCATGCACCGTTATTGCATCCTCCCAACTACAACTAGGACTACTTCTTGTATCTCGCCGCCTATGATTCCACCATTGGAATGGTGTTAGTTCAGGAAGATGAATTCGGTACTGAACATGTGATATATTACCTTAGTCGAACTTTAAATCCAACTGAGCTAAAATACTCACATGTGGAGAAATTGGCATTAGCAACTGTTCAAGCTATCCAATGTTTTCGTCATTACATTTTACTACGTAAAACTACAGTAATTTCTGATTGCAACCCTATGATCTATAATTTTACCAAGCAATTTCTAGGGGGAAAGTACTCCAAATGGATTGTGACCCTATAGGAGTTCGACTTGGAATTTGAAAAGTCTAAGTCAAAGAAATCTTTAGCTTTTGCAGAGTTAATGTGTGACTTCCCGCGTGCTGACACGAAAACTATGGCAAAGGAGCTCATTGCGGATGAATCTTTGTTTCTAATCAGCACTTTAGATCCATGGTATGGGGATATCATCATTTATCTCCAGACCCAATCCTTTCGGTCAGAAATATCAAGGTCAGAACGTCACAAAATACGATTCCAGTCCCAACAATTCAGAATTATTGGAGATACTCTTTATCATCATGGGGCAGACTCTATTTTTCGACGTTGCTTAACTCACGAGGAAGCTGAAAGGGTTCTAAATGACTGTCACTCTGGAGTGCGCGGCGGTCATATGTCTGGGTATGCCACAACCCAAAAGATATTGCACGCTGGCTACTTCTGGCCGTATTTGTTTAAAGATTGTATTAACGCCGTCCGAAAATGCGACAACTACCAAATTTTTGATCAAAAGATGCGTGCTCCACCTGCTCCTGTCCACCCTATAATTGCCATCGGTTCGTTTTCAAAATGGGATATCGATTTTATTACATATAACCCTCACTCGGCCGGGATGCATGCATATATCATCCTTGCAGTAGATTATTTTACCAAGTGGGCCGAGGCGATGCCTACATTTGAGGCAGATGGCAAAACAGCTGTGATTTTCATGTTCAATCATATAATTGCTAGGTTTGGTGTTCCACAAGCGATTATCACTGATCATGGGCGTCATTTTTGAAACGTTATGATGACTGAACTTACAGGCCAGCTTGGCTTGCGTCACGATAGTTCAACTCCTTATTATCCACAAGCTAATGGTCTGGTTGAAGCCATCGACAAAGTTCTAGTCATCATGATCTAATGAATCATTGGGATTCATAGGTCGAATTGGAATAACATTCTATTTTCAGTGCTTTGGGCGTATCAAAACTCAATGAAAACGTCAACAGGGTTCACTCCTTTCCAACTAGTTTATGGTCTGGAAGTTGTGTTACCCATTGAATGCGAAATCTCGTCATTGCAAATGGCCATCGAGTTACTTCCAGCCACTTCCAAAGAGGAAAAACATTTGTTATACTTAGCTCAACTAGATGAGAATCAACGTGATGTTGCATTGGCGATCGAAACTCATGCAAAACGTATTAAAGCTCAGTATGATCGAAATGTGACCCCTAGAAATTTTTCGGAAGGAGACCTAGTCTTATTGTACGATCAAGCTAATGATAAATTAGGCATTGGAAAATTAGTTCCTATGTGGCATGGTCCCTATGTTGTTAAGCGAAAGCTAGCAAAAGGGGCTTATGAATTGGTAGACTTTGATGGGGACACTTTAGGTAAACCTAGAAATGGTCTTTACCTGAAGAGGTATTATGCTTAAAATATGGGTGTGGAGATTTTTAGTTAGGTTAGTTTTCTTTCTAGCTGGTGTGTTTTAGTTTAAAAAGTGTGCTTAGCTTAGAGAGTGTTTTTCGTCATTATTCCTACTTATCTTGGTTTTACTCTTGATATTGCAGATGTCGACGCCTCTCCAAACATACATTGGTTTCACTGATGGTGCTTGTCGTAGTACACAGAACATTTCTTCTGTAGCTTGGGTTATCTATTCACCCTTTGACGAGTTGGTATCTATGCATGGGATAAGACTCGGTCAAACAACAAACCACATTGCCGAGTATAGTGCAATGATTGAGTTATTATCTGAATCTATTTCATTTGGGATTCGGAGTTTGATAGTGAGGTTAGATTCTGAACTCATTGTATTATAGCTTAATAGAGTATATGCCATTAGAAATCCAATGTTATTGAGATTATTTTTGAGAGTTCATCTCTTGGAACATGAATTTGATTATACTGAATATCAGCATGTTCCAAGATCTTTAAATACATTAGCATATGCAATTGCTTCTCAAATGTTAAGTAGACATTTGCAATAATCATACATGTAAATTTAAAAGCATTCCATAACATGTTTTACAAGATAAGCCGATAATAGTGATATAGTATAATATAGGAGTGTGTCAAAATATACATCGTCCTCGATCATAGGTTGAAAAACACCTTATGATCGGCAAAAATGATATACAAAAAGCAAAAATGTCATATATGTCTACAATAGGCGATCATCCTATCTGTCGCGCGGAATGAGTCGATCTTGCAGACAAGATAGACCTTCCTAGAATCTAAAGAAGACCTAACGACAAGCAAACCAACCAGACACTATCTTTCTCTAAATATGCTTCAATAAACAATAGCAAACAAAGGTTTCTAGGGCCTACCTTTAGTCCCACACAAGCTTGTGGATGCCCTCACTCTTTCGATCCAAATGAGCTCCTCTTCGCGAATCTACAAGCACAAACAAGGCAAACAAATTAAATAGCACCTGAAAAACCAATTGAAAAACTAATTGCATGAAACATATTTAACATGAAAGTCAAGGAGTCCATGAAACAAATAACATAAGATACTTGCTGAGAAAATAGAGTTTGATTGTATTAATTCAAAAGAAGAAGAACCTTACAACCTTTGCCTTGACGTTGTACAAGCTCCTCCCAGGGTCCAACAAGATGTCTTCTCTACTTTGACAAGTTTCACTCACTCTCCAATAGAACCAAGAGGTATGTGATCTCTCCTCTCAGGCTCAACCAAATAGTCTCAATTTCACCAGCATTTACCCTCAAAATGTTCAGCTTCTAACCTCCCTAGTCCTCACCCCAATGCCTATATTTATAGTGCAATGAAGGGAAGTTACTAGGTCCTCCTTCAAAGGGATAAAGCCCTCCTTCAAAGGGGTAGCTCCTTTAGTCAAGGGATTAGCTCCTTCTCTTTTGGGATGCATGAACGACCTCAGAGCGAACAATCCACGTCAAAATTCCTTCTAGAAAATTCTAGAATTAACCCAAAGTGAGTTTTTTAAGATAAAAATTGCAGCTTTTGACTTTCACAGGGGTCCGCACCTGCACCATTAGGAACATAGCGGGCATGTACGCAACTTTTGTACAGAGAAGGTGCGGGACCGCAGGTGACCATGGGAGAAAGTGCGGAACCAGAGTTACATTGATTTCTAATGTCTTTCTCCCACTTCCAAAGCTTGATTTGAAGAGCTGAGGTTCTAGACTTGCTTAGGAGGACAGTACAAGTGATGATAGACCCATACTGACTTCAAATAATCATGGTGACGATATTTTTGTGTAACAAATTGCCCCCTAAAGTGCAAAGTCTGTAGTAGATGAGGATTTCATTTATCATATAGGAAGAGTGAAGTACTTTATCATTTCGAGGATATCTTGTGGAGAGCCCGGTCGGAAGCTGTAAAAACATTCAATGCAAGATATATATATGAGATCATATCATCACTGAGGTAGGCATTCCCATACTCAGATCAAAACTAACTAGAAATCTACCTACTGCTCTGATATAGGAATGATCTTGTGAAACATCATAAGTATAGACCCGTGTGAACACAGTATGGATGCAGCCATATTTTATGAATAGTCCACAACATAAGGAGTACAAAATTCCTCGCAGCCTGGATGGTGGAAACTAGATCCAGGGTCTTCATTTCTACTTCCTGAAACAGTTCGATTCTATCCATGTGAATAAATGTGTTGATGTCGAACATGGTAGAAACCACTTGATTACCAATCAATGATGTAAACTGTTAACAAGTGTGAGAGAAACCACCAGTGATGTCAATGGCTCTCAAAGTACCCTGTACAATCCATGAGATGTGAGTAAATGTGTTGATGTCGAACATATCATGGAATCCTTTGATCGAAAGTCAATGAAGTAAACTGTCGTCAAAGGCAAGAAACCTACCATTGAGGCACGCAGATCCCAAGGTACTGACGATCTCTAGATCATCTTTCTAGATAATGAGTTGAAGTCGATAGAAAGCGATCCGTTGCAGGCAAGTCCACAACACGAAATCATAGATCAAGTTGAAGAAATTTTGTTGCAAGGACTAACTCAGGGATGGTCAAGATGGATTACAGATATTTTGCAAATGAATGGCTTATTGGCAGTGACCTCTTGAACACATAACGACACGACAGATGGCTTGGTGACAATTGACCCAAAGTTAATACCCTGAAACCGGCTGAATACTTTCAATGTGGTTTGATCAACTGTTAGGCAAACGATTTCCCAACCCAGGTGAATAAAAGTGTCGTGTTCAAGAGGGGTTACAAAGTATGGCAAACAGACTCATTTTTCTCTCTTTTCCCCCACCATTTCTGGCAAGTACCTCTTTATTTTTGACAAGCTTGAGGAGGATAACATTTGCTTGATTATAAGCTCATCCTTCGGATGAGTCCAACTTAGTTTAAATTCGAAACCTAAGAAGGAGTGGTTCGTTCCTGTTTGTAATTGAACAGGTCCTTTACTGTGAAATTTTAACGAGTCTAGTATAGGAGAAACTCGGTGTTTTTCAATTTTAGAGAGTTTCAAAAAACTTAAGAAAACTCTAGGGTTGACCTTTTTCGTAAATTTGTGTCTCCAAAGTCCGAAAAAGTATAAAATAATACTTGAGAGAACCGCTTGATCTTTTACGACCAAGGAGTACTTTTCGTTATTAGTGTCACTGACCTGAAAAAGTAAAAAAGCGATCAATGACATGTTGTTTCATAACCAATATTGAATTTGAAACGACAAAAATCTGGCAATATTTTCATGTTTTTACGGTCGGAAAAGAGCTGTAAGTGGACTGTCTTTTAATTTCATTTTAACAAGTGTAAAAGAAACGCTCGGCAATCTTTTCATGTTTTAGGAGTCAGAAAAGAGCATAAAGATGACTCTACTTGTTTTTTCGTTGAAAATGATAGATTTCTCCTGAATAATCCTGTATTCTGCACAAAGACACAAATATTACTCATACCTGTTTGAAATGGATAAAAGCGTTGAAAAATACCTTTTCAAAGTGAAACATAAACAAATTTGCGATTTATTTACTCAAAAAACTTATAAAAAGGGCCTTTGTCAATTCATTTTTACCGTTTGAGTTTGGGTGAGAAAATAGTGCTTTTGCTTAGAAAACTTCCCGTAGAGATTGTGGAAAACCCAACCGTCGGAATCGAGTGCCGTCTTCTCCAGGTAATCCACATCACTTTACTCTTCATTTTCAACCGTTTGGTTTTTTGATTTAGCCCTTCATTTTGTTTTTTGGGAGAGTTTTTAGGCGCAAAACCCGCGCGCTGGGGTCCGTAGGTTTACCATTGCGGACACGCGGACCCCGACTTTTTCTCCATTGGGAAAAATCTCGGGGTCCGCACCTTCCATGTAGACAAAGTGCAGACCCACGCACTGTGTCTAACGTGGAGGGTGCGTACCCCGCAGCAAGGATTTTGAACCTAAGATTCCTCAAAAATGGACCAATAAAAAAGTTTTCTAACAATCTAATTAAACTTTATACTTGATGCAGAGGATATATCATGCTAGATTGGCGAGAATGGGAGCATGAGGACGTTGATACCGCCGCATGGAATCATTAGCCTTCACTTGATGCTTCGAGGGCATGCGGACTGTAAAAGTTCTGGAGCATTCCTGGCATGAGGGCTCAGGTAGATTTCTTACAGTGGCTGGTTGACAGATGGAGCGTACAGGACCAGTGTTTTTTCATTGGCAGACACCAGCTCGAAATCGAGCTGGAGGACATTTATTTCTTGACTGGTTTGCTTAAGAGAGGCGAGGACTTGACTCTATTCGGGACTAGGCCAGGTGGCCAGTCTGTCGATAGCCTCTGGCTAGAGTACTGTCACAGCCAGGCTAAAGACAAAGGGATAGACATAAAGACCATATCCCACCCTGAGCTCATGGTGATTGCGTTTACCATCACCAGACTTTGCGGAGCTGCCGCATTACATGTTGCCACTGGATCCCAGATGCGTATGGCAGTTGATTGCTTTCAGGGCACCATCTACAACTGGTGCAATGCTGTGCTGGCCAATGTGAAAGGCCAACTGACCAGGGCCAAGAACGGACGACTAAAGACCTTTGGTTATGGGGCTTTGGTCGTGCGTTTTGGCTTGGAGAGGGTTCCTATGCTGATCCCACAGCATCTTACTATTGGAGTTGGGCTTCCTCGAGAGCCCAAACTGATGCGATGGGTCGCATTCATGGCCCGTCACCCGGACGAGAGGATAGAGGTTGCTCGGTTCAAACTTGAGTATTTCCAATGGTTGGAAAACCAGGTTTTTTGCATTCAGGATTTCCCTTACGTTGGGATAGATTTCCGTGGTGACCCAGACATGGTTCTTCCACCGGGAGAGCAGTGGGACGAGTCAGGTAAAATCCTTTTCAACTTTCCCTATTAATTTTTTTTTTATATTTTTTATCGTCCCAAAACTGATAGTAAAAATTTCAAATGCAGATGTGGGTCCACAGCGACTAGCCACTCTCCGGCCTTTCGAGAGGAGGCAACCAGTTGCACCCGCACCAGCCCCATAGGACGAATCAGCAGAGGTTTTGGCCGAGTTGGAGAGTCATCTTGAGCTCTTGACAAGAGATATTCCTGAGACTACTATCGACGACATTCCTCGTCGACTTCAGCGCTATGTGATTGGAGTCCCGGGACCTTTTAGGAGGTTCCTTTGCAAGGTGGCTCGGGTAGTGGTTTCTTATAGAGATCATCACCAGTGATAGGATGATCACCTTTTGTGGGCACATGTGACATTTTTGTTTTTTGTACTTATCATTTTTTCCAATCATAAGGTGTTTTTCAACCTATGATCGAAGACGATGTATTTTTTGACACACTCCTATTTATATATATCACTCTTACCGGCTTTTCTTGTAAATCATGTTATGGAATGGTTTTAAATTTACATGTATGATTATTGCAAATGTCTATTTAACATTCAAGAAGCAATTGCATCTGCTAATGTATTCAAAGACCTTGGAATATGCTGATATTCAATGTAATCAAACTCACGTTCCAAGAGACGCACTCTCAAAAATAATCTTAATAACACTAGATTTCTAATGGCATACACTCTATTAAGCTGTAATACAACGAGTTCAGAATCTAACCTCACTATCAAACTCCGAATCCCAAATGAAATAGATTCAGATAATAACTCAATCACTGCACTATACTCGGCAATGTTGTTTGTTCTTTGACCGAGGCTTACCCCATGCATAGAAACTAACTCGTCAGAGGGTGAATAGATAACCCAAGCTGCAGAAGAAATGTTCTGTGTACTACGACAAGCACCATCAGCAAATCCAATGTATGTTTGAAGAGGCATCGACATCTGCAATATCAAGAGTAAAACCAAGATAAGCCAGAATAATGACGAAAAACACTCTTTAAGCTAAGCACACTTTTTCAACTAAAACACACTTGCTAGAAAGAAAAACTAACCTAACTAAAAATCTCCATACCCCATTCTTTTAAGCATAGTACCTCTTCAAGTAAAGGCCATTTCTGGGTTTACCTAAAGAGTCCCCCTCAATGTATACCAACTCATAGGCCCCTTTTGCTAGCTTTCGCTTGACAATATAGGGCCCATGCCACATAGGAACGAATTTTCCAGCACCTAACTTATCGTTAGCTTGATCATACAATAACACTAGGTCTCCTTCCGAAAAATTTCGAGGGGTCACATTTCGATCATACTGAGCTTTCATACGTTTTGCGTGAGTCTCGATCGCCAATGCAACATCACGTCGATTCTCATCTAATTGAGCTAAGTATAACAAACGATTTTCCTCTTCGGAAGTAGCTGGAAGCAACTCGATGGCCATTTGCAATGACGAGATTTCGCATTCAATGGGTAGCACAGCTTCCAAACCATAAAATAGTTGGAAAGGAGTGAACCCTGTTGATGTTTCAACTGAGGTTCGATATGCCCAAAGCACTGAAAATAGCATGTTGTGCCAATTCGACCGATGAATCCCAATGATTCGTCGGATCATGATAAATAAAACTTTGTTGATGGATTCAACCAGGCCATTTGCTTGTGGATAATAAGGGGTTGAACTATCGTGACATAAACGAAGCTGGCCTGTAAGTTCGGTCATCATAACGTTTCAAAAATGATGCCCATGATCAGTGATTATCGCTTGTCGGACACCAAACCTAGCAATTATATGATTGAACATGAAAATTGCAGCTGTCTTGCCGTCTGCTTCGAATGTAGGCATCGCCTCGGCCCACTTAGTAAAATAATCTACCGCAAGGATGATATACGCATGCCCCCCAGCCGAGTGAGGGTTACATGTAATAAAATCGATACCCCATTTAGAAAAAGGACCAACAGCAATTATAGGGTGGAGAGGAGTAGGTGGAGCGCGCATCTTACGATCAAAAATCTGGTAGTTGTGGCATTTTCGGACCGTCGTAATACATTCTTTAAACAAGGTCGGCCAGAAATAGCCAGCGCGCAATATCTTTTGGGCTTTGGCATACCCAGACATATGACCGCCACATGCTCCAGAGTGACAGTCATTTAGAACCCTTTCAGCCTCTTCATGAGTTAAGCAACGTCGAAAAATAGAGTCTGCCCCACGGCGATAAAGAGTATCTCCAATAATTTTGAATTGTTGGGACTGGAATCGAATTTTCTGACGTTCCGCTCTGGAAATTTCTGTCCGAAAGGATTGGGTCTGGAGATAGACGATGATATCCCCATACCAAGAATCTAAAGTGCTGATTAGAAACAAAGATTCGTCCGCAATGGGCTCATCTGCCACAGTTTCTGTGTCAGCACGTGGGAAGTCACACATTAACTCTGCAAAAACTAAAGATTTCTTAGACTTAGATTTCTCAAACTCCAAGTCGAACTCTTGCAGGATAACGATCCATTTAGAGTACTTGCCCCCTAGCAATTGTTTGGTCAAAATGTAGATCATATGGTTGCAATCCGAAATTACCATAGTTTTATGTAGTAAAATGTAGTGACGAAAACGTTGGACAACTTTAACGGCTGCCAATGCTAATTTCTCCACATGTGAGTATTTTAGCTCAGTCGAATTTAACATGCGACTAAGGTAATATATCACATGTTCTATTCTGAATTCATCTTCCTGAACTAAAACCATTCCAATGGTGGAATGAGAGGCGGCGAGGTACAAAAAGTAATCCTGGTTGTAGTTGGGAGGATGCAACAACGGTGCATGGGTTAATGCGTGTTTGAGTGCATCAAAAGACTTCTGAGCTATCTCATCCCAAGAAAATTGAGTATTTTGTTTCAAAAACTGTGTAAAACCCTTTGTAACCTCGGCGTAGTTAGGAATGAATCGTCGTAAAAAGTTTGCTTTTCCCTGCAAACTTTGGAGTTGGCGAAGACTCGAAGGAGGAGGTAGATTGATAATAGCTTCTACCTTCGAGGGATTAATGTGAATGCCGGCTTTTAAAACTAAAAATCCCAGCAATCGACCCGTTTCTATACAGAAGACACATTTGTGTGGGTTCAACTGAATACGATAATGCCTACACCTCATAAAGATTGCTCGTAAGTGAACGAGGTGATCAGATCGATGTAGTGAATGAGCAGGCAAGTCATCGAGATAGGGTTGCACAACGTGCTTGATGTCATGAAACGCATAAGACATCGCCCTCTGAATAGTTGCGCTGGCATTCTTAAGCCCAAAAGGTAATTTGCAATAAGCAAATGTCCCCCATGGACAAATAAAATCCGTTTTTGGTTGATCGGCAGGTAGAATGTTGATTTAATTGTATCCGGAAAAACCGTTCATAAAGGAAAATATCTCGCTGCTGGCACAATCATCAATGATTTTATCGATATAGGGAGTTGGGTAATTGTCCTTTGGACAGGCTCGATTAATGTCCCTATAATCGATGCATATTCTTATTGTTCCCTGTTTTTTGTTAACCGGAACAATATTCGATACCCAATCCGTTAACGGGATTGGATAAATGAAACCTGCTTTCAACAGTTTTTCAACTTCTGCTTTAATTGCAGCAGCTTTTCGTGGGTGAATTTGACGCAAACGTTGCCGGACGGGTTTAGCGTTCGGGTAAGTTTTGATCTCATGAACAACAATTGCGGGATCAATTCCTGGCATTTCCTCATAGGACCAGGTAAACACGTCACAGAATTCTTGAAATAGGGCCTTATATAATTGAATTTCGTCATCTATACACGAGGCACCTATATGAATGTTCTCAACAATTCCGGGCTTAACCGAAATGTCAATGGGAATAGTTCGAGAGATGTTTCCCAAATTTAACTCTGAATCGGGATGTTTCATTGGATTCTGAGGTTCCTTGACATATTCGGTTGTAAAGATTGATGAGAAATTATTTTCAAAACGATCATCCTCAGGCAAAAACGAAGATCTGTGATGGAGATCTTCCCATGGTAAATCATCTACACATAGGATTTCACGAATTTTCTCATCATAGTGAACAAGTTTAGAAAACGTAGTTGAATCCGAGGTTGATGTGAAAAATGATTCCTCACGGACCACATTCATTAAGTCATTTTCGGTTGAACACGAGTTGGCAAAAGGCTGCACAGCTCCATAGGCCATTTCATATGGACTCAAAGTTATGGAATTACCAAATGAGTCTACGTCAGATTCAGAAGGAATGATCCAAGGATCGTCATAAAAAATAGTGTCTGATGTAATCATATGAATAGTTGCAAATGAAGATGATGCATTGATTGGAGGAAACGGAAAAGTTCCCAGTAAACCGGCATCTTTAACTAATCCTACTCCAACATCCTTATATGGGATAGTCGTTTTACCAACATGCTGAATACTCTCCGAAGAGGCTGGGTCGGATGAAAAGTAAGCCAGCTAGTCTATTGTTACGATCTTTCCATTATGTGGAAATTTTATGACTCTAAAGACCAATGAAACGGCCGCTGTCATAGTGTAAGACCAACTTCGACCCAAGAGAAGGTTGTAGTCTAGAGGGTCATCAACCACCTCCACATCTAGACTAACGGTTTTTCCTTCAACCCCTATAAGGAAATCTTGTAGAATGCCAAAAGGGTGAAACCCACGGCCATCAAAGGCCTTAAGAATCGTCGGGGATTGATTTAGTGAAGGAGAACCAAGTGATCTCCAACACTGTATCGACATAATACACGTTGAGGCTCCCTCATCAATTATAGTCCGATGAATAGGCCTGTTTTTGACTATAACTGGAATTTGGAAAGCCATTTGGTGAGGCAAACGCGGTGTACTATTTTCTAGATCAAAGATTATTAGGTTCGGGTCCTGAACATCAACAGCTCCTATAGCCGACAAAAGTAATTTGCGTTGTGCTGGACATGACTGCAGCACTTCCAAAGCCGACATTGCTGAGGGTGAAACAGCTAAATCCTCAACAATGTTATAATTCTGAGCCGCTCTCGCATGTGGATTGAAAGCTGACCTTCGAAGTACACCCTTGGCGGGCGGTTTAATTACTAAGTCTGGATTAGGTTTCTCGATCTGTAGTGGATCGGAACCGGGAGCTGAGGTTGATGGATTAGAATGAGAAGATTCTTCTTCTTTGCCATCAACAGGACTTTTACTGCCATAATCTTGCGATCGAGTCGCAATCCTTACATGGGACATCATCAATATGGGTTCTTCATTGGCACTCGAGGAAGAACCTATCATCTTGCTATCTTGATTTGGAAATGGATCCTTCAAAACAGCAGGATTTTGGGAACCTTTGACAATTTTCGCAACCTCTACTCGATGAGGGCAGTCTCTTGTGAAATGTTCTTCATCACAAATGAGACACGGATAACGAGGTTTGTGCTTTTCATCATTGGATTCCGCCTTTTCAGGTTTCTCGTTGGAACCTTTGTCCGTTTTATTCTTCTTGTTCCCTTTCTTCTTCCCGCCGGATTTTGATTTAGCTGTAGATGATTCTACAATGTGAACATCATCGGAAACCTCTGCAGAAGAATCTCCTATCGGGGAATCAGGCAAGGTTATGATAGGAGAAGAATTCTTGGAATACTTCTTCTTACTTTTAGTGTTAACCGTACCAATCATACCGTCAGTGGCATGAGATCCCGAAGGAGTTGCAGTGATTTGATTTGACTTGGGAAGATCGGGGATCTTTTCATGTAACGTACCTGACTAAGTATAGACCAAGTCAAGGTACTGTGCTTGAGCAATGACTTGCTCCTCAGTAACAACTCCGGCTTTAGCAACATCTTCAGTGATCCTTGGCAACAAAGATTTTACAAACCACTCAGTCAAGATTTGATCCAGAATGAATACCTTCACTAAACGTCATCGACGTCTCCAATCATGAATATGATCTGAAATATACATGGATGTCGATTGTTTTAGCGAAGTTAACAATTCCGTGCCATTGTCATATCGAACTGGCAACTGGAAATGAGTTAAAAATGAGGTAGCTAACTGACTAAAATTATAAAAAGTGCCTCACAGTAACTCAATGTACCACTTGGCCGCGAGACCAATTAGAGTGCGTTGGAAAAGTCTAAGACGGATCGAATCATCTGTGATGGAGTTAGACGCACACCAGAGGTGGTAAGTCATCACATGGTTTGACGGGTCCTCTCCAGATTTACCTTCGAACTTGGGAATGTCACTGGGCAACTTATTCGGCATTGGTGGCCAAAACGGAAGATAATTAATCGGATCATTCGTTAGGCACGAAAATTCTGGTAAGTCCAAAGTTGCGATAAATGGTAACTGCCGATTAGGATCCCTAAAACTCTGGGTCATGAGACCAGCCCTAGGAGGAGGATATCCGGGATAACTAGGAATAGGAATTGCATTCGGGATATTGTATCCTCCTGGAAAACCAGGATTAACCGTACCGTACTGGGGTTGTTGAGGTTGTTGATAAGTGTACCCAGGATATGGTTGATACTGATAAACTGGCTACTGGACAACATGACCGAATTGGTACTGTCCCTGGTACGATTGATAGGTGAATTGAGGTTGACTGGTGACAACCGTACTTAAACCAGGTTGTCCTACAGGCATCTGAACCGTAGTTTAAATGGTGGATCCAGACGGTGGTAAAGATGTCTGAGGAGTAGATACAGAAACAGTAGAAACCGGAGCTGTCGATACTCCAGAAGTAGGTGGGGTAGATGGAACAGATGTTGCGGTAGTTGCAGCAGTCGTTTGAGATGGAGTACGAGGTGCAGTAGGCCCAGACTGTGAAACTACCGAAGGTATAGAAGTTTGAATGTTAGACTGGACTGGTTGCTGGGGTGAACCAAAAACTAAGGGTTGTCCAGTTTGAGATGACAACTGTACACCTGGCTGCAACACTTGTTGAGTTTGCGATGGATCCCACACTATGTTCGTTCCGGGGTATTGACCCATAATAGGTTGAGAATATTGAGGACCATAACCGGGTTGAGGGTAGGTTGAATAGTTGAAAGGTACATTTCCCGTCCCTTGAACATAAGATTGACCTTGGGGTGGTTGGAAACCTTGGTTCAATTACTGACCTTGGGGTAGATATCCCTGAGGCACGTACTGATACTGGGGTTGACCTTGAGGTATAAATTGATACTGGGGTTGACCTTGGAGTACATATTGAGTCTGGGGTTGACCTTGAGGAACGTATTGTACCATAGGCACATACTGTCCTTGAGGTTGCCCCCCAGATGCAAATTGTGTACCTTGAGGTTGTCCCCCAGGTGTTAAATGAGGCTGCCCCCCAGGCGGTAACTGGCCACCTTGAGGTTGAGAATTGGGAGTAGAACCTGACATCATAAGAATGTCTTCTATGCTCAACGGCTTTGCACCATTGCTTCCAGTGAATAACCCTTGTTCAATGGGTTGAGGAGATGCTCCCGAAAAAGTACCAGAAAGTGACTGATACCCAACGGGAACGGAAGGACCGCGGTACAAAAAATATTCAGGCGATTGAGTAAACATGGACGACTGACCTGACATATTTACGGGAGTATAAAAACCTCTAGGATGATAAGGAGTACGAGGTGGTGAAAAACTTAATACTGAATTTTCCAAATAATTAGTCAAAGAAAGATACCAAGTAGTACTTCTAGGTGGACTGTAAAAAATTGATTCACGCTCCCTTAGATCAATAACAGGTTGATTTTCCGGGATAGGGATGCCTACTTCTTCTTCTGGAGCAAGTTCTTCAATAGCTATCAAACCAGAAGGAAGATTTTTGGTGATTACTCTTTCTACCCTAGGTGAATTAGGACCACTAGAAGTTGGAGAGACAAACCCCGATGTTGGAGTAACAGGTTCAGATATCTCAGGTTCTTCGCCTATATCACTAGTAGATGAAAAGCTACCAGCAAGTTCGAAAACCAAAATAGCTTCAGGATTATAACCTGTTTCTAGAGTTTGGTAATCAGGATGTACAACCAATGAAGACTCTCCCTCTTCAGGTGACCCAACTTTACTGCCACTAGGAGTTACGGGGACTTTCAAGCCTTCAAGATGGCTCGGGACTTCTTCAGGAGGTTGGCCCCGAAGTCTACGGGACTTCCTCAGTAAATCAGCCACGGCTACAAACTCAGGAGACTAGCCCGGAAGTCTACGGGACTGTCTTTGTAATTCAGCCACAGTTAAAAACTTTTAACTACTTCACACGCAAACAAAGTAAAATCTCAATGAAAAACACCTAAAGCCTCTAAAGAACCAAACAAATTTGAATCACACGCCTAAAGAATCTAGAGATCAAAACACACACAAACAGTAAATTTCCGGACCGAAAACACTAGTTGGTGATGAAATCCAACATCGTAGAATTCAGTACAGAAATGGTGGTTGGAACAGTTACCCCGGAAACCTGCTTAATGAATAGACTGGACCAAGTTCCTCCACTTAACCGTCTCGAGTGAGTGAACCCCCCAGAAAATACAAGTGAGTCTAGCCGATGTCTGCTCCAGGTATAGTGGGATCTTCCCACCACTGTCACCTTTGGAAGAATCCTAAAGAATATGGTCACTAAGGCTACCAACTGAGACAAATACACCTGGGGGAACAGTCTACGATCCGATATGCATGCAAGGGTAGAGTAGCAAGCTCAATCCCCTTGAAGGCTCCTTGACATAATCCAAGGTTTACCAACAAGTGACCCCAGGCTCCTCGACAATGGTTAATCCGAGGTTTACCGTTTTTAATACGTGAATATCTGGCATCGTTCCCAATGAGGAAGGATTGATTACCACACTGGTTCAGACACGATCTCGTGCTTCTCCTTTAAGAGGAGCTTTCCCAGAGCATAAATGCAACAATTGGATTTATTCCTACCACAAGATACAGCTACTTGTTTGTTTTTACTGTCTTGGAGAGTTAATTACTCTCCTACTCCAAGACACTAGCCTAAGCTAAGTTGGTGTATCAGAGCCCTAGAAATAAAATGTTACTAGGGGAATTTTACTTTAAGCGTTAATTTCAGTGGTTGTTATTTAAGTCAAGAGGTGGCGGAGATGAAACTTGTGGTGTAAAGACTCGACTCGAAATCACTAAAAAGATGCACCTAGGATGATTTAAACAATCTTTTCTCTTCGATGAACTTCTAAACTTAAGAAAGAGTTTGAGAAATGCAATTACTTTGTAAACACAAATCTTTCCCAATTAAACAAATTAAAAGAAGAGTTTTTTCTTTCCAAAGCACTAAAAACGAGACAACAAGCTATTTCACACAAATTTCCTTTTTCTTTTCAAAGCAAAAAATCACTACAAAAGACAAACTTTTCCAAAAGAGATTTTGTTTTTTGTATTTTGTAAAAAAGACACTCAAAACTAATGAAAATGACTAACTTTAAGAGCTATAAACTATACAAAGCTACTTGAAGTTAAAGCCTTCTAAAAGTCTTTTTGAGGATGTTTTACTTAGCTAAATGTGAGCTAAGGACTAATGTATGCAGAATCACAATTAGTCAAAAAACAACCAATCTTTCGTTTTCTTTTTGTAAAAATGAAAATTCCAAACTTTCACCTACAAGCTTTTCGAAATTTTGAAATGAGAAAAATCAAAGTGAATTCCTCAACAAGGGGAGATTTCATAAATGGTCAGACTCACAAGAAGACCAGTAGACACCAAAGTAATCTGAGGTCTCTAGGGCTTCTAAGCTCAGAGCCACTACACAACCAAAACGAAAAACAAACCCAACAAGCAAAATTCCTAGGAATTCCACCTAAAACCCTAATGCTAATGAAATTAAACCAAGGAAAGTTTTTGACAGGGAACAAGCAGGTCTGGGCAATGGCTAAAACTTATGAACAAATCCTAAACTGATAAAAAAGAGGAAAATTTTAAATTTTTCAAATTTTTGACAGGGTACGCAGGCAACCTGTTTACACAGGTGCGTCTACGCTCTGTGCACAAAGCAAAAGTGCGTACAAGTACGCACTGTGCTTAACTCAGAGGGTGCGTACCTCTCCCAAAACTATGAAAAATGAAGACTAACTCAAAATTAACTAAATACACCCAATCCCACAGTCATCAAGTCAAAAACAGAAACAAAAAATACAGTTTCTCAAGTCAAAGTATAGACAAAGAAAACAATCAAGTCCCCAGCGGAGTCGCCATTCTGTCGCGCGGAATGAGTCGATCTTGCGGACAAGATAGACCTTCCTAGAATCTAAAGAAGACCTAATGACAAGCAAACCAACCAGACACTATCTTTCTCTAAATATGCTTCAATAAACAATAGCAAACAAAGGTTTCTAGGGCCTACCTTTGGTCCAACGCAAGCTTGTGGATGCCCTCGCTCTTTCGATCCAAATGAGCTCCTCTTCGCGAATCTGCAAACACAAACAAGGCAAACAAATTAAATAGCACCTGAAAAACCAATTGAAAAACTAATTGCATGAAACATATTTAACATGAAAGTCAAGGAGTCCATGAAACAAATAACATAAGGTACTTGTTGAGAACAAATGAGTTTCATTGTATTAATTCAAAAGAAGAAGAACCTTACAACCTTTGCCTTGATGCTGTACAAGCTCCTCCCAGGGTCCAACAAGATGTCTCCTCTACTTTGACAAGTTTCACTCACTCTCCAATAGAACCAAGAGGTATGTGATCTCTCCTCTCAAGCTCAACCAAAGAGTCTCAATTTCACCAGCATTTACCCTCAAAATGTTCAGCTTCTAACCTCCCTAGTCCTCACCCCAATGCCTGTATTTATAGCGCAATGGAGGGAAATTACTAGGTCCTCCTTCAAAGGGATAAAGCCCTCCTTCAAAGGGGTAGCTCCTTTAGTCAAGGGATTAGCTCCTTCTCTTTTGGGATGCATGAACCACCTCAGAGCGAACAATCCACGTCAAAATTCCTTCTAGAGAACTCTAGAATTAACCCAAAGTGAGTTTTTTAAGATAAAAATTGCGCCTTTTGACTTTCACAGGGGTTCGCACCTGCACCGTTAGGAACAGAGCAGGCATGTACGCAGCTTTTGTACACAGAAGGTGCGGGACCGCAGGTGACCATGAGAGAAAGTGCGGAACCAGAGTTACATTGATTTCTAATGTCTTTCTCCCACTTCCAAAGCTTGATTTGAAGAGCTGAGGTTCTAGACTTGCTTAGGAGGATAGTACAAGTGATGATAGACCCATACTGACTACAAATAATCATAGTGACGATATTTTTGTGTAACACTATCACTGGTGATGATGTCGATAAGAAACCACTTTACGGACCACCTTACAAAGGAACCTCCTAAAAGGTCCTGGGACCCTAAACACATAGCGCCAAGGTCTCTGTTGATTCGTCCTGTGGGGCTGGTGCCACTGCAGCTGGTTATTTCCTCTCGTAAGGCCAGAGAGTGGCTGGTCAATGTGGACCCATATCTGCATTTGAAACTTTTACTATCAGTTTTGGGACGAGATAAAAACTTTTACTTTTACTATTAGTTTAAATTCGAAACCTAAGAAGGAGTGGTTCGTTCCTGTTTGTAATTGAACAGGTCCTTTACTGTGAAATTTTAACGAGTCTAGTATAGGAGAAACTCGGTGTTTTTCAATTTTAGAGAGTTTGAAAAAACTTAAGAAAACTCTAGGGTTGACCTTTTTCGTAAATTTGTGTCTCCAAAGTCCGAAAAAGTATAAAATAATACTTGAGAGAACCGCTTGATCTTTTACGACCAAGGAGTACTTTTCGTTATTAGTGTCACTGACCTGAAAAAGTAAAAAAGCGATCAATGACATGTTGTTTCATAACCAATATTGAATTTGAAACGACAAAAATCTGGCAATATTTTCATGTTTTTACGGTCGGAAAAGAGCTGTAAGTGGACCGTCTTTTAATTTCATTTTAACAAGTGTAAAAGAAACGCTCGGCAATCTTTTCATGTTTTAGGAGTCAGAAAAGAGCGTAAAGATGACTCTACTTGTTTTTTCGTTGAAAATGATAGATTTCTCCTGAATAATCCTGTATTCTGCACAAAGACACAAATATTACTCATACCTGTTTGAAATGGATAAAAGCGTTGAAAAATACCTTTTCAAAGTGAAACATAAACAAATTTGCGATTTATTTACTCAAAAAACTTATAAAAAGGGCCTTTGTCAATTCATTTTTACCGTTTGAGTTTGGGTGAGAAAATAGTGCTTTTGCTTAGAAAACTTCCCGTAGAGATTGTGGAAAACGCAACCGTCGGAATCGAGTGCCGTCTTCTCCAGGTAATCCACATCACTTTACTCTTCATTTTCAACCGTTTGGTTTTTTGATTTAGCCCTTCATTTTGTTTTTTGGGAGAGTTTTTAGGCGCAAAACCCGCGCGCTGGGGTCCGCAGGTTTACCATTGCGGACACGCGGACCCCGACTTTTTCTCCATTGGGAAAAATCTCGGGGTCCGCACCTTCCATGTAGACAAAGTGCAGACCCACGCACTGTGTCTAACGTGGAGGGTGCGTACCCCGCAGCAAGGATTTTGAACCTAAGATTCCTCAAAAATGGACCAATAAAAAAGTTTTCTAACAATCTAATTAAACTTTATACTTGATGCAGAGGATATATCATGCTAGATTGGCGAGAATGGGAGCATGAGGACGTTGATACCGCCGCATGGAATCATTAGCCTTCACTTGATGCTTCGAGGGCATGCGGACTGTAAAAGTTCTGGAGCATTCCTGGCATGAGGGCTCAGGTAGATTTCTTACAGTGGCTGGTTGACAGATGGAGCGTACAGGACCAGTGTTTTTTCATTGGCAGACACCAGCTCGAAATCGAGCTGGAGGACATTTATTTCTTGACTGGTTTGCTTAAGAGAGGCGAGGACTTGACTCTATTCGGGACTAGGCCAGGTGGCCAGTCTGTCGATAGCCTCCGACTAGAGTACTGTCACAGCCAGGCTAAAGACAAAGGGATAGACATAAAGACCATATCCCACCTTGAGCTCATGGTGATTGCGTTTACCATCACCAGACTTTGCGGAGCTGCCGCATTACATGTTGCCACTGGATCCCAGATGCGTATGGCAGTTGATTGCTTTCAGGGCACCATCTACAACTGGTGCAATGCTGTGCTGGCCAATGTGAAAGGCCAACTGACCAGGGCCAAGAACGGACGACTAAAGACCTTTGGTTATGGGGCTTTGGTCGTGCGTTTTGGCTTGGAGAGGGTTCCTATGCTGATCCCACAGCATCTTACTATTGGAGCTGGGCTTCCTCGAGAGCCCAAACTGATGCGATGGGTCGCATTCATGGCCCGTCACCCGGACGAGAGGATAGAGGTTGCTCGGTTCAAACTTGAGTATTTCCAATGGTTGGAAAACCAGGTTTTTTGCATTCAGGATTTCCCTTACGTTGGGATAGATTTCCGTGGTGACCCAGACATGGTTCTTCCACCGGGAGAGCAGTGGGACGAGTCAGGTAAAATCCTTTTCAACTTTCCCTATTAATTTTTTTTTTATATTTTTTATCGTCCCAAAACTGATAGTAAAAATTTCAAATGCAGATGTGGGTCCACAGCGACTAGCCACTCTCCGGCCTTTCGAGAGGAGGCAACCAGTTGCACCCGCACCAGCCCCATAGGACGAATCAACAGAGGTTTTGGCCGAGTTGGAGAGTCATCTTGAGCTCTTGACAAGAGATATTCCTGAGACTACTGTCGACGACATTCCTCGTCGACTTCAGCTTTATGTGATTGGAGTCCCGGGACCTTTTAGGAGGTTCCTTTGCAAGGTGGCTCGGGTAGTGGTTTCTTATAGAGATCATCACCAGTGATAGGATGATCACCTTTTGTGGGCACATGTGACATTTTTGTTTTTTGTACTTATCATTTTTGCCAATCATAAGGTGTTTTTCAACCTATGATCGAAGACGATGTATTTTTTGACACACTCCTATTTATATATATCACTCTTACCGGCTTTTCTTGTAAATCATGTTATGGAATGGTTTTAAATTTACATGTATGATTATTGCAAATGTCTATTTAACATTCGAGAAGCAATTGCATCTGCTAATGTATTCAAAGACCTTGGAATATGCTGATATTCAATGTAATCAAACTCACGTTCCAAGAGATGCACTCTCAAAAATAATCTTAATAACACTAGATTTCTAATGGCATACACTCTATTAAGCTGTAATACAACGAGTTCAGAATCTAACCTCACTATCAAACTCTGAATCCCAAATGAAATAGATTCAGATAATAACTCAATCACTGCACTATACTCGGCAATGTTGTTTGTTCTTTGACCGAGGCTTACCCCATGCATAGAAACTAACTCGTCAGAGGGTGAATAGATAACCCAAGCTGCAGAAGAAATGTTCCGTGTACTACAACAAGCACCATCAGCAAATCCAATGTATGTTTGAAGAGGCATCGACATCTGCAATATCAAGAGTAAAACCAAGATAAGCCAGAATAATGACGAAAAACACTCTTTAAGCTAAGCACACTTTTTCAACTAAAACACACTTGCTAGAAAGAAAAACTAACCTAACTAAAAATCTCCATACCCCATCCTTCTAAGCATAGTACCTCTTCAAGTAAAGGCCATTTCTGGGTTTACCTAAAGAGTCCCCCTCAATGTCTACCAACTCATAGGCCCCTTTTGCTAGCTTTCGCTTGACAATATAGGGCCCATGCCACATAGGAACGAATTTTCCAGCACCTAACTTATCGTTAGCTTGATCATACAATAACACTAGGTCTCCTTCCGAAAAATTTCGAGGGGTCACATTTCGATCATACTGAGCTTTCATACGTTTTGCGTGAGTCTCGATCGCCAATGCAACATCACGTCGATTCTCATCTAATTGAGCTAAGTATAACAAACGATTTTCCTCTTCGGAAGTAGCTGGAAGCAACTCGATGGCCATTTGCAATGACGAGATTTCACATTCAATGGGTAGCACAGCTTCCAAACCATAAAATAGTTGGAAAGGAGTGAACCCTGTTGATGTTTCAACTGAGGTTCGATACGCCCAAAGCACTGAAAATAGCATGTTGTGCCAATTCGACCGATGAATCCCAATGATTCGTCGGATCATGATAAATAAAACTTTGTTGATGGATTCAACCAGGCCATTTGCTTGTGGATAATAAGGGGTTGAACTATCGTGACATAAACGAAGCTGGCCTGTAAGTTCGGTCATCATAACGTTTCAAAAATGATGCCCATGATCAGTGATTATCGCTTGTCGGACACCAAACCTAGCAATTATATGATTGAACATGAAAATTGCAGCTGTCTTGCCGTCTGCTTCGAATGTAGGCATCGCCTCGGCCCACTTAGTAAAATAATCTACCGCAAGGATGATATACGCATGCCCCCCAGCCGAGTGAGGGTTACATGTAATAAAATCGATACCCCATTTAGAAAAAGGACCAACAGCAATTATAGGGTGGAGAGGAGTAGGTGGAGCGCGCATCTTACGATCAAAAATCTGGTAGTTGTGGCATTTTCGGACCGTCGTAATACAATCTTTAAACAAGGTCGGCCAGAAATAGCCAGCGCGCAATATCTTTTGGGCTTTGGCATACCCAGACATATGACCGCCACATGCTCCAGAGTGACAGTCATTTAGAACCCTTTCAGCCTCTTCATGAGTTAAGCAACGTCGAAAAATAGAGTCTGCCCCACGGCGATAAAGAGTATCTCCAATAATTTTGAATTGTTGGGACTGGAATCGAATTTTCTGACGTTCCGCTCTGGAAATTTCTGTCCGAAAGGATTGGGTCTGGAGATAGACGATGATATCCCCATACCAAGAATCTAAAGTGCTGATTAGAAACAAAGATTCGTCCGCAATGGGCTCATCTGCCACAGTTTCTGTGTCAGCACGTGGGAAGTCACACATTAACTCTGCAAAAACTAAAGATTTCTTAGACTTAGATTTCTCAAACTCCAAGTCGAACTCTTGCAGGATAACGATCCATTTAGAGTACTTGCCCCCTAGCAATTGTTTGGTCAAAATGTAGATCATATGGTTGCAATCCGAAATTACCATAGTTTTATGTAGTAAAATGTAGTGACGAAAACGTTGGACAACTTTAACGGCTGCCAATGCTAATTTCTCCACATGTGAGTATTTTAGCTCAGTCGAATTTAACATGCGACTAAGGTAATATATCACATGTTTTATTCTGAATTCATCTTCCTGAACTAAAACCATTCCAATGGTGGAATGAGAGGCGGTGAGGTACAAAAAGTAATCCTGGTTGTAGTTGGGAGGATGCAACAACGGTGCATGGGTTAACGCGTGTTTGAGTGCATCAAAAGACTTCTGAGCTATCTCATCCCAAGAAAATTGAGTATTTTGTTTCAAAAACTGTGTAAAACCCTTTGTAACCTCGGCGTAGTTAGGAATGAATCGTCGTAAAAAGTTTGCTTTTCCCTGCAAACTTTGGAGTTGGCAAAGACTCGAAGGAGGAGGTAGATTGATAATAGCTTCTACCTTCGAGGGATCAATGTGAATGCCGGCTTTTAAAACTAAAAATCCCAGCAATCGACCCGTTTCTATACAGAAGACACATTTGTGTGGGTTCAACTGAATACGATAATGCCTACACCTCATAAAGATTGCTCGTAAGTGAACGAGGTGATCAGATCGATGTAGTGAATGAGCAGGCAAGTCATCGAGATAGGGTTGCACAACGTGCTTGATGTCATGAAACGCATAAGACATCGCCCTCTGAATAGTTGCGCTGGCATTCTTAAGCCCAAAAGGTAATTTGCAATAAGCAAATGTCCCCCATGGACAAATAAAATCCGTTTTTGGTTGATCGGCAGGTAGAATGTTGATTTAATTGTATCCGGAAAAACCGTTCATAAAGGAAAATATCTCGCTGCTGGCACAATCATCAATGATTTTATCGATATAGGGAGTTGGGTAATTGTCCTTTGGACAGGCTCGATTAATGTCCCTATAATCGATGCATATTCTTATTGTTCCCTGTTTTTTGTTAACCGGAACAATATTCGATACCCAATCCGTTAACGGGATTGGATAAATGAAACCTGCTTTCAACAGTTTTTCAACTTCTGCTTTAATTGCAGTAGCTTTTCGTGGGTGAATTTGACGCAAACGTTGCCGGACGGGTTTAGCGTTCGGGTAAGTTTTGATCTCATGAACAACAATTGCGGGATCAATTCCTGGCATTTCCTCATAGGACCAGGTAAACACGTCACGGAATTCTTGAAATAGGGCCTTATATAATTGAATTTCGTCATCTATACACGAGGCACCTATATGAATGTTCTCAACAATTCCGGGCTTAACCGAAATGTCAATGGGAATAGTTCGAGAGATGTTTCCCAAATTTAACTCTGAATCGGGATGTTTCATTGGATTCTGAGGTTCCTTGACATATTCGGTTGTAAAGATTGATGAGAAATTATTTTCAAAACGATCATCCTCAGGCAAAAACGAAGATCTGTGATGGAGATCTTCCCATGGTAAATCATCTACACATAGGATTTCACGAATTTTCTCATCATAGTGAACAAGTTTAGAAAACGTAGTTGAATCCGAGGTTGATGTGAAAAATGATTCCTCACGGACCACATTCATTAAGTCATTTTCGGTTGAACACGAGTCGGCAAAAGGCTGCACAGCTCCATAGGCCATTTCATATGGACTCAAAGTTATGGAATTACCAAATGAGTCTACGTCAGATTCAGAAGGAATGATCCAAGGATCGTCATAAAAAATAGTGTCTGATGTAATCATATGAATAGTTGCAAATGAAGATGATGCATTGATTGGAGGAAAAGGAAAAGTTCCCAGTAAACCGGCATCTTTAACTAATCCTACTCCAACATCCTTATATGGGATAGTCGTTTTACCAACATGCTGAATACTCTCCGAAGAGGCTGGGTCGGATGAAAAGTAAGCCAGCTAGTCTATTGTTACGATCTTTCCATTATGTGGAAATTTTATGACTCTAAAGACCAATGAAACGGCCGCTGTCATAGTGTAAGACCAACTTCGACCCAAGAGAAGGTTGTAGTCTAGAGGGTCATCAACCACCTCCACATCTAGACTAACGGTTTTTCCTTCAACCCCTATAAGGAAATCTTGTAGAATGCCAAAAGGGTGAAACCCACGGCCATCAAAGGCCTTAAGAATCGTCGGGGATTGATTTAGTGAAGGAGAACCAAGTGATCTCCAACACTGTATCGACATAATACACGTTGAGGCTCCCTCATCAATTATAGTCCGATGAATAGGCCTGTTTTTTACTATAACTGGAATTTGGAAAGCCATTTGGTGAGGCAAACGCGGTGTACTATTTTCTAGATCAAAGATTATTAGGTTCAGGTCCTGAACATCAACAGCTCCTATAGCCGACAAAAGTAATTTGCGTTGTGCTGGACATGACTACAGCACTTCCAAAGCCGACATTGCTGAGGGTGAAACAACTAAATCCTCAACAATGTTATAATTCTGAGCCGCTCTCGCAGGTGGATTGAAAGCTGACCTTCGAAGTACACCCTTGGCGGGCGGTTTAATTACTAAGTCTGGATTAGGTTTCTCGATCTGTAGTGGATCGGAACCGGGAGCTGAGGTTGATGGATTAGAATGAGAAGATTCTTCTTCTTTGCCATCAACAGGACTTTTACTGCCATAATCTTGCGATCGAGTCGCAATCCTTACATGGGACATCATCAATATGGGTTCTTCATTGGCACTCGAGGAAGAACCTATCATCTTGCTATCTTGATTTGGAAATGGATCCTTCAAAACAGCAGGATTTTGGGAACCTTTGACAATTTTCGCAACCTCTGCTCGATGAGGGCAGTCTCTTGTGAAATGTTCTTCATCACAAATGAGACACGGATAACGAGGTTTGTGCTTTTCATCATTGGATTCCGCCTTTTCAGGTTTCTCGTTGGAACCTTTGTCCGTTTTATTCTTCTTGTTCCCTTTCTTCTTCCCGCCGGATTTTGATTTAGCTGTAGATGATTCTACAATGTGAACATCATCGGAAACCTCTGCAGAAGAATCTCCTATCGGGGAATCAGGCAAGGTTATGATAGGAGAAGAATTCTTGGAATACTTCTTCTTACTTTTAGTGTTAACCGTACCAATCATACCGTCAGTGGCATGAGATCCCGAAGGAGTTGCAGTGATTTGATTTGACTTGGGAAGATCGGGGATCTTTTCATGTAACGTACCTGACTAAGTATAGACCAAGTCAAGGTACTGTGCTTGAGCAATGACTTGCTCCTCAGTAACAACTCCGGCTTTAGCAACATCTTCAGTGATCCTTGGCAACAAAGATTTTACAAACCACTCAGTCAAGATTTGATCCAGAATGAATACCTTCACTAAACGTCATCGACGTCTCCAATCATGAATATGATCTGAAATATACATGGATGTCGATTGTTTTAGCGAAGTTAACAATTCCGTGCCATTGTCATATCGAACTGGCAACTGGAAATGAGTTAAAAATGAGGTAGCTAACTGACTAAAATTATAAAAAGTGCCTCACAGTAACTCAATGTACCACTTGGCCGCGAGACCAATTAGAGTGCGTTGGAAAAGTCTAAGACGGATCGAATCATCTGTGATGGAGTTAGACGCACACCAGAGGTGGTAAGTCATCACATGGTTTGACGGGTCCTCTCCAGATTTACCTTCGAACTTGGGAATGTCACTGGGCAACTTATTCGGCATTGGTGGCCAAAACGGAAGATAATTAATCGGATCATTCGTTAGGCACGAAAATTCTGGTAAGTCCAAAGTTGCGATAAATGGTAACTGCCGATTAGGATCCCTAAAACTCTGGGTCATGAGACCAGCCCTAGGAGGAGGATATCCGGGATAACTAGGAATAGGAATTGCATTCGGGATATTGTATCCTCCTGGAAAACCAGGATTAACCGTACCGTACTGGGGTTGTTGAGGTTGTTGATAAGTGTACCCAGGATATGGTTGATACTGATAAACTGGCTACTGGACAACAGGACCGAATTGGTACTGTCCCTGGTACGGTTGATAGGTGAATTGAGGTTGACTGGTGACAACCGTACTTAAACCAGGTTGTCCTACAGGCATCTGAATCGTAGTTTAAATGGTGGATCCAGACGGTGGTAAAGATGTCTGAGGAGTAGATACAGAAACAGTAGAAACCGGAGCTGTCGATACTCCAGAAGTAGGTGGGGTAGATGGAACAGATGTTGCGGTAGTTGCAGCAGTCGTTTGAGATGGAGTACGAGGTGCAGTAGGCCCAGACTGTGAAACTACCGAAGGTATAGAAGTTTGAATGTTAGACTGGACTGGTTGCTGGGGTGAACCAAAAACTAAGGGTTGTCCAGTTTGAGATGACAACTGTACACCTGGCTGCAACACTTGCTGAGTTTGCGATGGATCCCACACTATGTTCGTTCCGGGGTATTGACCCATAATAGGTTGAGAATATTGAGGACCATAACCGGGTTGAGGGTAGGTTGAATAGTTGAAAGGTACATTTCCCGTCCCTTGAACATAAGATTGACCTTGGGGTGGTTGGAAACCTTGGTTCAATTACTGACCTTGGGGTAGATATCCCTGAGGCACGTACTGATACTGGGGTTGACCTTGAGGTATAAATTGATACTGGGGTTGACCTTGAAGTACATATTGAGTCTGGGGTTGACCTTGAGGAACGTATTGTACCATAGGCACATACTGTCCTTGAGGTTGCCCCCCAGATGCAAATTGTGTACCTTGAGGTTGTCCCCCAGGTGTTAAATGAGGCTGCCCCCCAGGCGGTAACTGGCCACCTTGAGCTTGAGAATTGGGAGTAGAACCTGACATCATAAGAATGTCTTCTACGCTCAACGGCTTTGCACCATTGCTTCCAGTGAATAACCCTTGTTCAATGGGTTGAGGAGATGCTCCCGAAAAAGTACCAGAAAGTGACTGATACCCAACGGGAACAGAAGGACCGCCGTACAAAAAATATTCAGGCGATTGAGTAAACATGGACGACTGACCTGACATATTTACGGGAGTATAAAAACCTCTAGGATGATAAGGAGTACGAGGTGGTGAAAAACTTAACACTGAATTTTCCAAATAATTAGTCAAAGAAAGATACCAAGTAGTACTTCTAGGTGGACTGTAAAAAATTGATTCACGCTCCCTTAGATCAATAACAGGTTGATTTTCCGGGATAGGGATGCCTACTTCTTCTTCTGGAGCAAGTTCTTCAATAGCTATCAAACCAGAAGGAAGATTTTCGGTGATTACTCTTTCTACCCTAGGTGAATTAGGACCACTAGAAGTTGGAGAGACAAACCCCGATGTTGGAGTAACAGGTTCAGATATCTCAGGTTCTTCGCCTATATCACTAGTAGATGAAAAGCTACCAGCAAGTTCGAAAACCAAAATAGCTTCAGGATTATAACCTGTTTCTAGAGTTTGGTAATCAGGATGTACAACCAATGAAGACTCTCCCTCTTCAGGTGACCCAACTTTACTGCCACTAGGAGTTACGAGGACTTTCAAGCCTTCAATATGGCTCGGGACTTCTTCAGGAGGTTGGCCCCGAAGTCTACGGGACTTCCTCAGTAAATCAGCCACGGCTACAAACTCAGGAGACTAGCCCGGAAGTCTACGGGACTGTCTTTGTAATTCAGCCACAGTTAAAAACTTTTAACTACTTCACACGCAAACAAAGTAAAATCTCAATGAAAAACACCTAAAGCCTCTAAAGAACCAAACAAATTTGAATCACACGCCTAAAGAATCTAGAGATCAAAACACACACAAACAGTAAATTTCCGGACCGAAAACACTAGTTGGTGATGAAATCCAACATCGTAGAATTCAGTACAGAAATGGTGGTTGGAACAGTTACCCCGGAAACCTGCTTAATGAATAGACTGGACCAAGTTCCTCCACTTAACCGTCTCGAGTGAGTGAACCCCCCAGAAAATACAAGTGAGTCTAGCCGATGTCTGCTCCAGGTATAGTGGGATCTTCCCACCACTGTCACCTTTGGAAGAATCCTAAAGAATATGGTCACTAAGGCTACCAACTGAGACAAATACACCTGGGGGAACAGTCTACGATCCGATATGCATGCAAGGGTAGAGTAGCAAGCTCAATCCCCTTGAAGGCTCCTTGACATAATCCAAGGTTTACCAACAAGTGACCCCAGGCTCCTCGACAATGGTTAATCCGAGGTTTACCGTTTTTAATACGTGAATATCTGGCATCGTTCCCAATGAGGAAGGATTGATTACCACACTGGTTCAGACACGATCTCGTGCTTCTCCTTTAAGAGGAGCTTTCCCAGAGCATAAATGCAACAATTGGATTTCTTCCTACCACAAGATACAACTACTTGTTTGTTTTTACTGTCTTGGAGAGTTAATTACTCTCCTACTCCAAGACACTAGCCTAAGCTAAGTTGGTGTATCAGAGCCCTAGAAATAAAATGTTACTAGGGGAATTTTACTTTAAGCGTTAATTTCAGTGGTTGTTATTTAAGTCAAGAGGTGGCGGAGATGAAACTTGTGGTGTAAAGACTCGACTCGAAATCACTAAAAAGATGCACCTAGGATGATTTAAACAATCTTTTCTCTTCGATGAACTTCTAAACTTAAGAAAGAGTTTGAGAAATGCAATTACTTTGTAAACACAAATCTTTCCCAATTAAACAAATTAAAAGAAGAGTTTTTTCTTTCCAAAGCACTCAAAACGAGACAACAAGCTATTTCACACAAATTTCCTTTTTCTTTTCAAAGCAAAAAATCACTACAAAAGACAAACTTTTCCAAAAGAGATTTTGTTTTTTATATTTTGTAAAAAAGACACTCAAAACTAATGAAAATGACTAACTTTAAGAGCTATAAACTATAAAAAGCTACTTGAAGTTAAAGCCTTCTAAAAGTCTTTTTGAGGATGTTTTACTTAGCTAAATGTGAGCTAAGGACTAATGTATGCAGAATCACAATTAGTCAAAAAACAACCAATCTTTCGTTTTCTTTTTGTAAAAATGAAAATTCCAAACTTTCAACTACAAGCTTTTCGAAATTTTGAAATGAGAAAAATCAAAGTGAATTCCTCAACAAGGGGAGATTTCATAAATGGTCAGACTCACAAGAAGACCAGTAGACACCAAAGTAATCTGAGGTCTCTAGGGCTTCTAAGCTCAGAGCCACTACACAACCAAAACGAAAAACAAACCCAACAAGCAAAATTCCTAGGAATTCCACCTAAAACCCTAATGCTAATGAAATTAAACCAAGGAAAGTTTTTGACAGGGAACAAGCAGGTTTGGGCAATGGCTAAAACTTATGAACAAATCCTAAACTGATAAAAAAGTGGAAAATTTTAAATTTTTCAAATTTTTGACAGGGTACGTAGGCAACCTGTTTACACAGGTGCGTCTACGCTCTGTGCACAAAGCAAAAGTGCGTACAAGTACGCACTGTGCTTAACTTAGAGGGTGCGTACCTCTCCCAAAACTATGAAAAATGAAGACTAACTCAAAATTAACTAAATACACCCAATCCCACAGTCATCAAGTCAAAAACAGAAACAAAAAATAGAGTTTCTCAAGTCAAAGTATAGACAAAGAAAACAATCAAGTCCCCAGCGGAGTCGCCATTCTGTCGCACGGAATGAGTCGATCTTGCGGACAAGATAGACCTTCCTAGAATCTAAAGAAGACCTAATGACAAGCAAACCAACCAGACACTATCTTTCTCTAAATATGCTTCAATAAACAATAGCAAACAAAGGTTTCTAGGGCCTACCTTTGGTCCCACGCAAGCTTGTGGATGCTCTCGCTCTTTCGATCCAAATGAGCTCCTCTTCGCGAATCTGCAAACACAAACAAGGCAAAAAAATTGAATAGCACCTGAAAAACCAATTGAAAAACTAATTGCATGAAACATATTTAACATGAAAGTCAAGGAGTCCATGAAACAAATAACATAAGGTACTTGTTGAGAACAAATGAGTTTCATTGTATTAATTCAAAAGAAGAAGAACCTTACAACCTTTGCCTTGATGCTGTACAAGCTCCTCCCAGGGTCCAACAAGATGTCTCCTCTACTTTGACAAGTTTCACTCACTCTCCAATAGAACCAAGAGGTATGTGATCTCTCCTCTCAAGCTCAACCAAAGAGTCTCAATTTCACCATCATTTACCCTCAAAATGTTCAGCTTCTAACCTCCCTAGTCCTCACCCCAATGCCTGTATTTATAGCGCAATGGAGGGAAATTACTAGGTCCTCCTTCAAAGGGATAAAGCCCTCCTTCAAAAGGGTAGCTCCTTTAGTCAAGGGATTAGCTCCTTCTCCTTTGGGATGCATGAACCACCTCAGAGCGAACAATCCACGTCAAAATTCCTTCTAGAGAACTCTAGAATTAACCCAAAGTGAGTTTTTTAAGATAAAAATTGCGCCTTTTGACTTTCACAGGGGTTCGCACCTGCACCGTTAGGAACAGAGCGGGCATGTACGCAGCTTTTGTACACAGAAGGTGCGGGACCGCAGGTGACCATGAGAGAAAGTGCGGAACCAGAGTTACATTGATTTCTAATGTCTTTCTCCCACTTCCAAAGCTTGATTTGAAGAGCTGAGGTTCTAGACTTGCTTAGGAGGATAGTACAAGTGATGATAGACCCATACTGACTACAAATAATCATAGTGACGATATTTTTGTGTAACACTATCACTGGTGATGATGTCGATAAGAAACCACTTTACGGACCACCTTACAAAGGAACCTCCTAAAAGGTCCTGGGACCCTAAACACATAGCGCCAAGGTCTCTGTTGATTCGTCCTGTGGGGCTGGTGCCACTGCAGCTGGTTATTTCCTCTCGTAAGGCCAGAGAGTGGCTGGTCAATGTGGACCCATATCTGCATTTGAAACTTTTACTATCAGTTTTGGGACGAGATAAAAACGAAAAAAAATTCAAATAGGAAAATGTTGAAAATGATTTTACTTGAGTCATCCCATTGCTCTCCTGGTGGAAGAGCCATGTCTGGGTCACCGTGAAAATCTACCCCAGCGTAAGGAAAGTCATGAATAGCAAAAACCTGGTTTTCCAAGAAATGGAAATACTCAGGTTTGAATCGAACGACCTTTGTCCCCTCATCAGGATGACGGGCCATAAATGCAACCCATTGCATCAGTTTGGGCTCTTGAGGAAGTCCAGCTCCAACAGTGAGGTGCTCAGGGACCAACATTGGGACCCTCTCTAGACCAAAGCTCACAACTAAAGCACCATATCCAAAGGTCTTCAGTTTTCCATTCTTGGCTCTAGTCAGTTGGCCTTTTACGTTAGCCAAAACAACATCGCACCAATTGAAGATGGTGCCTTGAAAGCAGTCAACTGCCATCCGCATCTGGGATCCAGTGGCTATATGTAGTGTAGTGCTCCCACAGAGCCTGGTAATAGTAAACATGATCACCATGAGTTCAGGACGAGATATGGTTTTGATGTCTATCCCTTTGTCTCTAGTCTACTTGTTGCAGAACTCTAGCCGGAGGCTATCGACAGACTGGCCACCTGGCCTAGTCCCAAATAGAGTCAAGTCTTCACCTCTCTTAGGAAAACCAGTCAAAAAGTATATGTCTCCCGACTCCATTTCGAGCTAGTGAACACCAATGAAAAGCATTGGTCCTGTATGCTCCACCTGTCTACCAGCCACTGCAGGAAGTCCACCTGGGTTCTCATGCCAGGTATGGCCCAGAATTTGTACAAGACACATGCCTTCAATGCATCGATCGAAGGCTGGTGATTTAACGCGGCAAGATCTACGTCCTCATGATCCCGTTCTCACCAATCAAGCATGATGTATACTCTACATCCAACAAAAAGGCGAGTTAGAATGCAAAAAATTGAATTGTTTGGGTGAAATTTGAGAAATTTAGGGTTAAAAAACTTTGCTGCGGGGACCGCACCCTCTCTATTAGAGACAGTACGTGGGTCCACACCTTGCCTTCATGGTAGGTGCGGACCCCTAACTCTTTCCCCATTAGGAAAAAGTCAGGGTCCGCAGGTTACCTGTGTTGTACCTGCAGGCCCCCGCGTGCGGGTTTCTAGCCTAAAAATCCTCTAAAAAATGAAATAAAACCCTAAAAAATAGTTTGAAACAAATTAAATTGAAGAGTAGGATGATGTGGATTACCTGGAGGAGACAGCGCTCGATTCTGACGGATGGATTTTCTGCAATCTTCACAGGAATTTTTTGACCAAAAGCTCTATTTTCTCACCCAAATCTCAAACGGTAAAAATGAATTGGCGAAAGCCCTTTTTATAAGTTTTTTGAATAAATGAATTGTAAATTTGTTTATGTTTCACTTTAGAAAGGTAGCTTTTGCAGTATTTTTATCCATTTTAAACAGGTTTGAGTAATGTTTGAGTTTTTGTTCATGATAACGGATTTTTCAGGCAAAATCGGTCATTTTCGACGAAAAAACATTAGAGTCACTGTTATAGACATTTTTGTGCCTTACAGCATAGAGCATGAAATGTCAATAATCTAAGGGATCCAAAGTCCCTAAACATGTTGTTCCTACCCCTAGAGGAACAAGGTCAGCAAACCACAGCACTTCAGATCAGTTCTCCACTGAAAAACACTCAGAAACAGGTCAATTTTGGATCAAAGCAGCTGCTCCAAAGGCTACCTGCGTTGCATAGCAAGTGCAACAAGGGCTACCTACGCTGCATAGCAGGTACAACACAAGCTACCTGCGCTGGGCGTACTTTGACATGTGGAGGAATCTTTTTCCCAATGTGCCAGTGCCCAGGAAGCTTCCAAAAAGGCACTTGATCATAAGATTCGCCTAATGATGAGTTAAGAGCTTCTAAAACTCCAAGTGGAAGGCAGAAACTCCGAGTGAAGGACTGAAGAACAACTGGAGTTGAAGAGGACAACAAGTCACACATCAAGCTGACTTATCTTCACTCCAAAACTCTATATAAGGATCTCATCCCATGGGATCTGGAGGCGGGAATTTAGTGCAAAGAATTGCTGTTGGTTTACCGTTGTGAGTATTGGGTGATTGCTTGAGGGAGGTGAAGAGGAGATTTCTTTCCATCGGGAAGGTGATGTTGGATTGGACCTCTCACGGTTGTATCACCGCCTGAACCTTACTTCCTTATATTAATAAAGCATTTGAGGTTCTTCTATTCGCATGTGTTTCAATGGTGTATTGTCTTACTTGCGTATTTGATTTATGCTAATCCTTGAATCAATTATGAATGCGTGCTTCTTGTAGTTTCCTTTTCTTGTCTTGTTCGCAGGATCTCGTGTAGCTGGGCCCGTGAGAAGACTTGGAGCTGGGAGCAAGCGGCAAATAGAGGAGATTGGATCGACCATTTGCGCAAGACATCGGTAAGTGGATCTCTTCCTTTCCTCTCTTGCATGTCATAAAGAAGTAACTTTAGATAGCTTTGCTTCAGCTGTTGCTAAGGAACTATCACCCTTAGAGTGGGATAGGGTCATTCCGTGTTGGATACTTTTCCCCACAACAGACTGGCGACTCCGCTGGGGATCGTGTCTTGTTGGTAGCTTGTGTTTCTTGCTATTCATTTCTTAAACAAAGGGAGTACCGAATCGAATTGCATCTGAATCCTTCGAATGCAAAGTAGAGGGCAGCTACTCTAGCCCAGTGCTGGGCATGTTTATGATTTGAAGAGCTGATCCACAAGGACTCTTTTTTAGCTCTTTGTGATAGTGTTCATCTTCCTTAATCATCCTCTAGTGTATACTTGACTGATAGCCTCTGATTTGGCCAAAAACCATTGATTTTTGAGCAAACTGTGACCCGGAATCTGAGAGAGACGAGAGTTGTCTCATCAGTGCAGCTGCAACAAAGGCTACCTGCACTGCAACGCAGGTCCCGAAGGGGCTACCTGCACTGCATCTCAGATTGACAGTGCAGCACCTGCGCTGATCCAGTTTTGCCTTGTGCAGCTGGGGTTCCCTCCTGTCTGTTGCCCAGTTTTCAATATTGTTTTTGCAGCCTGTTGTCAACCTGTATACCCAGCTGAAACTACCTTTCTTTGCCTTCATTCCGCCTCAGTTGTATGAAGAAACCGTGATTGTTCTTATTGTATTTCTTGCTTTCATTCACAGTTTCCCATAGCGAAAGTGAACTAGTCTTGCTGTGACCTCTTGGATCTAGACCTGTAAGAAAGTGTCGTTGTGATTCTGAGAGCTAGTTTATTGCTGTTCATAGCTGCTTGAACATTTGCTTTCGTTATATGGTTCGAATTTCAGTATTTCTTGTGTTGAAACGAGTGAATCTTAAGGTGTTCTTTTGATTATTGGACAAAAACTTGTTTGCTTTCGCTTGAAATTGAATTCGAAATTATACAACAACTTTCTTTTTGTAATACATCAACATTAAGGAAGAAGAAAAGAAATACTTGCATTGTGCATGTGCATTTTGACAGTTTGCATGTCGATTTAGGAAAGTGCATCAGTGTGTGCTCTATGATCTGTTTGAAAAGATGATGTCTTTCTTTTCCTTCAGTAGTTAAGATTTTCATAAGTTGAAAGAATTGAAAATGCTTGCTTATCATTCTCAGACTGCATTTAGGAGTTGTATCATACATCACGTGGTGATCCATAAAGGCAAACTGCTAAGCAAGATCAACCTAAAAAGAACTGAATTTATCTAACAACGCTTTGAAACATAACGAAACACAGTAGAGGTCTAGGTAGAGACGTGAACCGGCGTCGTTAAACATAGTGACTGTCGATCTCTACGAAGGTGGGTGATTCCTCCTGAGGGACGATAACACTAATACGGATTTGTGCTCCCGCGTACCGTCGCGTATATTGGGAGACCCCTATAGGAACAAAGCCTTTATCCATAGGAAGCCGTGTCGGCAGCCCTACTGATCGCGATGCAGTGAACACAGCATTCACGAAGATCGACCACTCGTACCGTAAAACGTATTCTGTGGTTTCGCGAAAGGTTTGGCACACCCTCTGCCTAGAACTCCAGAGTAGTTTCTTTTGGCCTTTTTCAAACTCTATAACTGAAAAAGTCCATCGGAGCATTTGTCACTTCGGGCTCGTTAATACATCGAAGGAGACTAGAGTCATCTTTAGCTTTTTCTCGACTCTTAAAAATTGAAAAAGCAAGTTGTGTCTAAAGCGTCGTCATATAAAATTCATTCTAAACGGAACATAATCACCCCTTATTCCTACGTTGGTCTTTAGGTTGAGAACATGGAACACACCAACCAAGGGATTCCACATGATGGGACCCCTAGCCCTTTCTCCTCTTGGGGAGAAGTTGGTGTGCCCCACATGGCCACATTGTCGCTTCCAGGACTGACAATTGGCCTGCCAGTTTGGCTATTCTCAACCACTGTAGTTCAGACCACCACGGTTCCTGAACAGTCGAGTCAACAGTTAGACCAGTCTAGAGCTACCCTCCAGCCTTCCACTTCTTATAAGCCTTCCTCCGATCCTTCTTCTTCGAAAGGTCAAGCCACCGAAAGCGGAGCTCCCATAGAAAAGAAGAAGGAAAAGAAGAAGAAAGAAAAGAAGCAGAAGGAGCCAAAGGCACCTGGGGGCAAGCAAAAGGCATCTAACAAAAATCCACACACAGCACGGACCGGGCCCAAATCGCCATGTGTCATATGTAGAGGGGACCACCTCCACCGTGATTGTCCCAGTATTCCCCGGATACTAAGGGACTGGTCCCCTCGTTTGCACAGTTCGGAAGCGTCAACCTCTGACAACCAGGTTGAATGCTTGCTGTCGACCAACGAAAGTGAAGGTTCTAGACGACGAAGGGGAATGAGATTCCCCTGCGAACTGTGTGAAGGCAATCACACCCTCCGCCGTTGTCCCTTTTTAGACGAAGCAAAGAGAGTTTTGGAAGATCAACCGGTTGCACCGTTGCTACTTCCTCCTGGATACCAAAAACTCGCGCCAAGTCCTTCGTTGGTCGAAAATACAGCTGCCCCGCTCATAGGGCCAGCTGAAGTGTCAGTCACTGAAAGTGAACCTACTGAATCCGGACCGGACGAAAGTCCAAAGGTCGAAATGGCAGTTGACCCGGTTCTCCCTTCAAAAGTTTCATCTTCAAATACCACAGTCACTGAGGATTCATCTTCAGCTGACACCCCTACCGAAGAGAGTAAGGATGACACCGTCCAGATTCTTTTCATCAACACCGATTCTGATGAACATCAGGGCAATGTGCCCACTCCTTTATCGCAGGAAGGAGCATCGTCAGGATCATACCCGGCCGTATATTCGGTCCCACCACCAAGCAACCTGGTTGTGCCCTTTGATTGGAACCAACTAGGCAGACCCCGGTTACCAGCCAGTATACCATTTAGAATTATAGTCCAAATATACAAAATGGTGATGGCTGGAACTATCATTGATGAAGGGGCATCTGTGAGTATCCTGTCCTCTATTTCTTGGAAAGCACTGGGTTGCCCGGCGCTTTTGCCTGAGACAAGAAATCTCTCGGGTTTTGACAAAGGAACCAGTCGACCATTAGGGATTCTACCTAATGTGCCTATTACCGTGAAAGAGAAGGCCGTCAAGATGAACTTGATGGTCGTCCAAGGACCCTTGGATTATAACCTACTCCTTGGACGAGACTACATATATTGCATGGAAGCAATAGTCTCCTCACTCTTTCGAATAATGTGTTTTCCATACGAAGGAAGAATGGTCAAGCTCGTAGACCAACTTTCACTTCCGGGATCACACATCGCAAGTAGTCACATACCTATCCTCAATGGTCTATTTGATAAAGAAAGGTCTCTACCTCCGGTTCTTCTTCCTGATGAGTGCGAGTAATTCGGGAGAGGAAGGCCGGAACCCAGGGGGCATGCATCTTGGTCTGCTCTGGAGGCAGAAAAAACCTTGGGTGTAAAGTAGAATTTCCGCGAGAGAATATGACTAGTCCATACCCCGTCCCCTCCTTCTTCTTCGTAAAACAGAAGAGCCGGCAAGAGCTCTCATGCGGAAGAAGGGGCTGTTAGGAATGGGGTTGTTCTGGAAAAAGATTCTTTTGTTAAAGTTAAGTGTGTGGCGGAGCGTCATCATTCACCTTTGTCTAGAAAAGTGGGCTCTGCCAAAGAAGGGGATCCATTTGCGGCAGCAAGTAGTAACCATCTTTGGATAAGAGGCAAGCCTCACCCATTAAAACAAATGTTTTAAAGGATAAGTAGGGGTAGCCTCCAAAGAAAGGGATTCAATTGCTGCAACAAATTGTAACCATCTTTGTGTAACCTAATGATAGACATCGCCGAAGAGAGTTTCTGTTTGAAAGGATTAGCAGAACGATCTTTGGGTAACCTGAAAGAGGTAAGTCTCACCTGTTGAAAACAAAGGTTTTTAACGAAAAAGTAGGGGCAACCTTGAAATTAGACTTACACCTGGGGGCATGCAAACCTCTTGGAATGCAAGCTCGGGCGGCTTTTTAGTTTTAGGTAGGACTAACCCCGCTAACCCGTAGATAAGCCGATACCCGGCTTTCACAAAGAGAGGATATGGAGCAATACGTAGGGAGATGAAGCTCTTTAAAAAATAGCGATCTTCCATGAGACCTTACTACTTTATGACTGGTAAAAACGAGCAGTTTTGGCAAAGTTCATGCTCGTTAAAAAATAAACGCAAGATCCGAGCAGTTTTAATGCGGAAATTCATGCTCGTTAAAAAATAAACATAAGTTTGTGAGCAGGCTTCCCCCCAGAGTTCAAGCTCATGCAGAAAAAATGAACCGGTAAATGACCATTTGAGACCGTAAATTCATCAGCCATAAAAGCCTTGGTCGTGTTTGTGCACCATCACCTCCACTTTTCATTTGGCCGATCATTCACATCCACTTGATTGTTTACCTATTTTGAGGAACAGCTGCGAAGAGTGATCCCACCTAGCCATCCTTGTAATACTGCCATGATTGGAAAATTCCAACCTGTACCTGGAATCTGCTGCTATCCCTGTTTATCACTCGTTCCTCAAAATACGAGTCTTCTTTGAGCTCTTTTCACTGACTCGTAAAATATGAAAAGTTTGCCGAGTTTTGGCCTTCCAGCTCGTTAAACGAACAGGAAGAGCTATCCCTCCTCTAGATTTTAATCTTTTTGGACCTGAGGGATTATTGCACAAAAAGATCGAGCGCTTGTCTAGTTCGGCTCGATAAAGATATCGAACATTCATCCCTTCTGTATTGTTTTATACTTTTTCGGACTTAAGGGATTAGATGACGAAAAAGGACCCGTGGAGTCCACTTTATGTACCCTTTTCAGACTCTCTAAAAATGAAAAGGACCGAGTTGTCTTTGTCGCTGGGCTCGTTAAAAATATTAGATAGCGAAAAACTTGTCTTTAGACGAGAACGAGTTTCCCTATCGCTAGGCTCGTTAAAACATAGCGGTGGGCTTGCCCGAAGGGCAGGTTATAGAACAAGCATATGTTATCCTCCTCAAGCTTGACAAAAATAAAGAGGTACTGGTCAGAAATGACTGGGGAAAAATTGGGAAGAACCTCAAAGCTTAATGGTAGCAAGTCGCTCTTGAACATGACACTTTTGCCTCCGTAAATATCGGGTTTGGTTATTATCATTCACCGGTCCCTTCACCATGGTCTCGCCATACCATCCATACATGGGGTAATGCTACCGATCCATCACATCAGTGTCATTATATGTTCAAGAGATGTCATTCAGAAAGTGTCAACCGGGTCCCATCCACTACCATACATCATCTTTCATCCTTCCATGACCGCCACCCTGAATCATATTTCACAGATCGTTTTCACCATCATCACTAGCTCCATTCTGTGTCACTGATGTGGGATTCATTAAGGCCCTCCTTTGACGGATCACTTCTTGTCGACATCAACTCATTATCCAAGAAGTTGATCTAGGGACAACCCCTCAGTACTTTGAAGCGTGCATGCCTCAATGGCAAGTTTCTCACTTCCGGCGATAGGTATACATTAATGACCTTCGACCGGGAGACTTTGCGTGGTGTTCGACGTCAGATCCTATATTCACGCCACGTGAATTGTGCTGCAGTACCTTGAGGGTCATCATCATTATCGGTGATTCCTCTCGCGCTTGTTAACAGTTTACATTATTGACTGGTAATCAAGCGATGTCTTTCCATGTTCGACTTCAAGAAATTCTCACATGGATCGACTTGTACTAGAGTGAAGATCGGACAAGTTTGAAGACCCCGGATCTAGTTTCATCCATCCGAGCTGCGATATATATTCAGGAGATAAAAACATAGACATGTGCAGTAGATGATCATCCTACTAAAAGGATGATAATTAAAAGCAGAGAATTATCAGTCTATTATCAGACGATCGTCTGTCTATGTACAGCAAATGTATTTATAAAGCTGAGCATGGGAAATGCTTGCATCAGCTAGATCATGAAAAGAAAGTATGAAAAGATAATGTATTGTATTGTATTTTGTTACAGGTCACCTCCCAACGATTGAATGAACTTCGGATCCTCCTAATAAAGCATTTCACCCGATAAACGACCTCATACTTTAGGGGGCAACTGTTATAGACATTTTTGTGCCTTACAACATAGAGCATGAAATGTCAATAATCTAAGGGATCCAAAGTCCCTAAACATGTTGTTCCTACCCCTAAAGGAACAAGGTCAGCAAACCACAGCACTTCAGATCAGTTCTCCACTGAAAAACACTCAGAAACAGGTCAATTTTGGATCAAAGCAGCTGCTCCAAAGGCTACCTGCGTTGCATAGCAAGTGCAACAAGGGCTACTTGCGCTGCATAGCAGGTACAACGCAAGCTACCTGCGCTGGGCGTACTTTGACATGTGGAGGAATCTTTTTCCCAATGTGCCAGTGCCCAGGAAGCTTCCAAAAAGGCACTTGATCATAAGATTCGCCTAATGATGAGTTAAGAGCTTCTAAAACTCCAAGTGGAAGGTAGAAACTCCGAGTGAAGGACTGAAGAACAACTGGAGTTGAAGAGGACAACAAGTCACACATCAAGCTGACTTATCTTCACTCCAAAACTCTATATAAGGATCTCATCCCATGGGATCTGGAGGCGGGAATTTAGTGCAAAGAATTGCTGTTGGTTTACCGTTGTGAGTATTGGGTGATTGCTTGAGGGAGGTGAAGAGGAGATTTCTTTCCGTCAGGAAGGTGATGCTGGATTGGACCTCTCACGGTTGTATCACCGCCTGAACCTTACTTCCTTATATTAATAAAGCATTTGAGGTTCTTCTATTCGCATGTGTTTCAATGGTGTATTGTCTTACTTGCGTATTTGATTTATGCTAATCCTTGAATCAATTACGAATGCGTGCTTCTTGTAGTTTCCTTTTCTTGTCTTGTTCGTAGGATCTCGTGTAGCTGGGCCCATGAGAAGACTTGGAGCTGGGAGCAAGCAGCAAATAGAGGAGATTGGATCGACCATTTGCGCAAGACATCGGTAAGTGGATCTCTTCCTTTCGTCTCTTGCATGTCATAAAGAAGTAACTTTAGATAGCTTTGCTTCAGCTGTTGCTAAGGAACTATCACCCTTAGAGTGGGATAGGGTCATTCCGTGTTGGATACTTTTCCCCACAACAGTCACCTTTAAGCTCTTTTCTGACTCCTAAAACATGAAAAGATCACCGAGTTTTTCTTTTTGAACTCGTTAAAATGGAACTAAAAAGGCAGTCCACTTACAACTCTTTTTCTGACCATAAAAACATGAAAAGATTGTCGGATTTTTATCGTTTCAAATTTGATATTAGTTATAAAACGACGTGTCATTGATTGCTTTTTTACTTATTTGGATCAGAGGCACTAATTACGAAAAGTACTCCTTGCTTGTAATGATCAAGCGGTTCTCTCAAGTATTATTTTATACTTTTTTGGGCTTAGGAGACACAAATTTACGAAAAAGATCAACCCTGGAGTCTTCTTAATTTTTTTCAGACTCTCTAAAATTGAAAAACGTCGAGTTTCTCCTATACTGGTCTCGTTAAAATTTAACAGTAAAGGACCCGTTCAATTACAAACAGGAACGGACCACTCCTTCCTAGGGTTCGAATTTAAACTAAGTTGGACTCATCTGAAGGATGAGCTTATAATCAAGCAAATGTTATCCTCCTCATGCTTGTCAAAAATAAAGAGGTACTTGTAAGAAATGGTGCGGGAAAAGAGAGACAAATGAGCCTGTTTGTCATACTTTATAACCACTCTTGAACATGACACTTTTATTCACCTGGGTTGGGAAATCCTTTGCCTAATAGTTGATCAAACCACATTGAAAGTCTTCAGCCGGTTTCTAGGTATTAACTTTGGGTCAATTGTCACCAAACCATCTGTCGTGTCGTTATGTGTTCAAGAGGTTAGTGCAAATAAGCCATTCATTTGCAAAATATCTATCATCCAACTTGACCATCCCTGAGCCAATCCTTGTAACTAAATTTATTCAAACTTGATCTATGATTTCGTGTTGTGGGCTTGCCTACGACGGATCACTTTCTATTGACTTCAGCGCATTATCAAGAAATATGATCTAGAAATTGTCAACACCTTGCGATCTGCATGGCTCAATGGCAGGTTTCTCGCCTTCGACGATAGGTTGCATCATTGACCTTCGATCAAAGGATTCCGTGACATGTTCGACATCAACACATCTATTCACATCTCATGGATTGTATAGAGTACTTTGAGAGCCATTGACATTACTTGTGGTTTCTCTCACACTTGTTAACAATTTACATCATTGACTGGTAATCAATTGGTCTCTACCATGTTCGACTTCAACACATTCATTCGCATGGATAGAATCGTACTATTTCGGGAAGTAGAAATGAAGACCCTGGATCTAGTTTCCACAATCCAAGCTGCGAGGAATTTTGTATTCATTATATTGTCCACTATTCATAAACAGATGGTTGGGTCCATACGGTGTCTACATGTGTCTATACTTTTGATGTATTACAAGATCATTCCTATATCAGAGTAGTAGTTAGTTTTCTAGTCAGTTTTGATCTAAGTATGGGAATGCCTACCTCAGCGATGATATGATCTCATATATATATTTCACATTCAATGTTTTTACAGGTTCCAACTGGGATCTCCACAAGATGATCCTCGAAATGATAAAGTACTTCACTCTTCCTAAATGATAAATGAAATCCTCATCTATTACAGACTTCGCACTTTAGGGGGCAATCAGTTACACAAAAATATCATCGCCGTGACTATTTGTAGTCAGTATAGGTCTATCATCACTTATATTGTCCTCCTAAGCAAGTCTCAGACCTCGGCTCTTCAAGTCAAGCTTTGAAAATGAGAGAAAGACATTAAAAATCAACAAAGCTCTGGTTCCGCACTTTCTCTCACTGTTACCTACGATCCCGCACCCGCTGTTCACATTACCTGCGGGCCTGCTCGCTCTGTCCCTAAAGGAGTGGGTGCGGACCCCTGTGAAATTCAAAAAGGCGCAAGTTTATTCTAAAAAACTCACTTTGGGTTAATTCTAGATGATTCTAGAAGGAATTTTGACGTGGATTGTTTGCTCTTAGGTGGTTCATGCATCCCAAAAGAGAAGGAGCTAATCCCTTGATGAGAGGAGATATCCCTTTGAAGGAGGCCTTTATCCCTTCGAAGGAGGACCTAGTAACTTGCCTCCATTGCACTATAAATTAAGGCATTGGGCTAGTTTCTAGGGAGGTTAGAGCGTAAATGATGGTGGAATTGATACTTCCTAGTTAAGCTTGAGAGGAGAGATCACATACGTTTTTGGCTTCATTGGGAAGAGAGTGAAACTTGTCAAAGTAGAGGAGACTTCTTGTTGGAACCTGGGAGGAGCTTGTACAGCATCAAGGCACAGGTTGTAAAGTTCGTCTTTGATTTGAATTAATACAATCAGATTCATTTTTCTCAACAGACTGTCTTATGTCATTTGTTTCATGAATTCCTTGATCATCATGATAAGCATGCTTTATGATATTGGCTTTTCAGGTGCTATTTAATTTGTTTGCTTGTTTGTGTTTGCAGATTCACTACAAGGGAGCTCATTTGGATCAAAGGAGCGAGGCTTCCACAAAGTTGCATTGGACCAAAGGTAGGCCTGAAACACTTGTTTGCCTTTGTTTATGAATTGCATATTTAGAGAAAGATAGCTTTTGATTGGCTTGCTTGTCACTAGATATCATTAGATACTAGGGAGGTCTATCTTGTCTGCAAGATCGACTCATTCCATGTGATAGTACTCATTTTCCCCAGAGACCCCCAAACTACAATGGGGGTGTATGAAAGATATTTATACTAAAAGGTGGATAAGTTTCCTCAACCTCAACAATTCCCACTCACATGACCTCATATTTCACCAAACTCACAACATATTGCAATAGTCTCTCAAAGTGCAAATTGGTCATTTTTGGGGAAAATTAATTGCTTAATAAAAAAAACTAATCACGTGAACATTAATTATCGACCCAAGGAGCGCCTTTTTATTTCAAGGAAATCAGAAAAATATATGCATAACAAATACCAATAGCTAACACTGGTTTTATATGATTGTGTTCTATACTATCAAGCTCATTCAACAAGAAATAAAGTGTAAGATTTGAATAATAAAACTAAAATTAAAAAGAAGATAGTAAATGACAGGAAAAACAATTATGCTAATCACACAACTTGAATCATTTCTAAATTAAACCACACATTGCTGAATTGGAAATTTAATCCATTGCACACAACATAATTCAAATTCTAATCTAGAGCAGTAAATCGAATGAAATCTAGAAATTGGATGAAATAACGAATCTGGAAAATGCAACAAACAAAAAATTAGTTAAAATAAATGAAATCTACTTTAAGGAATGACAATTGAAATTCAAATAAACAAACACATAACTACATTAATTTACATGTTCAAGGAAAAAACTCGTCTGAGGTAGTGGGCCTAACTTCCCAAGACTCAGTTCTGTCTTGAGAAATAATTCAGATGAAATTACAAGTAACAGACGTAGAACTTAGTGGATAGCTTCCTTCATTAAAATATATGAGAGAAATAATTACAACATATTCAAGATCTTAGCTTAAATTCAATAGTTGTTCATCTCCCATCTCTCATCTCTTATCTCTTCTCCTACATCCTATCTAATAATTGTCCATCTCCTATATCCTAATTATCCCCCCTTCTTTGATCTCTGTTTTCATTTAAATACATAGAGAGAAAATGGAAGTTACAACAAAGTTGAATACAAAATGATTTCCATTACAATTTTTGATTGATTACATAATCTCAATAAACAAGATCAGATATGAAAGATATTCCCATCATCATTCACCAGGAACAAGTCAAATCTGGTATTGTAATTGGAAGAATTAGGAAAATGGCCACAATAACAAATCTGAGAAAATCATTTTCAAAGAACCTTGAATTTCTCTCAATCCAAACCAAAATTTGGAAACATTCCCATCATAAAACTAATTTGGTCTGTTTTTCACAAAACCCATGTCTCAAATTTTCAAGATTCGTCTTCATTTTCCCAAAACATCCAACGCAAAAGTGTGACTTCTTATCCCAACAAATTTCTAAGTTGGAATATTTTATTATGAGTTGGAAATCAAATTTTCAATCTGGAAAAGATCTTGGAGGCTAAAATCGTGAGTGATAAAAATTCATTAATAAACCATCATTGGAAAAATAATGCATAATAATCTTCAATATATTAAAAATAATGGAGAAAAAATATTATTTATCCATAATAGCATAAATAATTATAAAATGGAATTATATGATAAATTATGATAAATGACATGATAAAGAATGGTATAAATAGATGAAATAGATGTTAAAAGGTGATAATAATAATGGAAAAATAGTGGCCCAACAGTAATTAGGAAAACCACCCAAGAATAGGGTGATAGAAAAGGGCATTATCTCATAATTTTATCCTTCCTTTATTGAATCATTTCAATATTCACACTTGAAACCTCATGCAAAACAATTATTTTATTTATTTCAATATTTTAATTATTCATCTATCCATGTGTAAGCCCCTCACTAAAGTTCACATGAAATTATTTTCTTAATTTATTATTAAACCGCTATTTTGTCTTACCCACACATGCTTTTCTATTCATTTTCCCTCAGTTGTCCCTTGATTCCAATTTAGAATCCATAATTTGTGTCCATTACCTTAAGTCAATGGGAAGGTTTCATATTTTTTGTCCCCAAACTACCCCCATTTTTTCTCATGTGTTATGATTTTCTCCACTTGGTGATTCTCTCATGCAATTCATTTACCCTAATTTTTAACTCAGAATTCTCCAATTTCATGCACAAACATTTTTTCTTATTAAGAGTAAATTTTCATTATATTAATTTTTCTATTTTGATTTTATTTCCCTATCTTCTTTCACATTAATAAAATTTAGGTACATAGAATTTATTTTCTTTTTTAAATGTTTCCAACTACGTGGATGATTGATATGGTTGTTCATTAGATTCAATGTTTAGACCTACACCTAATTTTCCCTTCCCAAAGAATTTAACATCAAGATTAACTTTCCTCAATAACTTCTTATTTATATTGTGTATTTTAGTGTGAATAAATGCATGAGCATGCTATTGAAAAGTGTAATTAGATTGGGTCTTCATAATTGCATGTGAAATTATTTTATGAAATGAGATGTAAATAAGAAAAAAAATGTATTTTATTGAATTGTTTCATGGGTTTCATGAGCAAGGATTTTTTTTTGAGTCAATACTCCCACTCAGAGTATTTATGATTTATTTCTCATCTACTCATAGAATTTTAGAGGCATTTTCATGTAAATGAAGTCATGTTACACCTTTTAAAAAGGTCATTTGTTGATGTAAAGTATCCTCCATGAATGTTAGATCCCTATAATAGTAGTGATTCCCCCATTACTATTGTCATTATATCCCTTATTGTTATTGTTGTGCCCCTATTTTCCCCATATTGTTATTATTGTGCCCCATAAAATCCCACTATTGTTATTTTTGCGTCCCTATATTATTATTGTTAGTTTAGCGTTGGTTATATTGTGACCCCTTAGACTCCCATATATAGAAAGGATGTTTTGTCATTTGTATCATCAAAGAATTGTTCATTTTTGTAATGTAAAGTAGGTTCCCCCCTAGAAGAGGCTAAATTTTAAGGCGTTTATCTCTCTTTTCTATCTTATTGTGAGCCGATTTCATAACATTCAGTAGCAGAACTTGGATTCTAGGGTTTCGTTGCTCCAAACAGGTCATCATGGAATTTTATTTATAACTTTGTTTATGTGACATCTCAAAATTGAAAAACAAAACCCATTTGAGCCGAACTATATCTCAACCTCGGGTCCGAATTCCAATCTTTGCTCACTATATTTACGAAGATATAATCCAAGGAAGTTAGGGTTTTTGTAGGATCCAGAATTATATCTCAAATAGGTGACCTGGGGAAATCATCATAAACTTCTTTCTGAGCATCAGATTGAAATTTTGTTAGAAGGTATAAAAAGACGATGGACTATTGTTTTCATGGTATCATTTTCAGATCCTAAGGTCAAAATAGTGACATGTGGCACTTCATACAAGTGTGCTCTACTGAACTAGTCTATAATCAGGCCATTGTGAGTGATTTGACATAACTCTTCATTGGAGAATCCAATATTGATCAGACTTTCAGGGTTAGAAAGAGTACTCAGAGGGTTAACGCAGGAAGCAATTTCAGATCTTGGAGATCCAAAATTACATAGATACAATAGATTCAATATCGATCTCCTACAAAGTGAAAAAAGGTGTGTAGTTTTTTTTTAATTTTTGCATTAGTTTGGTTTGAAAAATTAGTTTGAAGGAATTCAAAGGGCATAGTGAAGCATTATTATTAGTAATTGATGCCCTAAAAACATGAAACACCTAGTAAGAAACATGAAATCTTTAACATGACTCATGTAGAAGAGGAAGAAATGCAACATGATATATCAAAATTACGAGACCAAGTGCAACAAATTTCGCTCGTGCAAAAAGTAACAAAAGCTAAGATGGATGGTTTAAAGAAAGATGTAGAAGCTAAAATGTATGAAATGGAAGCTAAGATGGATGGTTTAAAGAAAGGCATGGAAGCTAATATGGATGGTTTAAAGAAAGACATAGAAGCTAAGATGAATGGCATGGAAGCTAAGATGGATGGCGTGGAAGCTAATATGGAAGATTTGAAGACAGATTTGACTAGGTTTCTACAAGAAATGCTTACTAATGGTGAAAGGGTAGTAAAGGAAACTCATGATGAGAACAAAATAAATGTTAGTCATGATTGGATTGAAGAACCACCATGTTCCAAATATCGATATGAAGAAGTTTGATCACAAGGATCCTATAACATGGATACTACAAATGGAGCAATTTTTCGATCTACATAATGTGAAAAACACACAAAAGGTATTCATTGCAAGTTTATATTTGAAACCAAACCAGGTTGTATGGTATCGATGGCTTTGGTCTCATAAACAAATTGTCACTTGGGCTATTTCTATGGATGAAATGATAGCACATTATGAGAATACAAAAAGAAACACTTTTTTCAGCCAATTGATAAATCTTAAACAAAAGGGTTCAATGATGAAGCACTTTGAGGACTTCCAAAAATTAAATATAATGGTAAAATATATTCTAGAGGAGCATAGGATTGATGCGTTCATAGGTACATCAAAGGATAACATCCAACATGAGGTTCCCTTTTGGGAACCTAATTCACTAGAGAATGCATTCAGGTTGACAAGAAAAATTATGGCAACAAGGAAGCCTACCACTCACAATCATAAAGATGGAAGTGTTGTTGCCCCTAGCCATCCACAACCTATAAGGTTGACACCACAACAATTGGAATAAACAATATCAAAAGGGCTTTGTTATAGTTGTGATAGCAAATACACTAAAGGTCATATGTGTGTTGAGAAGAAATTATTTTACATAGATTCTGAAGAGGAGGAAGAAGAGGAACAAGAAACGTCAAAACAAGAGGATATACACCAGGAACAAACCCTAGAGAAAGAAGAAATGAATCTGACCATATCTTGTAATGCATTGGCTCAAATTACCACTCTTCAAACTATCAAGATAGAACGGCATATCAAGAAGAAAAATGTAATAGTGTTGATTGATTCAAGCAGTGCCCATAAGTTTATTCATTGTAAGATAGCCAAGGAATTGAATTGCTTCCTATATCCAACACCAGAGTGTCAAGTGATTGTTGCAAGTGGAGGAACCATAAATTACTCAGGAAAGTGCCATAATATCAAGCTATCCATGGGATAATATGTATTGAATAACCCAATGATTTCCATTCCAATGTGGGGTGCTGATGTTGTACTAGGAGTCCAATGGCTGCAATCCTTGGGTACAATAGCTTTTAATTTTCAAGAACATTTCATAAAATTTTCTTGAGAAGGAAAGGAATTTGAATTAAAGGGTATTGTAGGGAAACCGGGAAAGATAATCAGCTCTAACATAATGATAAAGCTTCTAAATAAGGAACAACGAGACATACTTTCATAATTATGTTCACTAGAGGTTCCCACAATGAAATCATGTATTTCTCCAGATCTCCAAAAAGTCTTGGACAATCATTCCAAGGTATTTTAGACTCCAAAAGGCATCTTGCCTATTTGTGATCATGATCATGTTATTCATTTGATTCTAGGAAGTGTTCCTCCAAACATGAGGCCTTACAAATATCCTTATGCCCAAAAGAGTGAAATTGAATGTATGGTTGCAGAAATGCTAGAGGCTGGTATAATTCAACCTAGTCAAAGTTCTTTCTTTGCTCTAGTAGTATTGGTTCACAATAATGATGGATCATGGCACATGTGTGTAGATTATAGGGAGCTCAAGAAGCTCACTATTAAAGATAAATTTCCCTTTCATGTCATTGATGAATTATTGGATGAATTGCATTGATCAATTTACTTCACCAAGTTGGATCTTCGTTCAAGACATCATCAAATCAGAATGAAGACTGAAGACATTCCAAAAACAACATTTAAAACTCATGAGGGTCATTATGAATTTTTGGTCATGCCTTTTGGCCTTACCAATGCACCTTCTACATCTAAAGGTTTGATGAATTCAATTTTAAAACCCTTCCTTAGAAAATTTTTGTTAATATTTTTTGATGATATACTAATCTACAACAAGTCTTGGAAGGATCATGTTCAACATGTTGACATGGTTCTCAAATTATTGGAGGAGAAACAATTATATGCAAAAAGCTCCAAATGTTTCTTTGGATTACAAGAGGTGGAATATCTGGGTCATATTGTATCTCATGAAGGTTTTAGGGTACACCCTAGCAAAATTAAAACCATTAAAGAATGGAAAATTCCCACATCCATAAAGCGTCTATGAGGATTTCTGAGGTTGACAGGGTATTGCAAGTTTCTTATGAATTATGGGAGAATAAAAACACCTCTAACAACACTATTGAAGAAGGATGAATTTTCATGGACTCCAGAACCAACGAAGGCCTTTGAACATCTTAAAGAGGTAATGTGCCAAGCATCGGTCTTAGCTACACCAGACTTCACAAAAAACTTTATTGTGGAATGTGATGCCTTGAGAAATGGAATTGGTTCTATTTGAATGTAAGAAAAAGGACCCATTTCTTTCGAAACTCATCCAATCAAAGGAAATTATTTACACAAAGCTATTTATGAGAAGGAAATGTTGGAAATACTACATGCACTTAAGAAATGGAAACCCTACCTGATGGGAAGACACTTCAAGGTAAAAACAGATCAAGATAGTCTTAAATACTTTTTAGAGAAAAGATTATCTTCAAAAGAGCAACAAAAATTGGTCACAAAGATGTTGGGTTATGACTTTGAAATCATCTACAAAAAAGGGAAGAAAATTTTTGTGGCAGATTCACTCTGAAGAAAGGATGAGAATGTGGAAGCATTTATTTGCAACATTTTTATTATCCAACCATATTGGATAAACGAAGAAAGGAATGAATGGAAGTGTTGGCACTCATTCAAAAGTTACAACAAGATCCCAGTACATCTGATACATTTAGCTGGAAATATGATTCGTTATGGTACAAAGATCATTTATAGCCATGTAATAATTCCCAACTAAAACAAAATATTCATAGGGAATTTCACACCTGTCCATTAGGAAGGCACTCAGGATTTATAAAAACTTACCACAAGGTTAAGAAGGAATTTTTTTGGGATGGCCTTAAATAGGATATTCAAAAGTTTGTGACGGAATGTTTGGTTTTCCAACAAAATAAAGTTGAAACAATTAAGACCCCAGGTCTATTACAACCTTTATCCATTCCAAGACAACGTTGGGAAGAGGTTTAAATGGATTTTATCACAGATTTACCCATGTCTAAAGGAAAGAGTGTTATCATGGTGGTACTTGACAGACTTACCAAGTATGCACACTTTTTTCCATTATCTCGTCCATTTAAAGCGAGTACAATTTCTACTGCATTTATGGAAACAATTCAAAAGCTATATGGAAACCCAAAGATTATTGTAAGTGACAGAGATCCCATTTTCATTGGAAATATTTGGAAAAAAATATTTTTTTGTCTTGGTACTTAGTTAGCTCATAGCTCATCTTATCATCCTGAATCTGATGGGAAAACTGAGACAGTAAACAAATGTTTGGAATGATATCTTCATTTCTTTGTATCTTATAAGTTGACACAATGGGTCAAATGTTTGGCTCTGGCTGAATGGTGGTATAACACTTCCTTCCATAATGCAACAAAAATGACCCCATTTATGGCACTTTATGGATATCATCCATCATCCATGACATCATATTTAAAAGAAAATTCTAAGGTTCAAGTAGTGGAATATCACATCGAGAATCAACAACAAGTTCTCCAACTCTTAAAGGATAACCTCACCTTGGCGTAGAATAGAATGAACAACAGGAAAATCAGCATTGCAGTGAAAGAAGTTTTGGTGTAGGTGATTGGGTATTCCGACGAAAACAACCATATAAACAAATGGCCTTCAAGCAAGCTAAGAAGGATAATAAATTATCACCAAATTATTATGGTTTGTACAAGGTGTTGCAAAAGATAGGTACTATGGAATACAAATTGGAGCTTCCTATAGCCTCCCAAGTGCACCCAATTTTCCATGTTTCATCCAGGGAAAATTTTAAGAACCCCCCCTAAATTTATAAATATAATAAATGGGCGAATCTCCATGGTATATAGGAAAAATGGAAGGCGATTTTATCAATAATGTAATATGTATATATAATTTTTTGGCGAATCTCTCACCAGGCATGGCGAATATTTTACTCAATTATAAAATCTTGTAAGATCTTGGCGAGTCTTTCACTAAATAATAAAACTTTGTAAAGTCCTAGTGAATCTTAGCATAGGCTACATGCTGGTTTAATTCCCCCATTTAAATAGGCTACATTCTAGGTGAATACCATGGGTCAATACCATGTGCCATTTTGGTGAATACCATGGGTCAATACCATGTGCCATTTTTGTTTTTATTAATTCTAATATTAGGGTTAATAATGGTTTTTTGCATGGTATTAATAATTATCTAGTCCATGGTATTTGTCCCATAGTATTTTGGCCATAGGTTTCACCTAAATATAACCCATTTTTTGAGTGTTCGTAAATATAAGGTGACTTATGGAGTAAATATAAAAAAATGTTTTATTTGTTTACCATACCTCTCGTTTATTTATATTTTTATAAATTTACCATACCTCTTTTACAAATATGGTATTTGGCCCATAAGATTCACTTAAATAAAACCTCTTTCTTGAGCCTTCTTTCTTGAGCCTTCATAAATAGAAGGAGGGTTATGGACTAAATATAAAAAGAGGTTTTATTTATTTACGATACGTCTAGTTTATTTGTATTTTTATTTATTTACCATACCTTTTGAGTTAGTATAAAAAGACGTTTTATTTATCTACCATACCTCCACTTTACTTATATTTTTATTTGTTTACACCCTTACATGTATATAAGGTGACTTATGGAGTAAATATAAAAAACGTTTTATTTATTTACCATACCTCCACTTTACTTATATTTTTATTTGTTTACACCCTTACATGTATATAAGGTGACTTATGGAGTAAATATAAAAAATGTTTTATTTATTTACCATACCTCTCATTTATTTATATTTTTATTAATTTACCATACCTCTTTTATAAATATGGTATTTGGCCCATAGGATTCACTTAAATAAAACCTGTTCTTGAAAATGGGCGAATGGATTCACTTAAATAAAACCTGTTCTTGAAAATGGGCGAATGGAAGGTTGTAAGTCCTAATTTCAAGGGCTAAATTTACCTTTTTTACCCTCTCCCTTAAAATAAGGTGGGCTATTTGAGGTGATTTGTAAAAATGTACTATGATACAAAATATTCGCCCACTAAAAATTTAAAACCCCTTAATTTCACCAAAGGGCGAACATTCGCCCCTAAAATTATCCTTGGTTTCATCCCTAAAGAAGGTTATAGGTGAAAACCTCCCAGTTCAAACAATATTGGCAGAACTTTATGAGGAAGGAAAAATCATATTGGGACCTAAATAAGTTAAAGAAACAAGAACTCGACAACTACGAAATCGATCAATTTCAGATTATCTCATCAAGTGGAAGAACATACCCATTGAAGATTCCACATGGGAGGATAAAAATTTTATACAGAAGCATCCAAAACTACTCAAGCCTTGAGGACAACACTTTTTTGAAGGAGAGGGGCATGTTAGGTCCCTATAATACTAGTGATTCCCCCATTAGTATTGTCATTATTATTATTGTTCTGCCCCTATTGTCCCGATATTGTTATTATTGTGCCCCATAGAAGCCCACTATTCTTATTTTTGTGTCCTGATATTATTATTGTTAGGTCAGATTTTGCTATATTATGATGCCTTAGACTCCTATATATAGAAAGGAGGTTTTGTCATTTGTATAATCAGAGAATTGTTCATTTGTGTAATGTAAAGGAGGTTGCCCCCTCGAAGAGGCTGAATTATAAGGTGTTTATCTCTCTTTTGTGTCTTATTGTGAGCTAGTTTCATAACAAAGAATTTGTTACCTAACCTCTCCAAATTGGCCTACAAGAAATGAAGAAACTTCTAGAAGAAGACGACCTACATCCAACTGTCAAGTCGGCCTAAAGGTCCAGTGAAGAGGTGTATATATAGTATAACTCAACCTCCATTCAAGCCAAGAAAATTCAATGTAAATTCATCCTAAGATAAGCACGAAGAAGTGTGAAGAAGGGTGTAGAAGAAGTTCAAAGAAGGGTGCAAAAGTAAGTGAAAAGCATGAGAAGTAAAAGGGTTTCCTTTATGTCTGTAAGAGTCATTCTTCTAGGGTAGCAAAGGAGGCATTTTCTGGATTAATGAAGGTGGCATTTTTCTGGGCATATGAAAAAGGATTCTTATGGGATCTGCATTGTAGATTTCTTCTGGATAATAAAGTAAGGTATCTTCTAGGGTAGCAAAATAAGACTCTCCTAGGTGATCAAAGTAGAGACCAGGTTTCTATAGAAAATACCTAGAGACTAATATTCTCTGGGGAAGTTGTGAAGAAGTAGTGGAAAGGAATAGAGACTGTGTTTCTTTAGAAGTAACCGAAAGGGAAGTAGTTGAGGATCAAAGAAAGGTGAAGGAAGGAATATGCAAATCATCAAGGCTAGTGATAAGGTTCTTGAGAGGATACTAGAGTCAAGGTTCTATGTCATGCTCTTGGTACTTATCAATTAAAGATCTAGAAGAATAATTTTGATCGGGTTTTCCTCTCAAGAGGTGAGAGGTTTTTGCCCTAGCTAGAGAAGACTACATACCATGTCACTTGACTTTTATTATATTGGTAATTGTATTTATGAAAGAACACATTAATAAGATAACAAGGTAAAGGCTATAATATTAATAAGTAAAAGTGGTTCACAATAAATTATCAAGAAGAGAAATTTTTAAACTTGAATGCCCTAGATTTCTCAACATGGTATCAAATATTACGTGTTGAAGACAAGAAGTGGCAATCAAAAGGAAGTAGACACAAGAGAATCAAACTTCAAGGAAGGGCATCAAAGTAAGTCGAAGGTTATCAACACAAAAAGATCAAGATCTACATTGAAGAAACCCGAGATCAAGGAAGAAAGTAGGAAGAAATACTGAAACCCTAGAACAATTTTATCACATCATCAAGTAAGACTAGAACATTCAAGAAGGACTGTGAATCAAGGTCTCTCTCATAAATCACTCAAAAAGTAGATCCTCTATCAACATCGATATCAAGGAGAAAGTAAGCAACAATTATACAAGTCAGTCTATGACTATATGATAATATCAAAATTTATTTTTGCAAGGAAAGCAATAAATTAATTGGGGCTCTGAGTTTCCTTGCATGGAAGAAAAGGAAAGACTTAAATCTGATTGAGAATAAGGTCATGGAACACATTAAAGGATCAATAACCCAACCTCCAAACTAAGATAATCAAGCTCATGCTAGATACATGAAGGGATAAGTGAGATCCCAAAGGATTCTTATAGAATCCATAATAGACTCTCTAATCCCATATGTATCAAAATTGGAGACTAAAAAATATATATATGACAAACTGGTAGCATTTTTTTCCATAAGTACTGTAGGAGAAGTAATCTCCTTGAGGAAAGAACTCTAAAAACTAAAGATATCCAAGGAATATGCAATAGCCTCATACTTCATGAGGATATCATAAATTCGAGATCAACTATAAGAGTTAGGATAAGTTATGTTTGATAGAGAGATGAGCACAATGGTACTAAATGCACTATTGGAAGAATAGGAAAACTTCACTGTAAGTTTATATGGGAAGAAAAAACCTACTCCATTTCAAGATCTATGGTCACTTTGTAAATCAAAGAAACTAGACTAATGGAAAAGATTGATGTTGGACCAAGTTAGTTGAATCAAGCATATGCTACAATGTTAAGAAAAAAAGGAAAATTTGGAAAGTTCGATCCTCCAAACAAAAGGAAGAACATGGATAAGATAATATTATATGGATTTCATGAACATGGGCACTACATAAGAGTTTGTCCTAAGCATAGTAAGGGAAAGAGCAATAGGGAAGAAGCCGACATTACGTCTAAAGAAGTGAAAGAAATTGAGTCAAAGAAGCTTAAGAATGAAGAAGTAAAAGATCTCTACTATGACTGGGATAATATTCTTCTCCATAAGGGTACTTTCTATTTGTAAATTTTAGATAGAGTGCAGTGTAAATAAGATAGAAACGCATCAAGTTTGAAATTAGGAGTAATACCTCGTGAGATGGGAAACAAAAAGTATGTCTTGTACAAATCCTTCTGATTAAAAAGGTAGATGGAAGGTCTTAGGAAACCTCATTGATACTTATAAAAGTAGAGGTCATAATCAACTGGGGACGTCATAGTCAATAAAGAAAACATTTGCCAGGTGAGGATATAAATATATCCTCAAGTTTCTTTGATCGAATTCTCATTAAAGGATTCACTGGTGTAGAAAATGAAGAAAAGGTTTTCATTGGGAATTCCAACTCATGATATTCAAGGGATGGTGGTATAATGACTTTAAAAGGATATAATCCTTTCAAATGAAGTTGCTACAGGAAGTTTAGACGACCGAAACAAAAATGAGGTACATATGCTTACATAGATAATTATGAAAGTCATGTCATATGGTTTGATATAATATGGATCACTGTTATCTTCGTGTGAAATATGATCAAAAGAAGAAAGGATCTCCTCCTCCGAAGGATTGCTACAAAAGAATAAATCACACTAGATTAAATCAACATAATATATGAATCATGAGGAAGCGAACTACAATCAGAAACTATGATTAGAAGCTCTTGGGAATGAAGTGTGAGAATATACGAAGAGATTGTGAAAATATGCAACATTGGTAGAAGGAATTCAACTTCTGAGGTCTAACAATATGTGACTAAAAGATCTCCCAGAAGGATGTGAAGACTTTGATGGAAGTCATAAAACAATAGAGACCCTTGACAATGAATATATGTGGGAGATGTGTCAATCTGCATGCATGATTATTATACTTACAAGAAGATGTCATGGTGAAAGATCATCGCAAAGGTAATTTTGATTTGAAGTCTTAGTTTATTTTTGATCTAACATCTAGCTGGGCTTATGTAGGACTGCCAGAGGGAAACCTATGAATGATTTTCTAGTGGACCATATAGGAGGATCTAATGTCCTTTCAAAAATATGGTAGGGCAGAAGAATGACATAAAGTAAACGTAGATGGAAAATGTGATAGGTCACTTTCTTATGAGTTGAGGACATAAATAACTCATGGATATGAGTGATGGATGATCTATGCCTTATATATAGAAGTTCCCAACAGATGAAGACTCCTTCACAAAGAAGAAATTCATGACATTGAAGGAAGGAGCTCTTCAAGCAATTGGTTGTTTTAGGATCTCCACATGAGAAGCTATGATATGTCCTTGGTTGAGAGGGAGTCTGAAAATAAGTTTCCTACTTCAAAGAAACTTGGAAAATTCCTGAGGAGGAAGCTTAGGTAGATTCCTTTTGATACGACTGAGTACATTCCTTTAATGGAATAAATCCTCCTCCTTTGAAAAAGGAGATATAGAGATGTCATTATAGTCTTCACCTGGGAAGACATAATGGAGGATTGTGTAATCATTTGACATCTGATACTCTTAGGGAATGAGATAGGGAATCCCATGAAAGAGTAATCATGGAGGACTTCTATTCTTTGTGGGACTTGAGAGTCCAAGAAAATAACAATTGTTATGGAGCATATCCTGAGAGAACCCGGGTGGGGTATGTTCCGAGAGAGACAATGATGAGTGTATCTATAGATAATTGGTCTCTCCAGCATTGTTCTTTGATCTTGTGGAGAGATATAGTTGTTATTCAAGGCCTTTCTATATAAAAATGTTGGTTGATATGATGTTATACAAACGAGTTACGAATCTGAATTCTTTCTTACGAGAGATTCTTCAAATTGAGAAAGCAAAGGTACCATTATGAATACCTTGCTAGTTAAGAGGGACTGTTGAATAGTTTAACTAGGTTCGGTCTTCATAATGGCATCTCAAATGATTTTATGAAATGAGATGGAAATATGAAAAAGAAAATTATTGACTGGCTTCATGGGTTTCATGAGCAACAATTTTATTTTTGAGTGAAGACTCCAATTGAGAGTCACTAGGATTTATTTTTCATCTATTCATAAAATATTACAGCCATTGTCATGTAAATGAACTCATATTACACTTTGCAAAATGGTCATCTTGTCTATGTAATGTATCCTGAAACTGCTAGAAGAAGTTGACCTACCTCTAGTTTTCAAGTCAGCCTAAAGACCCAATGAAGATATGTATATGTAACCTAAATTAACCTCCATTCAAAGAAAGAGAAAATGATCTGAATTCAGCATAATATAAGTGCGAATAAAGGTGTAGAAGAAGTGTGAAGAAGGATGCAGAAGAAGTGAGAAGAAGGGTGTAGAAGAAAGTGTGAAGTAAGGGCAGTAAAAGGGTTTCCTCTAGGGTTGTAAGATTCATTCTTATGGGGTACCGAAGGAGGGATCTTCTGGATTAACGAAGAAGGCATTATTCTGGGCATATGAAGAAGGATTCTTCTAGGATCTGCAATGTAGGATTTCTTCTAGATAACAAACGAAGGTATATTCTAGGGAAGCAATAGAAGACTCTTCTAGGTAATCAAAGTAGAGACCGAGAGTCTCTAGAAAAGACATAGAGACCAATATTCTCTAGGGAAGTTGTGAAGAAGCAATGGAAAGGAATAGAGACCGAGTTTGTCTAGAAGGAGCCGAAAGGGAAGTAGTTCAAGATCGAAGAAAGGTGCTGGAAGGAAGAGGGAGAGAATCAATGTTAGTGACAAGGTTCTTGAGAGGACACTAGAGTCAAGGTTATGTTTCATGGTATTTCTACTTATCAATTGAATATCTAGAAGAAAATTTTTTATTCGGTTTTCCTCTCAAGGGGTGACAGGTTTTGGCCCTAGCTAGAGAAGCCTACATACTGTGTCACTTGTCTTTTATTATATTGGTAAGTGTATTGATAAAATAACACATTAATAAGCTAACAAAGTAAAGGCTATAAGCTTAAGAAGTAAAAGTGTTTCACAAGGAATTATCAAGTAGAGAAATTTTAAACTTTGAATGCCCTAGATTTCTCAGCACATGCACCATAATTCACCTTCCAAGTTTTCCTTGTACGAAGGGTGCCAAGTTGGTCATGCAATTCATGAATTTTCTTTCGAAGTTTGAAGGGTATCACATTTTTTACCTTTAGGAATGCCTGAATAAGGAGGGGAACATTTGCATTACAATGGAGACCAGTGTCATCTCCTATTTCACACTCTCTTTTGAGACTAATAGAGTTGAGGATCAATGAATCTTCCTTGATGTGCACCTCTTAGTGAATTTTCATGAGCTGTGTAATATAGGTTTTGCCTTCATGGCATCACAAGCTTCAAGGTGAAAGGCATCACAAGTCGATGGGAGTGATAATGAATGGTATCAATGGCTTCAAGGTGAAAGGCATCACAAGTCATGATGGGAGTGATAATGAATGGTATCAATGAAATTTCCCCACCTCTCCCATAAAAATCCATCTATCCTATACAACCCTATCACCCATGTGTGAGCTTTTAAACCAAGAAAATAATGTCTGTATGCAGCCACAATCACGGAATTAGTAATCATAACATAATATTATTTAAAAATACAGTTATAGTATCATTAGTATGTAATCAATCAAACTAGAGGTAGTTAATCCAAAACGTGCATGTGCATATTAGTGGCTTCTGGGGAGACTCAAGACATTAATATTATATTATAAGAGATTGGTATCGAAATCAAATAATTCGAAATGAAAAGAATAAAAAATAAGAAGTTGTATCAGACCCCCTTTATAGATATCCATATCGTCTACCTATATAATTCTCTATATGATTCATAAAGTAAATCTTCGTGCACATTAATGGTTTCAAATGCCTAACAAAAGGTTGATATCAAATAGAATATTATTCTCTTCTAATTCTACATTATAGGTTATTTTGAGTAAATTTTGCATCTGATTTAAATGTGAGGAAACTTCACCATTCTTTTTCGGCAATGTCATGGTCTCTCGGACCATCGATGCAACCATCGTTATCTCAGGTCTTCAAAACTTTCAAGTCCAATTTGAATATGTCCATGTTTTTACATAGTAGGATCGGTAGAAGGGAAAATTAAATTTGAAATCCTCATATTTGGATGTGGTCATTTCAGTATCTAAACTTCACACGAAATGGCTTCTAGAGCTCGCAAATCAGGTGGGATTAACGTCCTTCAAAACTATAATTCTACCCATCAACACAAGGTTTGTGCACATAGTAGCACCAGTATTCTTCCACACAAGACAAGGTAGGATGTGACGAAAAACAACCACACATGTCCTCGCTGTGACTCATCACATGTAACACCACAGTCGTAACACCACAGTCGTAGTTTGTCCTTTTGGTGCACACTTCCAATTGCTACTCAACATAATGCTCAATCTAAGTTCTCAACGCCACACTCATAGGGGGCACCACCAAACACCACCACTTTATGATCTCATGCCCTAGATCTCGCATGCTCAGTTCTGGTACCAACTCAAAAAAAATTATGGAGGATAAAATGATTGGAAGATGAGTTGCAGCTTACTGGTGAGACAAGCGCTCATGCAGTAGACTACTCCACTCGCAGTTACATTCACTAAGCTACCATTTAAGTGCACAATGCAAAGTGCACATATAGGATTACAATATGGTTAAACAATTTTCTAGAATATAAGATTTGAAAGGTAACAATGACTAATTAGGACAATCATTTCAAATAAAACTCCAATAACACAACAAATTTTAGTAATAGGAAGTTATATATTTCTCCATTATTATTACATACTATTATGAATATTGGAGCATATTCCATGGAGGTTAAATCTCGATTATCTACATAATAATTATTGATATTATAAATATCTCATTATGAAATAGAATTTTTTATTCACATAATTAATTCATTTTATAATTATAGTAATAATAAATTAACATAGAGTTATAATTTAATTAATTTTTATGATTTTTTTTTGGGCAATGTGAGATTTGCAGTAGCCAAGTGTTTTGATACTTATTATGGATTGATACCTATTACCAGTCATTCAATTTATATGGCCACTTGTTATAAAAAAAGTTAATATATGAGTTATATATATATATATATATATATATATATATATATATATAAAACATGTAACAAAATTCTTAAACATAGAGATTCATCCTCCACTTAAATATGAAGATTTTCAACTTGTAAATAGATTTTGTATATAGGCTTTGTTAAAATAGCACAAGCCAATACCATGACTTATCAATACCACATGTTCAAAAAAATCCTAACTCATTTCAAATGATATTTGATTATATGATGTATTTTCAATTAATAAATTTAATTAAATTGGTGGAAAGAGCATAACTACTTTCTAGATAAATCTCAACCATTAATATGTGACTACTACTAAGAATATTCTATAATATTCAATGGAATTTAAATCCCTACCATCCATGTAAAACTCCTTTATCATTAAATTAATATCATCAAAATTGTATCCATAGATAAAAGGAAATAAATTTAAGAATATAATTAAATAAATATGAATATAAATAATAATAATTTGATGATTATTGATTATATTACCCTATATCTATTTACGACCTTTTGTGTACAATTATAACTAGTTATAGTTAACTATATTGAAAGATCATTAATTATTATAAAATTGTTATATTCCTTAACAATTATGTTATTTATTGTGCAATTATTGCATTTCTTACCAACTTAATAAATTAATATATTATCACTTTTTTTTAAAATAATTCAAATTGTTAGTACTCTATATTTATATTAATAAAATGATTATAAAATAATTATGAGATGTATTACCCTATATAGTAATGATATTTTGAGAAATGTTTTTACATATTATTTCATTATTAATAATAATCATTATTATTATATAATAAATAATATAAAAATAAATAACATGTTAAAAAACAATAATATGTTAGTTTTACCATATTGATAACTTATTTTTTTCTAATTAAATTAGTAACTCTCTATCTTATTTTTTGGATTACATTAAGAATTTCATCTTGAATGTTACACTTCTCACTGTATTACATTTTACTATTTACACTTTACACTTTACTTTTTACATTATATTTATATATTTTACCTTTTACATTACATTTTACATCATATTTTACATTAATCTTTTACTTTTTATTTTAATTTTAATTTTAATAAAAACACATGAAACCAACATTTTATATATATATATATATATATTTCGCCATTCCACCTATTTACGTTAGGCCTCATCATCTTCCCCTGGCCCATATCGCACTGTAAAGTGCCTATCTGCTCAATCAGAAAACTAAAAATGTTACGTTAGCGGCGGCCCTTTAAAAGGCTATTTTAATATATAAATCACAAAACCGAAAATGATAACATCACCCAAGCATCAGTGGGAGCGACTGCTCTGTAAATGTAATTCCATAAAATATTTTTTCTTGAAAGATATTTACTAGAGAGCTGTGCTTATGTCAATATTCTCCGTAACTAATTAATGATATAGTATAAAGTATATAAAACCATTGGGCCTACGTGAAGATAAAAGATTAGCAAGCGTGCTTCATACATAACATTTACAGTGTATTCTCATAGTAAATACTTAACAATTAAGGATATGTGCACCCAATAATGTTCCGACAGTACGTCTAAGAATTAAAGAAACAATGTTCCACGTAGTCACCAGATCGTCTCACCATGATTATTGTCGACTCAACAGTTATCCAAAGGTTATTGACATTTCGCCATCAGATTGCCGTTCCCATGTAATTACAGGACATAACAAATAAAATGTAGGTATGATGATAAAGACAATACAATCCGATTATATGAGACTCAAAATAACTATTAAAATCGGTCATTTTGTAGAGCATAAAAGATTTTAATCTCAATTATAATATACTGGAGACCTGTCCTCTCTTCACAATAACGTCTGCAGACCTGTGTCCTTTCACAATAACTTGGAGAGTGATCCTTCACGTGGCTATATTCATGTAGTTCAAGGCTAAGTATCTATAATATCGTTGTAATACAAACTAAGATTTCGTCTAGACAAACTGTAAACAAGTGACAGACACAGAACCTGCTGCTCTTGTATCTTACTTCCCATTTGCCTCTAGTATGAGCCTACATAAAGTGGTTGAAGATAGATACCTCATAATTAAAAAATTTACCCTTTTGGAATTGGTACCCATTTGCATAATAGCCAATTTGGTATATAATCAATTTGGCTTGTGATAAACCTTCCCTCAATGGATCTTCACCACTATCGGGATATTGTTTAGCTCTATATAGTGGAGGGGTTCATGAGCTGTAACCGTAGAATCATGACTCCGTTGAAACTCAAATAGTTACTTTGAGATCATGTTCAATAAGATCCCCTCGAACTTATTAGCTATAATCTTCGAGATAATTTTTATAATGAGGCTTCAAAGGTAGATATGTATAAGTGCATTCTTAAAGGATGGGATTATTCTTGTCTGGCATAACAAAATGTTATTAAAACATTATATAGCACTTTCCCTCATGTTGTTGACTTACTAATCATCCTTAATATTTCCCTTTCTAATGCTCATAAAAACCTCAAAAAAATTTGATGGTCGAGGGATTCTTATTTTCTTGAAAGAATGTAAGATTCAATTTAATTCTTACTTTAGCTTATATGATCTTATTCATCCTTTGATCAAGGATTCTTGGAATCGTCATCACCTTAATTATATTTATGATATTTAAAATTTTAAAATAATTGAATAAGTTTTGAAATATGCCTTGTTTATTCTGAGTTCTTTTTAAAAGTGATTACCATGGAGTCACTAGGATTAAATAAAATATGTTATATAGGATGGTGATTCGTCATTATTTTGGGGCTAGAATTCTAGTGTGATATTACCATGGCTAGAGTTTCACTGTTAAGAGCTTTTATATTAAAAGGCTAATCAACTTAGGCTAGTAAATTGTTTCTCGTATTCATAGTTATAGATTAGGATTAGAGAGTATAGTGGGCTAGACATCTTTAAACTCTCTCCTTGACTAGCTAGAGGCTTGGCTAATGTGCTTGCAGGAAAGGTAGATTGAAATGGTTTGTTGAGCAACTTCTGTGTTTTTTTCGGTGACAGTCATCGATTCCACAACTGCACAGTTCAGGCTGCCTGGGAGACAACCTCAAGCTCTGTGCAATTCTGGGCAGTAGTACATGATCACTTAGGTTCGAAACTATCTAATGCAGCTCAACAAAGGTCTAATTATTGGAGGGTGATCTGGTCATCCGAATTTCAGAAAAATGATTAAGTGTGTGGGCGAGTGAACTTGTTCATACACAAACTTGCCAACACCCACTCAACATGACTTGACAACAAGACACCTCAAACCATCAAGAAAACATATACTCCGTGTGACTCACCAAGGGTGCGAGTGACAAGCTTGACACTTGTGATAGATCATTGAATGAACGTGACGACTCTTGCATGATAGTGCATACAACAGTCTATGTGAGTGCGATAAATGTGTACATGGTGAACACAACTCAAACATTATCTTAAACATCACCAGAACAAAGTCCCAAGCATGACATAGAAATCAAAATGCAGAAGATGACAATTTGTGGAATAAGTGAGAAAGAAGCAAGACATGTAAAAGAAACACATAAGATGAGTTTTTGCGTTTGTGCACATGCACGTCACTGAGGACAAGGTGATATGAAAATGACAAGCAGTCCTGCAAACTCAACTAAAAGGTGTACATCGAAATATGTTCCTTACTTACCATACTTACCCTTAAGATGATCATGCATCTAACAGAGTTTTCATGTGGTCTTGATATTTTACATTACTCGATTCCTTGGTCCTTCTACTCAACTCCTTGGAAGCAATTTGACCATGTCACCTTTTCATGTAGTCACTGAGTGGTAGATCTATGCAATTTCAATAGACAGTGACTACTACCGGAATGAGGCCCTCGGAGCTCCATTTATGTAGATTTTTCACGTAGGACCCATAGGAAAACTTGGACAACACTGCACAGGTTTGAGGCTCAAAGAACTTCCATGGGACAAGGGTCCTCTAAGGACACCTTTGCACAATTTCTTAGTGTTGTGCTGCTAAACTTCCCTGCACATTTCTGGAGAGCAATGCTAGCTGCCTAACTTATCTGTGCATTTTTGGAGAGTAGTGTTCACTAGGGTCTCTACAGGGTGCGGCGTTTCACCAGGGAAGGGATGTTGTTGTCTCTCGCACTGCGGTGTTTTAGCAGGCATGGTAGGAAGCTTGATGGTTCCAGAAGCAAAGCGCACATTTTAGGGAAGCTGGATGAGGCTACGTTTCTTGAGAAAAATGCCAAGCGTGAGGTCAGTGAAACCTGTGTAAACATGATAGGATTTTACTGTGATCACACATGGACACTTAGTGAAGCAACATAGACTATCCAAAATTCATAAGCCATACTTTTCTCAATGCAACAACTTTCGTGACAAGAGTGAGTGAGGTGAGTTTGAAACATTTCTATGTGATGATGACCACTCATATGCACACAATTCCCTTGAAGCATGACAACATTCCCTTTGCATGACAAAAAACAATCCCTATGCCCGAAAATGACACATGCTTCATAAAGAGAGAACACAGACAACTCTTAGGATCAAGGGGAGGAGCTTGAAATCATTAGCTTACCAACAAGTGACCAAGGATGATCAATCAAAGGATCCAAAATAGGCTCCAAAATTTGCATGTGAGCCAAAATTTTGCAGGGTGATTGTAACCGCTACAACACTTGGCAACACACTAGTATAACTCCAGCTCTCTGTATGGACCTTGTTTCGTGAAAAGCAAGCTGAACCATTTCGAAAGTATTGTTCAATTCTTTGATCATCATGGTTTCTACACTAGTTTGGTTGAAAGATGTAGTCCGTACCATTCTCTTGATCGATCAGCACACATTCCAAGCCAAGTCAACTTATTTATTTCAATTGGTGATGAGGGGTATATTGATGCACAAGTAATATCAATGTTAGAGTTTAAGTTTCATCTTTGGTGTTCCTCCACTGCCAGCAGGCATAGGCAGTACCCTGACGTAGTCACGCAAGAACACAAGCATCGCTCCATTGCCAACAAGCCTCATCAGTACCTCGATGGAGTTAGTTGCATAAAATCTCTGTTAGGACTCAGAATTAACTTATTTTGACCTTATATTTTTGCCTTAATATTATCATTTTCAGTCATAAGTTGTAAGCTTTGATTACATAATGACTTAATCACCCCAAGGTACGAAGTGACTTTCCACATATCTATATGTTTAATTGTTCATTGCATATTCGTGAGTATCTTTATATTTATCTTGGAAAAGCTGATTAAATTGTCAAGTAATTGTCTTAAGCCTGCAGGAATTATAATTTATAGTTGCTGTGACACCAGAAACAGCAACTACGCAGTTGCTGCAACACCAGAAACAGCAACTACGCAGTTGCTGCAACACCAGAAGCAGCAAATACGCAGTTGCTACAGTCAGCAACAGCAACCATCTAAATGAGGCTATTTTTCAATAGTTGGAAATAACAATCGGTTACTATCTGAAGAATGCTGACGCGGCATGATCTGCATCTATCTAAAGTGGGTAGAACATAGTTACGACTGCTTAAATCAGGAACAGCATGGGGAAACGGCAAAGGAATGTGAAGATCCCAAGAAGATGGTCGAAGACAGTTACCAGCTGTGTAACAGCCAGAACTTAAGAAAGAATATGTTGTTATACTATTGTAACAGCGGTCTGTAACTCTTATTTTTGATCAAATGGGTTAACTGAATGAACCGTAATAATCTATTGTAGTAGATGTCTCCTCTATAAAGAGGAGACATCTACATTAGAAGGGGGTTAATGTGTAATCTGTAAGAGAGATTTTGAGAGACATCAACAAGTCTGAACTTCATTGTACTTGAATCTTTTGGCAGATGAATAGAGAATTGTTCTGAGCACTTAATCTAGTCTCTATGTTCCGGGGGATCTTGTGAGAGGGACTGGGCCCACCTTCCTCACAAGATTCACCCATTTACTTTTCTGCTAAAGTGTGTAAGTGTGTGATAGTTTCTTTCCGCTGGTACTCTGTTTGGATTCTGTAGAATTATCTCTGGTATTTCCGCTTTGCTAGTACTCTGTTTCATTCGTTGCTTGAAGTTGTGCAAGGATATTTCACCGGTGAATTCGAGTGCAGTGTGTGTTAGCAATCTGGTTACAGAGGCAGGTGCTGAACGTCCTCACCTGGAGGATAGGGTCCTGATCCTCTGCCAACAGAGCATCCATCGTTTCACTTTTCAGATTTGTAATCTTAATTAATTACTTTCATTTTATCAGTAGAGTGATAATTTAGCATAAGGATTACGTATACTACAGCTTTTTAATGCTTTTAGGGGTAAGTACATACAGTACGCGGTAGCCTTTGCAATAAAAAGACTTTCCCAGGTTGACAATTAATGTGGTACTTGAATGTTTAATCAATAAACAATTCAACTAGCCAACATTTTGGCGTCGTTGCCGGGGAAGGCAACTAGAGATTTCTAAAAGCATTAATGATTTCTTTTTGAGAATAACAGATGCATGAGAGGACGCAAGAAACCTGATTTCATAGGCGGCAAAGGAGGAAGAAAAACTTATATTAACGAAATCATCTCAAAGGCTGAAACATCACAAAGGACAAGTTCCCGGAGACCTCAGATCCAATACTCCTCAGAAATAGACCGACAGACGGAGGAAGTAATAGGACCTGAAAGGAAGCTGGAAGTACTAGAATACACTGAGGAACCGGTAGAAGAACCTGAAGAAACAGAAGACACAGAAGATAAAGCAAGTGATTCAGGAAAAAGACCAATGGAGGATAACAGAACAGAAGGAAGAGGGGAAAACTCGCTCTCTACCCTGGAATTCCCTATTGGGGAGCTCCCGAGAAGAACAACCCCCTGAAAAGCATTCCACTCTCGGCATTACCCAACTTTCATGGGTTATCCTCTGAAGACCTGGATGAATTCCTCTTTGAATTCGACATACTATGTAGAAGTTATGATTATATAAATCCTAATCAGAAGCTAAAACTGTTTCCAGCAACACTAAAAGGGAATGCATTGAGGTGGTTTATGAGCTTAGGAGCTCAGGAAATCACTACCTGGGACCAGATGAAAGATGGATTTCTGGCCAAGTATCAAGACTACTGCTGGACAAGAGAAAGGAAGGAAGAATTGTTTAAAATGGTTCAGAAGGAGGACGAGAATTTGGAAGATTTTGTGGAAAGATTACAGTATAATCTGCAGTGGTCTGATCATCCTAATATGAGTAAAGATATTTTGAAAACCATATTGCTTAAAGGGGTAAGAGATGACTGCCTAGACATGTTGAACATGCTTGGAAAAGGGGACATTTCCAAAGAACCCTTTGATGAAATTATTAATCTCTGCATGAGATGTTCAAGGGGAGTAGCAGGCAGATCAAAAAGCAGAGATAATGTGTATTCAAGAGTTCAGAAGTCAGCCAGTGGAGGAGCAACAAGAGCTGAAATAGGTAACTTATTGGAAGAATTTAAAATTGAGATGCTAAGTTCTTTTGCTTCACAAATTGATGGTCTGCAGGTTAAGAAGAAACAGGCGGAAGCAGAAGCTACTCTAGCTATTTTCTGTTCCAAATGCAGAGAAAAACACCCACTTAGAGAATGCCCACTGGATAAGATACCTATCTGCATAATCTGCGAGAAGGACCATGAAACACAGCAATGCCCCTCTCTGCCTGGAATCAAAGCAGCACTGCAGTCAACCGAAGAAGAGGCTAAAGCAGTGTACCTGATGACACAGAGGATGCAATGGCCACAAAGACAAGGTATGAGCTCTAACACGGCATTCAATCATTGGAATAATAACTCTCCTTTTCAAACAAACTACCCACCCATGAACCAAATGCAGTACCCACCCTTTAATACAATGAATTTTCCACTTATGCAGCAACCAAATCTTCCTTTTCCTGATCCTACTATATGGAATCCTTGGGCTCCCCAGCAACCGTATTTTAATCAATGGAATCCAAACTGGGCAGCCCAACAGATACCATTTCCTCAACAACAACAGTCTCTTTCCTTACCATCCAATACTCCTCCGAATAACCAGGCAATGAGACCACAGCTGCCTGTGCAACCTAACCCCAATCCAAATAATAATAAAGCCCTGCAAGTTATTGACATTCAAAATCATCCTGTCTCTCCCCTGCAATGTAATGATATTCATCTTCGCTAAGGGAGAATTGTTGAACCCATTATAGATGATATTACTGACTCTGACAAAGAAGAAGCTAGAAAAGAGAAACCAGCTAACAATAATGCTGAAACAGCAGAATCAACACCTAATAATAATGATCAAACAATAGATCTGCCATTCCCTGAACGGCTGGCTCTCACTAAAACACCTGAACAACCTACCTTTAACCTTTTAGGAGAGCTACAGAACTTGTATGTTAAAATCCCATTATTGCAAGCATTAAGGGATGTTCCTATTTATGCTAGAACTATTAGAGACATTTGTATAAAAAAGCCTGGAAGGAAGGCTAAGGATCCCCTCACAGTTCATGTGATGGGGGAATTAACTGCTTTAATGACCGAAAAAGATTATCCTGTGAAGTATGGTGACCCTGGTCACCCTACAGTAACAGTCCAGGTTGGAAAAACCTTTATCTCTAAAGTCCTAGTAGATTTAGGAGCTGCAATAAATATTATGACACTTGAAACAGCACAATTGCTCCAGTTAAAAAACTTTATCAGGGAAACTCCAACTATCTTAGAGTTGGCTGACCATTCTACGATTAAACCTGAAGGGGTCATTGAAGACCTTATAATCTCTATAGAATCCTGGAATTACCCGGTTGACTTTGTGGTATTACAAACTAAAACAAAGTTGGGGGGTTATCTGTTGATTCTAGGGAGACCTTGGTTGGCTACAACAGATGCTTTCATCAGTTGTAGGTCTGGATCAATGACCATCTCTAATGGACAGGAAACCAAACAGCTTACCCTCTATCCTCATGCTACACCCATGATTAATAATGACAATTCTGTATGGGTAGACTATGAGGATGAGGAGACCCAACCTATATTAACTATTGGACAAGCTTTGACTTTTAAGGACTCCACCGAAGATGAATTAATCAACAGCTTTATTTCTGAACCCTCTTCGGTCAGCCCTGAAACATATAATCACTTCACTACAATCTTAGAATCTGAATCCCAGCAGAACATGAAAGATGAAAACTTATTTCAGACAGCAGTAGGCAGCCCTTCCAAAAGTACAACAATTGAAATTGAACCTGGCAAAACATTAAATATAAATCCTGATTTGACTGATAATGAAAAACAGAAATTAATAA